>OW240921.1:21181459-21208019 GCA_933207985.1 Pelobates cultripes | reverse complement strand
AACCTATACATGCCCTGCCCCCACCCTGTACTAACCTATACACTCACTGCACCCATCCTGTACTAACCTATACAATCCCCTGCACCCATCCTGTACTAACCTATACACCCCCTGCACCCATCCTGTACTAACCTATACACCCCTTGCACCCATTGTGTACTAACCTATACACCCCCTGCCCTCCAGCATGTACTAACCTATACTCACCCTGCACCCCATTTTTTTACTAACCTATACACACCGTGCCCTCCAGCATGTATTAAGCTATACACCTATGCACCTCATTCTGTACTAACCTATGGATACACTGCATCCTTTATTGTACTAACCAAAAATACCCTGCAATCTATCCTGTACTGATCTATACACCCCCTGCATCCATCCTGTACTAATCTATACACCTTCTCCTTCCATCCTGTACTAACCTATGCACCTGCACCACACTTTCTCCTACATAGACACCCCCTGAACCCAATCCTTTACTACCCCATATACAACCTTCACCTCAACCTGTTCTAACCTATACACAACCTACACCATGGGTCCTCAAACTCCGCCCCCCCCAGATGTTGCTGAACTACAACTCCCATGATTCTCTGGCTATCTATGTAATTCAACGAATCATGGGAGTTGTAGTTCAGCAACATCTGGGGGGCCGGAGTTTGAGGACCCTGTTTTGTACTAACCTATACACCCTGCACCTCATCCTGTACTAAGCCAAACGCACACTGCACCAGGTTCTTTGCTATCCTATACACGTCCTTAACAGAGACAAATCCACCATCCCGTCCTACAATATCCAAATGTACCCTGCCAAAAACACAAAATAAATACTCTGTAGTAAACCAGGAGCTGGTATTTAGGATACATAATAATTAATAATAATATTAAAGGAACACTATTGTCACCAGAACAACTACAGCTTATTGTATTTGTTCTGGTGAGTGGAATCATTATTTTTGTTTTTTTGCAGTAAACACTGTGTTTTCACTGGCCACTCCTTAGATGGCTACTAGAGGTGCTTCCTGGGGCAGTGCTGCACACTGAGCAGCAGTGACATTCAGTGTCTCCACCCTCTGCATGCAGACACTAAACTTTCCTCATAGAGATGCATTGATTAAATTCATCTCTATGAGGATATGCTGATTGGCCAGGGCTGTGCTTGGCTTGTGCTGGCTCTGCCCCTGATCAGTCTCAGACAATACTATGGTAAAGCATTGTGATTGACTCAGAGAATCACGTCTGATGATGTCAGCCAAGCAGGCAAATCAGGGGCAGAGGCAGCAGCTGCCGACTTGAATACAAGTAAAATTTTACTATGTATAGTTGGGCCAGGGGGGTTAGATGTTGTTTTTAACACTATAGGGTCAGGAATATATGTTTGTGTTCCTGACCCTATAGTGTCCCTTTAAGATAAAGCTAAAATAAATACATTACAAATAGCATCTGACAAGTAATCCCATATAGGGGAGAGAAATAATTATTAGATAGCAAAAAGCTAGAGAATATAAATGATAAATGATAAATCAGTAAATATACAAAACAATGCAGAATACCAAATGTCAGTCCATGAATTCTGTAAAAGAATAAAAGGCCAATACTGAATCACAAGATATATTTAATGTAAATCAGTCCAAAGGGCTACAATAGACATAGCCAGTCAGTTGTAGTACTTTGTGCAATCTAGTCTGCAGGCTCATGTTTATAACAAACAGGAGACATAGCTGGATGCACCCATAATATGCTAACCCAAATGCACCCTGCACCACATACTGTACTCTGTTTTCTGTCATATACTAACCTATATACACTCTATGTTGTGAATCTCATCTTCAGCTCCCAAACTTCTCTGGATCAGGCAAGAGTCTCTGGTATTCAACTTATGTAGCACCTTCCAGCCAACAAGGTGCTGTTTAATCTTTATCGTTGTTGTCCAATTTTCTAAACCACCCTTATGTTATTTTCTTTAAGGCCATGGCATCATTGACTGAAGTGAGCTTTTCTGCTGTAGACCTCAGCATAATTGAGACTTCTGTGACAGATCATTCCTCGTTGACTTCTCCTGAAGATTGTTGTGAATTTTCAATTGCGGTTGCAGGAGAACCTGGCGTAGGTAAAACTGTATTGATCCAGTCTCTTCTTGGCCTCAATGAGAACAACCAACATTCAAGAGCTGCTTCCTTGCACCCAACCCGAGCTGGTGGTCCATTACTGTACCTTGATCCTTCCCACCCTGGACTGACACTGTGGGAATTGCCCTTAGAGGATGGGTCTCCTGAGAAATGGATCTCAGAGGCTGACCTCTTGTTGCTGATCACAGATGCCCAATTTTCACAAAATCACGTTAACCTGGCCCACAGTGCTCTTGCCCAAGGGAAGAAGCTCTGCCTTGTGCGCAGTAAAGTTGACTGTGATTTGCACACTCTGAAAAGAAGAATGAAAGATATGTACAAACGGGAGGATGTGCTATCATCGTTGCAAGCAATCACCTTGGAACCTTTTTGTGATATTATGAAGGAGAGGGTCCCACAGCTGTTTTTAGTGTCTGGCTTTGAACCATTTAAACTGGACACGCCGAGGTTGAAGGACGAAATTGAGAAGACATCCACAGAATGTGGCAGGTATGTTTCACAAGTGATTGTGTTAGAAAATAATTCAGGACAGGAGACTGAAAAACTAATGGAATAGAGTGGTATGATTTTAAGTTAGTCTTCCTTGAGGGTCACAAAACATAATTTCTACATTACCATAGGTGGTATTAAGTAATTAACATGAAGTTTATTTGCAATAGCTCTTATTTATTTTATTTTCCTCTCTTTATTTATTCCACTTACTTCCATTTGCCCTTCTCTCTTATTATAGTAATCTCTTTGTTTCTTTTGTATTCACTCTACTCCAGGCCACTTTCTCTTGCCCAGCAGGGTTATGAGATAATAGGGGACAAAGAGATTGAAGAGCTTCAGTCTGCACTGGAGAGAGGAGGCATCTCAGAGATGGTTCGATTCATACAGACAAGTCTGGACACTCTTCTTGATACCCGATTTAATCTTGCCCTAATGGGTGGAAATTCAGACTTTCGTCACTCTATTTTGAATGCCCTCCGTGGAGTAGAAGATGCGGAAGAGGGTTCAGCTCATGGAGGGAACCCAGAATGCCCAATTGAGTATCCCTGTCTTAAATACCCCAAAGCCAGTTTGTGGGACCTACCTGTCATGGGAAATCTTGAATCACAGCCAAAGAAGTACCTCGAGAGTGTGCATGTCGGTCACTACGATCTCATATTCCTACATCTCACTCCATGGCAAGATGCAGCACACAGCTACACATCACTGGTTTCCGAGCTCAAAAAAGAAGGGAGGAAGGTGTTTTTTATACAGGAGTGTGAAGGAGAAGTAGTGGAGCCCTTGCTGAGAATAGTAGGAGATAAAGAGGTCTTTGTATTGCTCCCCTCTAAGCTTCCAGGGCCGGAATTCCACCGGCTGCTGGGAAGCATTGAAATCCAGCTTTCCAGACAGAAATCTCGTGCTTTTATGCTCTCCCTCCCCAACCTATCTGCTGAAGTCATTCAGAAGAAGAAAGAGGCACTTGCTCAAGAAATATGGAAGGTAGCCTTACTCTCCAGCCTTGTAGCCACTGTCCCTGTCCCTGGAGTGGGTGTTGCATGTGACATGTCTTTGTTGACAGCACGCTTGGACACCTACCGGCAAGAACTAGGGCTGGATGCCAGTTCGCTGGCCTCTCTGTCACAGAGTTCAGGCGTTCCAGTGGCCACTCTAATGTTAGAGGTTCACAGCCCGGCAGGGAAAGGTGTGAGCCGAGAGCTTGTGGGGAAAATGCTAGGCTCTGCCACAAGTCTTGGATTAGAAATTGCTGGGGTTATTCTTCATCGGTTTCCCCTCTTGGGTCATTTGACCTCTGGAGGTATCGCTTTCCATGCTAGCTACTTAGTGCTGAGCCGTGGTTTGGAGGGAATGTCAGAGGATGCCCAGAGAGTGCTGGCAAGGGCATTAGCTTCTGATAAGTTCCTCACTATTTAAATAGTGCATTAAAGTGGCCCTCCTACAAATATACCACTCACCTGAAGCTGTCCTGTATATATGTGTGTGTGTATATATATATATATATATATATATATATATATATATATATATATATATATATATATATAAAATGTGTGTGTATATGTATACAATATATTTGAGATGGCACCCTAAAGTTTTTTTTCCTCCTTGCTGCAAAACTGTTTTTTCACTTAAATCCGTCCAGTTTTGAGACTCTTTATAATTAACAAGTGCAATATACACAAGACAAACTGTAAAAGATAAATACTGAATTACTGTCATGTAAGTAATAAACTTTTCATTTAAAATTTCTCTATCCAGAAAAAGCAAGCAACAGTTTTTTCTTTTGAAATCCATTCTTGGGATGACGCATGCAGTGCGGTAACAAATATAGATGCCAGGTTTTAGTCAGGCAACGGTATTTACTGTATGAAGACATTAAGCCTAATGTAATAATGATTACATTCTTTTGGCATTATAGAAATCAGAATTCGTATAAATACCCCTAGATAAGTTGTTGACTATATATATTTATTTCTTTTCCTAGTTTCTATGTATTATAAAACTGGTATTTGTGTTTTTATTTAATGTTAGAACCTGTATGAATGTATTGCAAAACAATATATATTTAATGAGCACTAATATTTTAAATCCATTTCTCATCATTCTGCAAACGAACAAAAATAAATGACAATGTAAAATTGCACTTTTTTTTTGTTGTTGTTGTATTTCTAAGCTGTAATCTATATAAAATATTGCTGATTTGTTTTAAGTTATTATGCTAGATATACATACCATGTTTAAACTAATGTTTGTTTCACAAACAACAATTAAAAATGGATAATTTTTTTTTGTGGTTCTGAATTTTTTTTTTTTCTTTAAAGAATGGTCTTCAGGGAATAGGTTAAAGGGAAAGCCTTAAGGAGAAAACGCATGTTTTGCTTATAGTGAAGCATTGTGGACACAGTGATCACATTTAAAAGCTACAAAAACAGACAAAAAAAGATATTGGTAAATATATATACAGTATACCCTCTTTGAATTCTATGGTTTTACAAATCTGGACATAACATCTGTTTACAATACATGGAATGCTGTGTTTACAAAACACATATTACACCATGTCATGATTTATTTAACAAAAATAAAGCCACAATTGATAAACCACGTGTGAAAAACGAAGTGTACCCTTACTGCTTCCATACTAATTAAGAGGCTAAATAGCAGACAGGTGCTGATGATCAGATGCTCTTGATGAATGATCATAAGCAAGTGTGACCATGTGGCAAACCTAGCCACTTAAGACTATTGTGATGTACAAGGGTTGCCCTGGAGCGACTGGAGATATATGACTTATTTTATGTTGTTCTGTTAAATCTGTGATAGAGAGCATTCGTATGCATTCCTATGGTAGTTTCACGAACAGTGACTTTCAACACTGTTCGTGAAACAAATCAAGTACCGAATGGGAGACCACACACAGGGGGTCGTGTAGCTCCCATTACAGATTGCAGCATTGTATCTACCCTCTGTTAATCGGTTCGCAGGGTGACCGCCGTTCATATACTGACTACGCGGCGGCAGCCATCTTGGATCCCCCTTTAGCCCAGTGGTGTTTGGTCGTCGTGTGCCTGGAACTAAAATCGGCTACTCAACGGCACGAACACCGCTGGACTTCCAGACCGTTCGGGAACACTGGTCCTTCGGTAGTTTCATACACACCGTCCATTCGTATGTTTTCCTGTGTGTTCGTATTAAACTATGTTTCTTGTGGCATTTGGCTAATTGTGCTGGGATCTGAGCGGTAGTTCCCCGAAGTATGTGCTCAGATCCCAGCTATGTATACAGATGTCATTCGGTTAAATGGCACGAATAACGTGCAAGTTATGTATTTTTACGTGAAAAGACAGGTTCTGCTGTATAGAGGGATAATCAACTTAAAAGTATATTCTTATGGGAATATCCCTCTAGTACAGCAGTGCATGGTGTAAAAATTGTCCTGTATTCTCAGTTCCCCATGTAGTCCCCTACTGTACAACCCCTGCAAAGTCACTCCAGAAACCCCTTGCATGGGGAACTGCATAAATACTGCGACCTGTGAATAAAAGCTCAGTTGACTCCCAGCCTATGTGTCGTCTAGTTCTTGGGAAGAAGGGATTATTATTACGCTACCTGGATTATTGTATGCTGTACCAGTCCACCAGCGGAGACCCTGTGGATTATACTACCTCTCTGCTACAGACCACCTCTATAAAAGCCAAAGTTTTAGCAGTTTGCTGGTCTGGAGCATTCAGATGTGTGTTAACACAATGCCAAGGAGGAAAGACATCAGCAACGCTCTTAATAAAGCAAATGTTGCTGCCTATCAAACTGACAAGGGTTATAATGCCATTCTAAACAATAATCTATCATTTTACTGTGAGAAAGATTATTCAAAAGTGGAAACCATTCAAGACTATTGTGAATCTTCCCAGGAGTGGACATCCAAGCAAATTCACCCCAAGGCCAGACTGTGCAATGCTCAGAGAGATTAAAAAAAAACAAGAGTTACATCTCAGACTCTACAGGACTCAGTATGTTAAATGTTAAGTTTCATGATAGTACAATTAGAAATATTCTAAACAAGTATGGCTTGTTTGGAACGGTTGCCAGAAGAAACCTCTTCTCTCTAAAAAGAATATGGCAGCACAGCTTAGGTTTGCAATGTTGCATTTGAACAAACCACAAGACTTCTGGAACAGGTGAGACCAAAGTGGAGATGTTTGACTATAATACACAGCACCATGTTTGACAAAAACCAAACACCGCATACCAGCACAAACAACTCATACCAACTGTCAAACATTGTTGATGGATAAATCCCATATGTGCTTCTCCTGATTCTTGTATCTTTCTGTAAAACTTTAATTTTTTTGACTAATTTAACACAGGATGCTGCATTAATAGGCAATTTACACAAAAGGAGAACTTCTAGAGTAAACACACTTTGTAAGAACGTTTTGGCTCAATATATTAAATATCTCAGATTTCTATTATCTGGTTTTTTTGTTAGTTTTTTTTGCATTAACTGCTATTTTGAAACTTATGACATTTTTTTGTCAATGGATTTACCAATTATTCATCTGTGTTCTGTCACTCTAAATTGGCGATCTTCTGAAATCTAAATTTCTGCGAAAACTTGCAGAATTTACTATAAAGAAAACTTTTTTTAGATCGTGCCTCTTTGTTGACTACTTCTAGAACACTTTTTTTTTAATAAATATGATCAAAATATAGACAATATTTGGGGGCGGGACCTGACTGCCATGCTGGTCAGTTGCACCTCATGAGAGCTCTGCAAGAAGTAGTTTGAAATCCCACTTTTGGCTGATTTATTGCATGCATCAGCAGAATATATGAATATTGAAGCTACCTGGATGTTTGGTTGGCTTCAGATTATACTTTTTAGAAGCAGCTCTCATGATATTCAGGGGATTTTGAGAGGAGCAAGCCTGTGCCCTGCAAGTGGCCTACTAAACCAGGTATCTCTCTACTATCTACTATGCGCAGCCTGTGTCGTCATTCCTACTCTCTTCTCCCCACCGGTGAGGGTTATCCCAGCAACCGTCTGGTTATTTTGACTAGCTACACAGCTCGAAGTACAAGCCGAGTGTGTCCTGTGTTACCTAATATGGTGGATGCAATGTCATTACTCAACTCCCCTGGCCAGCATTCTCCTTACACTGGCCAAACTAGATCTGTTATTTGCAGACTTTTGGTTTAAGTTCAGCCTTCGACTACAGTCCTCTGCAACTGTAGAGCAGATGATGATGTCGCCTCCAAATCTTGAGCCGAGCACCCCTTGACCCCAGGGAGGGCCTGGCTCCGGGATGCCGCTTACTCATCTCTCCTCACAATTCTGGAGGCCCGAACATCCATAGTCTTGCCTCAAAGTGAAAGAGGGCAACACGTTTCGCTACCTCCTATATTCAAGAAAGGTGAGGTCAGTAACTTTTCTGAGACCGTGAGTCTGTGTTGTGCAGCTGTCAGTGCTCCCACGACCACCTGGCTGCCTGTCATAGTGTGGGTTTATGTTCGTCCCATGGAGGGCCTAGGTTGAACTTGGATTCATGATCGGGACTGTCCCAAAGGTACCCGGCCATTTCCAACTCTCAAACTTGGACACAGTACTGTCACGACATAAGGAACTATATTTATGATTAATACTATTTTTTTTTTTTATCAAACATTTGTCAGGCATCAGTTACTAAACTAACTGTTATGTATACGCCTGCCTACTAATTCCTTAACCCCTTAAGGACACATGGCGTGTGTGACATGTCATGACTCCCTTTTATTCCAGAAGTTTGGTCCTTAAGGGGTTAAATATATATAGTTACTTTATACATTCAATTGACTTACCGCATTGCTTTGTGTTGTAATTCATTATGTATATGCCTTTTTTGCGCTGTAACTACATAACCAAAAAACCCAAACATGACAACATTTAACTGTTTTTATAAATATCTCCACCTATTTTCTGACTGAGGGCACACGATAGACACATGAGTTTTTTGGAAACATTTTAGGAAGCTGTCTGAGTCACAGCCAGGGGATGTGAGGCTAGGGTGATTTAACTCCTAAATGGCGAATAATTGATCAGGGAAACTGCAGGTGCATGAATAGTACACCAAAACCACTTCATTAAGCTAAAGTGGTTTTTGTGCTTAGACTGACACTGTACATCAAGAGGCATAATATGTTTCTTTACCAAGAAGAATGAGATAATCTATGAAATATACGGAGAAGGGCTATCTTAACAGAAGTATAAATCCAAACAGACATCATGTTCCATTTTAGTAATATATTGGTGCATGAATGTACTTTTAAGAATAATTCCAAATATGACTCTTTGATGCCTACTCCCATCAGACCTATCCTTCCCTTCCTCCTACTTAGTAAGCCTCCTATTTTAACCCTTTTGTTTTGCGTCATACACCTATACCAACTGTTTTGTCTCCGATTTTTGTTTTTTCATTACTTTTTCAAGCTGGGCTTGACCTATTTTCTAGTTATATATTAATCGATTGGTAGATTGTCTACATCCGGGATGCCCAAAAGGTAGATACCTAGATGTTTTAAAACTACAGCTACCATGATGCTTTGTCATTCTAAAGGGATGCAAACCATTGTGGAAGCTGTAGTTAGGAAACATCTGGGGATATACCTTTTTGGCATCACTGGTCTACATTGTTTTAAAGGGACAATTCAGACCCATAAGGTACTTTAGCTTGCTTAAAAGCTTTCTGTGTGAAGAGTCTGTCTTCTTTATTTCAATGGAAAGTGACACTTTTATAAACTCCTGGTTATTTAGCTCAGCGGAGCTAAACTCAAGAGGCAGCAATTGCCCAGAGCACCTGTCTTGCAAAAGCTTATTGAGCTGCATTGGACAGTCTGTGATTGGACAGCCGCATAAAGTCTGGGCAGGGCTAAAAGGGGCGGGCTTCCAAAGGCTGCAGACAAGAGAAGTGCAAGTTTTATAAACTGTTTTTAGCTATACCCCAATGGAAAAAAAAAGTATAATTAAATACATGCATGTTTTCGTTTAAGGGAATATCTACTAAACTGATTTTTTTAAAATGTATTTTGTGTTTAGGCAGTGGAGTGTCTCTTTAAGTTGGATTGTGCGTTTGCTAAGCATTACATTGATTCTATTTTAGCAGTCAGATAGCATTACATAAACTAGTTGATAGGATTACCCCTCTTTTCTGCTTAATATTTTTTTATTTAAGAGCTGTATGGCCTTCTGGTATGGATTACCAATCCCATATAAATATACAGACAGCAGAAGTAGACTGCCAACACTCTGTGTGTTCCGATGGTTTATATCATTATTATAGTTGAAATGAAATTCATAAAATATATTTCACTTTGGCTCACCAGATTACAGCTTTCTCCGTCCTCCCAGTGGCATTCTGGATAGAGTTGCCAGATCGTGATTTGATTTAAAGATGCTTATGAAAAATGCATAAAATGGTTGTATTGGTTAAAATAGAGCACTGAAGTAGATATTTTTTATAGACATTACTAAATCAACTGCTGATCTGGCAACTCCATGTAAAGCTGGCATTATAATGTTAGCAATGATTGCTAAGAGTCTCGAAAGTGTTTTCTGAATCATTTTGGAGCGTTAAACGTTCTTTCAAGAAAACCCATCATTGCTTTGTTGAATGAAATATTAAACTAACTCAACAGCAAAAAAGTAAATATTTTCAGTGATAGAGCTATCATCGGAGCCATATAAGCATGTCTTATCTTATATTTTGCTGACACTGACTGCGGTGTATTCTGTATTGCATAACATTTTCGACTCCATCCATAAAGAAGATCCATGTGGGATTATGGTGCTTTGTCGTCATTTAATGTGCTGGCTTTGCATGTTTTATTTATTTATTTATTTTTTTAAAGTGCTACAACTTCATCAAAATGAATGATTTTAAATACTTTTTTTTAATCGTGCAAAGCGTTTGGCAGTGGAAGAGTTAATAAAATGGTTGTAGAAAGGTGCACAGGTGCCTTGTGGATGCGGCAGCCCTTATATCCTTGAGTGCTTAATCATGGGCTAATAATGTTGTTAGTCATTAACATAGCTGTAACAAAACAGATAGCTTGGAATTCACTAAAAGGTAAAGAGAGAAGCAGTGGGGGGGCAGCTTCAGAACAACATCAAATATTGCAAATCTGCTTGTTAGAAAGAATCTAAATGAAATAAATTAGATGGGCTTAATTACCACTAATAAATGCATAGTGTCTCCTGCCACTATTCTTTTTGTTGAGCGCAGCTGTAACCCAGGGATGTATATTAGCAAATTCACTGATATAAGTTTGAAAAGAGCATCCATTTTCTTTATTAGTCAGGCTAGAATGAGCAATAGGATCTCAAGCGAGAAACAAATCACGAAGAGGGTTTGTTTATCAAAAGCCTTTATTTCCCTCATGTGAGTCATCTGCAGAGAGGAATTTTAGCAAAGATGGGCATCTTCGCCGACTCCAGCTGCTAACGAATGACATTTCTCAGCGTGTACTGCGTGCTGAAGATAGCAGTTAATTCTTGGCAGAATTGTAAGCAGAGGAATAATGTGGCTGCTTGATAACGTGACCTCCCGGGCTGATCTTCCACTGCCTTAGTGTACAGGGTTGAGAGATTGTCATGTTTTTATTGGACACTTGTGAATTCTGCATTATTCTGTGCAGGACTTTAATGGGCTGCAAATTCATGTACATGGTGGACGGGATCTCGAAGGAAGCACCGTTATTAACGAACTTTACACATGGGGCAAATGAATTTGGTATAGTGCTGTCATATTACCTGTTGCCCATGTTCTTCTCCATATTGATCCCAAGCATTCTCCTTGCATCTGTATTGGCACTGTGCTCCGTCCTTGCGTTGTTAATGACGCTACAAGTTCTAGTTGTATCAGTATTGATACTATGTGTCTTCCTCACGTCAATGTTGACGCTGCTCATCCTTCAAGCATAAATTTTGATGCAGGAAGCCGTTCCCACACATTGTATTGTACTGATTTGTCCTGGTGTCATTCTAAGGGGATACCTAGACCTTTTATCATTTTGGAAACACCACACCATGCACGTTTTGGCATCACAGTAATAACACTGACCTATAGCATCTTTCTTCTCTCCTTTATATATCCCCTGCTTCATCTTGTCTGTGTCCTGTTGTTATTGTCACCCAAGTGTGGGTTGTATTCCATGTGTTTCTGATTGGTTCTCACGTGGCTCTGCTCTGTTTAAGTACTTTAATTTCAACCTTAGACCTTGGCTGGCCTCATTGATTTGTCCGTCATTCGTACTCTTAGACCTCAGCCTGGCTCTTTTGGTGTAGTCTCACTGCTCAATTCTCTGCCATTTAGGAATTAAACCACTTTTGTTTCTGTTTATGCAGCCCTAACCACACCTCCGCTGGATGTGGCTCTCACAGCCTGCATAAAAACAGCACGGTTTTATTTCCAATCAGATGTAACTTACTCTAAAAGTATTTATCTCCTGCTCTCTATATGTAACTATTATTGCATACAGGAGGCTCCTGCATGGTCACAAAGCTATTAACAGAGCAGAAGATAAGAAATTCTAAATTAAACAGAATTTGCAATAAAGGAAGTGTACACATTAGATGACTCTTTACAGGAAGTGCTTTGGAAGGCTATGCAAGTCACATTCAACGAGGTGTGACTAGGGCTGCATAAACAAAGGGATTTACCTCCTAAATGGTAGAGAATTGAGCAGTGAGACTGACGGGGCATGATCTATACACCAAAACTGCTTCATTAAGCTAAACTTGTTTGGGTGAATATAGTGTCCATTTAATTGTATTCTCGGTGTGTTGGGGTTACTGAATCCTGACAATTGCAAGGCAGCACTCTCAATCACCTTGAATAAAATACAGAATTTATATGTTTCTCAAAAGTTGCACAGTGATCTGGCAGTCCTATTCGGGTTACCCAATCCACTCCATGCCAAGGTCTTGCTTCCACTCTCAGATAAATCATCAGCCAGTGAATGTCTAGGTGTAAAAGAAGCAGTGATATTAAAAGAAAACAGGTGCAACAGACCCATAGTGTTGCCAGAACCCCCATCCTTCAGGACACACAAACACACATCATCAATAACGAACCCTGCAAAATATTGACTCTACATGTCTCGGGTAAGCACTTTTCATGTTCTTCATGGGCATGATAAACACTTTAGAGTGCCACAGAGAGAATAGCTATATGTGTACCATTGCACCGTGTATACGTGTGTTTGCATCATTTTATATTCTATAGAAGCAACATATTACAAAGAGCTGTATCAATGTTAACAAAAAGAGACAAAAGTCTTTCTCAAGCATACTTTGTTTTTAGTTAAATAGACATTTTCTGGGGGCATTTGAGCACTCCATCACAATCAGTGGTATATTTAGGTTTTGTGCTGCCCTAGGCAGGACGGTGCTCGGGCAGCCCCCCAATTTAATCTTCCCCACCCCTTCCTGTCAAGGCCACACTTTGACTGACAGACGCTCACTCACTGAAAGACGCACACACTCACTGATAGATACATACACTCATTGACAGACACACACTCTCGTATACACTGACAAACAATGACATAACACACTTACTGATTTGATACACTGATAGACAGACATACACTTACTCGGACACACACTCACTGACAGACTTACTGACATACACACTGACTGACCGACACACACACATTCACTGACTCACTGACACACACATTCACTGAAACACACACACTCACTCACATTCACTGACACACATTCACTAACACACACTCACTGACACACACATTTCCCCACACTCACAATTATTATTATTATTTTTTTAAATTTAAATCCACCCAGCCTCCCTACTTTTGGGACAGCTGGGTGGATTTTTCACCTGCGGTCCAGTGGGGCTGCTGAGCAGCATATGAATTGAGCAGCAAATGAATATGCTGAGCGGCCGGACGCTCTAAGTTTTCAGCGAGGGAGCACTTTCCCCTGAGCTCTCTGCTCAGCTCCCTCGCGCGCCACAGAGTGATGCCAGGAGCCGGAATATGATGTCATGTTCCGGCTCCCGGCATTATTGCGGGTTGCACGAGGGAGCTGAGCAGAGAGCTCAGGGGAAAGTGCTCCCTCACCGCCCGCCTGGGAAACAACCACCTGCTGTCCCGGGGGAGCCCAAAGGTGGCCAGCTGGCCAGCTCTTGCCCTCCCATAAAACGAGGCAAACAAGGTATTTGCCTGGGCATTTGGGAGCGGCGCTTTTTGCCGCCCCTGGAAATTGCCACGCCTTGTTTGCCTCGCGGTACACACATCCCTGATCACAATGCCTGCTCATCTCTTGTGAGTCCTGCACCAGTTAAACCGTTTTCAAAAGAAACAGATGATCGATCAAGGCCAACAGATACACACTGGGAGCTATCATTGTAACACAAGATAAATTACATCTAAATGCATATACATAATTAAATTACCTTAACTGCTGAATGGTTTAATGATATAACAAGCTACAGACTATTTCTTTTCTTTTTTTTTTTCTTCAAATATCTCACTATATATTTTTTTTCAAATCAGAAGGGGAACTAGGGTCCTTGTTATAGATATAATTATTTTCTTCCACCTGTCTACTGGGGATTTTGTTTAGAAATTGGAAAACTAAATATGTGTTGCCAAGAGCACAAGGCATGTATTCTTGGTGTAAATGACTTTGGGGAGTAGAGATTCAATTTAACAAGGTATAGCACATTCTCATTGCCCTGTATGTTCTCATTAAGTAAATTGATAGCTTCAGTAAGACCTGGGGTGTTAGACCTTTATGTTTTAATTATTATTCTACATCACTTAGAAATTTTAAAAAAGTTGGCTGTGTAGGAAAAGTGCTGACTTTAATAATGCAACATTTATATGCTGGGGAGAAAATCCATGAATTCATCAAAGTAGAATCTCTTCTTGATTGAAATAAAGGATCTCTCCAAGCTGGAATCAAGCATGTTTTGTACACTGTATAGAAAACGTATCAAAGACAATAAATTAAAATGAGTACAAAGTTCAATACATTTGAATGTCTCTGCATTTTATGCTAACTCGTTTAACGTTCTATGACAGTGTAGACTTATCTATTAATCTCTGCACTTCTTGAAATACAACTGAGAAATTAGAAAAATATTTGTAACTAAAGATTAATAAAATAATACCACCAATCACAAGTAACTGTATAAACAATATGTTGGTTTCAGGAGGGCCCCTCCAATCCATTTCCTTCCAGTAGCATATGAATCCTCCATACGTCACGGCAATATTTTGTACATCATCATGAAGAAGTTATATTTGTCTATGAAGACGTACGTTTAGCATCTGTAAGCGTGGATAATAAGAATAATGGTTTATCAGATAGCTTTAAGATATGCTGCCAGAGGGAAATCAGATAATTTGATATTCCATTATAGAGGGAACTATATGGTCAGTTGAAATGACAGGTATGTTTTTTATGCACTTTAAACTTATACTGTAAAGGGACGTGTCGCATGATTTTCAACGTTATCTTCATTTTGACTTAAAGGCTACTGCTCCCAGACCCCTTCATTGAGCCAAATGGTCTGGGTGACTATAGCGGCCCCTTAAAAAAAATGAGGGTTATTTATTAAAGTGAGAATTCTAACTAAATTTCCGATTTCATTTAAGGTTAAAATAGCCAGACTGGAAAATATTCCTCTAACTCAACAATCCAGTTTGGGTATCTTGACCTTACATTTGAAATTAAATGTAGACATTCACATCTCTCTATTTTACTATTCCCTAGAACTTTGTGCCTCCGTTTTGGCTCCATGACATTCATATTCATAAGCTCTGCATCACTGTGCATCACTGTGCTAACATAAATGTGATGTGGTAGAGTGAGGAAAAAAAGTATTTGATCCCCTGTTGATTTTGTACGTTTGCCTACTGACAAATAAATGATCAGTCTATAATTTTATTGGTAGGTATAGTTTAACAGTGAGAGACAGAATAACAAAAAAAAAAAAATCCATAAAAAAAGTCAAAAAAGTTCTAAATTGATTTGCATGTCAATGAGTGAAATACGTATTTGACCTTTTCTACTTAGTACTTGGTGGAAAGACCCTTGCAGAGGTCAGACTTTTCTTGTAGTTGGCCACCAGGTTTGCACACATCTCAGGAGGGATTTTCTCCCACTCCTCTTTGCAGATCCTCTCTAAGTCATTAAAGTTTTGAGGTTGACGTTTGGCAACTCAAACCTTCAGCTCCCCCCCACAGATTTTCGATGGGATTAAGGTCTGGAGACTGGCTAGGCCACTCCAGGACCTTCTTCTTGAGCCTTCTTTGTTGCCTTGGCTGTGTGTTTTGGGTCATTTGATGCAGTGCAGTTGTCCTATCCCCTTATCAGAAAAACACCCCTAAAGCATAATGTTTCCACCGACATGGGGTCATAGGCTGCATTCCTCTTCCTCCAAAAACGATGAGTTGAGTTGATTCCAAAGAGCTTTATTTTGGTCTCATCTGACCACAACACTTTCACCCAGTTCTCCTCTGAATTATTCAGATATTCATTGGCAAACTTCAGGCGGGCCTGTACATGTGGTTTCTTGAGCAGGGGACCTTGCTGGCGCTGCAGGATTTTAGTCCTTCATGGCAAACATTCAAAATCAGCAGGGGATCAAATACTTTTTCCCCTCACTGTAAGTGTTATATCTACTCTAGGAGGTTTGAAGCCTAAGAAGGAAATATAGAAATATTCTGTTTTGTGGACACTAGATGGGGCGTGTGAGTTCAAACCTATGTTCGCACAGTAGATTGTAAAGCAAAAATAGAATAAATCAGGTATAGTCTCCTATTAGCAAACCACAAGTAACGTGTAATATCAATGCACGCATAGCTGCCCCTCATTAAGCCGGCTTGCTCCAGACATCTGTAGGGCTCCATAGGATTCATAATCATTCTTTGCGTTTAGAAAGAATCACAGCTTGGCATGATGCTGTAACCCAGAGAGCTAATTAGCAATGAACCAGTACATGCAGCTCTGTATGGAACAGACTGCGCTCTGCACATTACAGAAAATGCTCTGCATGTTACACATACACAGCACCGTATACCAAATATTGCTCTGCATATTGCAAGTAATACACAGCGCTGTCCTCTGGATGCTATGTTTACCGCTCTGCATGCTACATATTTTGCTCTGCATATTGCAGGTAATACACAACGCTGTGCTCTGCATGCTACATATACTACTCTGCATATTGCAGGTAATACACAGCGTTGTCCTCTGCATCCTACATATACTGCTCTGCATATTGCAGGTAATACACAGCGCTGTCCTCTGCATGCTACATATACTGCTCTGCATGCTACGTATACTGCTCTGCATATTGCAGGTAATACACAGCGCTGTCCTCTGCATGCTACGTATACTGTCCCGCTTATTGCAGGTAATACACAGCACTGTTCTCTGCATGCTACGTATACTGCTCTGCATGCTAGATATAATGCTCTGCATGCTACGTATACTGCTCTGTATGCTACATATACTGCTCTGCATATTGCAGGTAATACACAGCGCTGTGCTCTGCATGCTATGTATACTGCTCTGCATATGGCAGATAATTCACAGCGCTGTGCTCTGCATGCTACACATACTGCCCTGCATATGGCAGGTAATTCACAGTGCTGTGCTCTGCATTCTACACATACTGCTCTGCATATGGCAGGTAATTCACAGCGCTGTGCTCTGCATGCTACACATACTGCTCTGCATATTATTATTATGATATTTATAGAGCGCCATCAAATTCCGCAGCGCTTTACAATGGGTGGACGAACAGACATGTAGTTGTAACCAGACAAGTTGGACACACAGGAACAGAGGGGTTTAGGGCCCTGCTCAATGAGCTTACATGCTAGAGGTAGTGGGGTAAAATGACACAAAAAGGTAAGGATAGTATTAGACTAATGACAGTTGCAGAAGCGGAATCAGTCAGGAGCTATTAACAGATTAATTGTTACGCTTTTATGAAGAAGTGGGTTTTTAACGATTTTTTTGAAGGAGTGAGCATCTAACGGAGGAGGGAAGCAAGTTCCACAGGAACGGTGCAGCCCTCGAGAAATCTTGAAGGCGAGCATCAGAGGTGGGAGTACGGACAGAAGATAGGCGTAAGTCTTCAGCAGATCGTAAGGGCCTAGACGGGACATACTTGTGTATAAGGGAGGATAGATAGGTGGGAGCAGCATTATGTAGCGATTTGAAAGCAAGAACCAGAATTTTAAATTGAGCTCTATATTTTATAGGAAGCCAATGTAGGGATTGACAGAAGGGTGAGACATGGGTGGTGCGGGCGGACAGGAAGATGAGCCTTGCCGCCGCATTCATTATGGACTGTAACAGCGCTAGTTGGGAGCACGTAAGACCACTGAGAAGCGTATTACAGTAGTCAAGGCGAGATAGGACAGTGGAATGGGCCAACACCTTAGTCGCATCTGGCGTTAAGTAGGGGCGGATGTGCGCAATGTTTTTGAGATGGAAATGACAGGATTTGGCGATAGATTGAACATGAGGCTTGAAGGAGAGGTCGGAGTCAAAGAGAGCCTGCGTGGTGGAGCTGATGGTAGCATCGTTGACTTGGAGGGAGACAGACACAGGAGTAACAACACTTGAGGGAGGAAAGACCAGAATTTCAGTTTTGGTCAAGTCTAGTTTAAGGAAGTGGGCAGCCATCCAGTTAGAAACAGCAGAGAGGCAGTCAGAGACACTAGTCAAGAGGGACGGGGAGAGATCAGGAGAGGACAGGTAGATTTGCATGTCATCTGCATAGAAATGATAGTGGAAGCCAAAGGAGCTAATGAGTTTACCAAGGGAGGCAGTATAGATAGAGAACAGTAGGGGACCAAGGACAGAACCTTGGTGAATGCCAACAGAGAGGGGTTGGGGAGAAGAAGCAGAGCCAGAGAAAGAAACACTGAAAGAGCGCTGGGAGGAGCACCAGGAGAGAGCAGTATGACAGATAATTCACAGCGCTGTGCTCTGCATGCTACACATACTGCTCTGCATATGACAGGTAATTCACAGCGTTGTGCTCTGCATGTTACTCATACTGCTCTGCATATTCCAGATATTCCTTTGTTATGATATGAGTAACACTTTCAATATGAGATATGGGCTACCTCCCTCTAACTAACCTGAGGCAACTCTGGCCATGGGTGGTGTGCTCTGTGCTGTGAGTCATGGTTTGGAGCAAACTAATAATGTACTCTAGTCATATTGCTTTATTACACAGACACAGGTGAAAGCACGACAGGTACACCACATACAGAGGGCAGGTACATACACACAGCATGTCACCTGCTAATTCATGTTTCATCATTTGATTTAAATTTAATTGCCAATTACAGATACTGAAGGTAGGCAATCACTCATCCGCCTGCTTGGAATTCTTAAAAAAATTATATACAATAATTAAACAACACAAGTCACTTCCTTCATTAATTCCACTGCTCTCTGCTTGGTAATAACTTGCTAGAACACAATATTAGCTTTTAGCTGGGGTTTTATTCCAGACTACAAAAAAAGTATAATGTGTAGAATTCATATGCTGCAACTAGGAAATTGATCAATTTCTAAAGTAGAATTCCAAAAGGAACATCCAAAATTAATTAAATTTGATCTCCTAACTGCAAGTTTGAACTTTTCGTCTGTTATCCAAAAACGATTGTAGCGGATGGCACCAGGCGATCCTACAAATATACTGTATATAACTGCATTCGTGTATCTGCTGTGTTTTATATGTGTTAAAAAGAATTGTATTACTCTGATTGTTCGATAGTTTCATTCCCTTAGTTTATTCGAATGAAACTACCGAACAACCAGACCTCCCCTGTGTGAAGTGTGTCCTCAATTACCCATTGCAACATTGTTGCGAATGGGTAATTGAATAGTAAGTAGCCGTCCTTTGTTCTCGGGGGTGGCCGCCATTCGACAAACGAACACGTGGCGGCGGCCATTTTAAAACTCCCGAACAGAGAATTGTATTACTCTCCCTCGTTCGGTAGATAGAAAATACCGAACGAGGGGATTCAGGCGAACCCTCCCTAGCCTCTATAGCTAGAGGTTTTCGTGTATTGTGTTCCCTTATGCCAGGACCGACCGCAGGGCCCATTCACATGGAACCTTATTTGGCTATCTCAGTTAGTGCGGTCGGTCATTTTATTCCCTCCATACATTTCCCGAACCCCTGGTCTGATCTGGGTGATTTTTGGATATGTTGTTCACCCAGATCAGGGCTACCAGGGGATGTAGGATTTAAAGAGGTACCCCTACGTTTAGGGGTACATCCAGAAACGGGGGGAATTGGTGTACTGGATAAGGGGATTATAATGCTGGCTGAGGGGAGGAGATGTGTGGGAGGTTACCAGGACAGGATTGGCTACTGTAATAATTACTGTAATCCCTCCCTTGCATGGGAGCATGCTTTATAAGGAGACTGTGATTAAAGGCTTGTCAGTTCTGCTCCTGAAACTGTGTGTTGTCCAGTTATTGGGATTGCTGTGGGGATATTGCTGTATTTTACCTGCTGGAAGCCTTGCCTGTGGATTTACTATTTACTTGTTCCTGAGCCTCACTTGGATTATAAGCGGAGATAACCTGGGGAATATTGCATCTCCGCTACATTGGTGGCAGCGGTGGGATCCAGACTCACAGAGGAACAAGCATAAATGGAGTACGGATGGAGATTGATTTTGCCACACTAAAACGCTCCACGCTAAAAGACCTTCTGGAGGCACGGGGTATACAAGCCAGCAATAAGACAAAAGCGGTACTCATTACTGAACTGATGGCGGAGTACCGAATGGACGGCGATTCGGTTCCCGAACAGGGGAATTCGGGAGAAACACCGGAACAAAGGGAGTTCCAGAGGCAGCTACAATTTCGGCTATCTTTCTATGGGGAACACCCTCCAACAGAGATTGTTTCAAAAACGATGACGGAAGTACAGGAATTTATACTGAGGAATCAAACAGCGGCCCCAGAACGCAGCTCTGCAGTAAATATGCCACAAGAAGGTAAGCCTAAAATACCATACCAGGCTTTTAAAACATATGTGGAGGCAGAGGAAGATATAGACGCTTTCCTGCAAGATTTTGAGAGACTGTGTGCACTGCATAGAATCAGCGCAGAGGACTGGGTACCTATTTTGGCAGGGAGGTTAACTGGGAGGGCAGCTGAGGCATACCGTACTGTACCTAATGAAGAAATAAGGAATTACAATAAAGTGAAAGAAATTATATTGGCCAGGTATGCTATAACACCAGAAGCATACCGGCGGAGATTCAGGGATTTAAAGAAGGTGGAGAAAGACTCACATGCTGAGTGGGCATGCAGACTACAAAGAGCAGTCTTGGGGTGGGTGCAAGCGAGCAAGGCACGGTCTATGGAGCATGTATTGCAAATGGTACTGATGGAGCAATTTTATGAAGGAGTAACCAGCGAGGTACAGGAGTGGGTAAGAGACAGAAACCCTACCTCCCTTACCGAAGCAGCCAGGAAGGCAGATGAGTACCTGGATGCACGCAGGCAGCAAAAACCTGCAGCTCCAAAAGTACCTTTTAAAACCTTTGGGGGAAACAACTACATGCCAGCTCTACCAAGACCACTGCCACCACCACCACCGCCCGCTGCACAGCCACGTTTCCGCCAGCCCACGTCGGGCCCTTGCCACCACTGCCAGAAATGGGGACATTATAAAAGGGAATGCCCCCAGCTGCGGGACCGTTCCACCTGGATCCAACCCGGTCCACCACCACCACCGAGAGCAGCTGCAGCCCACCACTACCAGGACATCGTGGCCACACCGTATGGCTCAGCAGTTCCCATTACAACGGTAGAACAGTGGGAGGTACTGCAGGAGGCGGATCCAGTCCAGGCTAATGCTGACAACCGCCAGCATCACAGGCAGACCGTGTATCTGGAGGGTAAAGCGGTTCAGGGGCTACGTGACTCAGGAGCCACCATCACCCTGGTCTCAGACCAGGCTAAACTAAATAAGACTGTGGCCGTCAGGGTAGCCGGGGGAGCAGTATACCGGCTACCTACAGCAAGGGTACATTTGCATTGGGGAGCGGGGGCAGGGCATGTGGAGGTGGGGTTGATGCCGCAGTTACCGGCGGAGGTTTTATTGGGGAACGATCTGGGGAGGCTCACATCTGCTTTTGAGCCCCAGACACCCACCACAGGAGAAGCTCACCCTGTGGTTACTCGACAACAGGCCCGCACCCAGGACTACAACACACTCCCGGAGGTTCAGGTAAGAGATCCTTCCCCTTCCCTTGACTGTGTTCCCTGGGCCCCTCCTAACGAATTTGCAGCTGAGGTAGTGACTGACCCCACCTTGCAGGTGTATAGGGACAAGGTGACAGCAGACACGCCTGGGGGGGAGGGCGAAAGGTTAGTTGGGACAAACAGCTGTTATATCGGGAGACGGATAAGAAGGTATCCGGGTGAGACCCGATTGTGATGAGGCAGTTAGTGGTACATCAGCGGTACCGGGCGGAGTTATTACGGATAGCACATGACATCCCGCTATCTGGACATTTAGGGGTCAGCAGGACCCGGTACAGGTTAACCCAAAGCTTCTTTTGGCCTGGAATTAGCCAGGAGGTGCGCAGGTATTGCAACACGTGCGATACCTGCCAAAGGGTGGGGAAAAGGGGGGACCGGCGCAAGGCCAAGTTACATCCCCTTCCCATAATCGAGGAACCCTTTAGCAGGGTAGCAGTTGACCTAATAGGACCCCTCAACAAAGGCACCCAATTCACCGCCGAAGTCACGCAGCGCCTCTGGAAGTTTTGTGACATTAAGCCGGTCATTAGTTCCCCTTACCACCCCCAGACGAATGGGCTCTGCGAACGTTTCAACGGTACATTTAAACAAATGCTCCGAACCTTCGCAGAGACCCACAAGGACTGGGAGAAGTTCCTGCCCCACCTCCTCTTTGCTTACAGGGAGGTGCCGCAGGAATCCACTGGGTTTTCCCCATTTGAACTATTGTTTGGCCGCAGGGTACGAGGGCCTTTAGATTTAATCAGAGAGCATTGGGAGGGAGAACGGAGCACTGACGGTACCCCCATCATACCATACGTGTTGGCATTCCAAGACCGCCTTGAGGCCTTAACTCAGACGGTACGCGAGAATTTGCAGGCGGCTCAGACACGCCAACGCACCTGGTATGATCGGGGCGCCAGGGACCGTAGCTTTCAGGTCGGGCAGAAGGTGTTGATTTCAAACCTGTCCAACACGATAAGCTGCAGAGCGCCTGGTGCTATAAGTGGTAGAACAACGGTGTGACACCACTTATATAATCTGACTCGTCGCGTTGGTACTGAAGCGCGTGCGCATGAACATGATGACCCTACCAGGAAGCGCTCTGAAGTGACCTTGCCCTTCACTATGTCGCCTAACTCGAGGTTTGACAGTTTGCCTCTCCCGGTCTGCTGGGGAGAGGGTCAGTTATCAGGGGACTTAGGGAAGTCACCCTGGACAGTTGAGCCCACAGGGCGGGCGAGGTACAACAGCTATTGAAACAGGATATCTTCTCTAATGTACTGGTTACTCTCTGGCCCTCTATCTCCACTCTGACGGCTAGACATCTCCGGTAGTGCTAGTACCAAAGCGGGACGGCACGACCCGGTTTTGTGTAGACTACCGGAGATTGAATGAGAAGACGGTATCTGACGCCTACCCCATGCCCAGGATAGACGAACTCCTGGATCGGATGGCGAGGAGGCACTATCTCACCACGATTGACTTGTGTAAAGGGTATTGGCAAATACCCTTGGCGCAAGACGCCATCCCTAAGTCGGCCTTTGTCACCCCATTCGGCTTGTACCAATTTAAGGTCATGCCGTTTGGGATGAAAAACGCCCCGGCTACCTTTCAGCGGATGGTGGACCGCCTCCTGGATGGGTTCCAAGATTATACCTGCGCTTACCTCGATGATATTGCCATTTTCAGCAATACCTGGCAGGAACACTTGACCCATATAGGAGCGGTCCTAGACAGGATTAGGGCCGCTGGTTTAACGCTGAAACCAGCCAAATGCAGCATAGGCATGGCTGAAGTACAATACCTCGGTCATCGGGTAGGATGCGGCAAGCAGAAGCCGGAACCAGCCAAAGTAGAGGCTGTAGCTCAATGGCTTGCCCCTAGGACTAAGACTCAGGTATTAGCGTTCCTAGGAACGGCCGGGTACTACCGGAAATTTGTCCCGAATTATAGTGCCCTGGCCAAACCTCTCACCGACTTAACCCGTAAAAACCTGCCCCGCCAAGTAACCTGGACCCCGGAGTGTGAGCAGGCATTTCAGTTGTTGAAAGATGCATTGACCAATGCCCCTGTCTTGGCAGCTCCCAATCCAACTAAACGTTTTCTTGTCCACACAGACGCTTCTATGTTTGGATTGGGAGCAGTACTGAGACAAGTCGGGGCCGATGGCGGAGAACATCCCGTGGCTTACATCAGCCGGAAGCTGTTACCTCGAGAAGTAAGCTACGCCGCCATCGAGAAGGAATGCCTGGCTGTGGTGTGGGCCCTGAAGAAATTACAGCCATATTTGTACGGACAAGCTTTTTCCCTGCTCACGGATCACAACCCGTTAGTATGGCTAAACCGGGTGGCTGGGGACAATACCCGGCTGCTGCGCTGGAGTCTGGCGCTGCAGCCCTTTGACTTTAATATCCAGTACCGCCCGGGTAAACAGAATGGAAATGCTGATGGGTTGTCCCGATAAACTGACCTAGAGAAATGATCCGTGAGCCTCCTCGGACATCCCCAAGCCGATCCGTGTTGGATCAGACTGTGTATGCCGGCTTGTGGGCAAGGGGGAGCAGTGTAGCGGATGGCACCAGGCGATCCTACAAATATACTGTATATAACTGCATTCGTGTATCTGCTGTGTTTATATGTGTTAAAAAGAATTGTATTACTCTGATTGTTCGGTAGTTTCATTCCCTTAGTTTATTCGAATGAAACTACCGAACAACCAGACCTCCCCTGTGTGAAGTGTGTCCTCAATTACCCGTTGCAACATTGTTGCGAACGGGTAATTGAATAGTAAGTAGCCGTCCTTTGTTCTCAGGGGTGGCCGCCATTCGACAAACGAACACGTGGCGGTGGCCATTTTAAAACTCCCGAACAGCGGTGTTTGCCGTTGAGTGTCTGGAACTAAAATCGGACACTCGAGTAGGCGAACACCGCTGAGACCTCCACAACCCTGGTCCGTTCGGTTCCAAACTACCGAACGGCCCCTCGTTCGGTAGATAGAAAATACCGAACGAGGGGATTCAGGCGAACCCTCCCTAGCCTCTATAGCTAGAGGTTTTCGTGTATTGTGTTCCCTTATGCCAGGACCGACCGCAGGGCCCATTCACATGGAACCTTATTCGGCTATCTCAGTTAGTGCGGTCGGTCATTTTATTCCCTCCATACATTTCCCGAACCCCTGGTCTGATCTGGGTGATTTTTGGATATGTTGTTCACCCAGATCAGGGGTATCCGGGGATGTAGGATTTAAAGAGGTACATCGTTTAGGGGTACATCCAGAAACGGGGGGAATTACTGTACTGGATAAGGGGATTATGATGCTGGCTGAGGGGAGGAGATGTGTGGGAGGTTACCAGGATTGGCTACTGTAATAATTACTGTAAATCCCTCCCTTGCATGGGAGCATGCTTTATAAGGAGACTGTGGATTAAAGCTTTCAGTTCTGCTCCTGAAACTGTGTCGTCCAGTTATTGGGATTGCTGTTGGGATATTGCTGTATTTTACCTGCTGGACGCCTTGCCTGTGGATTTACTATTTACTTGTTCCTGAGCCTCACTTGGATTATAAGTGGAGATAACCTGGGGAATATTGCATCTCCGCTACAACTATGAATAAAATGTACTGTCCAGATAATATCATTTTCTTCTTCTCTCTGACATAATTTGACCAGTATCTAGAGTTAAAGGACCACTATAGGCACCCAGACCACTTCAGCTTAATGAAGTGGTCTGGGTGCCAGGTCCATCTAGGATTAATCCTTTCTGCTGATGTTTACTTTAGGGTTAATCCAGCCTCTAGCGGCTGTCTCATTGACAGCCGCTAGAGGCACTTCCGCGCTTCTCACTGTGATTTTCACAGTGAGAAGACACCAGCGTCCATAGGAAAGCATTCTCATGCGCATTCAGCCGATGACGGGAAAGGAGGAGGAGAGTCCCCAGTGCCGAGGGAGCCCGGCGCTGGAAAAAAGGTAAGGGATTAACCCCTTCCTCACCCTAGAGCCCGGCAGGAGGGGGGCCCAAAGGGTGAGGGGTCCCAAGGACCCTATAGAACCAGGAAAACGAGTATGTTTTACTGGCACTATAGTGGTCCTTTAAAAAGCTTTGTTACAGTTATTGTCTATTCCTAGCTTTTAAATAAAACGTGGAACATTAAGCATTGGATTCTATTATTACAGATAATAATATATTTGATGATCAAATATGAATTCACTATAACTGACATTAAGAGGGAGAGGACAAATATTTAAGTACCAGAGTTATTTTGATCTCTTGTCTTAGAATCTATAATATCTACTTGACTGCTGGTAACTTGATGTAATATCTCGCAGTGTTGGGAGGTATTGATGGTTTGGGGGACCCCCATTTTTTCATGTCTTCTTTATTTGCTGTAGTGGACCCTAGGTAACTCGACTAGTTACCGTCCGCTAATCAGCCAGATTACTCCCAGAACTATGTCTCATCTGGTTACTGGGGGAAAGAGAGCCAAAATGACACACAGTGGAACTGTGTGTCATTATAGCTCTCTTTCCCCCAGTAACCAAATGAGACATAGTTCTGGGAGTAATCTGGTTTATTCAGGCAAGGCACGCAAAATTTATACACAGACCCCCAGCATGGGGTCTTTGTAACGAACA
>OW240921.1:21151099-21181359 GCA_933207985.1 Pelobates cultripes | reverse complement strand
ACACTGTGACACGTAACCCTGTATACAGCACGGGGGAGGGTCAGACCCAAAATCACACTGTGACACTTAACCCTGTATACAGCACGGGGGAGGGTCAGATCCCAAATCACACTGTGACACGTAATCCTGTATACAGCACGGGGGAGGGTCAGACCCAAAAATCACACCCCAAATCACACTGTGACACTTAACCCAGTATACAGCACGGGGGAGGGTCAGACCCAAAATCACACTGTGACACGTAACCCTGTATACGGCATGGGGGAGGGTCAGACCCAAAATCACACTGTGACACTTAACCCTGTATACAGCACGGGGGAGGGTCAGACCCAAAATCACACTGTGACACTTAACCCAGTATACAGCACGGGGGAGGGTCAGACCCAAAATCACACTGTGACACTTAACCCAGTATACAGCACGGGGGAGGGTCAGACCCAAAATCACACTGTGACACTTAACCCTGTATACAGCACGGGGGAGGGTCAGACCCAAAATCACACTGTGACACTTAACCCTGTATACAGCACGGGGGAGGGTCAGACCCCCAAAGAATACACTGTGACCGTAACCCTGTATACAGCGAGGGGGAGGTCAGACCCAAAATCACACTGTGACATAACCCAGTATTATACTACAGCACGGGGGAGGGTCAGACCCAAAAATCACACCCCCAAATCACACTGCTTGACACTTAACCCACACAGCATACAGCAGCACACTTGAGGAGAGGGTCAGACCCAAAATCACACTGTGACACGTAACCCAGTATACAGCACGGGGGAGGGTCAGACCCAAAATCACACCCCAAATCACACTGTGACACTTAACCCTGTATACAGCATGGGGGAGGGTCAGACCCAAAATCACACTGTGACACTTAACCCAGTATACAGCACGGGGGAGGGTCAGACCCAAAATCACACTGTGACACTTAACCCTGTATACAGCATGGGGGGAGGGTCAGATCCCAAATCACACTGTGACACTTAACCCAGTATACAGCATGGGGGAGGGTCAGACCCAAAATCACACTGTGACACTTAACCCTGTATACAGCATGGGGGGAGGGTCAGATCCCAAATCACACTGTGACACGTAATCCTGTATACAGCATGCGAGGGGGAGGGTCAGACCCAAAAATCACACCCCAAATCACACTGTGACACTTAACCCAGTATACAGCATGGGGGAGGGTCAGACCCAAAATCACACTGTGACACGTAACCCTGTATACGGCATGGGGGAGGGTCAGACCCAAAATCACACTGTGACACGTAACCCTGTATACAGCATGGGGGGGAGGGTCAGACCCAAAATCACACCCTGTCCTGTGACTCTTAACCCTGTACACAGCACGGGGGAGGGTCAGACCCAAAATCACACTGTGACACTTAAACCTGTATACAGCATGGGGGAGGGTCAGACCCCAAATCACACTGTGACACGTAACCCTGTATACAGCACGGGGGAGGGTCAGACCCCAAATCACACCCTGTCCTGTGACACTTAACCCTGTATACAGCGTGGGGGAGGCTACCCTTTAGAGGGGAACACAGGAAAGTATACATATGAGGAGGTTTTTGGAAAGTAATATCACTTTAATTATAATTTTCATTTGATGTAGAGCAGATAAATGATATGAATTGTGAATATATATGTAACGGATCACCTGGCACCCCGACTGGGTACCTCCGTTGAAGGATGCTCCTAGCGCTTCCTGAGGATTCCAAGCACTGCAGCAGACACCACAACCACCGAAGCGGAGAAGCATACGAATGCTCTCAAGCATACAATCCAATTCCCCCAATAACAAGACAACACTTTGTTTTGAGGTCAAGTAGAACTGACTGTACTGGCACATACAGCCTCTTTTATTCACAATCCACAAACATAGTACTGCCCACAGGGTTTTGAATTACAACCAATCAATCCGTACAATACACACAGACACTCCCACACAAAATCCTCCCTTCTGCCTGTGATATGATTACTGAACACAATGGGTAATGTAATTATCACAGGCAGAGAAAAAGGAAAATTTGCTTCATACTTACCGTAATTTTCTTTTCCTGATAATTATTCATGGCAGCATTTACTCATGGACAGGAAATAGAATTCTGAAACTGGTATAAATAGATCCTCCACCTTCTCATCAGGCAGTCTTAGTAACTAGCTTCACCTCCTATAGTATATGGGTGGGAACGTAATGCTGCCATGAATAATGATCAGGAAAAGAAAATTACGGTAAGTATGAAGCAAATTTTCCTTTTTTCCTGACATTATTCATGGCAGCATTTACTCATGGGGAATACCCAAGCAGTATATAGAGGGAGGGACAGAGTTCAAAAACAGCCAATAGCTATAAAACCATTATTGAGCTGTATAAACCTTAGAAGACTCTAAAAAAAGCCAAACAAGACATCAATAGGATGTTGTCATACATTCTGCTCAGACAAGTTAATTAACCTAGAGGCTGCAAGGTCAGCAACCTCCTGGCATTCAATATCTGAAATATCCTAAATATAGTCAGATAGGAATTAAGGCCATGATAGCATACATTAGAGAAGGATAATGCCATTTTGATATAAAATTTAAAACCAAATTGATGACATCATCAGATCAGAACCTTGACAAAAAGGCATAACAGAAGGTTGGATGAGAACGGACACACCATGCTATTAAACATGGCGAGAATTACACTGAGAATCCTACAACTCTCTGGATGTAATTATTAATGACGATTCACACTGCTTCCTCTTGCCTTGTGAACTACTTACCTGTGGATACAGGAAATAAATCAATACCTGCCTGTCAGAAAGAGGCAGAGCCTAATAGAGAAATAAGTGTTATTAAAACACTGCAATAATGAATATATATACATATATATTGCAAAAATCAGACTCACAACAATACCTCACACCGTGGATGAATTGATACAGTAATGATCAGGCACAGGAGAGGTATAAACCAATGACATTACTAGGCAAGGGCAAGAAGAGTCATATACAGATTAGTTAAAGAAAGAAAAAAGAGACATCGGTATGAACCGTAGAATTTGTGGAAACTCCTAAATTATAAGTAGGACAATCACGTCAGTACCTACATTCAAAGAAACATTGTAAATAGTACAGATTATACCAAACAGTATAATCAAATTTATTAGAGACCGTTGTGTAACATAAGTAGGAGATATGTAATCGGCAGGATACTGATGAGAAGGTGGTAACCAGAGGCACATGATCCATTGTGACAACCGACACATAATAAGCAGGATAGTAGAAGATATTCAGTTATCCTTATGAGAACAAACAACCGCATACTTACTCTTACCTTATCTTCAGATAGCGAAGAAGTACTATGGCAGAGCTTATGGCGATAATAAGCAGTTTGTATTAGTCTTACCTTATCTTCAGATAGCGAAGAAGTACTATGGCAGAGCTTATGGCGATAATAAGCAGTTTGTATTATTCTTACCTTATCTTCAGATAGCGAAGAAGTACTATGGCAGAGCTTATGGCGATAATAAGCAGTTTGTATTATTCTTACCTTATCTTCAGATAGCGAAGAAGTACTGTGGCAGAGCTTATGGCGATAATAAGCAGTTTGTATTATTCTTACCTTATCTTCAGATAGCGAAGAAGTACTATGGCAGAGCTTATGGCGATAATAAGCAGTTTGTATTATTCTTACCTTATCTTCAGATAGCGAAGAAGTACTATGGCAGAGCTTATGGCGATAATAAGCAGTTTGTATTATCTGCAAGATATCAACACCAATACAAGTATATAATCCATAAGTATTAAATCAATGCAATGTTAGGAGTGACCATAACTTATACCGATCTAGGTACAGAGACCATGAAAAATAGCAGTCAAATGTTTGTCATTAACAAGCTGCATTACATTATATTACGTAGGATGAATCAACCACTTAAAGCCACACCTCGGTTGCAAATTCCAGATATAAGGACCACTAGAAGAATCCCCATGAATATCAGAAGAGAGGACCGTAATGGAGTTACCTGTTAAGGGATTTCCTCTATTGTTCTGATAGCAGGTGAATTTTACTTGAAATAGTAAACCTGGTAGAATGGCCTGGGGACTAGAAAGACCTTCCAGTGTCAATTAAAATACTTGCAATACTAAGTATCAAAAACTTACCTGGAGCATATGAGCATAAAAGAATACATTTAATTGCAGAAAGGAAATTATAATATTCCATTTCACCACAAGGGAATCTTGTCAGAAATTTCTGAACATTAATTCCTTAAGAACCAAAAGCATGCTACCCCTGACATATCCTAAAGGGATTGCCAAACTCTCAGGTCCCCAAGGGATAAAAGAGAATACTGCATATAAAAAATTAGTACATTCTCCAAATTATAAAGATTATGCTTTAAGGAAAGGTACGCAGTTCTAAAGAATGTTAAACCAATTCCAGAGAACAGAGTTAAAAACTTAATAAAAAGCACAAACCAGACCAGAAGTAGTGAATTCTTTAGAGTAGAAGTTTGCGGAAAAATAAAATGATACTAAAGTTAAGACCAGGAGAGAAACAAGCCAATATGAACAGCTTTTTAAATCAGGTAATAGCTTCAGAGTTACCTACTTATGAGAACGATTAACAGCCCAATTTGTGCTCCTGCAACCAGCATGATCTTCTAAGCTGTGCATCAGTAACAGCATATATCTGAAGGTAAAACACTGCCACCAAAACATTCCTTATCTTGATAAGAGAGGAGAGGATACTTGGCAGTAGAAAAACTTCTCAGAAATGGTCTCATGTATAAATACATAGGAGTGCACACAAAAAAGGCCTTAATTTTGTTAAACAGTACCATGCTCCATTTGGGAAAACAGGTCTCCTTCTCTCCTGGGAGAGGCACTCAGGCAGGTTCAGTAACACCTGCAATCCATCTGAAGTGGTAAAATGTGTTAATTGCTTATCCCGAAACACCTGTGGGAGAAGGAATCTAATACAAAGCCAAAAGCAGTATGTTTCCTTATCCACTTCATTTAAAAAAACTGAAATAGAAAATCCACAGTAGGCAATAGTTACTTACCCAGTGCAACAGGGCATTTGTATTTGCTAGAATTGGGCAGTGCTACATTTCAGCGCAAAACCCAGACCATTTGTATATATTAAATCTATCAATGCAGTGTATAAATTAGGTTTATCTAATACTACCAACCAGGCCCAGAGGAGGCGGGCTGAAAGCTAGCTGGATAGGAGGCATGTGTGGGTGTGGTGGGTGTGGTGGAGATATGGGGGTGTGATTTAGCTAAGGAGTAGGGTGGGGTCATATAAATAGGTGACATTTTGTCTGTTACCTCAGCCATCTTAAATCTAACGGCAAGGTAACTTAAATTTAACGGCAAGGTAACTAGTCCTATTCCTCACTGTGCTATTTAAGTTACTTTTGCTTACCTCACGGCCAGGAGCATGGACATTGATGGCATCCTTGCTGCCCTTAGGGCTGAGGCCCTCCAGGACGGTGGCAGGCACCTGTAGGCCCAGCTGGTAAGGCTGCAGGGTGCCTCCATGGTAGCTGCTCCCCCTCCCGGCAGCCATGGAACTCCGCGCCGCCGGGCGCGTCCCTCCACCCGTTATAGCCCCTCACAGGAGGGCCGGGTGGGGGCCAGAAGTAGGAGTCCAGCTGCCGGTCCGCGGGCCGGTTCCCACGCGGCCGCGGCCGGCGCTGCCACCAGGCACCCTCTTGTCTCCTCCCCTCGCCCCTCGCGAGAGGGCCGGATGGGGGACGGGAGTGGGAGCCCCAGTGCCGGCCCGCGCGCCAGGTCCCACGTCTGGCGGCCGCTGCTCGGGGAGGTGATGGCCGTCCGGTCCCTCCTGTTAACGTCTCGCGCGCCCTCAGAAGGGCGGCCGCGAGATCCCGGTCGTGTAATCCGGCCCGGCCAGCGCGCCGGGCGCCTGATGTGCGCTCTGCCCCCAGCGGATCTCGGGCAGAGCGCGCACAGGTTGGGCCTGCAGCCGGCCCTTCTTCAAAGTTGGTGAGTAGGCCGCAGGCCGCCGGGGTTTTCAGTCGGGGGTTAGGGGGGTCGGGGCTCAGTCTTCCAGTTCACACAGCCCCCCCCCTTCTTCCCGTCTTCCAGTTCACACAGCCCCCCCCCTTCTCCTCCTCCCCTCTCTGTCTCCCCTGGGCTTGCCTCTGCTGCACTCCCACCACCCTCATCCGCCCATCCTACCCCCCTGCATCCTCTTTTACCCCCCCTACCTTTACCTAGGGCCCATGCTGTCCCCTCTGGGGCTACTTCAGTCATGGCTGTCCCACTCTCTGGTTCCCCTGTCCCATCTACTAATCTGCCAGGGTTGCTCCCCCCTACTGTGCGTCCTCCAGCACCTGGGATGGGTGGGCAGGGTTTTTTCTCACCTGTCCTGTCTTCACAGATTCTTCCAGGTCAGCTTGCGAACCGGTTCCCTGACGCTGTGTCTGGTGCGGTGCTTCCTGCGGTCGCAGTTCCCTCGGGGCCATCGCAGGCTGGTGCGCAAGTTGAGGTTCCGCTGCTACCCTCGAATTCGGCTCCTGCCGGTGAGTATTCTGCTTTCGCCGGATTAGATTCGGGGGGCGCTGGCGCACGCGAGTCGCAAGAGTGGGGTTCGGTGCTCCAAGCTACAAAGAATGTTCTTGTAACTCTTGAGCGGGGATCTCGCCCTGGGGCTCCTCCCCCAATGGCCGTGGATAGCCAACTTCGGGCGGGCTGGGCTAGTTCCGCAGGGTGTGATTTTGCGGGGGTTGCAGCGTCGGTACCCGACACTTCTACACAGGTCACCACCCCCCTGGCTTCGGCGCCACCGCTAGTGACATCTGAGTCCTCTGTGAGTGCTACTGGGGACGCCGCGGTTGTCTCGGGTTTACGGGTAGCACCCGCTGCGCATGGGGCAGTGTACATGTGCTGGTCAGGCCCCCTGGGCCTCCACCTGACACCGGATTTGAGGGCTAAAATAGAAAAGGGGGAATTTGTAGAAATCGGAAGATTCCGAAAACTTTTGGTAACTGGATAGCCATTAATAGGTTAACGGCCTCCTCCCCTCCGGTGGTTCGGCTCTTGCAGCGCTTGGTTTTACAATGCCTGTCTTTTAACGTGACTTGTCGCGCTGTGCATATCCCTGGTGTGGAGAATACCACGGCTGATGCTCTTTCTCGTTTCCACTGGCAGGTGTTTCGTTTGGCCGCGCCGGAAGCAGATACGGAAGGCCTCCCCTGTCCCAGAGAGTTATGATCCCTTGGCCTGAGCGGATAAGGGAATGGATTCGGTCTTCGGTGTCTGAGGCAACTTGGGTTCGGTACGGTAAGGCATGGGGGGACTGGGTCGCTTTGGAACAGGACCTAGGTGGGTTCGCTTCGACTTCTGCAAGGGTTCAAGGGATGTTACGGTTGCTCTGGTTCTGGGAGGCTAGCGGGTGTTCTCCGGCTACGGTCTCAGGGAAGCTATCGGGTCTTAGTTTCTGGTTCAACTTGACTAAGGTGCCTGACGTTACCAAGGACTGCATGGTTCGGCTTGCGATGCGCGGCTGGCGTAAGGGCCCACACCTGCGGGATTCTCGGAGGCCGGTTTCTGGCGCTCTGCTAGTAGGTATTGCGTCGGTCTTACCCAGGGTTTGTTTTTCTGATTTGGAGGCACGTTTGTTCAAGGTGGCTTTTACTAATGCCTTTTTTGGCGCTCTTCGGATCGGCGAGCTTGTGAGCCCTAGCAAACGGATCCCGGGGGGCTTGTTGTTCAACGATGTAACATAGAAACATAGAAACATAGAATGTGACGGCAGATAAGAACCATTCGGCCCATCTAGTCTGCCCAATTTTCTAAAAACTTTCATTAGTCCCTAGCCTTATCTTATGGTTAGGATAGCCTTATGCCTATCCCACGCATGCTTAAACTCCTTTACTGTGTTAACCTCTACCACTTCAGCTGGAAGGCTATTCCATACATCCACTACCCTCTCAGTAAAGTAATACTTCCTGATATTATTTTTAAACCTTTGTCCCTCTAATTTAAGACTATGTACTCTTGTTGTGGTAGTTTTTCTTCTTTTAAATATAGTCTCCTCCTTTACTGTGTTGATTCCTTTTATATATTTAAATGTTTCTATCATATCCCCCCTGTCTCGTCTTTCCTCCAAGCTATAAATGTTAAGATCCTTTAACCTTTCCTGGTAAGTTTTTATCACGCAATCCATGAACCAGTTTAGTAGCCCTTCTCTGAACCCTCTCTAAGGTATCAATATCCTTCTGAAGATACGGTCTCCAGTACTGTGTACAATACTCCAAGTGAGGTCTCACCAGTGTTCTGTACAATGGCATGAGCACTTCCCTCTTTCTACTGCTAATACCTCTCCCTATACAACCAAGCATTCTGCTGGCATTTCCTGCTGCTCTATTACATTGTCTGCCTACCTTTAAGTCATCAGAAATAATCACCCCTAAATCCCTTTCCTCATATGTTGAGGTTAGAACTCTATCAAATATTCTGTACTCTGCCCTTGGGTTTTTACGTCCAAGATGCATTATCTTGCACTTATCCACATTAAATGTCAGTTGCCACAATTCTGACCATTTTTCTAGTTTACCTAAATCATTTGTCATTTGGCTTATCCCTCCTGGAACATCAACCCTGTTACATATCTTAGTATCATCAGCAAAAGACATACCTTACCATCAAGACCTTCTGCAATATCACTAATAAAAATATTAAAGAGAATGGGTCCAAGTACAGATCCCTGAGGTACCCCACTGGTGACAAGTCCAAGCTTTGAATATATTCCATTAACTACAACCCTGTTGTAGTGTCTGTTGTTTCGGATTCAGTGCGTTTTTTGGTGCGGAGGTCCAAAACCGACATCTTCGGCAAGGGGACATGGGTTACCCTCCGCGCCATTCCTGGTTCGGCTGTCTGCCTGTCGCATCCTTTCAGTCTTATTGTCTTGGTCGCCCGGGCGGTGAGGGCCCTCTATTAATTCATGGGGATGGTTCCTTCCTTTCTCGCTTCCAATTTCTCCGGGTCTTTCGGTTGGCACTCGACCAACTGGGTATTTCGAGTGCAGACTTTGGGGGACATTCTTTTCGGATTGGGGCCGCAACTGAAGCCTCCCGTTTAGGTTTTTCGGACCAGGCCATTCAGAGGATTGGCAGATGGGAATCGGGGAGGTTTCGGTCCTACGTACGGCCCACACGTCTGATCGGTTTCCCCCTTGTGTTTTCTCCACAGGGCCCGGGCGACGTATCTGGCTAATCGGTCATTCTTACATCTACTGGGCTCACCTGCGGGCAGGGGTACGCCCGGGTGGGACACGGCTCGGAATACCTCGGGAGCTGGCGGAGGTCCGGTGGTTCGGGTTCCGGGGCATGAGATGGGGTCAGCTATTGCCGGAGGTCGTGCAGTTATCCACTTTATTAGGAGCCCCGGATGTCTTGGTGGTGCATCTGGGGGGAAACGATCTGGGGTCGCTGCCTGCGTGGGGCCTGGGGGAACTAATCAGGTGAGATTTGGCGCGCTTGCGTGTGCTTTTTCCACAACTTTACTTAGTATGGTCGGATATCGTTTCCAGGAATTATTGGAAGTGCGCACGCGATCAGGGTGCTATTGAGCGCTGCAGGGTGAAAATTAATAAGCGGGATTCCAAATTTGTTCTCGGCGTTGGGGGCTTAACAGTGCGACACCGTATTTTTGAGCGCGAGGCAGCAATCTATTTTCGCCCGGACGGAGTCCATCTAACTGATGTAGGCTTGGACTTATTTAATTTAGCGCTACAGGACGCGTTGGAGCAGGCCATGGCGTTGCTTGGGGGTCGCGCCCGCTGATTTAGGCGTAAATGCAGCTGGGGGCTAGTGGCGGGTATGGTCCTTGCTGAACCTATTGGGAAGAGGAGTACAGGAAAAGAAAGATGCTGGGTCGGGTCCCTCCCCTGACCTCGGAAAATGTTTGGGTATTTGGGCGTGCCCTCCGTGCCAGGAAAGGTGGCCAGGGGTTGGCATGTGGAGTTTGAAGGCCAAAGTGAAGGCCAGGTATCTTGGACGAGGGGGGAGGGCCGATGCCTTGGTGGGGGGGTGTACCCTAGAGGTTTGGTGGTACGGTTGGCAAGGACTAGTTTGAATCTAAGCATACTACACCTGAAGTTATTTATGGTTGGTTTATTTACATTTGTTCGTTAATTTATAAATAAAGCTGTGGCCTTTTTTATACCACATATACGTTTCCTAGTTTGATTGGGGGGGAATTGAATGGATTTTGGGGATTGGTATGGTTCACAACACACGATAACTGCTACCTACACACAAGGCCCAGAGGAGGCGGGCTGAAAGCTAGCCGGATAGGAGGCATGTGTGGGTGTGGTGGGTGTGGTGGAGATATGGGGGTGTGATTTAGCTAAAGAGTAGGGTGGGGTCATATAAATAGGTGACATTTTGTCTGTTACCTCAGCCATCTTAAATCTAACGGCAAGGTAACTAGTCCCCTCCCTCCCTCCCCTTTTCCGTTTTGTGTTGTTTGTCTGTTTGTCATTAACGATTTTTTCTTGTCACAGCCGGCGGGTATGGTCCTTGCCGAACCTATTGGGAAGAGGAGTACAGGAAAAGAAAGATGCTGGGTCGGGTCCCTCCCCTGACCTCGGAAAATGTTTGGGTATTTGGGCGTGCCCTCCGTGCCAGGAAAGGTGGCCAGGGGTTGGCATGTGGAGTTGGAAGGCCAAAGTGAAGGCCAGGTATCTTGGACGAGGGGGGAGGGCCGATGCCTTGGTGGGGGGGTGTACCCTAGAGGTTTGGTGGTACGGTTGGCAAGGACTAGTTTGAATCTAAGCATACTTACACCTGAAGTTATTTATGGTTGGTTTATTTACATTTGTTCGTTAATTTATAAATAAAGCTGTGGCCTTTTTTATACCACATATACGTTTCCTAGTTTGATTGGGGGGGAATTGAATGGATTTTGGGGATTGGTATGGTTCACAACACACGATAACCGCTACCTACACACATGCATACAGATTATGTAAATCACATACATTGTGGATGTTTCTAACAGCACCTTATACACAGATATATCAGTTACATATACTGAGTCTGTTCAAATAGTAATAGCCTACCTCTGCTATATACAGTGACACTATGCCTGTACACATATTAAGATTATATGAGTGAGATAAATTGAGGCTGTTTTCAACAGAACTTCATGCACATATTACACCACTCATATATACTGAGGTTGTGACTAATAACCCCCACAAACAAACCTGTATTAGATAGGACTCATAGAGGATGTGTCTTATATCATTCACATATATTGTGTTTCCACTAATACATCAATCATATAGAGAACAGATACACTGAAGCAATGTCCACACCAACTTACATATAGAGCATGTTGAGACATATACTGAGGCTGTGTCCTCACAGTAACTCATACATAGAGCATATAGTGGGTACATATACTGAGGCTGTGTGTCCTCATAGTAACTCATACATAGAGCATATAGTGGGTACATATACTGAGGCTGTGTCCTCATAGTAACTCATACATAGAGCATATAGTGGGTACATATACTGAGGCTGTGTCCTCATAGTAACTCATACATAGAGCATATGAGTGGTACATATGGTGAGGCATGTGAGGCTGTGTCCTCATATAGTAACTCATACATAGAGCATATAATTGGGTACATATACTGAGGCTGTGTCCTCACAGTAACTCATACATAGAGCATATAGTGGGTACATATACTGAGGCTGTGTCCTCACAGTAACTCATACATAGAGCCTATAGTGGGTACATATACTGAGGCTGTGTCCTCATAGTAACTCATACATAGAGCATATAGTGGGTGCATAAACTGAGGCTGTGTTCTCATAGTAACTCATACATAGAGCATATAATAGATACATATACTGAGGCCGTGTCCTCACAGTAACTCTTACATAGAGCCTATAGTGGGTACATATACTGAGGCTGTGTCCTCATAGTAACTCATACATAGAGCATATAGTGGGTACATATACTGAGGCTGTGTCCTCATAGTAACTCATACATAGAGCATATAGTGGGTACATATACCGAGGCTGTGTCCTTACAGTAACTCATACATACAGCATATAGTGGGTACATATACTGAGGCTGTGTCTCCATAGTAACTCATACATAGAGCCTATAGTGGATACATATACTGAGGCTGTGTCCTCATAGTAACTCATACACAGAGCCTATAGTGTGTACATATACTGAAGCTGTGTCCTCATAGTAACTCATACATAGAGCATATAGTGGGTACATATACTGAGGCAGTGTCCTCATTGTAACTCATACACAGAGCCTATAGTGTGTACATATACTGAGGCTGTGTCCTCATAGTAACTCATACATAGAGCATATAGTGGGTACATATACTGAGGCTGTGTCCTCATAGTAACTCATACATAGAGCATATAGTGGGTACATATACTGAGGCTGTGTCCTCATAGTAACTCATACATAGAGCATATAGTGGGTACATATACTGAGGCAGTGTCCTCATTGTAACTCATACACAGGGCCTATAGTGTGTACATATACTGAGGCTGTGTCCTCATAGTAACTCATACATAGAGCATATAGTGTGTACATATACTGAGGCTGTGTCCTCATAGTAACTCATACATAGAGCATATAGTGGGTACATATACTGAAGCTGTGTCCTCACAGTAACTCATACATAGAGCATATAGTGGGTACATATACTGAGGCAGAGTCCTCACAGTAACTCATACATAGAGCATATAGTGGGTACATATACTGAGGCAGAGTCTTCAGATCAACTCATACACAGAGCATCTAGTGGATACATATACTGAGGCTGTGTCCTTACAGTAACTCATACATAGAGCATATAGTGGGTACATATACTGAGGCTGTGTCCTCACAGTAACTCATACATAGAGCATATAGTGGGTACATATACTGAGGCTGTGTCCTCATAGTAACTCATACATAGAGCATGTAGTGGGTACATATACTGAGGCAGTGTCCTCACAGTAACTCATACATAGAGCCTATAGTGGGTACATTACTATGAGGACACAGCCTCAGTATATGTACCCACTATATGCTCTATGTAAGAGTTACTGTGAGGACACGGCCTCAGTATATGTACCCACTATATGCTCTATGTATGAGTTACTGTGAGGACACACCCTCAGTATATGTACCCACTATATGCTCTATGTATGAGTTACTGTAAGGACACAGCCTCAGTATATGTACCCACTATATGCTCTATGTATGAGTTACTATGAGGACACAGCCTCAGTATATGTACCCACTATATGCTCTATGTAGGAGTTACTATGAGGACAAAGCCTCAGTATATGTACCCACTAGATGCTCTGTGTATGAGTTACTGTAAGGACACAGCCTCAGTATATGTACCCACTATATGCTCTATGTATGAGTTACTATGAGGACAAAGCCTCAGTATATGTACCCACTATATGCTCTATGTATGAGTTACTAGGCGGATACGGCCTCAGTATATGTATCCGCTATGTGGTCTATATAAGAGTTACTGTGAGTACACCACCTCAGTATAAGTATCCTATATATGAGATATATATATATATATATATATGTACGTATGTATGTATGTATGTATGAGTTTCTATTGAGACACAGCCTCAGTATATGTACCCACTATATGCTCTATGTATGAGTTACTATGAGGACACGGCCTCAGTATATGTACCCACTATATGCTCTATGTATGAGTTACTATGGAGACACAGCCTCAGTATATGTACCCACTAAATGCTCTATGTATGAGTTACTGTGAGGACACAGCCTCAGTATATGTACCCTCTATATGCTCTATGTATGAGTTACTGTGAGGACACAGCCTCAGTATATGTACCCGCTATATGCTCTATGTATGTGTTACTGTGGTGACACGGCCTCAGTATATGTACCCACTATATGCTCTATGTATGAGTTACTGTGGGGACACGGCCTCAGTATATGTACCCACTATATGCTGTATGTATGAGTTACTGTGAGGACACAGCCTCAGTATATGTTTTACACTATATGCTTTGTGTATGAGTTACTATGGAGACACAGCCTCAGTATATGTACCCACTATATGCTCTATGTATGAGTTACTATGAGGACACGGCCTCAGTATATGTACCCACTATATGCTCTATGTATGAGTTACTGTAAGGACACAGCCTCAGTATATGTACCCACTATATGCTCTATGTATGAGTTACTGTAAGGACACAGCCTCAGTATATGTATCCACTATATGCTCTATGTATGAGTTACTGTAAGGACACAGCCTCAGTATATGTACCCACTATATGCTCTATATGATATACTTTTTATGGGGTTATTGCATGTTTTGGGGTCCCTGTGTGTTTTATGAAACTGTATTATTTCTGGCCAGCAGATAATTGAGCTTTGTGTATTGTAGAAACTCAATTATCTAGCCTGGCCCAGAGGAGGAGTTTTGTGTTGCATAAATTGTGAGTTCTGTGTGCCAGTAAATCAGTCTTGTTCCAGCATTAAGCCTTGGCTCATGTTACTATGTCCTCATAGTAACTCATACATAGAGCGTATAGTGGGTACATATACTGAGGCTGTGTTCTCACAGTTACTCATACATAGAGCATATAGTGGGTACATATACTGAGGCTGTGTCCTTACAGTAACTCATACATAGAGCATATAGTGGATACATATACTGAGGCTGTGTCCTCACAGTAACTCATACACAGAGCATATAGTGGGTACATATACTGAGGCTGTGTCCTCACAGTAACTCATACACAGAGCATATAGTGGGTACATATACTGAGGCTGTGTCCTCATAGTAACTCATACACAGAGCATATAGTGGGTACATATACTGAGGGTGTGTCTCCATAGTAACTCATACATAGAGCATATAGTGGGTACATATACTGAGGCTGTGTCCTCATAGTAACTCATACACAGAGCATATAGTGGATACATATACTGAGGCTGTGTCCTCATAGTAACTCATACATACAGCATTTACTGGACACACTCTGTTCATATGTTAGAGCATAAAGTGAAAACACACAGATGCTGTACCACCACCAGATCATGTATGGATACTGAGGCCCCGTGGTCTCATATGCAGTATATTCCTCCACTCTCTGGAAAAGCCTGCTTATTTGCGATAATGCACAGATAACAGCAATCAATGCCACATATCTTGATAGGAACAAGTGTGTGTGGACTTTAAAATCATATACATGTGAGTACTTCAGTCACCCAGGGAAGTTCTCTTACCTTGGATATTTCTTCAGGACTGTGAAATTCTCAGCAGACTTTATACAGCCAGGATATCCATTATTAGCACTCTTTTTCACAATGCCTTATTGCATCATAAGCACTCTTTTTCACAATGCCTCCTTGCATTATCAGCACTCTTTTGCACCAAGCATCCTTTCATGTATAACTTACCTAAATGCTCACCACACAAACCTCCTAAATGTGACCTATTTGTTAGAAGGAAGCCTAATGTAAGCCGCTGGGAGGGACTGAAAGAACAGAGACCCAGGTGCCTATACTAGTTTTAATCTAATTACTAATGCACTTACCTGAACCGTTGCAGGCCTGTGTTTCAAGGGCAAAATGGGGATTTGAACAACTGACAGCCTAAAATGTTTAAACTATAGGCTTCCATCTGTACCCCATATGCAGTCCATCATCACCAGTGGGAGGAGGTTTAACCAACCCCATACAAGGTGGAACACCAAGAATAGGTATACCCAGGTAGTCACCTTATGGAAGTGCTGTTTACTGGGTCTTCAGGGATAAAGGCTTAGACTCGGCTGGGCCTCATGTATGCAGTGGACCGCTGACATCCCCTCAGGGAGAGAGATAGGTCAGACTCCTGATTGCTGAAGGAGGTACCCAGGCTGGCAACTGTTACAGATGTGCTGTTTGCTGGGTCTTCAGGGATAAGAGGCTGAACCCTGGCCTGGTATTATGTAGGCAATATATCACATTCATCCCCTGAGGGGGTACCCAAGCTGGCCTGTTGCTGGGTCTTCAGGGATAAGAGGCTGAACCCAGGCCTGGCTTCCTGTAGGTAGCATATCACATTCATCCCCTGAGGGGGTACCCAAGCTGGCCTGTTGCTGGGTCTTCAGGGATAAGAGGCTGAACCCTGGCATGCAGTGGACCATTTTCATCCCTTAAGAGAGAGGTTGGGTCCGACCCCCGGTCACTAAAGGGGGTACCCAGGTTTGCAGTATTAACAATAGTGCGTTGCTGGGTCTTCAGGGCTTAGAGGCTGAACCCCGGCATGGCTGCAAAAATATTGCCTGGTGAGCATAAAAGAAAATCTAGCAGACTCCTTCCAAACTGCTGTGAAGGACAGGAAAAAAGACTGCCTGATGGGAAGGTGGAGGATCTATTTATACCGGTTTCAAAGTTCTATTTCCTGTCCTTTCTGCTGTGAGGGGAGGAGCTAACCCATGAGTAAATGCTGCCATGAATAATGTCAGGAAAATACAGTATTATAAAACATATCACAGGAAGCCCAAAACATGCAATAACCCCATAAAAAACCGGGGGATCCGTGTGAACCACATATCCAAAATTCACCCAGATCCGTTCAGTAGTTTGGAAGATACAGTTTAATGCAGATTCCGCAGAACATATGCAGGCTATATGAAAAACAATCACTGTATAATGTGTCCCCTGTTCTGTAGTTTAAAACCACTGCACGATGTCTCTGTGCACCAAATACCGGCGAGATGGCACCGTGGAGAAAAGTCCAAACAGTGTCTGTGAGTTAAAATGGCCGCCATCCATTGTTCTCACCATGTGCTTCATCCATTGTTCTCACCATGTGCCTCTGATACATGAAATGGTGGCCAACCAGTAACTCCACAGTATGTCCCCAGATACATACTGTCTCTGGGGAGGAAGGACAGCACCTTCAGCTCCCTGTGATACATACTGCCGCTGGGGATTTGGGCCAACCTCCCAGCATCCCTGTAGGGCCGGTAGAGAGACCGCCGTCCCATCTCCACCTGCCATCTGTGGGTCTTCCCAGGACCAGTCTGTGAGGTCCCTCAACATTTGCGAGTAAGGACCACCTGCTTCTGCACCTGGCAACTCTGGCTGCTGCTGGGGATCTGGGCTGGCTGCCCAGCATCCCGGTGGGCCTGGTGGAGAGACCTCGGTCCCATCTCCACTTGCCTGTTGTGGTTCCTCACAGGACCAGTCTATGAGGACCCCTACTTCGGGTTCCTCCAGCCGCCTCAGGGAGAGACGGCTAGCCTCCTCGGATGCAGCCTCTACTCGGCTGCTGTAACACTCCTTCCGCTGAGCATACTCTCTCTCTTTCGCCAGCCGGAATTCTCGGGCCAGCCTTGTGTTTCGCTTGGCTGTGACCTGGTTCCAGATCACCCGGCGTATCTCCATGGGTACATCATCCCCATACTGGGCCACCTCGGCCAGCCAATCATCTTCAGAGCCAGAACCTTCCATACCTGTCTGCTCCCAGTCGCTGGATACCTCTGCTCCCAGGGGTGCTGCACGAGTGCTAGAGTTGCCCTCAATTTGTAACTCCACGAACGGTGTCTCTGAGCTGCTTTACCTCGCACTAGGATGCCATTCCACTGCTGCCACCAATGTAACGGATCACCTTGCACCCAGACTGGGTACCTCCGTTGAAGGATGCTCCTAGCCCTTCCTGAGGACTCCAAGCACTGCAGCAAACACCACAACCACCGAACCAGAGAAGCATACGAATGCTCTCAAGCATATGAATGCTATAAGCAGCTGAACAGGAAAAGCATACAATCAGCTTACAATCCTGGCAATCAGCATACAATCCAATTCCCCCAATAACGAGACGACACTTCGTTTTCAGGTCAAGCAGAACTGACTGTACTGGCACATACAGCCTCTTTTATTCACAATCCACAAACATAGCACTGCCCACAGGGTTTTGAAATACAACCAATCAATCCGTACAATACACACAGACACTCCCACACAAAACCCTCCCCTCTGCCTGTGATATGATTACTGAACACAATGGTTAATATAATTATCACAGGCAGAGAAATGCAGTATTATAAAACATATCACAGGGACCCCAAAACATGCAATAACCCCATAAAAAAGTTCAGTAGTTTGGAAGATGCAGTTTAATGCAGATTCCGCAGAACATATACAGGCTGTATGAAAAATAATTACTGTATAATGTGTACCCTGTTGTATAGTTTAAAACTACTGAACGATGTCTTCGTGCACCAAATACTGGCAAGATTGCACCATGTAGAAAGGTCCAAACAGTGTCTGTGAGTTAAAATGGCCGCCATCCCATGTTCTCAACATGTGCTTCATCCATTGTTCTCACCATGTGCCTCTGATACATGAAATGGTGGCCTCTCAGTAACTCCTCAGTATGTCCCCAGATGGTTCTTAAAGGGCCAGCAGCAGCATAATAAAATACAATATGCAATACAATATGCCCAAATACTGTATTTAAAGGGCCAAATCTCCCAGGGGCCATAGTCAGCAGGCAGGAGGCGGGCAAACAGGCTTCTCCAATGCCCAGTGGCGAGGTTGGTTTCGCCACAATATACATTTAGTACTATTGTCACTTTAATTCTTTAGTTTTGACACTGAATTTTTTGATTTGCATTTGTCACATTTATTTTGCAATATATATATTCACAATGCTCACAATGCAGATTCATTAAATACACTTTAGCTCATTGAGCACTATTTAACTTGTCTCCCAAATTAGTATTAGTGAAGGACCCACCGATATTGGGGTACTGTGAAGTAGTGGTGGGCTTGAAGGGACACTGTAGTCACCAAAATGACTTTAGCTTTAAGTTTAATGAACGTAATGCAGTTTTGGTGATCATGCCCCTGTAGTCTCACTGCTAAATGATCTGCCATTTACGAGTTTATGAACCCTAGTCACACCTCCCTGCATTGATTTACACAGCCTTCCTAAACACTTCCTGTAAAGTGTCATCTAATGTTTATACTTCCTTTATTCCAAATTCTGATTAAGTTGGAATGTCTTATCTCGTGTTCTGTTCATAGCTTTCTAGACCCCGCAGGAGCCTCCTGTATGTGATTAAAGTTCAATTTAAAGAGCAGGAGATAAACATTTTTAAACTAAGTTACATCTGATTGAAAACTAAACCATTTTGTTTTCATGCAGACTGTGTCAGTCATAGCCAGGGGAGGTGTGGCTAGGGCTGCATAAACAGAAACAAATGTGCTTAAACTACTAAATGGCAGAGAATTGAGCAGTGAGACTGCAGAGACATGATCTACACACCAAAACTGCTTCATTAAACTAAACAGGTGATTTAGCACGATATGGCCTTTTGGTGACATAGCACGATATGGCCTTATGGATCAACTGAGAGTCAGACGCCAAATCACACCCTGTACGGTGACACTGAGCTCCATATACAATATGGGGGAGGGTCAGACCCCAAATCACACCCCGTACTGTGACAATGAGCTCCATATACAATATGGGGGAGGGTCAGACCCTAAATGACACCCCGTACGGTGACACTGAGTGTAGCGGATGGCACCCGCTGTCCTGCAAATATATTGTACATAATTGCATTCAGGTGATCTGCTGTGTTATATGTGTTTTAAAAGAATTGTATTCCTCTGATTGTTCGGTAGTTTCATTCCCTTAGTTTATTCGAATGAAAATACCGAACAACCAGACCTCCCCTGTGTGAAGTGTGTCCTCAATTACCCGTTGCAACATTGTTGCGAACGGGTAATTGACTAGTAAGTAGCCGTCCTTTGTTCTCGGGGGTGGCCGCCATTCGACAAACGACACGTGGCGGCGGCCATTTTAAAACTCCCGAACAGCGGTGTTTTGCCGTTGAGTGTCTGGAACTAAAATCGGACACTTGAGTAGGCGAACACCGCTGAGACCTCCACAAGCCTGGTCCGTTCGGTTCTAAACTACCGAACGGCCCCTCGTTCGGTAGATAGAAAGAACCGAACGAGGGGATTCAGGCGAACCCTCTCTATAGCTAGAGGCTTTCGTGTATTTTGTTCCCTTATGCCAGGACCGACTGCAGGGCCCATTCGCATGGAACCTCATTCGGCGGTTTCAGTTAGTGCGGTCGGTCATTTTATTCCCTCCATAGATTTCCCGAACCCCTGGTCTGATCTGGGTGATTTTTGGATATGTTGTTCACCCAGATCAGGGGTATCCGGGGATGTAGGATTTAAAGAGGTACCCCTACGTTTAGGGGTACATCCAGAAACGGGGGAATTACTGTACTGGATAAGGGGATTATGATGCTGGCTGAGGGGAGGAGATGTGTGGGAGGTTACCAGGACAGGATTGGCTACTGTATTAATGATTATAAATCCCTCCCTTGCATGGGAGCATGCTTTATAAGGAGACTGTGGATTAAAAGCTTTCAGTTCTGCTCCTGAAACTGTGTGTCGTCCAGTTATTGGGATTGCTGTTGGGATATTGCTGTATTTTACCTGCTGGAAACCTTGCCTGTGGATTTACTATTTACTTGTTCCTGAGCCTCACTTGGATTATAAGCGGAGATAACCTGGGGAACATTGCATCTCCGCTACATTGGTTGGCAGCGCTGGGATCCAGACTCACAGAGGAACAAGCATAAATGGAGTACGGATGGAGATTGATTTTGCCACACTAAAACGCTCCACGCTAAAAGACCTTCTGGAGGCAAGGGGTATACAAGCCAGCAATAAGACAAAAGCGGTACTCATTACTGAACTGATGGCGGAGTACCGAATGGAAGGCGATTCGGTTCCCGAACAGGGGAATTCGGGAGAAACACCGGAACAAAGGGAGTTCCAGAGGCAGCTACAATTTCGGCTATCTTTCTATGGGGAACACCCTCCAGCAGAGATTATTTCAAAAACTATGACAGAAGTCCAGGAATTTATACTGAGAAATCAAACAGCAGCCCCAGAACGCAGCTCTGCAGTAAATATGCCACAAGAAGGTAAGCCTAAAATACCATACCAGGCTTTTAAAACATATGTGGAGGCAGAGGAAGATATAGACGCTTTCCTGCAAGATTTTGAGAGACTGTGTGCACTGCATAGAATCAGCGCAGAGGACTGGGTACCTATTTTGGCAGGACGGTTAACTGGGAGGGCAGCTGAGGCATATCGTACTGTACCCAATGAAGAAATAAGGAATTACAGTAAAGTTAAAGAAATTATACTGGCCAGGTATGCTATAACACCAGAAGCATACCGGCGGAGATTCAGGGATTTGAAGAAGGTGGAGAAAGACTCACACGCAGAGTGGGCATGCAGGTTACAAAGGGCAGCCCTTGGGTGGGTGCAAGCGAGCAAGGCACGGTCCATGGAGGATGTATTACAAATGGTGCTGATGGAGCAATTTTATGAGGGAGTAACCAGCGAGGTCCAGGAGTGGGTAAGAGACAGAAACCCTATCTCCCTCACCGAAGCAGCCAGGAAGGTGGATGAGTACCTGAATGCACGCAGGCAGCAAAAACCTGCAGCTCCAAAAGTCCCTTTTAAAACCTTTGGGGGAACCAGCTACACCCCAGCTCCACCGAGAACCCTGCCACCACCACCACCGCCCGCTGCACCGCCATGTTTCCGCCAGCCCACGTCTGGCCCCTGCCACCACTGCCAGAAATGGGGACATTATAAAAGGGAATGCCCCCAGCTGCGGGACCGTTCCACCTGGATCCGGCCCGGTCCACCACCACCGAGAGCAGCCGCAGCCCACCACTACCAGGATATCGTGGCCACACCATATGGCTCAGCGGTTCCCATTACAACTGTGGAACAGTGGGAAGTACTGCACGAGGCGGATCCAGTCCAGGCCAATGCTGACAACCGCAGCATCACAGGCAGACCGTATATCTGGAGGGTAAAGCGGTTCAGGGGCTACGGGACTCAGGGGCTACCATCACCCTGGTAAAGAGTCACCTGGTCTCAGACCAAGCTAAACTAAACAAGACTGTGGCAGTCAGGGTAGCCGGGGGAGCAGTATACCGGCTACCTACAGCGAGGGTACACTTGCATTGGGGATTGGGGGCAGGACATGTGGAGGTGGGGTTGATGCCGCAGTTACCGGCGGAGGTTTTATTCTCCCACCACAGGAGAAGCTCACTCTGTGGTTACTCGACAACAGGCCCACACCCAGGACTACAACACACTCCCGGAGGTTCAGGTAAGAGATCCTTCCCCTTCCCTTGACTGTGTTGCCTGGGCCCCTCCTAACGAATTTGCAGCTGAGATAGTGACTGACCCCACCTTGCAGGTGTATAGGGACAAGGTGACAGCAGACACTCCTGGGGAGGATGGCGAAAGGTTTATCTGGGACAAACAGCTGCTATATAGGGAGACGGATAAGAGGGTAGCCGGGTCAGACCCGATCGTGATGAGGCAGTTAGTGGTACCCCAGCGGTACCGGGCAGAGTTACTCCGGATAGCACATGACATTCCGCTATCTGGACATTTAGGGGTCAGCAGGACCCGGCACAGGTTAACGCAAAGTTTCTTTTGGCCTGGAATTAGCCAGGAAGTACGCAGGTATTGCAACACGTGCGATACATGCCAAAGGGTGGGGAAAAGGGGGGACCGACGCAAGGCCAAGTTACATCCCCTTCCCATAATCGAGGAACCCTTTAGTAGGGTAGCAGTGGACCTAATAGGACCCCTCAACAAAGCGAGCCCGTCAGGTAAAAGGTTTATCCTGACAGTAGTGGACTATGCCACGAGATATCCAGAGGCGGTGGCCCTGACGAATATACAGGCTGAGACAGTAGCGGAAGCCCTGATGCAGATAGTCTCCCGGGTGGGACTTCCCAAGGAGATTGTCTCCGATCAGGGTACCCAATTCACCGCCGAAGTCACGCAGCGCCTCTGGAAGTTTTGTGACATTAAGCCTGTCATTAGTTCCCCTTACCACCCCCAGACGAATGGGCTCTGCGAACGTTTCAACGGTACATTGAAACAAATGCTCCGAACCTTCGCAGAGACCCACAAGGACTGGGAGAAATTCCTGCCTCACCTCCTCTTTGCTTACAGGGAGGTGCCGCAGGAATCCACTGGGTTTTCCCCATTTGAATTATTGTTTGGCCGCAGGGTACGAGGGCCTTTAGATTTAATCAGAGAGCATTGGGAGGGAGAACGGAGCACTGACGGTACCCCCATCATACCATATGTGTTGGCATTCCGAGACCGCCTGGAGGCCTTAACCCAGACGGTACGCGAGAATTTGCAGGCGGCTCAGACACGCCAGCGCACATGGTATGATCGGGGCGCCAGGGACCGTAGCTTTCAGGTCGGGCAGAAAGTGTTAATTTTAAAACCTGTCCGACACGATAAGCTGCAGGCCGCCTGGCAGGGCCCTTATAAGGTGGTAGAACAACGGTGTGACACCACTTATATAATAGGCTCATGCGTTGGTACTGGGGGGCGACGCATGCTCCATGTGAACATGATGAAGCCCTACCAGGAGCGCTCTGAGGAAGTGACCGCCATATGCGCGCCTAACTCAGAGGAGTTTGACAGTCTGCCTCTCCCGGATCTGCTGGGAGAAGGTCAGTTATCTGGAGACTTAGGGGAAGTCACCCTGGGGGACCGGTTGAGCCCACAGGAGCGGAGCGAGGTACAACAGCTGTTGAGGGAGAAGCAGGATATCTTCTCTAATGTACCTGGTTACACTCCTCTGGCCACTCACCCCAGGGCAACTTCCCATGCCTCAGACCCCGTACCGCATCCCAGAAGCTGTACGGGCGAACATGCGCAAGGAGATCGATGAGATGCTCCAGCTGGGGGTGATTGAGCCCTCTGACAGCCCCTGGGCGTCCCCGGTAGTGCTAGTAACGGGACGGCACGACCCGGTTTTGTGTAGACTACCGGAGATTAAATGAGAAGACGGTATCTGACGCCTATCCCATGCCCAGGATAGACGAACTACTGGACCGGATGGCGAGGGGGCACTATCTCACCACTATTGACTTGTGTAAGGGGTATTGGCAAATCCCCTTGGCACAAGACGCCATCCCCAAGTCGGCCTTTGTCACCCCATTCGGCTTGTACCAATTTAAGGTCATGCCGTTTGGGATGAAAAACGCCACGGCTACATTTCAGCGGATGGTGGACCGCCTCCTAGATGGGTTCCAAGATTATACCTGCGCATACCTCGATGATATTGCCATTTTCAGCAATACCTGGCAGGAGCACTTGACCCATATAGGAGTGGTCCTAGACAGGATTAGGGCCGCTGGTTTAACGCTGAAACCAGCCAAATGCAGCATAGGAATGGCTGAAGTACAATACCTCGGCCATCGGGTAGGATGCGGCAAGCAGAAGCCAGAACCAGCCAAAGTAGAGGCTGTAGCTCAATGGCCTACCCCTAGGACTAAGACTCAGGTATTAGCGTTCCTAGGAATGGCCGGGTGCTACCGGAAATTTGTCCCGAATTATAGTGCCCTGGCCAAACCTCTCACTGACTTAACCCGTAAAAACCTTCCCCGCCAAGTGACCTGGACCCCGGAGTGTGAGCAGGCATTTCAGCTGTTGAAAGATGCATTGACCAATGCCCCTGTCTTGGCAGCTCCCAATCCAACTAAACGTTTTCTTGTCCACACAGACGCTTCTATGTTTGGATTGGGAGCAGTACTGAGCCAAGTCGGGGCCGATGGCGGAGAACATCCCGTGGCTTACATCAGCCGGAAGCTGTTACCTCGAGAAGTAAGCTACGCCGCTGTTACGATTGCCCCCGGTCTAGCAGGAGGGTTGATCGCTTGGATGTCCTGGTTCCCGCTGCAGAGAGTCGAACGGAGGTCTTTCGGTAGTAAGCTGCAAATGTAGAATATCCCCAAGCACGATATAAGCATCAATATCCCGGATCCCTACAACATGAGTCGAGGCTGCAAGTTGAGGGTCAAAACTAACTGGCTTTACTGGCACATAGCATGGCAATTTATGTGATTCCTCAGGTCCAAGGACAGCCCCCTGTGGACCTGATGGAATACAGGTACAGTACAGACAAATATCCAATCACAGTACAGTGTATTATTTGAATTAGTACCCGCCCAGCTTGGAGATAATGAGGCCAACGGTTATACAATCTAATTATCTCCAAGCACACAAAAGACCACGTTTTATTATGTCCCAGAAAACTGCATAAAAATCCATAACTTTTACATTAATACATGAAAACTGCTCATTCTACCCTTCATCTGAAGGCTCGCGTTCGTGTATATAAAACACGAACAGAATGTACTGTTTCTGCCGTATAAAGTCCGTTCGGCATTTTGAGATTGTTAGTCTTTGTTGGCGGCCATGTTTTCTGCTGGTTTAGCGAGCAGCGGGACTTCGTGTCTAACTCGTGGAACTAAACTCGGTATCAGTTCATGCGAAGTCCCGCTGTCTGTCTGGTAGTGGGCTTGTTCCGTAAGGGGATGAGGACCACCTGGGAGCAGGGTACTTGACCTGCGGTTAATCGCAGAAACCACAAGTTAACGAGCGCCACGCGACCCGATGTAGGGGGTCGTCGTTCGGTTGATAGTTCGGTATTTTCCCTTCGGTACTTTGGGTGCGAACGTCGATGCCCCCAGGCCTACCAATTACGTTGTGGTTAACCGCAAACCGCAGACACCTGGGTGGTTAATGGCTGCCACACTCCGAGGGCCGGGTGGTCGACCGTTCGGTAGTTTGTGGGGTGACGGGGTTAAGTGGCGGCACACGCCAGTTTCTGGGGGGTCCCCCGTTCGTACCACGAATGGAGCCTTCATAAGGGTTCGCGTAATCCATTCGTGTGGTTTTCTGCTTAACTTATGCAGTGGCAAACAGTATCAATCGGTGAGTAAAAACAGCAACATAGTGATTTCCAGTCTTTTGTAACAGCCGCCATCGAGAAGGAATGCCTGGCAGTGGTGTGGGCCCTGAAGAAATTACAGCCGTATTTGTACGGGCAAGCTTTTTCCCTGCTCACGGATCACAACCCGTTAGTATGGCTAAACCGGGTGGCTGGGGACAATGCCAGGCTGCTGCGCTCGAGTCTTGCGCTGCAGCCCTTTGACTTTAATATCCAGTACCGCCCGGGTAAACAGAATGGAAACGCTGACGGGTTGTCAAGACAAACTGATCTAGAGAAATGATCCGTGAGCCTCCCCGGACATCCCTAAGCCGATCCGTGTTGGATCAGACTGTGTATGCCGGCTTGTGGGCAAGGGGGAGCAGTGTAGCGGATGGCACCGGGCTGTCCTGCAAATATATTGTACATAACTGCATTCGTGTGATCTGCTGTGTTATATGTGTTTTAAAAGAATTGTATTCCTCTGATTGTTCGGTAGTTTCATTCCCTTAGTTTATTCGAATGAAAATACCGAACAACCAGACCTCCCCTGTGTGAAGTGTGTCCTCAATTACCCGTTGCAACATTGTTGCGAACGGGTAATTGACTAGTAAGTAGCCGTCCTTTGTTCTCGGTGGTGGCCGCCATCCCGAACAGCGGTGTTTTGCCGTCGAGTGTCTGGAACTAAAATCGGACACTCGAGTAGGCGAACACCGCTGAGACCTCCACAAGCCCGGTCCGTTCGGTTCTAAACTACCGAACGGCCCCTCGTTCGATAGATAGAAAGAACCGAACGAGGGGATTCAGGCGAACCCTCCCTAGTCTCTATAGCTAAAGGCTTTCGTGTATTTTGTTCCCTTATGCCAGGACCGACTGCAGGGCCCATTCGCATGGAACCTCATTCGGCGGTTTCAGTTAGTGCGGTTGGTTATTTTATTCCCTCCATAGATTTCCCGAACCCCTGGTCTGATCTGGGTGATTTTTGGATATGTTGTTCACCCAGATCAGGGCTATCCGGGGATGTAGGATTTAAAGAGGTACCCCTACGTTTAGGGGTACATCCAGAAACGGGGGGAATTACTGTACTGGATAAGGGGATTATGATGCTGGCTGAGGGGAGGAGATGTGTGGGAGGTTACCAGGACAGGATTGGTTACTGTATTAATGATTGTAAATCCCTCCCTTGCATGGGAGCATGCTTTATAAGGAGACTGTGGATTAAAAGCTTTCAGTTCTGCTCCTGAAACTGTGTGTCGTCCAGTTATTGGGATTGCTGTTGGGATATTGCTGTATTTTACCTGCTGGAAACCTTGCCTGTGGATTTACTATTTACTTGTTCCTGAGCCTCACTTGGATTATAAGCGGAGATAACCTAGGGAACATTGCATCTCCGCTACACTGAGCTCCATATACAATATGGGGGAGGGTCAGACCCTAAATCACACCCCGTACTGTGACAATGAGCTCCATATACAATATGGGGGAGGGTCAGACCCTAAATCACACCCCGTACTGTGACAATGAGCTCCATATTGGGGGAGGGTCAGACCCTAAATCACACCCCGTACTGTGACAATGAGCTCCATATTGGGGGAGGGTCAGACCCTAAATCACACCCCGTACTGTGACACGGAGCTCCATATACAATATGGGGGAGGGTCAGACCCTAAATCACACCCCGTACTGTGACACTGAGCTCCATATACAATATGGGGGAGGGTCAGACCCTAAATCACACCCCGTACTGTGACAATGAGCTCCATATACAATATGGGGGAAGGTCAGACCCTAAATCACACCCCGTACTGTGACAATGAGCTCCATATACAATATGTGGGAGGGTCAGACCCTAAATCACACCCCGTACTGTGACACTGAGCTCCATATACAATAAGGGGGAGGGTCAGACCCTAAATCACACCCCGTACTGTGACAATGAGCTCCATATACAATATGGGGGAGGGTCAGACCCTAAATCACACCCCGTACTGTGACACTGAGCTCCGTATACAATATGGGGGAGGGTCAGACCCTAAATCACACCCCGTACTGTGACACTGAGCTCCATATACAATATGGGGGAGGGTCAGACCCTAAATTACACCCCGTACTGTGACACTGAGCTCCATATACAATATGGGGGAGGGTCAGACCCCAAATCACACCCCGTACTGTGACACTGAGCCCTATATAGAGCAGTGGGGGGAGGGTCAGACCCTAAATTACACCCCGTACTATGACACTGAGCTCCATATACAATATGGGGGAGGGTCAGACCCCAAATCACACCCCGTACTGTGACACTGAGCTCCATATACAATATGGGGGAGGGTCAGACCCTAAATCACACCCCGTACTGTGACAATGAGCTCCGTATACAATATGGGGGAGGGTCAGACCCTAAATCACACACCGTACTGTGACACTGAGCTCCGTATACAATATGGGGGAGGGTCAGACCCTAAATCACACCCCGTACTCTGACACTGAGCTCCGTATACAATATGGGGGAGGGTCAGACCCCAAATCACACCCCGTACTGTGACACTGAGCTCCATATACAATATGGGGGAGGGTCAGACCCTAAATCACACCCCGTACTGTGACACTGAGCTCCATATACAATATGGGGGAGGGGCAGACCCCAAATCACACCCCCTCAGACTGTGACACTGAGTCTATATAGAGAAAGTGGGGGAGGGTCAGGACCCCAAATCTCACACCTCGCACTCATGACACACTGAGCCCATATACACATGGGGGAGGGTCAACCCAAATCACACCTCGTGACTGTGACACTGGAGCCCATATTACCACACATGGGGAGGGTCAGACCCTCAAATCACACCCCTGCACTGTGACAATGAGTCTCAGATAACACATGGGGTGGGAGGGTCAGACCCTAAATCACACCCCGTACTGTGACACTGAGCTCCGTATACAATATGGGGGAGGGTCAGACCCTAAATCACACCCCGTACTGTGACACTGAGCTCCGTATACAATATGGGGGAGGGTCAGACCCTAAATCACACCCCGTACTGTGACACTGAGCTCCATATACAATATGGGGGAGGGTCAGACCCTAAATTACACCCCGTACTGTGACACTGAGCTCCATATACAATATGGGGGAGGGTCAGACCCCAAATCACACCCCGTACTGTGACACTGAGCCCTATATAGAGCAGTGGGGGGAGGGTCAGACCCTAAATTACACCCCGTACTATGACACTGAGCTCCATATACAATATGGGGGAGGGTCAGACCCCAAATCACACCCCGTACTGTGACACTGAGCCCTATATAGAGCAGTGGGGGGAGGGTCAGACCCCAAATCACACCCCATACTGTGTCACCTAGCCCTGTATATTAAAATAATCTTAGACATTTTGCATATTTTATAATTACAGTATGAGGATGCAGAGACTATTTCTGATGACAGAGCTGTGATAATATCCGATACCCTCCTAGCAGCCGGGAATGGACTTGTTGTTCTGATTACAATAAATTGATAACGCCACTTGTTTTTGGATGCAAATATTTATTGAATCAAAGTTTACAGCAGACAATGCATTCTGAGAGTTTATTTATTTTAACAGACTTTCTCTTTTCTATATTATGCATAGATAATAAGTGTGTAGTCTCCAGCGGCATGTTCATATCATGCTGGTGTCTTTCGGGTGCTCAGGAGCAGGCTGCGTGGGCATCTACTGTCTCAAACAGATCTATAGATTGGTCTACGATGGCTTGCTCATCTCTGGGTTCACCTGTGAGGTAAGAACAGGAGATCAATGGAAAGTACATCAGACAATCAGGGGACAGGGGAGCAGAGTGTTGTATGGAGGCGCTGAGGGTGTCATGCTTTTCAAGTTATTCCGGTCAGTGCTGTGGAGCATGTTGGCGATATAGTAACAGAAAGCACGTTTTCTCGGGGAGATGAAAAGTCGTAGCAGGTTTTTGTTAAGAGTACTGCGAGATGTAAAGAAATAGAATTGCACATTGCTATAAAGTGTGATGCTGCAGTATTTTGCAGGATAATTGAGAATAGGAATGAACACTTACCTGCAGCCACACAGCTGAAGCCAATGGCCACCGGGGTCACGCTCCTTGGGGCGCATCCTTTAGCACAGCGCAGTACTGGGTGCACAGAGTAACATGTCGACTCCCACGCTTCCTTTTCCAATGTCACAGTCGCTCGCTCCATTTTACACGCTGCAACAAAATACAACAATAGTTATTGGAGCCACTCCTTCCCCAGAGCGATCTATTAAAGTGCTTCAGTTGGGATGGGCCTACTGAGTCTGCCGGTTTATAATATACCCAGCCAGTTCAAGGTTTGATTCTCCTCTCATTAACACATTATTTGTAAACACCCGCCTATCGAAGCGTTTTCTATTTTC
>OW240921.1:20812517-21150999 GCA_933207985.1 Pelobates cultripes | reverse complement strand
ATCTGTCAGCACCAAAGTAGCTGTTTAGTAAATAGGGAGTGTGCTGGTTTCTCATTTTTTTTACTGAGTGTATGTCTGTCAGTGAGTGTGTGTGTGTGTCTGTCTCACTGAGTGTATGTCTGTCAGTGAGTGTTTGCAGGGCCGTCTTTAATAACGAATGGACCCTGGGCAAGTGTTTGCTTGGGCCCCCTGAGCCCTGCCGCTCTCGCCCCTCACTCCCTGGTATGCAATCACGGCATCCATCCCAACGCAGTGGCGGTACTAAAGTAGAATGAATTTTATTGGGACCCCCAATTGCAAGGTTGGACTAAAGGTAGAACCCCATCTGTTGTGCAACTCCAACAATGCTTTGACAGCTGGGACTCTACCAATTTCCCATGCTTGCAGGGTTCTATTTAGCACTGAGCCATGTTAGTATGTTTGAATGTAAGCATGTGTTTGTATGGAGTATGTTTGTGTGAATGTGTTTGTATGTGGTACTGGAGTTTGAATGCAAGTGTGCATTTATGTGTAGTGTTTGTTTTTGAATGTAGGAGTGTGCTTGTATGTAGTGTTGACGTTTCAATGCAGGAGTGTGTTTTATATGTAGTGTTGAAGTTTGAATGGAGGGGTGTATTTGTATTTAAAGTTGCGGCTCAGATGCACAGGTACACACTCTGACGCACAAGCAGATACACAGATACATACACTGACTACATACAGATAAACAGGCACATACACTGACAGACACACTGACACAGGTACATATATTGACACACACACAGACACATACACTGGTAGACGTACTGACAGACATACTGACACAGACACATATACAGACATACTGACACACAGACACATATACCGACATACTGACACACACACACAGACACACACACTGATCAACATACTGACACACATACACTGACAGAAATACTGACACCCACACACTGACAGATATACTGACACCCACATACACTGAGAAATACTGACACACACACACAGGCACATACACTGACACACACAGACTGATATACTGACACACACACACACAGACATACTGGCACACAGACAGATATACTGACACATGCATACACATGCACTGACAGACATACTGACACATACACATACTGACACACACAGATATACACACACATATATACTGACACACAGACAGACAGACATACTGACACACACACAGACATACTGACACACACACACACACACTAACACACACATACACTAACACACAAACACACACTAACACACAAACACACACTAACAAACACACATACATACACTAACACACACATACACTAACACACAAACACATACACTAACACACACACAAGCACATACACACATTTTTTTTTTTTAAATGTAATCCCCCCAGCCTCCTTACCTTTTGGAGTGCTGGGGGGATTCCCTGGGGTCCAGTGGTGCTGCTGACCCCGGCAGGCGGGTGGCCGGTCGGGCAGGCGGGCGCGCGAGGGAGCACTCAGTGCTTCCTCTTCAGCTCCCTCGCGCGCCGCGTAGGGATGCCGGCGCCGGAAGATGACGTCATCTTCCGGCTCCGGTATCGTTGCGGTGCGGTGGGTTTTTAACGATTTTTTGAAGGAGTGCAGACTGGGTGAGCATCTAACGGAGGAGGGAAGCGAGTTCCACAGGAACGGTGCAGCCCTCGAGAAATCTTGAAGGCGAGCATCAGAGGTGGGAGTACGGACAGAAGATAGACGTAAGTCTTCAGCAGATCGTAAGGGCTTAGACGGGACATACTTGTGAATAAGGGAGGATAGATAGGTGGGAGCAGCATTATGTAGAGATTTGAAAGCAAGAACCAGAATTTTAAATTGAGCTCTATATTTTATAGGAAGCCAATGTAGGGATTGACAGAAGGGTGAGGCATGGGAGGTGCATGCGGACAGGAAGATGAGCCTTGCCGCCGCATTCATTATGGACTGTAACAGCGCTAGTTGGGAGCATGTAAGACCACTGAGAAGCGGATTACAGTAGTCAAGGCGATAAAGGACAGTGGAATGGGCCAACACCTTAATCGCATCTGGCGTTAAGTAGGGGCGGATGCGCGCAATGTTTTTTAGATGGAAATGACAGGATTTGGCGATAGATTGAACATGAGGCTTGAAGGAGAGGTCGGAGTCAAAGAGAGCCTGCGTGGTGGAGCTGATGGTAGCACCGTTGACTTGGAGGGAGACAGACACAGGAGTAACAACACTTGAGGGAGGAAAGACCAGAATTTCAGTTTTGGTCAAGTCTAGTTTAAGGAAGTGGGCAGCCATCCAGTTAGAAACAGCAGAGAGGCAGTCAGAGACACTAGTCAAGAGGGACGGGGAGAGATCAGGAGAGGACAGGTAGATTTGCATGTCATCTGCATAGAAATGATAGTGGAAGCCAAAGGAGCTAATGAGTTTACCAAGGGAGGCAGTATAGATAGAGAACAGTAGGGGACCAAGGACAGAACCTTGGTGAATGCCAACAGAGAGGGGTTGGGGAGAAGAAGCAGAGCCAGAGAAAGAAACACTGAAAGAGCGCTGGGAGGAGCACCAGGAGAGAGCAGTATGACAGATAATTCACAGCGCTGTGCTCTGCATGCTACACATACTGCTCTGCATATGACAGGTAATTCACAGCGTTGTGCTCTGCATGTTACTCATACTGCTCTGCATATTCCAGATATTCCTTTGTTATGATATGAGTAACACTTTCAATATGAGATATGGGCTACCTCCCTCTAACTAACCTGAGGCAACTCTGGCCATGGGTGGTGTGCTCTGTGCTGTGAGTCATGGTTTGGAGCAAACTAATAATGTACTCTAGTCATATTGCTTTATTACACAGACACAGGTGAAAGCACGACAGGTACACCACATACAGAGGGCAGGTACATACACACAGCATGTCACCTGCTAATTCATGTTTCATCATTTGATTTAAATTTAATTGCCAATTACAGATACTGAAGGTAGGCAATCACTCATCCGCCTGCTTGGAATTCTTAAAAAAATTATATACAATAATTAAACAACACAAGTCACTTCCTTCATTAATTCCACTGCTCTCTGCTTGGTAATAACTTGCTAGAACACAATATTAGCTTTTAGCTGGGGTTTTATTCCAGACTACAAAAAAAGTATAATGTGTAGAATTCATATGCTGCAACTAGGAAATTGATCAATTTCTAAAGTAGAATTCCAAAAGGAACATCCAAAATTAATTAAATTTGATCTCCTAACTGCAAGTTTGAACTTTTCGTCTGTTATCCAAAAACGATTGTAGCGGATGGCACCAGGCGATCCTACAAATATACTGTATATAACTGCATTCGTGTATCTGCTGTGTTTTATATGTGTTAAAAAGAATTGTATTACTCTGATTGTTCGATAGTTTCATTCCCTTAGTTTATTCGAATGAAACTACCGAACAACCAGACCTCCCCTGTGTGAAGTGTGTCCTCAATTACCCGTTGCAACATTGTTCTTGAGCAGATATAATGGATAACTTAGATCCTTTGTTCACCGGGGGTAGCCATATTCGACGAACCGTGGCGGCTTGACTTTAAAACTCGAACGAAATTGTATTACTCTCCTGGATTAGGTAGATGGCCCGAACGAGGATTCAGTGAACCCTCTAGCCTCTATAGCTAGAAGGTTTTCGTGTATTTTGTTCCCTTATGCCAGGACCGACCGCAGGGCCCATTCTCATGGAACCGAATTCGGCTATCTCAGTTAGTGCGGTCGGTCATTTTATTCCCTCCATACATTTCCCGAACCCCTGGTCTGATCTGGGTGATTTTTGGATATGTTGTTCACCCAGATCAGGGGTATCCAGGGATGTAGGATTTAAAGTGGTACCCCTACATTAGGGGTACATCCAGAAACGGGGGGAATTGGTGTGTTGGATAAGGGGATTATGATGCTGGCTGAGGGGAGGAGATGTGTGGGAGGTTACCAGGACAGGATTGGCTACTGTAATAATTACTGTAAATCCCTCCCTTGCATGGGAGCATGCTTTATAAGGAGACTGTGGATTAAAAGCTTTCAGTTCTGCTCCTGAAACTGTGTGTCGTCCAGTTATTAGGATTGCTGTGGGGATATTGCTGTTGTTTTACCTGCTGGAAACTTTGCCTATGGATTTATTATTTACTTGTTCCTGAGCCTCACTTGGATTATAAGCGGAGATAACCTGGGGAATATTGCATCTCCGCTACATTGGTGGCAGCGGTGGGATCCAGACTCACAGAGGAACAAGCATAAATGGAGTACGGATGGAGATTGATTTTGCCACACTAAAACGCTCCACGCTAAAAGACCTTCTGGAGGCAAGGGGTATACAAGCCAGCAATAAGACAAAAGCGGTACTCATTACTGAACTGATGGCGGAGTACCGAATGGACGGCGATTACCAAGGGAGGGGAATTCGGGAGAAACACCGGAACAAAGGGAGTTCCAGAGGCAGCTACAATTTCGGCTATCTTTCTATGGGGAACACCCTCCAACAGAGATTGTTTCAAAAACGATGACGGAAGTACAGGAATTTATACTGAGGAATCAAACAGCGGCCCCAGAACGCAGCTCTGCAGTAAATATGCCACAAGAAGGTAAGCCTAAAATACCATACCAGGCTTTTAAAACATATGTGGAGGCAGAGGAAGATTTAGACGCTTTCCTGCAAGATTTTGAGAGACTGTGTGCACTGCATAGAATCAGCGCAGAGGACTGGGTACCTATTTTGGCAGGGAGGTTAACTGGGAGGGCAGCTGAGGCATACCGTACTGTACCTAATGAAGAAATAAGGAATTACAATAAAGTGAAAGAAATTATATTGGCCAGGTATGCTATAACACCAGAAGCATACCGGCGGAGATTCAAGGATTTAAAGAAGGTGGAGAAAGACTCACATGCTGAGTGGGCATGCAGACTACAACGAGCAGTCTTGGGGTGGGTGCAAGCGAGCAAGGCACGGTCTATGGAGGATGTATTGCAAATGGTACTGATGGAGCAATTTTGTGAAGGAGTAACCAGCGAGGTACAGGAGTGGGTAAGAGACAGAAACCCTACCTCCCTTACCGAAGCAGCCAGGAAGGCAGATGAGTACCTGGATGCACGCAGGCAGCAAAAACCTGCAGCTCCAAAAGTACCTTTTAAAACCTTTGGGGGAAACAACTACATGCCAGCTCTACCAAGACCACTGCCACCACCACCACCGCCCGCTGCACAGCCACGTTTCCGCCAGCCCACGTCGGGCCCTTGCCACCACTGCCAGAAATGGGGACATTATAAAAGGGAATGCCCCCAGCTGCGGGACCGTTCCACCTGGATCCAACCCGGTCCACCACCACCACCGAGAGCAGCTGCAGCCCACCACTACCAGGACATCGTGGCCACACCGTATGGCTCAGCAGTTCCCATTACAACGGTAGAACAGTGGGAGGTACTGCACGAGGCGGATCCAGTCCAGGCTAATGCTGACAACCGCCAGCATCACAGGCAGACCGTGTATCTGGAGGGTAAAGCGGTTCAGGGGCTACGTGACTCAGGAGCCACCATCACCCTGGTAAAAAGTCACCTGGTCTCAGACCAGGCTAAACTAAATAAGACTGTGGCCGTCAGGGTAGCCGGGGGAGCAGTATACCGGCTACCTACAGCAAGGGTACATTTGCATTGGGGAGCGGGGGCAGGACATGTGGAGGTGGGGTTGATGCCGCAGTTACCGGCGGAGGTTTTATTGGGGAACGATCTGGGGAGGCTCACATCTGCTTTTGAGCCCCAGACACCCACCACAGGAGAAGCTCACCCTGTGGTTACTCGACAACAGGCCCGCACCCAGGACTACAACACACTCCCGGAGGTTCAGGTAAGAGATCCTTCCCCTTCCCTTGACTGTGTTCCCTGGGCCCCTCCTAACGAATTTGCAGCTGAGGTAGTGACTGACCCCACCTTGCAGGTGTATAGGGACAAGGTGACAGCAGACACGCCTGGGGGGGAGGGCGAAAGGTTAGTTGGGACAAACAGCTGTTATATCGGGAGACGGATAAGAAGGTATCCGGGTGAGACCCGATTGTGATGAGGCAGTTAGTGGTACATCAGCGGTACCGGGCGGAGTTATTACGGATAGCACATGACATCCCGCTATCTGGACATTTAGGGGTCAGCAGGACCCGGTACAGGTTAACCCAAAGCTTCTTTTGGCCTGGAATTAGCCAGGAGGTGCGCAGGTATTGCAACACGTGCGATACCTGCCAAAGGGTGGGGAAAAGGGGGGACCGGCGCAAGGCCAAGTTACATCCCCTTCCCATAATCGAGGAACCCTTTAGCAGGGTAGCAGTTGACCTAATAGGACCCCTCAACAAAGGCACCCAATTCACCGCCGAAGTCACGCAGCGCCTCTGGAAGTTTTGTGACATTAAGCCGGTCATTAGTTCCCCTTACCACCCCCAGACGAATGGGCTCTGCGAACGTTTCAACGGTACATTTAAACAAATGCTCCGAACCTTCGCAGAGACCCACAAGGACTGGGAGAAGTTCCTGCCCCACCTCCTCTTTGCTTACAGGGAGGTGCCGCAGGAATCCACTGGGTTTTCCCCATTTGAACTATTGTTTGGCCGCAGGGTACGAGGGCCTTTAGATTTAATCAGAGAGCATTGGGAGGGAGAACGGAGCACTGACGGTACCCCCATCATACCATACGTGTTGGCATTCCAAGACCGCCTTGAGGCCTTAACTCAGACGGTACGCGAGAATTTGCAGGCGGCTCAGACACGCCAACGCACCTGGTATGATCGGGGCGCCAGGGACCGTAGCTTTCAGGTCGGGCAGAAGGTGTTGATTTTAAAACCTGTCCAACACGATAAGCTGCAGGCCGCCTGGCAGGGCCCTTATAGGGTGGTAGAACAACGGTGTGACACCACTTATATAATCGGCTCGTGCGTTGGTACTGGGGGGCGACGCATGCTCCATGTGAACATGATGAAGCCCTACCAGGAGCGCTCTGAGGAAGTGACCGCTATATGTGCGCCTAACTCCGAGGAGTTTGACAGTTTGCCTCTCCCGGATCTGCTGGGAGAGGGTCAGTTATCCGGGGACTTAGGGGAAGTCACCCTGGGGGACCGGTTGAGCCCACAGGAGCGGAGCGAGGTACAACAGCTGTTGAGGGAGAAGCAGGATATCTTCTCTAATGTACCTGGTTACACTCCTCTGGCCACTCACAGAGTAGACACCCCAGGGTAACTTCCCATGCATCAGACCCCGTACCGCATCCCAGAAGCGGTACGGGCGAACATGCGCAAGGAGATCGATGAGATGCTCCAGCTGGGGGTGATTGAGCCCTCTGACAGCCCCTGGGCATCTCCGGTAGTGCTAGTACCAAAGCGGGACGGCACGACCCGGTTTTGTGTAGACTACCGGAGATTGAATGAGAAGACGGTATCTGACGCCTATCCCATGCCCAGGATAGACGAACTCCTGGATCGGATGGCGAGGGGGCACTATCTCACCACGATTGACTTGTGTAAAGGGTATTGGCAAATACCCTTGGCGCAAGACGCCATCCCTAAGTCGGCCTTTGTCACCCCATTCGGCTTGTACCAATTTAAGGTCATGCCGTTTGGGATGAAAAACGCCCCGGCTACTTTTCAGCGGATGGTGGACCGCCTCCTGGATGGGTTCCAAGATTATACCTGCGCTTACCTCGATGATATTGCCATTTTCAGCAATACCTGGCAGGAACACTTGACCCATATAGGAGCGGTCCTAGACAGGATTAGGGCCGCTGGTTTAACGCTGAAACCAGCCAAATGCAGCATAGGCATGGCTGAAGTACAATACCTCGGTCATCGGGTAGGATGCGGCAAGCAGAAGCTGGAACCAGCCAAAGTAGAGGCTGTAGCTCAATGGCCTACCCCTAGGACTAAGACTCAGGTATTAGCGTTCCTAGGAACGGCCGGGTACTACCGGAAATTTGTCCCGAATTATAGTGCCCTGGCCAAACCTCTCACCGACTTAACCCGTAAAAACCTGCCCCGCCAAGTAACCTGGACCCCGGAGTGTGAGCAGGCATTTCAGTTGTTGAAAGATGCATTGACCAATGCCCCTGTCTTGGCAGCTCCCAATCCAACTAAACGTTTTCTTGTCCACACAGACGCTTCTATGTTTGGATTGGGAGCAGTACTGAGCCAAGTCGGGGCCGATGGCGGAGAACATCCCGTGGCTTACATCAGCCGGAAGCTGTTACCTCGAGAAGTAAGCTACGCCGCCATCGAGAAGGAATGCCTGGCTGTGGTGTGGGCCCTGAAGAAATTACAGCCATATTTGTACGGACAAGCTTTTTCCCTGCTCACGGATCACAACCCGTTAGTATGGCTAAACCGGGTGGCTGGGGACAATGCCCGGCTGCTGCGCTGGAGTCTGGCGCTGCAGCCCTTTGACTTTAATATCCAGTACCGCCCGGGTAAACAGAATGGAAATGCTGATGGGTTGTCCCGATAAACTGACCTAGAGAAATGATCCGTGAGCCTCCTCGGACATCCCCAAGCCGATCCGTGTTGGATCAGACTGTGTATGCCGGCTTGTGGGCAAAGGGGAGCAGTGTAGCGGATGGCACCAGGCGATCCTACAAATATACTGTATATAACTGCATTCGTGTATCTGCTGTGTTTATATGTGTTAAAAAGAATTGTATTACTCTGATTGTTCGGTAGTTTCATTCCCTTAGTTTATTCGAATGAAACTACCGAACAACCAGACCTCCCCTGTGTGAAGTGTGTCCTCAATTACCCGTTGCAACATTGTTGCGAACGGTAATTGAATAGTAAGTAGCCGTCCTTTGTTCTCGGGGGTGGCCGCCATTCGACAAACGAACATTTTAAAACTCCCGAACAGCGGTGTTTTGCCGTCGAGTGTCTGGAACTAAAATCAGACACTCGAGTAGGCGAACACCGCTGAGACCTCCACAAACCTGGTCCGTTCGGTTCCAAACTACCGAACGGCCCCTCGTTCGGTAGATAGAAAATACCGAACGAGGGGATTCAGGCGAACCCTCCCTAGCCTCTATAGCTAGAGGTTTTCGTGTATTGTGTTCCCTTATGCCAGGACCGACCGCAGGGCCCATTCACATGGAACCTTATTCGGCTATCTCAGTTAGTGCGGTCGGTCATTTTATTCCCTCCATACATTTCCCGAACCCCTGGTCTGATCTGGGTGATTTTTGGATATGTTGTTCACCCAGATCAGGGGTATCCGGGGATGTAGGATTTAAAGAGGTACCCCTACGTTTAGGGGTACATCCAGAAACGGGGGGAATTACTGTACTGGATAAGGGGATTATGATGCTGGCTGAGGGGAGGAGATGTGTGGGAGGTTACCAGGACAGGATTGGCTACTGTAATAATTACTGTAAATCCCTCCCTTGCATGGGAGCATGCTTTATAAGGAGACTGTGGATTAAAGCTTTCAATTCTGCTCCTGAAACTGTGTCGTCCAGTTATTGGGATTGCTGTTGGGATATTGCTGTATTTTACCTGCTGGACGCCTTGCCTGTGGATTTACTATTTACTTGTTCCTGAGCCTCACTTGGATTATAAGCGGAGATAACCTGGGGAATATTGCATCTCCGCTACAACTATGAATAAAATGTACTGTCCAGATAATATCATTTTCCTCTTCTCTCTGACATAATTTGACCAGTATCTAGAGTTAAAGGACCACTATAGGTATCTAGAGTTAAAGGACCACTATAGGCACCCAGACCACTTCAGCTTAATGAAGTGGTCTGGGTGCCAGGTCCATCTAGGATTAATCCTTTCTGCTGATGTTTACTTTAGGGTTAATCCAGCCTCTAGCGGCTGTCTCATTGACAGCCGCTAGAGGCACTTCCGCGCTTCTCACTGTGATTTTCACAGTGAGAAGACACCAGCGTCCATAGGAAAGCATTCTCATGCGCATTCAGCCGATGACGGGAAAGGAGGAGGAGAGTCCCCAGTGCCGAGGGAGCCCGGCGCTGGAAAAAAGGTAAGGGATTAACCCCTTCCTCACCCTAGAGCCCGGCAGGAGGGGGGCCCAAAGGGTGAGGGGTCCCAAGGACCCTATAGAACCAGGAAAACGAGTATGTTTTACTGGCACTATAGTGGTCCTTTAAAAAGCTTTGTTACAGTTATTGTCTATTCCTAGCTTTTAAATAAAACGTGGAACATTAAGCATTGGATTCTATTATTACAGATAATAATATATTTGATGATCAAATATGAATTCACTATAACTGACATTAAGAGGGAGAGGACAAATATTTAAGTACCAGAGTTATTTTGATCTCTTGTCTTAGAATCTATAATATCTACTTGACTGCTGGTAACTTGATGTAATATCTCGCAGTGTTGGGAGGTATTGATGGTTTGGGGGACCCCCATTTTTTCATGTCTTCTTTATTTGCTGTAGTGGACCCTAGGTAACTCGACTAGTTACCGTCCGCTAATCAGCCAGATTACTCCCAGAACTATGTCTCATCTGGTTACTGGGGGAAAGAGAGCCAAAATGACACACAGTGGAACTGTGTGTCATTATAGCTCTCTTTCCCCCAGTAACCAAATGAGACATAGTTCTGGGAGTAATCTGGTTTATTCAGGCAAGGCACGCAAAATTTATACACAGACCCCCAGCATGGGGTCTTTGTAACGAACAGAGATTATATTCCCTTTTCGCCTGCCCCACGCTTCACCATCCCTTCCATCCCCTTGTCTCAGTACCCTTGTTTATCTGCCCAAAGAGCACTCTCCCTGGTGCTACCTACGTGGAGATATTCACCAGAGAGAGACGCGAGCCGACCCCTGGAGCGATGAGGCAGCTCCAGAATGTACCGAAACTACTTGCTTGATGCTGGTGGCAAGAACCACTGTTTATTCGTGAACTTTCCTTGTATCACTGTATTATGCCCTGACTCCCAGTTCGTGAGCGTTCATACGAATGAAACCCAATTTGTCTCCCGAACGGGGACACCCCCGTTGCCCCATTAGAACGTTCCCACCAATTAATTAGAACGTTCGCACTTGCAACATAAGTGTGACACCGCAACTTTTGCACTGGCAACATAGTGTGAAACCGCAAGAATAGTCATTAACGAGTGCTCCCCTGGGTGGCCGCCATTTCGTGTAGACGAACGCCAACCAGGGGAAGCATTTGTATCCTGAAAGGAGACACTTCTCTTGCAGGTTTCAGCACAGCAACCTTGTGAACGGAGACTGGTCAGGGAATGTGCCATTGTAAGGACTCCTAGGGTTGCTGGGGACACTTTTAAAGCACTGGCAAGTTTGGCGGGCTTTTCTTTGGCGAGGAGACAAAGAGACAATCTTTTCCTGCGCCTTGGCTCCCAGGCACAGAGGCTCCTGGGATGAAGACCCCCTGGCGTCTTGGGTGGGAGACCACTCACCTGAGTGGTGGGCTTTCTATACTTGGGAGACAAAGGGACAGCGACCCCCATTCCCGCACTTAAGCTCCCCGGTGTAGAGGGACCTTTGGTTGTTGGTACTGAAGACTCCTTGCATGGGGCTATGCATAAAAGCCGAGTGTGGCATAATAAAGTTGTTGTTGCACCCTTCATCAAGTCTCGGCTGAAGTTTGGGTAACCAAGGGCTCTGATCACAGATTTTTTGGGGAATTGGGAGACTTATAATGGATATACTCACCCGGAGTATAGGGGATCCGTTACAGTCTCCATTCAAAATAACACAAACCCCACCCAGGCATCCTTGTGTCTAGGATATAGTTGAGCCAAAGACCGGTAACTTAGTTATCTTTCAGTTACAGGGAACCATACAAAAACACACTCAAATTACACAGGAAACCCACATGTATTATATACCCGATCCAAGCGCCCAAGTTGTCCAAATAGCGCTCAGATTCATTCGGTGAAAGGGAACCGCCATCGTGGTCAAGTTCTGGCCAGCCACCAAAAGATGGTAGCCCAAAATAGTTCCAGGGAAAAAGAGGCAACTTTTGGGAGCTCCTGTGTGAACACCAATGAACACTCTCCCTGGCTCTTAGGGAGCAAATGCTCCCCCCAGCCGTTAGTGTCTTCCTCCCGAAGAGCACTGTCCTAACTTGTCTGAGAGTGGCAGTGGTACTGTTTTCCCTGGGTTCACAAGGTAGCGTATCTGAAAAGAGTTCCAGGCGCTCGACAACTAGGTACCGCTGTCTGCGTTCTTGAGTCAAAATGGTCACCTTTCACTAGAGCATGTGGTTCGGTTATATGAATGGTGGCCACCCAGGGAAAACACTTGAGTTAATTAGTTCCTTTGAAGTTAACGAGCCAGGGGGTGGTCGGTGTTTGGTAGATATAAAAACGGGGATTCAAATCTACGTTCGGGAGCCAAACGGGGTGATACAGGCAAGACAACTCCCGTACAGTGTAAAGTCCATCCTTTGTGGGTTGAAGCATAAATTAGTCTATAACACACAGAGGTATAATGACATGTTCTGCCACACTTGACATCCAAAAGGTGGGGTAACAGAGAAATTGCATTATACCCAGCCTCCTCTTGCTGTTGCAATTGTCCTAGTGTCACAGCATGTTTTTTTTTTATCCTATCACATCGTGTTCATTATTTGTTGGTGTCAAACCAAGCTTCTTTGTGGTTTTTAAATAGTTTCCAGGGGACCACCACATTTTATTTTTAATCATCTATTTTATCTTTTGTCTTTAGTAAACACCATAGGCGTGCGCACGGGGTGTGCCTAGGCACACCCTAATCCCCGCGGCACACGCTATGTGCCTCCTTCAAAGATCTCCCTCACCTACCCACAGGCAACGAGGGAGGCAGGAGAGGACCCGGGGAGCTCTTGCCAGCAGCTCCGTCGGGTTCCTCTCGCGCGGTCAGAGCATTACCACGGCAACGCTCAGATCTCGCGAGAGTGAACTCTAGCCCCACAGGGGGCTAGAGTTCACTCTCCACTGGACCACCAGGGAAGGCAGGAGCACAGTCCCCCCTCCCTACATAAGGTAAGAAGGGAGGGGGGATATTAACTAAATGGCCCCCACACATTACACACAAACATAGAGCACACACACATACATCACCCTTACACACACAGCATACACACACTAACAGCACCCTCACACTAACAACACCCTTACACACACAGCACCCTCACACATACACACACAGCACACACTCAGCACCCTTACACACACAACACCCTTACACATACACACACTAACAGCACCCTTACACACAGCACCCTCACACACACAGCACCCTTAAACACACACAGCACACACTAACAACACCCTACACTAACAACAGCCTTACACACACAGCACCCTCACACATACACACACACACACACACACACAGCACACACTAACAGCACCCTTACACACACAGCACCCTTACACACAAACACAGCACACACTAACATCACCCTTACACACACAGCACCCTTACACATACACACATTAACATCAACCTCACACACACAGCACCCTTACACACACACAGCACCCTTACACACACACACACACACCAACAGCACCCTTACACATACACACACAGCACACACTAACAGCACCCTTACACACACAGCACCTTCATACACACACAGCGCCTTCACACACACAGCACGCCCACACACACAGCACGCCCACACACACACACAGCGCCTTCACACACAGCGCCTGCACACACACAGTGCCTTCACACACAGCACCTACACACACACAGCACCTACACACAGCACCTACACACAGCAGTGTGTGTGTATATATATATATATATAAATATATACGCGGCGTGTGTGTTTCTGCTTTAGGGTGCACACCCTTATACAATAGGCTGCGCACGCCTATGGTAAACACCCAGAACTGCAATTTAAAATCAAACTTAAATGATAACTGTGGGCACAAAATAACTTCTTCTTAATAGAATAATTATGGTGTCTGGAGTTTCTGGGCATTGTGTTTCACTAAGGGGGTAAAACAATTTCTAACGGTTTATCTCCAAATTGCTCTCAACTGCATCCATCTTCCTGACTCCTCAAAGGTGCAGAGAGAGAGGGGCTAGGAGGGGGCACGCTGCAGTGGCAGATCCAGAATCTAATCTTGGGAGGGGCACTGGCAGATCATTTTAAGAAACAATCCAGGCACAATAACCACTACAGCTCTCTGCAGTGGTTTTGGTGCCAGGACTTGCTGTGGTGCCCTCCCAGAGTAAGTAGTCAAACTGTTTAAAAAAACGCTTGATAACTTACCCAGGGTCTGCTGGGATAGGGGCTGTAGTGTGTATGTGTGTGAGGGGTACAGTGTGTTTGAGGGTCGCAGTATGTGTATGGAGGGGTAGTGCGTGTTTGAGAGGGGTGCAGTGTATGTATGGGGTAGCAATTTGTATATTGGGAGCAGTGTGTTTGTCTGTAAAGGGTGCAATGTGTGTATTAGGAGCAGTGTGTTTGTGTGTGAGTGGCACAGTGTGTGTATGGGGGCAGTGTGTGTATTGGGGCTATGTGTTTAAGGGGGCAGTGTGTATATTGGGGCTATGTGTTTAAGGGGGCAGTGTGTGTATTGGGGGCTATGTGTGTTTATGGGGGGCTTTGTGTTTAAGGGGGCTGTGTAAGGGGCTGTGTGTGTAAGGGGTTGTGTAAGGGGAGGGCTGTGTGTGTAACGGGAGGGCTGTGTGTGTAAGAAGGGCTGTGTGTGTAAGGGGGGGCTGTGTGTATAAGGGGGGCTGTGTGTGTAAGGGGAGGGCTGTGTGTGTAAGAAGGGCTGTGTGTGTAAGGGGGGGCTGCATGTGTTAGGGGGCTGTGTGTGTAAGGAGGGGCTGTGTGTGTAAGGGGGGTTGTATATTTGTGTGTGGTGCAGTGTGTAGGGGGTTATAGATTGTGTGAGGGGATAGGGGCAGATTAAATATATATTAATTTTAAATTATTAAATAATAACTAAATAAATATAGTTAATGTCCCCCCTCCCTTCTTACATTTGCTGAAGGAGGGGGAGACATTGCTTTCTTCCAGTCCCTGGGGGTTCTAGTGGTGAGAGTGAACTCTAACCTGCAGCTCAGGCTAGAGTTCACTCTCGCGAGAACTGAGCATTGCCATGGTAACTGCGGCAACGCTCCGTGCTCGCGAGAGGAGATAACCCGGCGGAGCTGTCAAGAAAACTTAGGGGTTAAATTGTTTTTATAAATTAGGTCACTATATAATGCTCTTTTGCGCTTAATACGAAAAGGAAATTTAAACTACATGGGATTTTAATGAGCCTTAATGTACCAGGTGCATTCTGGGCATTGCTAAAAAATAAATAAAAAGACAGCCGCTATTAGAACTCAAATTGTTCTCCCAAATGTAGTCATAATGTGGTAATATTTACAAAAAGAATAGGGGCTGGGTGGGGCAATTGCGCTGTCAAGAAAACTTTGGGGTTAAATTGTTCGACGAGCACCAGACACTATAACAACTTCATTGAAATTGTCCCTTTAAGTATTTTTGCAAAATTTATAATTTGATGGCTTATTCGGGGGTTAACCGATAACAACCCCATTTCGCTTTGTGTCTTCACAACAATCGATTTTGAACACTCCTAGTTTAAATCATCTCACTTGTCTGGCAGACACAGTTTGACGATCTGGCCACAATTCACAGAACACAATACTGTGATAGTAATCATGAGATACAACAGTAACAAAGCATTCTTCCTTGTGTCTTTCATATAACAGCGACATGATGGGAAATTCAAGGAAACAGTGCTAATCTAATATGCATTTAAATAGCAAATAATAAAAAATGCTATTTTCCACCCCACACAAAGAGAAAACATATTGACATTTTCATATAGTATAACATTTGTTTCTAATTAAAATTCCCCTTTAAGTTGATGTTATGCTTTGCTAATTGACAGATTATATGTACACAGCTACTCGATTGTTTCCAAACAAAACATTTTATATTGTTTCATTAGCCTCGCTGCTTGTGCTAAATAGGTATTCACCTCATTTACATGCATATTTATTAAGCGCCCTGTTCTTTTTGTAAATATTACTGCGTTATGACAACATTTGGGAGAACAATTTGAGTTCTAATAGCGGCAGTTTTTTTTAGTTTTTTTTAAGCAATGCCCAGAATGCACCTGGTACATTAAGGCTCATTAAAATCACATGTAGTTTAAATTTCCTTTCTTATTAAGCGCAAAAGAGCATTATATAGTGGCCTAATTTATAAAAACAATAGAACTGCTCATTTTAAAAGACAAGATCACATTTCTGTTATAAGAAACGTCTTTTCTTAATAGCAGAAGGATGCAATGCCAGAATCCCTGGGCAAATGGGAATGCAATCAGGGGGCAATATTATTTAGATTCAGGGGCGTTGCTAGGGTGGAGTGGGGTGCTAACCAGGGCTAAGGTTCCAAGTTGTGTTGAAATCCCACGAGCCTGATTTAGACCCTGTTCATTGTTATCCCGGAATCCCCTCTAATACTGAGAGTGAAATATAGTTACATAGTTAGTTACATAGGCTGAAAAGAAACATGTGTCCATCAAGTTCAGCCTTCCTCACATTTGTTTTTTGCTGTTGATTCAAAAGAAGGCAAAAAACCCAGTTTGAAGCACTTCCAATTTTACAACAAACTAGGAAAATGGCAGTCAGATTAATCCTTGGATCGAGAAGCTATGACCCTACAGTTGAAAAATTATATCAGTGAATATTCTGTTTTTGCAAGTATGCATCTAGTAGCTGTTTAAACATCTGTACAGACTCTGATAAAACTACTTCTTCAGGCAGAAAATTCAACATCCTTATTATTCTTATGGTAAAAAAAACTTTCCTTTGCCTTAGATGAAATTTTCTTTCTTCCAGTCTAAACGCATGACCTCGTATCCTATGTAAAGTCCGGTTTGTGAAATAGCACCTCTGATTACTTAATATATAACATTGGGACTATAAAGCAACATATTTAGCATTAACTATACAACACAAGCTTTTGGTGCAGGGTTAATATGCAGTGGACAGTGCAGTATATAGTGCAGTGTATAATCTTATAGGTTGTGGGCCGACCAGAAGGCTGTCTGTCAACCTGGCATTCTTCAATGGGGCACACTTACTTCCCAAGCACATTATGGATGTTGCCATTGACGCAAGTTGCGTCATTGGAGATACCCACTAGTAGGCATGGCCACCTGTTCTGATTAAATTCATCCCAAGGTTGGGAGGTATTCTTTGTTTATTCAGCCCCAGCCATACCTACCTTGGTTGAGACTCAGAGCCTTCCAAAACCTCTCCTGAAAAAGAGTCTAACATTTATTAGCTTCCCTTATTGCACAGTGTGTTTATTTTAGATTTTTTTTATCTCCTTCTTTGTCACACATGCAGCTTCATGTGTCTGACTAGTTCAATTAACAGAGCAGGAGATAAAAAAAAAATTCTAAAGAAAACACATTGTGTTGTAAGTTCTATTTGAAAATGAAACATTTTTTATATTGGCTTTGCGAGTCACAGCCAGGGGAGTTGGGACTAGGGTTGCATAAACTGAAACAAAAGTGATTTAACTCCTAAATGGCAGGGGATTGAGCAGTGAGACTGCAGGGCATGCTCTATACACCAAAACTCCTTAATTAAGCTAACGTTGTTTTGATACTTAGAGTATCCCTTTGAATCTACATAAGTAGCTTCCAGGCTCTTTAGTTTTGTGTTTCTTTACTCAACTGGCACTTAAAAAGTTAATCAGATAGTCAAAGCCTTCAGTTTATCCAACAAGAATACCGGTCAATTACTTATTGTTTGGCTTTATTTTCAATAGTTGCAAAATATTTACATTTTTAATTTCCACCCTAAACCATTTGTGATTCATGCATGTGTCATAATTGTTTTTAAATGAAAGATTACTCACCAGCTTGAAACTTATAACAATGAAGTTGTGACTGAGCACCATCTTACCTTCAGGGATTATTCTGTTTTCGAACAGTTTAACCTTGAAGTTGATCTCCTGACTCCCGACATCCGACTCCTTTGTGCCTTCCTCTGGCCATATCTACATACCTAATATTCATTGTTATTATAGGGAACTGTTAACCCCTGAGTTGAATACAGAGAGCTTTCTAATGTCATTTCTTCAGCTGAGGAAGTTGGTCATTCCTTTTATACCTCGGGTGACAAAATTCCATCGTTTATGGCTGCCTCAGTGAATAAAACAGCAACCGATGGGATTCTTTCATGCATGGATGCTGTTGTCCACCACCCTGTCAAAATCCATTTCATGGATTGTTATTCAAACCCCAAAACATTTTGAAGAGTGTTTTCATAACCCATATCTTCTGACACCGATCAATTCTGGAGTCATGAACAGTTCATTGAACAGGGTTCTTATTCCAATTTCTAATACGTTGAAAGGCAAAAAGTGTTAACGCAGCTCTGTCACTTCAGAGTATTTGATAAAGATATAATACTGTTACTGACTGCGTTGGAATTTCAATAAAATCCCAACGCAATCCAAAGATTCCATAAGGCAAAGTATGGAACTACTGTGTCTCATGGGCAAAACTGAGGTTGACAAAAGGTGGAGCTCAGCCGTCAAGTTTTTCCCAATTCCAGCAGCAGTTGCAAGTGACATCTGTGGCATTCAGGCACTAACCTATGGAGGGACTTGCAGATCCTACAAAGTCCTCACTGTTGAACTCTTGCACATGCGCAAGGCTACAGCCCTGACACAGCTCCTTGTAGATGAGGTGCCAGGAGCTGAAGTCAGCCATCAGGAAGAAGATATTGGAGGCTGCAAGGTCCACCTCACCCCACAGCAACCAAATCCTAAATGGAGCTGTTAACTTTGAGGGTCTTTGCAGAATTTGCAAAAACCTCTGATAGTGACAGATTACATTAAGGAAATCTAAACACACTGCACAAAAATCTCTAGAAATATTATGAGTGATGGGTCTCTCCTAATCCTAGTGTTGTACCAAAATGCAAAGGAGCCTGGTCGTGTCAGACAGAAAAACAAAAAAAGTGGAAGCTTGTCAAGCCGTAATTAGAGATTAGTGACATTATAAACTCAGATGACTGTACGGAGGAGGAGGATTCTGACGCAGACTATATACTCAATATCTGACACTTCTGATAAAAGTGTAAAAAGAGAGCTCACTGACTGACTTGCTTTTAAATCAGACGAGTTCAAAGGATTTACTCAATCTTCTGGGTAATCAGCTGTTTTCTCCAGGTGAGTTACAGCACATGACCACAGGATATGTTGCCTGCTGTACTGGGCACACTTGTGAAATAGTCTAGGTTGATTCGAAGATGGTCTATTTTTCCCCCCTAACCAATGGTGAACCTTTAAAAATGTTTAAATATGTTCACAAAAATATATGAGCTTACAGAGTGTTTCATTCATCTAATTAGCTCCTAGACCACATTTTCTCTAAATAATGTATATTTTCTCCCTTCTATTTTTCACTTTCACTCTAACTTCTCTCATTACTAAACTACCCCTATCCTTCTGCTCACCTGTCCCTGGTGACACCATCTTTATTGCTCCCACTTTACTCCCCTCTCTATTCATTCCATGCACTCTACGTATACCTTTCCTGCCTAGCTCCACATCCCTTACAAAACTTTCAAATCCTACTCACACCTTCACTTCCTTTCTATCCTTCTGCTCCTAGCAGCTGGTGATGTCTCTCCAAACCCCAGTCCCACCTCGGCAAACCCACCACGTACTAACTGAAGGAACCACACCAATCTCATACCCATCTCATGTTACTCTTCCTCTAAATCCTCCTTCAATACTGCCCTCTGGAATGCACGCTCATTTTGCAATATTACAAAATCCACTGCAGTCCACAACCTTTTCATCTCTTGTTCCCTAAACTTACTAGCCTTAACAAAAACATGGCTCTCCCCCTCTGACACTGCTACCCCTGCATCTTTATCTTTTGGTGGCCTTCAACTTACCCACAACTCAAGACACTCTGAATGTAAAGGTGATGGTGTAAAGTCTCTACTCTCGCCTCACTGCTCTTTCAAACCTCTACTCAGCCCCCTTCTTTCTCTTTCTCATCATTTGAAATCCATTTGATTCACCATTTGATTCTGCTAACATTGCTGTTATCGCCCCCTGGTTCCCCTCTCCTCTTCCTTGACCACTTTGCTGCCTGGCTATCCTACATCTCCTCTAACATACCATACCTAATTCTCAGGGGTTCAATATTCCCATTAACCCACCCCTGACCTCAGCAGCCTCTAAACTACTTTCAATTACTTCCTCTGTTGGGCTATCGCAGAGGGCTAATTCTCCCACCCATGTAGCTGGCAATACCCTCAACCTAATTTTCTCTTATGCATGTACAGTTTCTAATATCTCCAACACTACATTTCCCCTCTCTGACCACCACCTCTTATCATTTGCTCTCGAATACCCCCTCACCCAACAACTTTAGCCTAACCCCCCTCAACTCAAGAGGAACCTTAATTCTATTGAACTCCAGCAGCTGTCAGCTGATATTGATTCACAACTCCTATCCATCCCTTCCCTCTCCTGTCCCTCACTGGCCATCTTCACATATAACACTACCCTTACCTCTGCCTTAAACACTGCAGCCCCGCTCCAAACATGCACCTTGAGGAGGACACACCGCCAACCATGGCATCAACACGCTACCTGCAAAGATGCTCCTGTTGTGCTGAACGCTCCTGGAGGAAGTCTCGCACCCAGGCAGACTATCTCCATTATAGATTCATATTATGTTCATACAGCACAGCCCTTGCCCTCACCAAACAGTCATACCTTTCCTCTTTCATTAGTTCATGCTCACGCAATCCTAGGCGTCTCTTTGACACCTTTAACTCTCTTCTTTGCCCTGCTTTGGCCACCCCTCAAACTAACCTTACAGCCGATAGCTTTGCTTGTTACTTTACTGACAAGATTGAACAGCTAAGGAAAGAATTATCCCCACCCTGCCTTTCTCTTTCTCAACCACACATAGATCATGCCTTTCCTACCCTTCAGACTTTCTTCCCGGCTACTGAACGAGAGGTGGCAACACTTCTCCTTTCCTCTCGCCCCACCACTTGTCTGCTTGATCCTGTCCCATCTCACCTTATCAGATCTCTCTCCCCTTCTCCTGTGCCTTCCTTAACACACATCTTCAACTGCTCTCTCTCTTCTGACATTGTCCCTTCTGACCTTAAACATGCCACTCTAGTACCTATACTGAAAAAAAATCTCTCGACCTGTCCTCCCCCTCTAACTATTGTCCCATTTTCCCTTCTCCCTTTTTTCTGAAAGCTTCTGGAAAGACTTGTTTTTATCCATCTGACTTGTTTCCTCAATTCCAAATCTCTCATTGACCCTCTTCAATCTGGCTTCCGCCCCCTCCACTCTACTGAGGCTTCTCTTATCAAAGTTACTAAAGACTTAATCGCAGCTAAATCCAAAGGCAACTACTCCACACTAATTCTTCTTGACCTCTTTGCTGCTTTTGACATTGTTGATCATGCTCTCTATGCTCTCCTGCTTCCAAATTCTTCAATCACTCGGTCTCTGTGACTCTGTCCTCTCGTGATTTTCCTCTTATCTCTCCCAACGCTCATTCAGTGTCTCCTTTTGTAATGATACCTTCTCCCTTCGTCCTGTCTCGGTTGGAGTCCCCCAAGGCTCTGTCCTTGGACCCCTTCTATTTTCTCTTTATACTGCCTCTCTTGGCAAACTAGGCATTACTTCATTTGGATTCCACGACCACCTCTCCCCTGCCGCGGTGCAACGTGTCACTGCTTGCCTTTCTTCCATCTCTGACTGGATGTCCTCCCGCTTTCTGAAACTAAATCTCTCTAAAACTGAGCTCCTTGTCTTTCCTTCTCCTAATACTGATCCTCTTCTTTCATTCTCCCTTCAAGTTAGTGGTATCTACATCAGTCCATCCTTGCAAGCGCGCCGTCTTGGTGTCATACTTGATTCTGGCCTCACCTTTGAGCCTCACATCCTGCATGTTACCAAGTCTTGTAGATTCCATCTTAAAAACATAGCCCGCATCCACCCATTTCTAATGCAAGATGCTACTAAGGAGCCTGTCCATGCTCTAGTAATTTCCCACATGGATTGTTGTAACCTTCTCCTAATGGATTTCCCAAAAAACGTATTGCCCCGCTACAGTCTGTAATGAATGCTGCCGCCAGACTGATTTTGCTCTCTAGTCGGTCCTCTTACACCTCACCTCTCTGTCAGTCCTTACATAGGCTTCCTGTATTCTATAGTAGTCAATTCAAAGTGATAACCCATACCTATAAAGCATTGACCAATTCTAGCTCCTCTTATATCTCTTCACAGATCCATAGGTATGCCCCTTCTCGGTCTCTCCTCTCTGCCCGTGACCTTCTCCTGTCCGCTGCTCGCACGTGTACAGCCAACTCACGCTTGCAGGACTTCTCGCGGGTGGCTCCCTTCCTATGGAATAGCCTGCCTACCACAATCACACTCTCCCCTAGTCTCCAATGGTTTAAGAAGTGCCTTAAAACCACATTACAACAATTTGGTATGATAGGTAGCTTCAGAGACAGTATCATGACCCTATATACAAATCCATCAGCAAAGATTATTGGCCCGGCTATGGAATCAGAATACTTTTATATTAAAAATGGAACACAGCAGGGTTGCCCACTGGCTCCCATGCTTAACATTCTGGCTTTGGAACATTTAGCGGCTCTAATCAGACAAAAAGAAGAAGTCCAGGGCATCCTGGTCGGCCAAACGGAGCATAATATCATCCTATTTGCTGATGATGTCCTTCTGACTCTGACAAACCCCCTTGAGTCCATACCTGCAGCGCTGAAATTAATGACGGAATATGGTGAATTTTTCAACTTCCAAGTTCCAGTGAGGATTACTGCAAAAGAATGCACGGTGGGGATTATACTACTTACTCCTTCACATAGAACACTTAGTACGCCCAATTACCGTATATACTGGAGTATAAGACGAGTTTTTCAGCACATTTTTTGTGCTGAAAAAACCCCACTCATCTTATACTCGAGTCAGTGTCTGTATTATGGCAACTTGCATTGCCATAACACAGACCAGGACCGCCGGGCTCATTACAAGCCCGCCGATCCTGTTGGGGGCTGGCAACGAGCTGTTACTTACCTTTCCTGCAGCTCCTGTCAGCTCCCTTCTCCTCCGTGCTGTTCAGCTCCACTGTAAGTCTCGCGAGAACCGCGGCGTCAGAGCCTGGCAACGCTCCGCGCGGCACTCAGATCGCGAGGCTAACAGTGGAGCTGACCGGAACGCAGGAGAAGGGAGCTGAAAGGAGCTGCAGGAAAGGTAAGTAACAGCTTGCTCCCAGCACCCCTCCTGCACAGCCCATCCACTGGACCACCAGGGAATAATATAGCCCCCCTCCCTGGCCATGTATCAAGCAGGGAGGGGGGATGAAAAAATAAAATAAACATTTAAATAATAATAAAATAAAATAAACATTTTAATAATATTAAAATAAAATAAAAATGTAATAATATTAAAAATAAAATTTAATATTAAAATAATAATAATAAAAACAAATAATAAAAATGCCCACCCCCCACCAAGGTTACACACTCTGCATCACATACACAAACAGACTCTGCATCACATACACACACTCTGCATTCATACACACACACTGCATTCATACACACACATACTGCATTATATACACACACACACACACACACACACACACACTCTGCATTATATACACACACACTGCATTCACACACACACACACACACTGCATTATACACACACACTGCATTCACACACACACACACTGCATTATATACACACACACACTGCATTATATACACACACACACTGCATTCATACACACACACACACTGCATTATATACACACACACTGCATTCATTAATTATATACACACACTGTAAATAAATATTCAATTAATATAATTTTTTTGGGGATATAATTTTATTTAGAAATTTACCAGTAGCTGCTGCATTTCCCACCCTAGTCTTATACTCGAGTCAATACGTTTTCCCAGTTTTTTGGGGTAATATTAGGGGCCTCGACTTATATCCGGGTCGGCTTATACTCGAGTATATACGGTAAATATGAGTACCTATTCATTATTCTATACTCCTGGTACCTTTTATACTGTGAGCACTATTGTTGTCTCTTTCAATTGTAAGTAGGGCCATAGACGTTTTATTTACTTTATGTTTTTCTGGGATTTTCTGCACCATTAGTTCTCTCTTTCTTTCTTTTTTTTTTGTTTCTGTTTATTGTTTTTAATATTTTTGGATAGCGTTACAAAGACATTGTTCAGTTACAGACATACACTGTTTAAATGCTGAAACGTGCAAATTGTAATTATCCAGTTGAGATCATCTGTCTGGTTACAAATCCAAAATCCTGACTCGATATAACATAGGGTAAACAGGCTTAAAGTATTTAAACATATTGGTATAGATAAACCGCGAAAGTTGCTTTTGTGTTATCTGAGAAAACTTTCTCTCTTAAACTTACGAGTTGTTTTTTTTTTTGTATATATTTATTGTCAGGCTCTTAAGGTTTACTTTACAAAGTATATAAGGGACAGTGATAAAGTATATGTTGTAGGGTATATAGGGTACATGTGATATGTACCGGCATTAACATTATGTTCCTGTTTGGTTTGTACATTACGAATGCCGTGGTCAGCAGTTTCGTGTCAGCAAATGATTTTAACTGTGTAATTAATGCTAGCCCTACCTCCCCCCCCCTCCTCCCCAGACGTAGCACGCTGGCCACAGACCTGGCTGAGAAGTTGGGACCTACTAGTCCCCTAGTAGGTCCCAACTTCTCAGCCAGGTCTGTGGCCAGCGTGCTACGTCTGGGGAGGAGGGGGGGGGAGGTAGGGCTGGCGTTAATTACCGCTGAGTATGCACTAGGGGGGCCCTGAACCGTCCGGGTTCTCATAAGGTTGTGGTTTTGCCTATGTAGTTTGACCAAGGTTCCCATGTGGAAACATAATGGGCGTACTTATCGTTTAGTGAGGCTGTCAGTTCCTCCATAATCCGTATCGATTCTACCTTCTGGAACCAATCCCTCATTGATGGGGCCTTAGTGGCCTTCCATTGTATCGGTATGAGGGGATTGGCCACTGTGAGCATGTGGGTCATTAAGATCCTCTGTGGTTTGGCAATGGGGTCTGAGTATAATAAGAAGAGCATTGTCTCCGGTTTGAGTGGTATGTTCCACCCTGTGATATTGTTGATTATTTCCCGTACTCTCTTCCAGTAGGGTTGTATGGTTGGACAGTACCACCAGATGTGAGCTGTTGTCCCTCCAACAAATATCTAGTGTGTGTGGGAATATATGTTGGAGTTTGGTGGGCGAGTAGTGCCACCTTGATATTCTCTTATACGTGCTTTCTTGAATAGCGGTGCTAACGGAGGATCTCTGGATGCCCTGGAAAATGGTGCCCCATTCCCCCTGTGTTATGTTGATAGAGAGTTCCCTATTCCATGTTTGGGTAAACTGTGGCAGGTGCCCTTTCTGCTCTCCTTGGAGCAACTTATAGAATATCGATAGATGTTTGGTTTTGAGAGATTGGTAGTTCTCTCTTTCTGTTGCATATATAGCTGCCAAAAATACTCTGATCTGACCGAATTCCAGAGGAACTACCCCTGATTCTTTGAGGTTTTATCTTCCAGCAATTTGGATTCACACTTGGACTTATATTTCAACTTTCTTTTGCTTTTATTTGTTTGTCCTCTTATATATATAAGCCTTTTTATATATATATGTTATAACACATCTCTGTTTTTATAATTTCTGGTGCAACCTTTATCCCCCCTGTTTGACTCATCTCTGTTGTTTATAAGGCTTAGAGGGAACCTTATGTTTTAAGGTGTCGCCTACTTTCATTTTTGTATTTTTATATATATCTTTTAGTTAGGTATATTATAACTGACCATTTTTTATCCTTTTGTATATAGAATGTAAGCTCGTTTGAGCAGGGTCCTCTTCAACCTATCATTCCTGTAAGTTTTATTGTAATTGTCCTATTTATAGTTAAATCCCCCCTCTTATAATGGGCAGTCTAGAAGCGATTAAAATGACCCTCCTACCTAAACTCCAATACCCAGGGCCGGACTGGGGATTCCAAAGCAGCCCTGGAAAAAAAATCTATGCCAGCCACATGAGTCATTGCGCCATATATTGTCGCATGTAATATGTAAGGCTATGTCTTGCCACCCTAGATGATTGATATATATACATATATATATGTATATATATATGTATATATATCAATCTTTTTCCAATATAAAATATTGGTCCTTTCAGAGTAAAATTTTTAATTATACAGTAAGCATACTCACATGCAGACACAGACAATCTCACTGACACAAGCTGATTGATACACAGCCTCATAGACAAACAATCTCACTGATATACATAAGGTCATTAAAATAAAAACACAAGCTCACTCAGTAGCAGGCACACACACACACACACACACACCCACACACAAGCAAGCCCACTCACTAGCAGGCGCGCACACACACACAGCTTAATGTAGTGGCTCTGGTGTCTATAGCCTGTCCCTGCAGGCTTTTCAATATAAACACTGACTTTTTAGAGAAAAGGCAGTGTTTACATTGCTTCCTAGTGACAGACACTCAGACGGTCACTAGAGGTGCTTCCTGTGTCAGTGCGGTTGGCTGAGATCATCAAGCTTGATGATCTCAGCCGTAGAGGCAGGGCCAGTCGAGGGGAGACCAGCCCGACGTGGGGAAAAAAAAAAGGTGAGTAAAAACACACATACACACACACATACCATGACAGACACACACTGTGACACAGACAGAAACACAGACACACCATGACAGACAGACACACCATGACAGAGACAGACACATACCATGACAGACACACCTTAAAAAAGACACACACACCTTGACACACACACCATAACACGGACTGTGACACAGACACACACACGACACAGACAGACACACCATGACACACACCACGACACAGAGAGATCGTGACACACACACACCGTGACACAGACAGACACACATTACATGACACAGACAGACACACACCATGACAAACACACACACCCTGACAAACACACACACACACACACACACACCATGACACAGACAGACCGTGACACAGACAGACGCACACACCATGACAGTCAGAGACACACACACCATGACACAGACACACATTGCATGACACAGACTGACACACACACACCATGACACAGACTCACACACCATGACAGACAGAGACACACAGACACACACCATGACACAGACGCACACACCATGACAGACATAGACACACAGACACACACAATGACACAGACAGACACCATGACACAGACAGACACACACACACACCATGACACAGACACACACACCATGACACAGACACATAAACTCACACTGACACACACAATGTCTACCTGGGGCTGTGGGGAGCTCTGATGGTGGCCGCATGGGGGAGCTGGCTGTTCTGGCGGCCGCTGAGGGAGCTCCCTTGGCGGCCGCAAGGGGAGCTGGCTGTTCTGTCTCTGCTCCCCCTCCCCAGCGCACTGCTTACTGAGACCGGGGCCGGAATATGACATCATATTCCGGCCCCGGTCTTTTCTAGCGTTCTGGGGAGGGGGAGCAGAGACAGAACAGCCAGCTCCCCCTGCGGCCGCTAAGGGAGCTCCCTCTGCGGCCGCAGGTGAGCCAGCTGCCTGCCCGGCCCCAGATGCCAACGGCCCACCGGGAAATTTCCCGGTATCCCAGTGGGCCAATCTGGCCCTGCCAATACCTATTACGGACCCTACAAATACCACTCCCTAAATCCTATCTTGACACTCTACAGAAGATTTTCACCCAATTTATCTGGAGACACCGCAAAATTAGAGTAGTGTCGTCAACCCTATACAACGCATAGAGAGGGGAGGACTGGGTATGCCAAAAATATGCCTCTATTATAAAGCAGCGCTACTCGCTACAGTGATAGCTTCACATGCGACAGAAAACCGACCACAATGGGTAGATATTGAGTCCCACTGGACCGCCAAAACCCCACTGAAGTATCTATTCTGGGTGCTGCGGCCGCAGAGATGTGGGCTACCGGAGAGGCTGCCCCCCCCACCACAGATCTCTTACTCAAAACATGGGACACCCATGGGGAAACATTATGCTCCTGAAGGCAATGGTCTCCGGCTGCTCCTCTGCACAGCATGCATTTAGCCAACCTCTCCTTTGATCATCGCCAGTGGGTTGCAGGGGGGATGTACACACGTGAGACACCTGTATGCAAACAACAAACTAGCCCAATTCCCAGACCTACAGAGCAGATTTAACCTACCCTCCAGGCTGGTATTCTCCTACCTACAGGTGAAATCCATGTTGGCGGACATTAAAAAGGACGCCTCAGCACCACTGCTGCCGCAATTTGAGCAAACCTGCCTATGCTCCCACACGCCTCGAAAAATACTCGCAGTGACCTACAACTTACAAAACAACCAGGGGAGAAGCCCGATAGACACACATATGCAAGCATGGCAGACAGACATAGGCCGCACATTTGACTAGACCACCTGGAAACAGGCATACACAGCACATAGAGCTCATGCGAAAACTGCAATACCGCTGGTACAGGGTGCCAACTAGGCTAGCGCGGATATACCCGGGAACCACAGATCAATGCTGGAGGTGCCAATGAGACAGGGGGTACATATGGTGGTCATGCACTAAACTCACACCATACTGGATGATGGTGGGCAGGGTAGTCTCGGAGGTACTGCAACAACACATACCTCTCACACCGGAATTTTGCCTACTTTTCATGACATTAAACTCATATAACAAATTGGACTCCATACTGCTCTTCCACATACTGATCGCAGCCAACACACTTTTCGTTAGGGCATGGAAATCAACAGAGGCGCCTCTGCAGCACCTCTTGATCCAACAGATTTCGACAAACCTAGACTATGAAACTATGACCATATTTCAACCAAAGGCATGGTCGTCCTACACAGATGCTAGAACACAGTGGGACACACATGTCTCTTCAAAGAGGGATGGATGTGACGCTACCTTGCCTACATAATCACCAGATACAGAGAACCGAGGAGGAACCATAGAGGGAGGTGAAATCACAGTATACATTGACTCACGCACATACCTGCAATCCGGCAACAACACAAGAGACCTCAGGCTCACAATATCAGACACTTGTGCACATAAGGAGATATGATGTAACCCACAATGTATATAGTTAATATGTTCATTTGTTTAGAGCAAAAAAATGGGTCGAAAAAGAATGCTGAGAACGAGCAGCAGCTGAAATAGCCTGCCCTTCGGTGGGTCCCCGCTCAGTTCTCAAGCTCGTTTTTGCTCATTTTGTGCCATTACAGAGAGAACATCTCTGAAACATATCAGACTGGTCCCACCCATACGGGCAGTCCAGATACGAAATGCCAGCAAGTTCCCTCTGTACGAGAGATACAGATATTTGTTTCAGAGATGTTCCCTCTGTAATAGCACAAGATGAGCTAAAACCAGCTTGAGAACTGAGCGGGGACCCACCGAAGGGCAGGCTATTTCAGCTGCTGCCTGTTCTCAGTATTCTCTTGCGCCCCGTTTTTTTGCTCTCCAAAAGTTTAAAGGGTAATCCAGACATGGACCCCTTGCTCACGGTGCCTAGAGAGATATCAGCTATGCCTCATTGATGATGCCTAACATGGTTGAAACAATCGTCTGGGGTTGCTGCGTCTCTCGTGCAGAGGGAACTTGCTGGCATTTTGGATCTGGACTGCCAGTATGGGTGGGACGAGTCTGATATGTTTCAGAGATGTTCCCTCTGTAATGGCACAAGATGAGCTAAAACCAGCTTGAGAACTGAGCGGGGACCCACCGAAAGGCAGGCTATTTCAGCTGCTGCCTGTTCTCAGTATTCTCTTGCGTCCCGTTTTTTTGCTCGCCATAAGTTTAAAGTGTAATCCAGACATGGACCCCTTGCTCACGGTGCCTAGAGAGATATCAACTATGCCTCACTGATGCTGCCTTACAAGGCTGAAACGATCGTCTGGGGTTGCTGCATCTCTCGTGCAGAGGGAACTTGCTGGCATTTCGGATCTGGACTGCCTGTATGGGTGGGACGAGTCTGATATGTTTCAGAGATGTTCCCTCTGTAATGGCACAAGATGAGCTACAACCAGCTTCAGAACTTAGCGGGGACCCACCGAAGGGCAGGCTATTTCAGCTGCTGCTTGTTCTCAGTTTTCTCTTGCGCCCCGTTTTTTTGCTCTCCCTAAGTTTAAAGGGTAATCCAGACGTGGACTCTTTGCTCACGGTGCCTAGAGAGATATCAACTATGCCTCACTGATGATGCCTAACAAGGCTGAAACAATTGTCTGGGGTTGCTGTGTCTCTCGTGCAGAGGGAACATGCTGGCATTTCGGATCTGGACTGCCTGTATGGGTGGGACGAGTCTATGTTTCAGAGATGTTCCCTCTGTAATGGCACAAGATGAGCGAACACCAGCTTGAGAACTGAGCGGGGACCCACCGAAGGGCAGGTTATTTCAGCTTATGCCTGTTCTCAGTATTCTCTTGTGCCCCGTTTTTTTGCTCATGTTACTTTGTTTGTTTGATCGAATGGCTAGCTCCAACCGGCCCGAATGCTTACTAAACACACACAAGATATGGTACAGGAATACATACATACTCCAAACAGGGACGTAGAGAAACAATCACCCCACAGGTGAGGGACAACTTAGAGTTAACAAACCGCACCTAAACACCTCCTGAATGGCTGGACAATAGCACCCATGGCAGGCATGGTAGACTTAGGCCAACTCCGACAAACGGCCCATCCCTTGGGAAGGGAATTCCGACTCCCGCTGGGGGGAACACTCTCCGACACCGTGGGCAAGACCATCGCCATGGGCGCAGGCTATATAGGCTTGGCCAAAAAGTTAAAGCCCAGATTAAATTAAACCCAGAAGCCAAGATAACCTCAAAAAACAGACAACACAACCAGAAGTCTGGAACACTAACTGATTAATGGACATAGACCACCAGCCTAGGGGACAGGCGGGTGGCCTCTGCTGAGGCAACCGCTTATACTAGAGATAACCATTAAATCCCTGACAGATAATGTTTAATGTGACAAAAATGTGATAATGTGGGCCGAGTGGCGTATGGCCAATGTAAACTTGTTCCTGAAAAACAATACAAATTGTCAAATTGGAAAAAAAAAGACACTATGGTCACCAAAACAACTACAGCTCATTGCATTTGTTCTGGTGATTAGAATAATTCCCTTCAGGCTTTTGCAGTAAACACTGTCTTTTCAGAGAAAATGCAGAGTTTACATTACAGCCTAGTAAAAACTCCCATGGCCACTCCTCAGATGGCTACTAGAGGTGCTTCCTGACATTCAGTGTCTCCTCCCTCTGCATGGAGACACTGAACTTTCCCCATAGAGATTCATTGATTCAATGTATCTCTACAAGGAGATGCTGATTGGCCAGGGCTCTGCCCCTGATCTGCCTCCTTGACTAGCTCAGCCAATCTAATGCTGTCCATTGGGAAATTGTGATTAGCATTGCGATTAGCTCAGATCACCACTTCTGATGATGTCAGCCAAGCAGGCAAATCAGTCCCAGCAGCAGCAGACTGGAGTAAATGTAAGATTTTACTATATATAGGAGGAGTAGGGGCAGAGGGCTAGATGTGTTTTTAACACTATAAGGTCAGAAATACATGTTTGTGTACCTGACCCTAAATTGTTCCTTTAGTAAATATTTTGACTGGGGTTCCAAGTCAATGTGACTATTACATAAAGATTTTATCTATATGAAATACTCATGTTGAAGACAGAGCTGCTTTAAACAGCATTCAGTTTGCACCTTAACACTTTGCTGACTATCGAATGACTCAAAGCCATCCATCTAATGCTTGAACCAGAATTGGTAAATATGTCCGTCACTGATGTGGGAATTGAGGCAAATGGCATACATTATGGCCTTAGACAAACCAGCATGATGAAAGCGTACTTTGATTAAATTTTCATCAGGGCAGCCAGAGCTGGGACTATCTGTCTGGCTGTGCATCTTCAGTTTAATTCAGAAAAATCTTCAATGGAAAATGCCTCTTTTGAAATTCAGGACTTCTTTTTCCCCAGAGGAGATGCTGGCCGGTATGAGGGAGGTGAGGAAACCTGTATGCAAGACGTCAGTGCTGTAAATCACCAAGTTTATCTAAAATCTTTTCAAGAAAAAGGGGGAAGCATAATTAAAAAAATTTTCCAAACATAAAAAAAGAAATAACATCATATGTAGAATTTACAAACTCTTAAAGTATATCAAGCAGATTTCAAATATATTCCTATTCAGGGAACACTTCTTTTAGAAGTCAGATGGTTTATTGATAAACATCGAAATCAAAAAATTGAAAAGAGGCATTCCAAACATTCTTTTGAACAAGGCAGGATATGTAAGCAACCTGTTTCGAATATTGAAAATGAATTCAATAAATCTAGCATCTTCATTTCACTAGTTGGTTACATACATTTGAAAATGGAAGGAATCCATTCTCACAGATCTTCTGCAATGCAACAACTGGTTAGCAAAGATCTGAACTAAATGAAACTCACTTGACAATATCAATTCATGTGGAATCCAGAGGCTATTTGCTGCACCCCCTATACACACACACACTATATCCCTTATGCACACACACTCTCTGCAGCCCCTAGACACACATATTACACCAGAAACACAACACAACTGAAACTGACCTAGTTACACAAAACACTACACCACAATTGCATGCAAAGTACTCTTTCCTGGCCCTTTTGCCCTCACTTTCCTTCTGTCATTCCCTGGTGGTCCAGTGTGGGCTCCCTGGTAATCCAGGGGGCTACCTAGTGGTCTGGTCGTGATATCCGTTCTCCAGCTGCGCAGTGTGCAGAGCTGCAGACCATGTGTCTCGCGATCTGGTTACCAGATCAATGCTCTGACCAGGTCTCGCAAGATATGGTCTGCAGCTCTGCACACTGTGGAGCTGCAGACCGGATATTACAACCAGACCACCGGGTAGCCCCCTGGATTACCAGAGAGCCCACAGTGGACCACCAGGGAATGACAGAAGGTATGTAGTCCCCCCTCACTCACACCAACAAACACCCCCCTCACTCTCACCATCACCCCCCTCACTCTCACCATCACCCCCTTCCTCTCACCATCACCCCCTCCTTCACACCATCACCCTCTCACTCTCACCATCACCCCCTCCCTCTCACCATCACCCCCTCACTCACACCAACACCCCCCTCCCTCTCACCATCACCCCTCCCTATAAAGAAGTGATGTGTCCAGAAAAACATGGTGGATATGACTATCCTTGGGACTTAGCTCAAGCAGAGAGCTTCCAACCCTTCAACGTTAGTAGAGAGTAGTAGAGAGGCAGACTCCAGGTGATAAGTCAAACCTTTCTAAAATGGTTTGACTACTTACAATGGGGTGGGAGGGTCAGGTAATTCCTCGCACCATAACCACTACAACAAGTTATATAGTTTGATGAGCTTATTAGGTTCCTTTAATGTTCACTAGTGTGAATAAGGGGTTAAAACGGATCCTGAAAAATGACACTGTATCTCACACAAACATTTTACAAGACTAGTTCAATAACGCTATATACTTTTATATCCAGGCAGGTGGATGAATAAAACTTTTATTATTCTCATATCCCCTTTGTGAGTCATACGTGTTACATTTTGTGATAATTATTGCTTTGATTTTTTTGTTTTCTAAGAGGTTCATGTCTAATCCAAACTATTTATTGTACAGCTATATAACAAACTTCCAGTATTCACTAAACTTAACCCTTTAGAACCACTGGCTAGTGTCGCTGAGCATCATGGGAAATATAGTTCGGAAATATCTGGAGTACCAAGGTCATTCAATTTCAGTTTATGGATTTCCTTGTATATAAAACCCTTTCAGATCACTTCAGCAATGAAGGGGTTAGCAGTTCCATTAAATGCCAGTCAGGTCTCAACATGCAGGTATCAATTGGATACTCTCGCCCTATCTCCTTGGTCTCACCCCACCCTGGTCCTCCTGTTTAAGAGGTGGATAGACCTGTTTATATGCTGCAACTCACGGCGGTAGAGAAGACTCTAAGGACAGACAACTGCATCCAACGCTCCTGAAGAAAATGACTCTATCCTTAAAGTGTGTTTTATATGCTTTTATGCTGGGCCTAGGTAAGTACACAGAGATACTTTGTAGAATCTAGAAAATTAATTTAACTTCCAGTGGATATACTCAAATTGCACTTGTCTTGCTGGCAGTTAAATGGAAGTCTGACTATATCTGGCTTTTGAAGGACAATGTAGGGATGAGAGAGCCCACTGTATGGCCCTGATGCCACTGGCAGATGTAATGGGTGCTACATCAGGTGCATTTATGTCTGGCTAGCAAGAGGGGCTGAATGAATGACCACCCCATCAAATGCTTGTAGCCATGTTGTTTATGAATCTGTGTATCACTGTGTGGTTATTTATCTGTGTGGTTGTCTGTATCTCGGTGTAGATATTTGTTTTTGGTCATATATATAAATCTGTGTCTGTGGGAGTAGATGCAGGTATTTAGAAAGAAAAAAGAGCCAGAGTGGAGCAATATGTCACCAGATAACTGTTTAGGTGATATCCCTTACAATTATGTGCAAAAGTGAGGAGATTAAATTAAGTAAAAACAATACTTAAAAATCCAGAAGGTTCTTTCCATACGTGGATCTCTCAAGACGTGAAAGAAAAATACATAAAACAGATAATAGTGCAGATTGTACTGACTTTGTTATGATATATGTATTCCCAACAGGTATACCCAAAATATAGGGTTAAGGAAATACACTTGAATAGTAAATTGGCTCTGATCAGTTAAAAAACATTAAAAAAATACAAAACATTGTAAGAAATGTAGGTATTTGTCATTGTATCTATTTTTGTAAGTTTGTATATCTGTGTTTGTCACAATGTATGTGACAATTTGCTAAAGATAAGTCTGAGATCTGACACAAATTTCAGCCCTGAATTTGGGCTCTGATACCCCCTGCTTGGTTCTAATAATGTCTTTATGTTGCCGCGGGGCGGGTGTAAGTACAATGGGTGCCAGTTCATAAACTTATTAAGAAGTGAGTCTCTTTCTGTACTGAGAACAGAATGGTAGGTGACAGGACATAGCCGAGTTCATGGAGTGATAATCAGGTCCAGTAACAAACTCTGAGGGGCTCAGGTTAAGTTTAAGAAATTGAACCTGTGTTCTTATCCAAATATTTATTTTAATGGACTTCTCATGGTCTATCTGGATCCTCCAAAACTTTACCTGATTTGTTCATTACTCTTATCTTTCTTTTGTTCGCCTTTTCCATATTTTTTTCCTGTGCTTTGTTCCACTTCATACTATTTGGAGCCATTTATCTATTTTTCTTGTTTTTGCTCGCATTTGTTCTTTCTGCATGCCTTTCTAACCATTGTGTGTTTCTTACTTGTTCCCTGGCAGTGTCCCAATGTATTTTTCTTTATATTATTATGTTACTAAAATTCAGCAGCAGGAAATGCATTGCAGAACATCAAACCTGCTAATACCAGATGCTTTTTTTAGTCATTTTTTTTTTTTGCTGTCATTGTATCTGTTCTGGGCTTTACTCTACATTGGCCATATTGCAATTCTTGACTTTAACAATGGACTTCAGTGAATGTATGTTTAAAGGGACACTCCAGGCACCCAGACCACTTCTGCCCATTGGAGTGCTCTGGGTGCCAACTCTCATCCCATCAGTTTTTATAAACTGCAATAATTACCTAGCAGGGTTAAGTCTTTCTCTAGTGGCTGTCTATCAGACAGCCACTAGAGAGACTTACGGGTTCTTAAATGACTTTTTGCTTGCTGAAATGACGCTGGACGTCCTCATGCTATGTATGAAGACCTCCAGCATCACCGGAATCCCGATAGGAAAGCATCAAATACTGCTTTCCAATGGAGAGGTCTAATGCGCGTGTGCAGCCATTGTCGCACATGCGCATTTGGTCTCCCTCGCTGGCAAACGTCAGCGAGGAGGAGCATGGGCAGAGCCTGACCCAGCTCCGAGGGACATGTTCAGCAACATGGGATGGAGGGGCAGGAGGGAGGTGAGCACTGCAAGATTCTCTAGTGCCAGAAAAACTGGAGAGTCCCTTTAAGCTGAGGGTGGTCAATTGAGAAGTTGACAAATACCTTTGTTTAGGTCGAATCCATGTCTTATTTATGTCACATTGAGATATATATATATAGTTTCAAAATAACTAAAAATAACCGAATGAGACCCGAATGTCTATTCTTGTCTGTATAGCTGTTCTTGAACTATATTTCCCATAATTTCATCAGCTGAAGGATCAGTCCTGATCATCTCTAATCTAGAGGTCAGGGAGATGGGTAAATATAAGTTATCATTTACTATAATATTGATAGAGTTCAGAGCTGATAAATACAGCTGATGTAGAAGAGGATCTGTATAGGCATATTGGGGAGCAGTTGAAAGAGGAATGAGATGACAGTTGTGTGGTTTAGAGTAAGGCTTCCACAATCTCAAATATCAAGTAGTCAAATATCAAGTAGTCAACAGATAGGAGAGGCAGAGGGAGCCCGGTAATTAATGTAGATATAATCTATACCTGCCGGAAGAGCTCAGTATTGAAGGTATAGTTTGCATACCTGGGAGCAGTTCCTTCTATTCCTCTTAATTATGTGCTTTCACGCCTCGAGTGTGCCTTGTGTACATTCAACATAGACTTCATGTTGGCCTCCTAGATAATCTACAAAGACCATACAATTACTTTCATGATTGTGATTCAGTTACAGCCTGGAATTTCCACATAAAACCTACATCTGAATTTCGGCACCACGTCATGTCGCCATCTTTGAATTGCTAATAGTTTCCTGGTGATATATCTTGGTGGGTGTTCAGCCACCTGAAGTTAATGTTTAAAAAGTTTAGATCAAATCTTTAATCCTTCCGAGGTTTATACAATAAATGCCATGATTACTTACCATGTGTGAAGCTGACAGACGATTGCTCCTCACTCCATGCGTTCTGATGCTTTGATTCCACCTTATGACACAGCACATGCGCGTCAATTGCGTACTTTCATACGAATTTACGTCATTTCCATTACCCTCTTATGTTTTAGGTGTGTAGTTTTAAAGCAAAAGCGCTCCCAAAATAAATAGAGTATTTTGTGCTTTAGTCAGTGCCCCGTTGTGGTTACTTTATTGGTCCTTATAGTGCGTTGTGAATTATAGTGTTATGCTCGGTTATTGACTCGGCTTGTATTCTGATTATTCTGACCTCTGCAATCCTCGTCTCTTATCCTCCTGTCTTCTGGTTTCCTTGATATTTGTCTTTTCCCTGACCGTTCTATCTCTGCCAACGTTAAGCCTATCCATTCTAAGGTCCGGTAATATGTCCTCTTTTAGTCAGATAGGGATACAGTCTGCAAGTTGGAGTTTGTATTGTGACAATCAGTTTCATTAAGTAGGGTAACAATGACATCTAGACCTCAGGATGTAGTGAAAATTTGTCGGCATCTGTCCTGAAGCTGATGTTGCTCGGTTTTTATCTATGTCAGTATGTATATTTTTTGACATTGCTTCTTTTTTTAATGGGCAATTTAAGCACAAATCATTAGGCATAAATATATATAGACCTATATGACGCATACATGTTTCTCTTTGTTTTTTTTCTTATTCCAGTACATTTTAGTCTTATACATTTGGCCAACCCTGCCAGTAAAGTTGCAGTGCTAGAGGGCAGACAACTCACTTGGTGTACTATTAGCACTTAATTGTTTTAAATGGAAAATATGCACACCCTAATCTAATAATTGATACATGTGATAGTGGATTTGCTTGTTTACCAATAAGGATGCTGGTGGATTGTCACAGGAACAATGGTTCACATAGATCTGTACTGCCAAGGTGCCATGGTTGACCTCATTTTTATTCTGTTCATTTGCAGCCAGCAGCCTGGAGTGTTACCACTTTAAGGGGCCAGTGGACCAGGCTCTAGAAAAACAGGAGGCCAAAGAGTGTGAAATCAACCATCACCACTGCAAGTCTTCACTTCTCACAATCACTGGTAAGCACACTGACCTTCACTCAAACATCTACCTATCGAGCCTATCGACCAGCAGCAACCAAACCCCTACAAAAACAAACATGAACTAGTGTGTAATGGGGTAGTTTAGTATAGTTTTTATATAAAACGGGATTATTATTTTTTAAATACTTCATTAGAATTTTTGTACAAACAAGTACAATTAAAAGAGCACAAGTGGATATTTTTACATATAGAAACAACTTATAACTACACTGTCGGTAAAGTTTAGGTTTACACCATAGAATAGAAGCTAACAATGGATTTTAACTCTTGCTTTATTATCTTCTTCCCGAGAATGCCCCATTGTGCCCAGTCATGGGACAAGTTAGTGTCTCGTCATGGGGCAACTTAATGTTCCATGACCGGGTACTCATGTAGTCCTCCTCATGAGCCTTGGTTAGACACCTCGTCCTAGTATTCACAATACAGTGAAGGATATTCTTGTTAGTTGTATCCAGAAAATGTGCTGAAGATACTAAGCTTATGTGAAAATATTGCAATTGTACAAGAATTTACTTTCTCTCCACCTTCTGGGACTGGGGTATTCTGGAGATACCAATTCGGCACCACGGTTTCTGCTTGGAGCAACAGACAGAATGACATGTGGTGAGGAGCAGTAGCAACATATAACTCAATCACATGAATTAAATATATAATTAGAGTTAATGATAAAGGGTAAACCTTTGGATTGTGGTTACAGGCTATTGATTCGAGTTAAGGGTAGGTTTTTGAATTAAGGATTAGCGTTTATAGATAGAGATTAGTGCTAGGGTTGAGTTTTAACTTAAATTAAGCAAAGCACATTTGTTCTTCTTTGCAAATTAAAAAAGTTACATTTTCTATTAACGAAACTTCTCTGCACTATCATGAGTCAATGCTGCTCCACGCCCACATGGTAAAGTCAATTTGTCCAAGGTCTCTCATTTTTCCGAAGAAGCAATAATGTCACCTTAAACTGGAAAAAAAAACAGCTCATAGTGTGTGGGCCACTTTATTTACTATTTAGAAGGTTTAACTCAGATATTTTCTGGCTTTTAGGTATGCTGAAGGGGAAGGTTCTGGTGAAGGGATGCGCCAAAAAATCGGATGAATATTGCAACAAGACCCATACATTATCCGAGAAAGATATTCAGACCATAGAGACTATTATGTGCTGTGAAGGTGATCTGTGCAACAAGGACCTAGTACCAGGTATGCCATGCAGTCCTGATTTTAATGCCAGCATAAGGAAGGGGCAGATGGCCCCATGTATGAATCTATCGAAGGTCCCTTGACATTCCTCGTAATCACAACAATCCATTACATTCCTTTTGGAGAAGAAGTGTCCACAAGTTTGCTGCTGAGATATCTCAGTAGAACTACAACGCCCATGCATGCATTTAGACTGCCTTTAGAATGACAAAGCATTATGGAAGCTGTAGTTTAAAAACATCTGGAGATCTACCTAGTATTTAGAAAATTGGGCAGACTAGATGGGCCGACTGGTTCTTATCTGCCGTCACATTCTATGTTTCTATGTTTAATTAAAAAAACAAAAAAAGCCCAATCTCTTTGAGAAGCTTTTGATTGGTCCTTGTGACGACTGCCGTGACATCAGATTGTGAGTGGAGGGCAGTGCCGCTTCATTTTAGTTTTTAACTTTATTTAAAGTTTAGGGGGCGTAGCCTCCTGAAGAAAAAGGCCCAATAGGGCTTCATGACATAATAAAAGTCAAAAAAGGGTTGGAGTTACCCTTTAAATGTGAACCTCTATGTTTTATTTATCTGCGTTACTGCTAATAAGCCATCTTCGAAGCTGGTTCAGATATATAAGTATTACAGTTTGCTATTTTGTTTTATTTGTTATTTTTTTTCTTTCCAATTTCTACACAAGACAGGCGTTTTAAGTTACTTTAGCTAGATTCTCCTGGGAAAGTATCAATTATTTCTTATCACAGATCATTATACACTAATTTACGGTATGAGAAAGACTCCAGATGGTGGCCACATCAGTCAAATCTCGTTTTTAATAGGCTGTTTCACCAGGAATGAGAAGATGCCCAAATAGTGTTTGTTTTTATAACCATGAGACATGTAACAACAAAAGTGAAGGTCAATTGATCAAGATGTGGGTGAGGGATTGTATAAAGATGTCTTGTAGAAGATATCTGATTTTAGATGTTTATTTCATCTTCTGAACAGGTTTCAATAAGGCACCTGACTCAAGAACCTGCTCACACATGAGTTCACAGAACCCAAAATTGTGTATTGCTTGTCAATCAACAAACAAACATTCTTTATAAATTTAAAGTGAAATTATGTTATAGCTGAATTGGTATTGTTCCGTCACTTAGAAGTAAATTCTAAATACATTTTGAATTTTAAACCAAAATAGTCAAACTGAGAATGTATCTGACTGTATTTGACTAATTATTCTATTTTTGGCCCGAAATGTAAAAATCAAGACAGTATCTTGCTTCATTGATTAAGGCTTTAGGTCAGGCTGTTTGGAAAGGAATAGAGGAGATGTATTAGCGGTCCTTCAAGATGCTTAGTTTCAACTGAAAAGCAAATGTTTCTCAAATGGTAGTAACAGAATGCAAGCAACAGGATGTATATAAAATAAACACAGACAAGCCATTGTCAGGGAAACACAAATTAGAATAAGGGTTTAGACTAACCAAATAGTTGGTGCAGGTTGCAGACAGGATAATCAGAGAACGCCAGGATCAGAAGCACTGACAACAGAATAATTGATAAAGGACGTTGAATCAATAGTTGTGTACAAACAATAGTAACCCGTTTTTAACGGTATAAAAAAAGAAAGGGTGCTAGATTTGTTGAGCATCTAAAGACCTCTCCCATGTTATCCAATGATTAGTTGAACAAGATGCTAAAAATTTCTCACAAGCACTTGGAAGGCTGTGTGAGACATGGTTATGTCTAGAAAAGGGTCCATATTGAGCACCTCGCGCAGTACTGGTAGACCACCATCAGATACACAAACAATGTGGATAGATAACTTAGTAACACGGGCTTAAGTAACAAAGTCCACCAGATTCAGATTTTCTCGCATTCATGTTGATGTTGTTGATCCAAAGGAAGACAGACAATTTTTTCCACATTCAAACTAATTATTGGTCCCTCGTTTTCGATGCTTGGATGAGATCCAGTAGTGGCCCCTTTGCCCTCTTCTTTTTTTATCTAGCCCTCAAACATATTCTCTTTCTTGTGTCCATTTAATACTGGTATAATCATGGAGGCAGTTAATTTATCATTTAATTTTAAAAGGAGATGTGTACATTTTTATATAAGATAGCTTTCTGTGAATTAATAACATTATATAAACATTTTATATTATCACGTAACAATATCCCAAATGGATGCTTATATCATCTTGCGTTTTCCTGTTGCAGTTTCAGATGCGGAATCTCAGAAATGGGGGGTAGAGTGCCTGGCGTGTAATGGACCCCCTCCGGCTTGTGGTGGTGACGATTTGCCATCTATGCAATGTGACTCTGCTGAGAATCAATGTATCCAAGTCTCCATCACAACAGCCCTCAACCAAGGTTGGTACGCATGGAAATCGTGTGGGTGTTCAATTAAAAAAGACAGGATGTCTCTTTAAATTCACAAAACATTCTGTTTTCTTCAATTCTAGAAAAGAGTAACATGAAGTAACCATATTACGTGCAATCAAAGTAAAATTCTAATTTCTAAGATTTCTTTATGAATAAAATATTGTTTTTATATTAGTAAGGGCAGTTAAGTTGGGTGATTCACTGCCTTATAAGGCTATCTAATTTTATATATATATATCTTTTTAATATGACCAACAGAATTTCATAATGACAGGTTTTTGTCCCTATATCCAGTAAACATACAGTGTGTATAAAATGCATGAAGGGATTGTTTGTAATGTGTATCTGTGACTATATGTAAGATCTGGCTAATTAGTATACACTGGGTATTTGTGGGAGCTGAGACCCTGGTATCAGTCTTTTATTCCATTATTTGCAGAGAGTCAGACCCTGATAAAAGGTTGCACTAACAACTCTGTCTGCCCCAAACTCTGCGCATTCAGCAATGGCCAAAAACCTGTGTCCTACTCGTCCTTCCCGCAGTGCTGCCAGGGCACCCAATGTAACTCCGGATACTTCACAGGTAAAAAACACTGTATAATTCTAAGCACTTCACAGGAAACTTGTCAAAGTATAATTTTGAGTGTTCACAGGAAACAGGACAAGGTGTAACTTGCTGTATTCACAGGTAACAGGACACAGTGTACTTCTGGGTATTCACATGTAACAGTACACAGTGAAACTCTGCATATTTATAGGTAATGGTACACCGTGTAACTCTGTATATTTATAGGTAATGGTACAAAGTGTAACTCTGGATATTTATAGGTAATGGTACACAGTGTAACTCTGGATATTTATAGGTAACGGTACACAGTGTAACTCTGGATATTTATAGGTAATGGTACACCGTGTAACTCTGTATATTTATAGGTAATGGTACAAAGTGTAACTCTGGATATTTATAGGTAATGGTACACCGTGTAACTCTGTATATTTATAGGTAACGGTACACAGTGTAACTCTGGATATTTATAGGTAATGGTACACAGTGTAACTCTGGATATTTATAGGTAATGGTACACAGTGTAACTCTGGATATTTATAGGTAACGGTACTCAGTGTAACTCTGGATATTTATAGGTAATGGTACACAGTGTAACTCTGGATATTTATAGGTAACGGTACACAGTGTAACTCTGGATATTTATAGGTAACGGTACTCAGTGTAACTCTGGATATTTATAGGTAACGGTACACAGTGTAACTCTGGATATTTATAGGTAACGGTACACAGTGTAACTCTGGATATTTATAGGTAACGGTACACAGTGTAACTCTGGATATTTATAGGTAACGGTACACAGTGTAACTCTGGATATTTATAGGTAATGGTACACAGTGTAACTCTGGATATTTATAGGTAATGGTACACAGTGTAACTCTGGATATTTATAGGTAACGGTACACAGTGTAACTCTGGATATTTATAGGTAACGGTACACAGTGTAACTCTGGATATTTATAGGTAACGGTACACAGTGTAACTCTGGATATTTATAGGTAACGGTACACAGTGTAACTCTGGATATTTATAGGTAACGGTACACAGTGTAACTCTGGATATTTATAGGTAATTTTTGGTGTAACTCTGGATATTTATAGGTAGCACAGTGTAACTCTGGATATTTATAGGTAACGGTACACAGTGTAACTCTGGATATTTATAGGTAACGGTACACAGTGTAACTCTGGATATTTATAGGTAACGGTACACAGTGTAACTCTGGATATTTATAGGTAATGGTACACCGTGTAACTCTGGATATTTATAGGTAACGGTACACAGTGTAACTCTGATATTTATAGGTAATGGTACACAGTGTAACTCTGGATATTTATAGGTAACGGTACACAGTGTAACTCTGGATATTTATAGGTAACGGTACACAGTGTAACTCTGGATATTTATAGGTAACGGTACACAGTGTAACTCTGGATATTTATAGGTAACGGTACACTCTGCATATTTATAGGTAATGGTACACCGTGTAACTCTGTATATTTATAGGTAATGGTACAAAGTGTAACTCTGGATATTTATAGGTAATGGTACACAGTGTAACTCTGGATATTTATAGGTAACGGTACACAGTGTAACTCTGGATATTTATAGGTAACGGTACACAGTGTAACTCTGGATATTTATAGGTAACGGTACACAGTGTAACTCTGGATATTTATAGGTAACGGTACACAGTGTAACTCTGGATATTTATAGGTAACGGTACACAGTGTAACTCTGGATATTTATAGGTAATGGTACACAGTGTAACTCTGTATATTTATAGGTAATGGTACACAGTGTAACTCTGGATATTTATAGGTAACGGTACACAGTGTAACTCTGGATATTTATAGGTAATGGTACACAGTGTAACTCTGGATATTTACAGGTAATGGTACACAGTGTAACTCTGGATATTTATAGGTAACGGTACACAGTGTAACTCTGGATATTTATAGGTAACGGTACACAGTGTAACTCTGGATATTTATAGGTAACGGTACACAGTGTAACTCTGGATATTTATAGGTAACGGTACACAGTGTAACTCTGGATATTTATAGGTAACTGTACACAGTGTAACTCTGGATATTTATAGGTAACGGTACACAGTGTAACTCTGGATATTTATAGGTAATGGTACACAGTGTAACTCTGGATATTTATAGGTAACGGTACACAGTGTAACTCTGGATATTTATAGGTAACGGTACACAGTGTAACTCTGGATATTTATAGGTAACTGTACACAGTGTAACTCTGGATATTTATAGGTAACGGTACACAGTGTAACTCTGGATATTTATAGGTAACTGTACACAGTGTAACTCTGGATATATATAGGTAACGGTACAGTGTTGCAGTGTGTTACGTTGGTGTTACGATGATGTTACATTGGTGTTAGGTTGATGTTACATTGGTGTTGCAGTCGGTATTACATTGTTGTTACACTGTTGTTACGTTGGTGTTACGTTGGTGTTGCAGTGTGGGGTTAAGTTGATGTTACATTGGTGTTGCAGTGCGGTGTTACATTGGTGTTACAGTGTGCTATTACGTTGGTGTTACATTGTTGTTACGTTGGTGTTACACTGTTGTTAAGTTGGTGTTACAGTGTGTTGTTACGTTGATGTTACATTGGTGTCACAGTGTGTTGTTATGTTGGTGTTACACTGTTGTTACATTGGTGTTACATTGTTGTTACATTGGTGTTACACTGTTATTACATTGGTGTTACAGTGTGTTGTTACGTTGATGTTACATTGTTGTTACATTGGTGTCACAGTGTGTTGCTATGTTGGTGCTACACTGTTGTTACAATGTGGTTACACTGTTGTTATATTGTTGTTACATTAAATGTTACAGTTTGGTGTTACGTTGGATGTTACACATTGTTGTTACATTGGTGTCACAGTGTGGTGTTACATTGTTGTTATGTTGGATGTTACACATTGTTGTTACATTGGTGTCACAGTGTGGTGTTACATTGTTGTTATGTTGGATGTTACACATTGTTGTTACATTGGTTGTTACATTACTGAGCGCTCACCACTGAATTCTTTGCTGTAGCGATACAAGATTTTGTGAATACAGCACCACTGTAATGTCTGCAATATCACTATTATGGTGCTCATGCGAATCAGAGCAAACACAGAAATAAAATGTCGCTCATTAATAAATGCTTTGCTACATGTCTTCCTCTCAGCAACAGACCCCGGAGCGGAGAATGGGTTGGAGTGTTACAGCCGCTCCTCTCCAGACAGTGCGAGCAGCATGAAGTGCAGAGGAGAGATGACCCAGTGCGTGGATCTGATCGGTATGTGAAGAGTTAATAAAAACACCCCTTACTGCCCTGCTGAGTCTAGTCACTGACTGCCAGGTCTTGAGGTATTAACAGATACAATAAAACAGGCTTAGCACACCCAGAAACTAAGGTGGACATTTATAAAAGTGTCACTAACAGGAAATTGGGGCAGAGTTCTAGAACTTGAGCAATCACCATGGAAACGAATGGTATGTTTCTGCTGACATCATTAGTTTCCATGGTGATTGATCCACATTAATAAAATGCACCCAAATGCATATCAGAGTAATAATATAGAGCAGGTGGATTACCCATATCATGCAATGTGACATAATGACACATGGATGTCCAAACTCTACGCAGTAACTACAAGTCACATAACTCCACACCTCCCAGGTGTCCGTATTTAGGAGTGGCAGTCCCTATTTTGGACCAAAATCCCTCTGTCACTCCTTTCTATCCCTTTTTTCTAGGACCTCCACATCGTTGGTATGTCTGAGTGTATAACAGAGCTCCACAGCAATAATACTCTCAATAATGTGTCTGAGTGTATAACAGAGCTCCACAGCAATAATACCCCCAGTAATGTGTCTGAGTGTATACCAGAGCTCCACAGAAATAATAACCCCAGTAAAGTGTCTGAGTGTATACCAGAGCTCCACAGCAATAATACCCCCAGTAAAGTGTCTGAGTGTATAACAGAGCTCCACAGCAATAATACCCCCAGTAATGTGTCTGAGTGTATAACAGAGCTCCACAGCAATAATACCCCCAGTAATGTGTCTGAGTGTATAACAGAGCTCCACAGCAATAATACCCCCAGTAATGTGTCTGAGTGTATAATAGAGCCCTACAGCAATAATACTCTCAATAATGTGTCTGAGTGTATAACAGAGCTCCACAGCACTAATACTCCCAGTAATGTATCTGAGTGTATAACAGATCTCCACAGCAATAATACTCCCAGTAATGTGTCTGAGTGGATAACAGAGCTCCATAGCACTAATACTCCCAGTAATGTATCTGAGTGTATAACAGAGCTCCACAGCAATAATACTCCCAGTAATGTGTCTGAGTGTATAAGAGAGCTCCATAGCAATAATACTCCCAGTAAAGTATCTGAGTGTATAACAGAGCTCCACAGCAATAATACTCCCAGTAATGTGTCTGAGTGTATAACAGAGCTCCACAGCAATAATACTCCCAGTAATGTGTCTGAGTGTATAACAGAGCCCCACAGCAATTATACTCCCAGTAATGTGTCTGAGTGTATAACAGAGCCCCGCAGCAATAATACTCCCAGTAATGTGTCTGAGTGTATAACAGAGCCCCGCAGCAATAATACTCCCAGTAATGTGTCTGAGTGTATAACAGAGCCCCACAGCAATAATACTCTCAATAATGTGTCTGAGTGTATAACAGAGCTCCACAGCAATAATACTCCCAGTAATGTGTCTGAGTGTATAACAGAGCTCCACAGCAATAATACTCCCAGTAATGTGTCTGAGTGTATAACAGAGCTCCACAGCAATAATACTCCCAATAATGTGTCTGAGTGTATAACAGAGCTCCACAGCAATAATACTCCCAGTAATGTGTCTGAGTGTATAACAGAGCTCCACAGCAATAATACTCCCAGTAATGTGTCTGAGTGTATAACAGAGCTCCACAGCAATAATACTCCCAGTAATGTGTCTGAGTGTATAACAGAGCTCCACAGCAATAATACTCCCAGCAATGTGTCTGACTGTATAACAGAGCTCCACAGCAATAATACTCCCAGTAATGTGTCTGAGTGTATAACAGAGCCCACAGCAATAATACTCCCAGTAATGTGTCTGAGTGTATAACAGAGCTCCACAGCAATAATACTCCCAGTAATGTCTGAGTGTATAACAGAGCTCCACAGCAATAATACTCCAGTAATGTGTCTGAGTGTATAACAGAGCCCCACAGTAATAATACTCCCAGTAATGTGTCTGAGTGTATAATAGAGCCCCACAGCAATAATACTCCCAGTAATGTGTCTGAGTGTATAACAGAGCTCCACAGCAATAATACTCCCAGCAATGTGTCTGAGTGTATAACAGAGCTCCACAGCAATAAGACTCCCAGTAATGTGTCTGAGTGTATAACAGAGCTCCACAGCAATAATACTCCCAGTAATGTGTCTGAGTGTATAACAGAGCTCCACAGTAATAATACTCCCAGTAATGTATCTGAGTGTATAACAGAGCCCCCACAGCAATAATACTCCCAGTAATGTGTCTGAGTGTATAACAGAGCTCCACGGCAATAATACTCCCAGTAATGTGTCTGAGTGTATAACAGAGCTCCACAGTAATAATACTCCCAGTAATGTGTCTGAGTGTATAACAGAGCTCCACAGCAATAATACTCCCAGTAATGTGTCCGAGTGTATAACAGAGCTCCACAGCAATAATACTCCCAGTAATGTGTCTGAGTGTATAACAGAGCTCCACAGCAATAATACTCCCAGTAATGTGTCTGAGTGTATAACAGAGCTCCACAGCAATAATACTCCCAGTAATGTGTCTGAGTGTATAACAGAGCTCCACAGCACTAATACTCCCAGTAATGTGTCTGAGTGTATAACAGAGCTCCACAGCAATAATACTCCCAGTAATGTGTCTGACTGTATAACAGAGCTCCACAGCAATAATACTCCCAGTAATGTGTCTGAGTGTATAACAGAGCTCCACAGCAATAATACTCCCAGTAATGTGTCTGAGTGTATAACAGAGCTCCACAGCAATAATACTCCCAGTAATGTGTCTGAGTGTATAACAGAGCTCCACAGCAATAATACTCCCAGTAATGTGTCTGAGTGTATAACAGAGCCCCACAGTAATAATACTCCCAGTAATGTGTCTGAGTGTATAACAGAGCCCTGCAGCGATAATACTCCCAGTAATGTATCTGAGTGTATAACAGAGCCCCGCAGCAATAATACTCCCAGCAATGTGTCTGACTGTATAACAGAGCTCCACAGCAATAATACTCCCAGTAATGTATCTGAGTGTATGACAGAGCCGCGCAGCAATAATACCCCCAGTAATGTGTCTGAGTGTATAACAGAGCTCCACAGCAATAATACTCCCAGTAATGTATCTGAGTGTATAACAGAGCCCCGCAGCAATAATACCCCCAGTAATGTGTCTGAGTGTATAACAGAGCCCCACAGCAATAATACTCCCAGTAATATGTCTGAGTGTATAACAGAGCTCCACAGCAATAATACTCACAGTAATGTGTCTGAGTGTATAACAGAGCTCCTCAGCAATAATACTCCCAGTAATGTGTCTGAGTGTATAACAGAGCTCCACAGCGATAATACTCCCAGTAATGTGTCTGAGTGTATAACAGAGCTCCACAGCAATAATACTCCCAGTAATGTGTCTGAGTGTATAACAGAGCTCCACAGCAATAATACTCCCAGTAATATGTCTGAGTGTATAACAGAGCTCCACAGCAATAATACTCCCAGTAATGTGTCTGAGTGTATAACAGAGCTCCACAGCAATAATACTCCCAGTAATGTGTCTGAGTGTATAACAGAGCTCCACAACAATAATACTCCCAGTAATGTGTCTGAGTGTATAACAGAGCTCCACAGCAATAATACTCCCAGTAATGTGTCTGAGTGTATAACAGAGCTCCACAGCAATAATACTCCCAGTAATGTGTCTGAGTGTATAACAGAGCTCCACAGCAATAATACTCCCAGTAATGTGTCTGAGTGTATAACAGAGCTCCACAGCAATAATACTCCCAGTAATGTGTCTGAGTGTATAACAGAGCTCCACAGCAATAATACTCCCAGTAATGTGTCTGAGTGTATAACAGAGCTCCACAGCAATAATACTCCCAGTAATGTGTCTGAGTGTATAACAGAGCTCCACAGCAATAATACTCCCAGTAATGTGTCTGAGTGTATAACAGAGCTCCACAGCAATAATACTCCCAGTAATGTGTCTGAGTGTATAACAGAGCTCCACAGCAATAATACTCCCAGTAATGTGTCTGAGTGTATAACAGAGCTCCACAGCAATAATACTCCCAGTAATGTGTCTGAGTGTATAACAGAGCTCCACAGCAATAATACTCCCAGTAATATGTCTGAGTGTATAACAGAGCTCCACAGCAATAATACTCCCAGTAATGTGTCTGAGTGTATAACAGAGCTCCACAGCAATAATACTCCCAGTAATGTGTCTGAGTGTATAACAGAGCTCCACAACAATAATACTCCCAGTAATGTGTCTGAGTGTATAACAGAGCCCCGCAGCGATAATACTCCCAGTAATGTGTCTGAGTGTATAACAGAGCCCTGCAGCGATAATACTCCCAGTAATGTGTCTGAGTGTATAACAGAGCTCCACAGTAATAATACTCCCAGTAATGTGTCTGAGTGTATAACAGAGCCCCGCAGCAATAATACTCCCAGTAATGTGTCTGAGTGTATAACAGAGCTCCTCAGCAATAATACTCCCAGTAATGTGTCTGAGTGTATAACAGAGCCCCGCAGCGATAATACTCCCAGTAATGTGTCTTTAAACTAGAATGCACGTGTTTAGAAACCAGTCTGTGTAAATATGATACATTGTTCTTGTTCTAAAGTACATTTTAATTGCATAACATTTTATTATTAGGTCATCAAAAACCTCTCAGAACAGCCTCACCCTGATCACACCCCCAGTCACAACCCTAAAATGAAATGATTCCACTCTGTTTGATATGTTCGTAGGTGGGCAGCCCAGACCAACTGATGTGGGAGAGCCCCCTGGAAGTCTCTTTATCATTCACCCTTTATGTATGATCAAGCTAAACCATAATGGTGGCAGCAATGCATAGCAGTGCAGTGTATATTGCAGATAGACGTGTGTGATTATAATGGAATGCTCCACTATATACTATAACAGACTGTAAGCTCGTTAGACTAACCATTGAGATCTAGAAAGAGATTCAAATTATGATCACAGTTCAGCTCATCATTTCTGCTCTAAAGTGCAAGTAGTTCACCTAGGTTAACAGATCCATCATTACTTGTTTGTTTCTCCCACTTCTCCCTATTTATTAATGTTAGTGGCGAAAACAGGCATTGTTTTAACATAGGTCTCTTGGAGAAGTGCTCCACTTTCCACTTAGAACTGTTGGATCTCAAGGTGTTGCCGAACTGTCTGATTTACCCTTCTTCTCTCCAGGTGACTCGAACGACAATGTTGTGATGAGTGGATGTGCGACAGAGACATTCTGCCAAGGCTTGTACCCAAGATTTAAGATTCCAGGATGGTCACGGACAGTGTGCTGTGCCAAATCACTGTGTAACCATGGCAATAACACAGCTCACCACATATAATTGACACAGAACTTGATCAGGTAGTGGCACAACTGTGTTGCGGTTGGACCTGACATTCTCAGACAAATGTTCCTAAGATGTGGAAGCACTTAAAAGAAAATACTTATTTTTATTCTTGCATTTTTATTTTTTATTTCTATGGTTTTTTTTTTCTCTCAAAATTTCCAAAAAACGTGCAATTCATATTGAAAGATTCTGGGCAAAATGTAAATAAAAATACAATTTCTAACACCAAACACGAGTCGCTTAGTTTCATTTCAGTTTATGTACTACTGAGATGTAATGTAGAATCAGGACTGTGAAATCCAGTGCCAGGAAAAAATCTCAAATATTGCAATGTGATGACTTTTCTTTCCTTCAGGTTTTTTTCCCCTTGAAATTGAATGCAGAAGAAATCTCCATTACCCAGTACCTAATTTTAGTTCATGTTTCAATTTTTTGAAGTAGTTGCCTCATTGGAAGTAGTTGTCTGTAGCACTGGCCAAGGTGGGTCTCTCCCTCCTCACAACTCTCGTATTTTGCACCAAGCCATTCTTTGAATTACTCTCCTTCCCTTCAACCAAGGCCCATTCAGACAGCTTCAGACATTTTTCTTTCCTGGACTGGCAGTAAGAGAAAATCCGCCAGAATCTGCCTTAATTTTCAGAATTCATTATCTTGTGTCTACATTTTGGAATTGTATCATAGAGGAGATTAGAGGTGAGCAGTTGATAAACTAAACTGAAGAGCACATTCTTCTGGAATATAACCACATCCCTAGTTAGAAACCCTTAAATATGAGTGTGATGGAGCCCCAGCACTCTGACAGAGTACCTCTGTCAAGTCTGCTTCCTCGTAGCTGTCAGGGAACACTTCAGACCCAGTTGCCGAGGCTTGACTGGGATCCGTGAGGGCCTTGTGCTTCCCTGGATCAGGCTACTAGAATTATGTTCCTGGACACCCTTTTCATCAGCAGAGCAGTAATCAGAGCTCTTTTCCCAAACACCAGATGACACCTGGGGAAGGTTAAACCAACAACTAACTTTAAAATACATAGCACACCTATTTATGCCCCCAACAGCCTCATTTTATTTATTTATAAAATATTTTACCAGGAAAGATACATTGAGATTTCTCTCGTTTTCAAGTATGTCCTGGGTCCACAAATCATTGCATTGCATTTACATACAATAGGGTTAATAGAGCACTATAGTACATGGAAGGGTGGGGCCAGACAATAGCAACTGCTAAGAACCAAATGGGAGATTGAGGAGGGACATGGGAGCTAGTTTAAACTGGTCTGGCAGTGTCCCTGGGACAATGGGACAACGCCCTGCTGGGGAAACAATAGAACAGGGAAAAGGAGGAGGGGGAAAGGCACAGACAATCAATACGTTCAACATACCCTGCCCCAATACAGTGCACAGGGTGCCAAAACACAAGAGGAACCTGGGGACCCACACATAGTGTCTGTTTTCCATCCCCAGTGATGGTGACTACCGTCATAATGAGCTCATATAATATGGTCAAGTGATATCTCTGCCTGACATGTCTCTAGGGTTTAACATAGATTCCAAGAGGATTCCTGATACTTAAAACTTCATGGCCAGATCTCTGTCTTTTATTTTGTTTCAGGACCAGAAAGATCCATAAGAAGGTCCCTACCAACTGAACGGTGTCTACCACTAGAGTAGGCAACGTGTATGTACTGCCATGTAGGGTATAGATCATCGCCATTATCTAACCCTTCTTGTGCTGTGGTGCAGAAACTTTACCGAGTATAATAGAGTAACACCACCAGTTTGAAGAACCTAGTTGTGGAAAGGGGAAATAGAAGTAGCACCATTAAATTCCAGATCTTCCTGGTTAGCTATCATTTAGACCCATGCACAGACTTTATGAGACAAATCTTCTGGTACCCTATGGCTATATCGCATTTTTAGATCTCAAAAACTCTTAGTGTCTCTCATTATTGTTACGTGGGTGATATTTTCGCTTCCATCTCTAAACCTCAGCATGAACTCTATCATCTAACCTATAATGCATTGTTACCTCGTGAGATCTAAACTACATTTTCAAAAGCTCACCATGGTTATTGCTTAGCAACAGATAAGTCATTGGGTTCCGAAAGAAAAACAGAGTTAGGGAAACATTTCACTTATCACTTCAACACTGATGTAAACACAACCCCTTTCCCGTACATTAGTCAGTCCTCTTACACAGGGGATTACTGAATACCATTTAATTTCCAACTCGCAGGTTCTTCATTAAAGAATTTATACTTTAAAGCAAAACTATCACTTCTCTGTAAATTATACACTGAAAATACACTCAAATGTATATTAAAGGTTTAGCAATTGACATCATAATACAGTTTAGTCAAGGCACAGCCAGGGCACACAATGCAAATGAGAAGAAACAGAAACATTGTTTAGGTTTCTCCAACATTTTTTTTTAAAGATTATTGACAGGGAGGCAAGATGGAGGCACCCAATTTCACCATAGCATAAGCGGATTTCTACATTTAAATGTATTTTTCAGAACTACATTAAGAAAAATAAAATCAGAATACTAAAAATCCTGGGACAAGGCAGTTCAACTTTAAAGTGTGATTTCAGAAATTGAATTTAGAATTTGCAATAATTTTGTCAAAATACTCTTGTGCAACATGCAATATAAACGCAAGGGGAATCAATACACGCGTGTGGGAGTTTTGTATTTTTACGCAAAGAGCAATAAGTACCTAAAAGCAAGTGTTCTGGAAGATCCTGCATGTGCAAATATATCAATAGCATCCAGTGCTGGAGCTGCCCTTGGTCCTAAATATTTTAAATGTGCCTCCCCCCACCCGTTTTATGTCTGCTATACACAATTGTGCTACTTACAAAGCTCTAACACTAGATGGTGCTGTTACAAAGCAAAGAACTAGTATATAAGCACAGGCTTATTTACTAAAGAATTGGTCACAAAATCCCAAATTTTAGGCATTAAGGGTGATAGCGAAATAGGAAAATGTTTCCAGTTTGGTTATTTTGGCAAATAATTTTCCATTCCACTGTTAATTTGCAGCTTAGTGAATAACCATGGTAAATACACCTCAGTAAATCTATCAAATTTTTGTTTAAAAAAAAAAAAAAATATTTAGTAATTTTCAAAATGGGCTGATCTTATGTAAGAAATTAGACATACGTACATGTCATCTTGAGCATGCCGTCTAGTAATATCAAAGCAATGCAGATGCCAGGGTTGATATCCTTAAATATTTCTGACTCAAAGTATTCTAACTAAATCAATAACTATAACAGACTGTACAGAAACAGCTTTCAATCACAGCGAGTGAATATATTATCTCCCAGAGCCCTCCAGTGGTTATATTGTGTCACTACAAGCAGATACAACAAAACAAATATTATGACCCAAATTCTTCAAATTAGGACAGGCGGGGAGAGGTGAAGCCTCTATTTCCCTTAGGACATATAATTGAATTACTAGTCTCATGACACATTTTATCGTTATTACTTCTTCAGGTGTGGCTGGTTAAAGCAGATTTTTACTTTAGTTCTATTTATAATTTACTGAATTGTCATTTAATTTACTGGCACATTCTGTTTAGGTGTTTGCGAATTTATAGCATACATTTCTGTATCGCGTTAGTGAAGTTGCATGCAAACAAATGAAAAAAGGGTTAAATGTCTTGGTCCCACCTATTGTCAGGAATGTTTTACCCAACACGCGGAACTTAAGTGTACAAACAAATGTAAAAATAAAACTGAATATAAAATGTATTACTGGGCCTTAGGGCGGTCGGATTTAACGTTACATAAAATAATACAAGACAGTCCGAGTTCAGGGAAACAGAAATTACGTAAATTGAGACGACAAGTCAAGGCTCAGGGATATACAACGGAGAATAGTTAATAATATATATATAAAAAAAGAAGATATCGAAAAAAACAATACAACCCGACCCCTGGACTTGCCTACTAGCCAAACCGATTGACAACCTTCCTAATAGAGAGCAAAAACTTGTAAATAATATTAACCTGGCAGCTAGACGCGCCCTGTCGCAGACATGGCTCCTAGTAGACACTCCACACATAGACGGAGTAATAGGCAACATTAAAGAAGCCTTTCTCATGGACAAACTCACGGCACAGGTACGAGACACATACACACACTTTCTCAATTTATGGGAACCGTGGGAAGACTATATTGACTCCTGAGCCCGAACGCCATGCCCCCTCAGGGGGATAGCAGCTACCCCTCTTCAGCAGACTCCTGCCTCCTCCCGACAGCGGGTCCTACATCTCCCCCTCCCTTTCTCCGCACCCCTCTACCCCCATCCGTACCACTACTCTATTTCTAAACACCACTGTACCGCCCTATGTAGCAATAGACATCCTCAACTTAACTACCCCTAAGGTTTCAGGGTAAACTCAGATAGCACGCTTAAGGCGCGTAAGCACATGCACGTGCTACGCATGGAGAATGCGGGCCAATGACACGAACACAACCAGTGAACAAGGCCCTCTACCACTAACAACATCACACACTGGGAAGATTTCCTTATTCTCTGTCTCTTTATTTGCTTGGTTTTATTGTTTTTATGACGTTATAGAATGGAAAAGTGACAGTACATGATATTGCAGATAGCGCACGAACCGAAACAGTAATACCATGCTAACATTGGCTTCTGCGTAAGCCGTAACAATGTAAACACGAAATATTGTATTGAATATGCAAATGATGGCTTCTGCGCAAGCCCTCACAATGTCACAACAATTGCATAATACTATCTGTTACGACCAAAATAAATATAAAAAAAAAAAAAAGAAGAGATCAGTAGAGAACAAGAAACAGCAATAGGAAACGCATTTTGGGGATAACAAATACGGGAAACCATGATATGGCACTGAGAAATATCCAAAATGAGCTTATATAGCTCTTAGAGGGCAATAATTGATTATTGGCGTGATGCTGGAACATGCGTGCACAATGTGTACGTGATAACGCACGCAAGTTTGTGTCAGTAACCGAGAGACGGAGAAGGCAGAGAGACATATGAGATCTCCAATTCACAGCAGCCGGCATCAGAATTACTTCCGAAGGAAAGCATGACCACACAGGATGGGAGCGAGAGTGGCACTACTGGTAGGTGAACGTAGAACGCACCGCACCGAAGTGCGTCCAGCTTGCCTCGTGACACATTGGTTGGCAGTGAATTTGTATTGTAAAAGTTGTCTAGACCAATAAAGCATGTCACTGACAAGCAGAGACTAAGAATATTACACTACATGTTAATAAACCTCATTGTTGTGTCTAAATGTAATTTAGGCTGTGTGTGTGAAAGATGACAAGAATGTCTCAGCCGTTTCACCAAACTAGGATTTCCCTAACAGCATTTTTGTAACTTTCTCACGAAACATCACACACCACTGAAGCCATTTATTATGGGATAGCTAATGCTGTTACCTCATTATGACCAAATAAGAAAAAAAAAAGTATTTTTAAGAAATTCTCTACAAATTATTCTGTCCTGTTTATCTAAAAATTATTCTTTTTTTTAATCCAATCGCATTCCATGCTGACTAAGGATACCTCTTTACTTTCATAGTTTACCTCTCAGGTACAACTTGAACAGATGTATTCACATTAGTTAAAATCACTCAGGTGCTACATGCATCTTTGTGAGAATATTACGTTGCTACTGCAACGTATTTATTTGTGCTTTTGTTGAATGTTAGAAATGATACAACCATCTTAACTCCAACTCAAAGCAAAACAGCAAAGGGAATCAAAACTAAATTTAGCTCATAAAGTCCCACTCTTCATCAGCTTTGCTTCAAGAAACTTTTTCACTCTGCAAATTAATATATTGTTCTTCCAAGGCTCAGTTCTCTCCCCCTGCCTTTTTACAGAGCAACTTAAAATGACGGCCCACTTTCATCCAATACCACTCTGTCTTCAGAAATATTTTAGGTAAATGTTCATGGCTAAAATACTAAGTGTGACGAGACCAATCTCGCCACATTGCATTGGAGGAGCCTGGTTGCCCACCTGCTGCCTTTGGATTATGGACCGGCAGCTAAAGGGTTAATTTTACTGTGCAGAAGGATTTATTTCTCCCTTTCTGCACAGCCGTTCGGTAGATTCCATCTACCGAACAAACAGTTTCTTTTCAGCCTCCCCAGAGCCGTGGGAAGCCGGCCGGCGACCTTAATTGGCCACCCAGAAGCTGGAGTTCGCCCTCCATTTACCTCCCTGAAGCCGCGGTTAACCGCGGCTTAACGAGCGTGTGCCGGCAATTGACCACCCAGTAGCTGCGGTTAACCGCAGCTTAATTGATTGTTACTGGGTGGTCGCGGTTACACTTAGCCGCCACACGATGGCGGTGTTCTGGAGCTCCCCGGGCAGCCAGCACTTTTCTGCCCGGCTTTCCTGCATCAAACCTGGACACTTTTACGTGCAGGCACCGCTGAACCTCCAACCCCTGGTTCTAATTCGTACAGATTTAACGAATGCATGTAAATTCGGTATTTTGTGTTGGGGGAATATTTTAACCCAGATAGCTATGTCATGGAGCCTGTTCGTGGAATTAAAGACTTTGGCTCCATGGCAATTAAACTGTATTCGTGTGGTCTGAGTGCCATTCACCTAATAATGTGCACTCAGACCTGAGCTATCTGGGGATATGTTACATGTATATATTTACTGTACCATTTGTCCCATTATGTATTTTAAAGTGATAGTCTGTCTTTGTGTCCCCACGTTGTAATGGAGTTTTGCCTTTGTCCTGGGAGATAATTGAATTACTTCTCCAGGGCAGAGGGGAGGATGTTTTACTTCTGTATGTCTGTAATTGGTACATGTCTGTCTTTTGTTACAGTCTTCCATCTGGACCCCTAGGGGAGTGTCCACCAGGTGGGAGACCTGCATAAATACTGGGCAGGTAGCCCTCATTAAACAGACCACTGCTTGACCCTCAACACGGAGCCTTGTCTCGTTCTTGGGGGGATTCACTGTATGCTGTTAGAGACTGATTGCCAGGAGTGTAAGCCACTTGGGTGCTTTTCCTGTTCGTCTGCTAGCAGCTCTTCTTGAGGTTCGAGTTCGGGTGTTTGGAGCATTCCCTTGTATGCAGTTCGGGTGTTTGGAGCATTCCCTTGTATGCAGTTCGGGTGTTTGGAGCATTCCCTTGTATGCAGTTCGGGAGTTTGGAGCATTCCCTTGTATGCAGTTCGGGTGTTTGGAGCATTCCCTTGTATGCAGTTCGGTGTTTGGAGCATTCCCTTGTATGCAGTTCGAGTGTTTGGAGCATTCCCTTGTATGCAGTTCGAGTGTTTGGAGCATTCCCTTGTATGCAGTTTGGGTGTTTGGAGCATTCCCTTGTATGCAGTTCGGGTGTTTGGAGCATTCACTTATTGGCGGTTCGTGTGTTTGGTGTTCTGCAGTAGCTGTGCCTGCATCTCTGGAAAAGGGGCCGATCGCCTAAACGTTTTTCCCCCCTTTTGTGCAAAACGGTCCGTTACACTAAGAAATCAGAGAATGGGGGGAACAATCAACATTTGAACATAATTGAGTAATTCTTAAACCTATCACCATTGATATACATTGCAGGTTTGAATAAAAAAATTCTAAACCAATCAATACAGATTGTTTCCCCCCCATTCACTGATCTCTATTGATTTATCTTCCCAATTACTACAGCAACCCCTATCAAATTACACTCTTTACAGTGTAAGAACAGACAAACCTGGGTCAAGGTCATCGTTAATAAGATAGACATCCTCAGTATATCTACTATAATATATTTACTGAGAGGGTAGTGGATGCATGGAATAGCTTTCCAGCTGAAGTGGTAGAGCTTAACACAGTAAAGGAGTTTAAGCATGCGTGGCATAGGCATAAGGCTATCCTAACCATAAGATAAGGCCAGGGACTAATGAAAGTATTTAGAAAATTGGGCAGACTAGATGGGCCGAATGGTTCTTATCTGCCGTCACATTCTATGTTTCTATGTTTCTATGTTTCTACTATGCTGGGTAAAAAAAAAAATCAAAGAAATTTAACACTAAACATTTTGAGACTCGTGTGTTATGTAACGTGTTATATATGGTGGATTTTGGATAGTAAACACAGTTTAAAAATAAATAAATAAATAAAATACAATATTATATGCATAGCCCATAGATAGTGTTTGTCTTAGTCAAAGCAAAGTTAATCACAAAAGTGAGAATTCAAGGTGAATTTAATTGAATGTTAAAATTAAGGTCAAAACTGGAACTGGAAAGATTCTCCAAGTCTGAAATGCTTTTATTTTGGCCACTCTGGCCTGAAGTTTGAAGTTCAGTTTAGTAAATAACCCTGCTATGCTTCCTTTCTGTACCTTCCAAAACGTTACATGCCTATCACAAGCTTGAGAAAGCATTGGATACATTTCCGTCTTTTTATCTTGAGAAATCTCAATAAAATACAAGTCTAAAAAAACCAAAAGAAGCAAAGTGTATAAGTCAGAAAATTCAGTCGCTTGTATTTTGTGTTATATGTTTACTCGAGTACAGGATAATTTGAAGATTTATCAGCCCATGTGTATAAATGTCTCCATCCAGTCTTCAATTCCCGGGAGGAGTCTGCAGATACTCAAAGAAAAAGGAATTTAAACAGGTAACCATCTTTATTAAAATGAAACTAATAAACACTACGTGCACAATTCCATGGAACGGTCTGTGCTACATTGAAATGCCAATCCATTTGTCGAAGGCAGGGCAGCTCAAGTACCAGTGAACTGTCCGTGTAGTGTGTAAGGGGTAAGAAATTAAGCAGTTTCCCACCATCTATTTTTTTAACATTGTCTTCATGCTGTTATATGCTCTAAGAGCTGAGGATTATGTTACAGGTTATAGTTAGAATGTGCTGATATTTACAAATGTCACTATAATTACATATTTTTGTGCAAAAAGCAGTTTTTCCTGCATCACACCCTTCGTCATCGTCCACCAGGTGTGGCGGTAATATGAGAATTTTGCAGCATTTTTGGCATGTCTGTGTTCTGTACGTACAGGGAAAAGCAGCTGTGTTGAGACATCACAATGTACCTCCCATCCCTACAGTGTCAATGACAAAGAGTGCTACAATGTAATATTGCATCGGATCGGAAACAGCAGTCTCGTTAGAATACCTTTACAAAACCATTATCTTCCATGATAATGCATTATTAACATGTTGCCAATCCTGTCCAAGTGACTGTGAAATAAAATATCAAAATATATTGAATCTTTGATCGTATTCTGCTTCCCCTTCCCATATTACCTATTCATGGCCATACCATCCTCCCCAGTTATTGTGTTTCTATCCTACACTCATCCCATGCAATCAAGTCCCTGTCCGTCCGCTCTGGGCTGCAACAACCATTACAAAATGTCAATCTTCATCCAATTGGATTGTGGCTGAACGAACCGTTCCTTTCGTCTGTTTTCCTTTTTATACGTTCGGTGGTCATTTTCCTGAACCCACTGTATTCGACTCCTGAACGAGGACCACTCCTGTACCCCATTAGAACCTTCACACCAGTGAACATAAGTGCAAAACCGCAAAGTAAGTAATTAATTAATGTTTCCCCTGGGTGGCCACCATTTCGTATAAAAGAATGCACATGGTCGACAAAAGGATTGCGGCCATTTTATTTCCTGAACGCTGGCAGCGGTACTTGGTCGTTGAATGCCTGGAACTAATTTCGGCTTGGCACTTGCATGAACCCCGGCAAAGATTATACCGCTGTCTGTCCTACTTCTGACCAGCTATGCGAACGACATTTGGGGGGGGAGCATTCGCTCCCTGAAACCAAGGGAATACGTTGTATGGTGTTCACACAGGAACCCCCGAACAGAGACTGGCCGTGGCACCTTTTTCAGGGGAACTGTTTTGGGCTAGCGCATCGTGGCCGGCCGGTCAGACCTTTCTACCGTAAGGATCTGAGCGCTATTTTGCCAAGTTGGGCACTCAGAAGAGGACTATATGGGGATATACCTCTTGATGGTTCCTGTTCATATTGGGGGATCGCATAACATTTTGTATGTTATTCTGTAACTGAGAGATAATGGAGTTATAGTTTTCTGGCTCAATTATCTCTCAGACACAGAGACTCCTGGGAGAAAACCCTTGTAATATTGTTGTGGAGACCCCATGCTAGGGGTCAGTGCATAAAAGCTATATGTGGCCGAATAAAAATCAGTTGACTCCCAGAACTATGTCTCGTCTAGTTACTGGGGGAATGCAAACTTGATCATACCACGGTTCCAGTATGGCTGAGAGGAGAAATTAGCGGAGGTAACCAGTCAGGTTACCCGGGGTCCGCTACATGGATTATCTGAAAAGTAGAATTTAAAATGTGAAACATTATTTTGAGGTGGCATCATTTTTGCACCAATCAAGTTGGCATTATACTTAGAAATTGGAGTTAGTTTTAGAAATAAAATCATGGACTGGGTAAGAGATTATAAATTTGGGCTTGAAGTTAAGGTTATATTAGGAATTAAGGTTTATAGCTATAGGTTATAGAGCCTTAGGATTAATGATTGTGATGTTTATGGTTAACCAGCAAACCGTAGGACGAGGTGTCAAAAGAAAGCAGAGGAGTGAATATCTACTTAAGACTATTTTTGATTTGCATAAATACTATGGTATTGTAGATAATTCTATAGTGTGCTGGCTCTTAACTTAGCACTGGTTAATTATGAGTTATGTCAGGGGTTCCCAACCCAGTCCTCAAGTACCCCCTAACAGTCCAGGATTTAGGGATTATCCTGTTGTGTCTAAGGAGCTTTCAGAAGAAGAAACAATGACACAACAGGGTAATCCCAAAATCCTGGACTGGTAGGGGGTACTTGAGGACTTGGGAACCCCTGAATTAGGTAATAGTTGTTAGGGTTAATTGTTACGAGTTAGATGATTGGTGTTACGGTTCATGGTTATTATTAAGGGCCATGGGGTTAGATTAGGATTTAGTAAGGATTTAGGAGTTAATGATGATTAATAGATGTTTCTATCGACATTCACTTGTCCAATTCATATAACATTATGTTATGGTAACTGTGATGAGCATCAGTATTTGCTACAATAAATTAAAAGTAAGGACTGTCCTTGTTTTGCATTTTAGAAAATTTACTTAAATTTAATTTACTTATCTTGATATTGGAAGTGTCTCACCTGTATAACTACAGATATAATTGTATATTACAGCTTTTAACCATTAGATTAAATGCTGAAACTCTTATACAAAGATGTGAATTTAATTCATGGCTCCGATATAACATACTTCTTTATAAAAAAAAATAAAAAATAAAAAAAAGGAATGCACAACTAATTGCCGATAAGAGTACATTATAATTTTCATATCTGCAAATGTATAATCAGTTCAGCATAAACCATAATCATTAATACGAACACCTATCACATATCAATTAAACCTAACTCACATTACCCAGCTCCTAACCATTAACACCAACTCCAATCACCTAGCTCCTAACCTTCAACCCCAATTTACCGAAATCATGACCACTGATCCTTAACCCAGTCACCTAAACTAGTCACTTTTAATACTAATATCTGTACAGTAAAACAATAAATTAGAAGGGAATCTTTAAGTATAACATTATTTAAGTTTAACATATTTTTCAGGTTTTTTTTTTTTTACATCTGGTGTTGCAGATAAAAAAAAAAAATACCTCCCCACTTTCACTTCTTTAGTCACTTTGAAAATGTGAAGGGAGGGGAATAGGAAGGGGTGAGAGACAGGTATCTGCAAGGCACAGAGACGGGAGAAGTGGTTACTAAGAAAGAAAGAAAGAAAGAAAAGAACGATAGAAAATGTCCAGGTATCTGGCTCTTCTTTTTCTCTGTGTTTTTGTACCAAAAGGTGAGTTTTAGCTATTTAAATTTCAATACTAACTTAGGAAGAAATGTATGAGAGTTTTACCGAAACACAGCTGAACACGTTTACAAAATGTTTAGAACCAGCAAACCATAGGACAGGTTCTCCAAAGAATCCACAGCGCTGAATAACTATTGAAGAATATTATTGATCTGTATAAATACTATAATATTGTAGATAATTCTGAGGTGCGCTGATTCTTAACACCTTCCAAATATAGTCCAGCATATTATTCCAGTGGGCGTCCATTAGTTGGAATGGGCACATTGTAATTATAATAACACATGCAACTGTACATAATAACCAGTTTAATATAGTGACACTGTCTTGCCCAGTGAGTAGAGACTTGTTTTTACATTGTGAAGAATGTACAGGTTTGAAGATTTGCAACAGTGATGTTACAATTAATTACTTTATCTGAAGAATGGGTCGCTGGGACAACTTGCCAATTGAAACATAGAAACATAGAATGTGACGGCAGATAAGAACCATTCGGCCCATCTAGTCTGCCCAATTTTCTAAATACTTTCATTAGTCCCTAGCCTTATCTTATAGTTAGGATAGCCTTATGCCTATCCCTGTGTTAACTCTATCACTTCAGCTGGAAGGCTATTCCATGCAGTCAACCCTAATAAAGTAATACTTCCTGATTTTATTTTTAAACCTTTGCCCCTCTAATTTAAGACTATGTCCTCTTGTTGTGGTAGTTTTTTTTACATTTAAATATGGTCTCATCCTTTACTATGTTGAATCCCTTTATGTATTTAAATGTTTCTATCATATCCCCCCTGTCTCGTCTTTCCTCCAAGCTATACATGTTAAGATCCTTTAACCTTTCCTGGTAAGTTTTATCCCGCAATCCATGAACCAGAATTCTGGTACTTTTGAGATTTTTTTCAACTTCACACTTTACAAAAATTATTCTTAAACCACCGAATTGTAGTGAATCGAAATCAAAATGGCAAAAATATAATAACTGGCTATTTTAGTCATAATGTTACCATCTGAGTTTCAATTTGGACTTTATTTAAAAACCCCATGTGAATACTATTGCCTACATTTGTTAAGGTATATTGACAGTGTGCTAACTGTGCTGATCAATATTTTATTTATTTTTTCTTCAAATATTTTTTATTGTAATTTTACAGAAAACTAAGCATGTATGTTCAACAGCATTTTTACATTATTTCATACAATATGGTAAATTGGATTATTCCATTGCGTTACCATTCAAGTCCATTCTTAAATGGATGGTCATTAGATTCGAGTTTCTAAGAGTTAATATTGTCCAGGGATAAATTACTTATCCAAAATACTACCTTCAACGAGGTATATCTTACACAACATATAACATAAAAATCACATACAACATACAACGTAAGGACACCTACGGAGAGTAAAGAGGATGGGGAGCTCCAATACAGTTTCTTTAAAAGTATTGAATCAATCAAGAACCATTTTGGGGATAATATTGATTGTATTTTGCTAAGTGACTATAGCTAAATATAGTCTTACAAGGTTTTATTTATTTGGAGAATCTATTCTTTATAATAATCAAACCAATTTTTCCATATTTTGTTATCGGTATCAATATTGTTATCTTTAAAATAGACATCCTTTGCCATCAATCCTTGATATTGGATTTGGGCTTTGATCTCTATTAAGGATAGAGATTCAGTATGTCTCCAATTTCTAGCCATACACGGTTTAATTGCCATTAAAACATGGATAATTAGATATAAAGATGGTTTAGCCATTTTTGGCATATTTTGATAAAATAAATAAAAGTCTTTCTGGGGACAAGGTGATATCTACTTTTAAGTCGGAGATAAGTTTAGAAACTCCCAACTTAAGGTTGTCCAGGCCAGTGCAGTCCCAGCAAATATGTTTAAGTGAACTAGGTTCACTATTGCATCTCCAACATATGCTGGAGGAATTTGTTTGAAATTTGCATGATTTAGTGGGGACCATATACCATCTGTGGATGATTTTAAGGAACGTTTCTTGTATATTTATACATTGAATTGTTTTCCTTATTAATTCAAATGATTTTAACCAATCTTGCCAAGAAAAAAGATTTATCTAGGTCAATTTCCCACTTAATAACTGTGTTCAGTTTAACTTCTTGATTAAGTGTATCCAAGGCCCTTCTAGTTCTGGAAGGTTTATAATTGAGCTCCTCATAGAGGATCTTATCGAGGTGCTAATCTCTGATTATGAAGGAAATCGAATATTCTTAGGTAAGTAAAATATTAGTTATTCGATAAACCTAGTCTTTATTCGATAAACCTAGGCCGATCATTGTTACTTTCATCATTAATGTAGAAGCAAGATATTCCTCAACCCTCAGTACAATACTGTTTTATATGGGTTATAGCACAAAAAAGAATGGAGAAACATATCAATATGAACAGTGATACTAGGTAAGGATGGCTCCGCTCATTACGGTCACAATCGAGAAAAACACTTCTAGCTATTCAACCAGTTCTCAGCAGTGAAAAGAAATGACCAGATTTTACTATTTACGTGACATAAAGTCATGATTTTATTAACGACACGGAGGCTCCTATTGTGCTGCACTCTTTCTTTTTTTCCCTCAGTAGCAAAGTAAAAACTTTAACAATGATATGAACACAGGAAACAGTCATTAACACATATCTTCCCTGGCAACCAATCAGCCAATCAGGTTCCACTCTCCAGTATAATAGGCGGTATTCTCATGACAATTTCCTCTTTCTTGCGATCCCGAATTTGTACTGCCATCCAAACGAAACAAGGAATCCAATTAACGAGAAAAGTCATCGATGGATGAACTTTCAATTTAAGCTGTAAGAGAGAGTAGAATATGGTATTATCCAAGTATAAAACTGGGTGTATGCATAAATACTATGTTATACTTTATGAGGCAATATCCACTGAAACAAATAATAAGTCAACCTGTACGAGGTGAATACAATGTGCATAATTGAACCCATCACATCACTAGTGAGAAAACCGCCCCACAGAAACTTACCGTACTAACTTACCCAGGTGAACACCATCCAGGGGAGAGTGGGAGGGATAATCAGCGGCGTACATAACAGGGTCGCAGGGGTCACGGCTGCGACCGGGCCCGGCCCACCAGGGGGCCCGGTCGCCCCTGCGACCCGGTATGTACCCACAGGGCCAGCCTCTTCCCCTGGGGGGCCCAGGAGCCGGCCACTTCAGGACCCCCCCAAGGCTGGCCCTGCTGACCCGGGCTGGCTGTCTGGGTGGCCGGTGCGCGTGGGAGCACTCTCCCCTGTGTGCTTCATCTTCAGCTCCCTCGCGCACCGCACTGATACCGGAGCCGGAAGATGACGTCATCTTCCGGCGACGGCATCCCTATACGGCGTGCGAGGGAGCTGAAGAGGAAGCACACAGGGGAGAGTGCTCCCTTGCACACCGGCCACCCAGACAGCCAGCCTGCCCGCCCAGCAGCACCACTGGACCCCAGGGAATCCCCCCAGCTCTCCAAAAGGTAAGGAGGCTGGGGGGATTAAGTTTAAAAAAAAATGTGTGTGTGTTAGTGTGTGTGTGTGTTAGTGTTTGTGTGTGTGTTAGTGTGTTTGTGTGTGTTAGTGTGTGTGTGTTAGTGTGTGTGTGTGTGTTTGTGTGTTAGTGTGTTAGTGTGTGTTTGTGTGTTTTTGTGTGTTAGTGTGTGTGTGTGTTAGTGTGTGTGTTAGTGTGTTTGTGTGTGTTAGTGTGTTTGTGTGTTAGTGTGTGTGTGTGTTAGTGTTTGTGTGTATGTGTTAGTGTGTGTTTGTGTTAGTGTTTGTGTGTGTGTGTTAGTGTGTGTGTCAGTGAGTGTGTCTGTTATTGGGTGTGTGTCTGCTAGTGAATGTGTTACGGTGTGTGTCTGTTACTGAGTGTGTTTGATGTCTGTTAGTGATTGCGTGTTTGTCAGTGAAAGTGTATGTTTTGTAAGTGAGTGTGTATGTATGTCTGTCAATGAGTGTGTCTCTGTCAGTAAATGTGTGTGTCTGTTAGCTAGTGTGTATGCGTCTGTTCGTGAGAGTGTGTGTGTGTCTTCAGCATTTACCTTTCTCCAGCGTCGGACTCCCTTGGCGCTGGGGATCCCTCTGCCTCTCAGCTCCGAATGCACATGCGCGGCAAGAGGCGCGCGCGCGCGCATTTAAACCGCCCATAGGAAAGCATTACTCAATGCTTTCCTATGGACGTTCAGTGTCTTCTCACTGTGATTTTCACAGTGAGAATCGCGGAATCTCCTCTAGCGGCTGTCAATGACACAGCCACCAGAGGCTGGATTAACCCTCAGTGAAACATAGCCTATGTTTTCAGCTGCAGGGTTAAAACTAGAGGGACCTGGCACCCAGACCATTTCATTGAGCTGATGTGATCTGGGTGTCTGTAGTGGTCATTTAAGTGTGTGTGCATACTGCGGTTACGGGGTCGCAGGCCTGCAACCCCTGCGACCAGGTGCCCGCCACCATGTGTTGCGGCCCCGACCCGCGCCGAGTAAGAGCGGGGGGAGGGGGGCCCACGGATCAATTTTCGCACCGGGGCCCCATGGGTCATATGTACGCCACTGGGGAATACTCGCCTCCGTGTCGTTAATAAAATCATGTAAATAGTAAAATCTGGTAATCTGGTAATTTTATTAAGACACGGAGGCTCCTATTATGCTAGTTTAAAGCTGTGATATAACTGTTCCAGCAAAGTGTTAAATCGGTTTGAAGTAGAAGTCACGTAAAGTGGATTCCGAAGACCAACCGGCAGCTCTTAAGATATCCTCCAAACGACATTCTACCGTGGAGGCTTTTGGCTTCTGTGGAAAGGCCGGGTACAGTACGGACTTAGAAGACATTTTGGTCCTTCTAGAGGTATCAAAGAGGACACCTTCTGGTGTAAAGGATCGGGCATCTGTATCCAAAGCTCTAACATCCGAGACTCTTTTGCATTATATGAGGCAGAAGAGCATGACTAATTTTGCTGACAGTTGTTTGAGTGATAATGCAGAGTTGTCCAGCCATGACATTAGAAAGCAGAGGACAATGGAAACATACCATACCACATAGTGTAGATTAACGAGGGAGCGGTGGCCGGGAAAATCATACTCCACGTAGTAAGCGGCAGACAAAGGGGTGACGTCCAAAGGGGGGGGCCCATCAATGCCCTGATGTCCAGCAGAAAGAGCCGAATGGTAAAGGTTAACCTTGAGTGAGATAAAAAACTGTAGGATGGCTGTCAAAGGAGCTGATAAGGGATCCAGATTTTGTCCCACGCACCAACCATTCCATGCATTCCAAGCAGATTTATAAGAGTGTCTTGTGTCGGGTGCCCATGCAGTCTCGAGAAGTCTGAGAGTTGAATGCGGAACGCCTACGACTGTCCACTGAAAACAGCCATGTCATAAGCCTGAGGAGGCCTTGGAGAATTAAGGGATGAGATTGTCCATCCGGATCCTGAAGAAGAGAATCTACAATGGGAGAAGGCAGTGGAAGTCTATCGACATTTCCAGAAGATGAGGGAGCCATGGTTGGGATGGCCATAGGGGAGTCACAATGACCAACGTGCCCTTTTGGCGCCGTAGATGTAGAAGGCAACGGGGAATCATTGCAAACAGAGGGAATGCATAATTCATTTCCATGGTCCAATCCTGAAGGAAGGCATTCGTTGCGAGAGCCAAGGGACCTGGTCTCCAACTGTAGAACCGAGGCAGTTGAGCATTCAGCTGGGAGGCAAAGAGGTCTACTCCCAGAGGTCCCCAGGTATCCGTGATGTTCTTGAATGTCATTGGGTCCAGACGCCAGTCGCTGAACAAACTGAGGTGTCTGGAGTACCAGTCCGCAGTGGTGTTGGAAAGTCCTGGAATATATTCCGCTGTCACCAAGATATTGTGCATCAGGCAGAATTGCCAGAAGTCGCGTGCCATATTTGCTAATACTTTGGATTTCATGCCTCCCAGAGGGTTGATGTATCTGACTGTGGACACGTTGTCCATCTTCAATAGAATCGTGCATTGCGAATGAGTTGGGGATAGGCTGCGTACTGCAAAGGAACCGGCTAAAAGCTCTAAGCAGTTGATATGCAATGTCGTTTCGAGGTCCGACCATCTGTCTCCCGTGGAGGTATCTCCACAACGCCCACCCCAGCCGTGTAAGCTCGCATCTGATTCTATGATCAGATCTGGGGTGATTCCAAAGATAGCGCGTCCATTCCATGCCTCCATGTGGAGTAGCCACCAGCAAAGTTCGTCTTTCGCTTCTTCGTCTAGCGTTATCATATCCCCGTATGATGCACCGCCTCTGAGGTGAGAGGCTTGAAGTTGTTGTAGAGCCCGGTAATGGAGTGTGCCTGGGAATATGGCCTGGATGGAAGCCGCCAGGAGTCCGATGACTCGTGCCTGGTGTTTTAGAGAGAACTGAGGAACGGCCAATGTGCGTCTGATTTCTTTTTTGATGTTCAGTAATTTTGACGCTGGGTGGTGTAGTGTCTGTGACGTGGAATCGATCACTAGTCCTAGGAACTCGATGTTCTGACCAGTGTCAGGATGGATTTTTCCCAGATTACAAGGAAACCTAGGTTTTGCAACAGCATCAGAGTCCATGTGAGATGTGTGTGGAGAAGGTCGGTAGACTAGGCTAGAAGGAGGATATCGTCTAGATAGATGATAAGCCGAACACCTCGACTTCGAAGCAGGGTAATCACGGGTTTCATAACCTTTGTGAAACACAATGGGGCTGATGACAGTCCGAACGGGAGGCATGTGAACCTCCATTTCCTTCCTTCCCACGTGAATTGGAGAAAATCTTGGCATCTGTCTGATATAGGTAGTATGAGGTACTCGTCCTGTAAGTCTAACTTGGCCATCCAATCTTTGGGTTGTAGAAGGTCGCGCAGGCAATGTATGCCTTCCATTTTGAAATGGTGATAGGAGATGTAGGTGTTCAACTGTTTCAAATTCATGACTGGCCTCATTGCTCCGCCTTTCTTGGGTATAAGAAAGAGGTTGCTGATGTACCCCGGAGTATTGAATGGGATCTCTGTGATGGCTTGTTTGCACATCCGATAGTGGATTTCCTTGGATTCAAGGATAGCATCGTGTTGGGAAAAAACAATCTCTCTGGGTAGGGAGAGTCGAGTCGGGTGTGATACAAAATCTATGCAGTACCCTGTTAAAGCTTGCAGGACCCAAGCATCTGATGTCAGATGCGACCACACATGGGAAAAATGTCTGAGTCTGCCCCCCACAACCTGAAGGGAAGAAAGCTGGTGTGGCCCTCTGTTCTTGGAATCCAGTTCTTCCAGTATAGGAACCTCGGTTCTGTCTGTATGAACCTCTCTGAATATGGCCGGACAGGCGGCTCCTACCTCTTCCGGCCCAGGCGAAAATCTTTTGGTGGAATATCTTGCGCATGTTATTCTGTGCCTTATTTAGGGCCGTAAAAGTATGTACAAAAGACCCTAATTCCTTTACAAAGGAATCACCAAATAAAAGCCCTTTAGCCTGGGCAGCCGGCTCATTAATTGCTAGATTTACTAGCTTAGGCTCAATTTTGAGCAGAATAGATTTGCAGCGTTCTGTAGCCAATGCCGAATTTATGTTCCCCACTAGGCAAATTATCCTTTGGATCCATCCATGAATGACATTCCTGTCCAGGTCTCGGTCATCTTCGATCGCCTCAAATATTTTCGCTGCGGGGCCCAAAATATCAAAAGCGTTGTCTTGGCAATTAGTCGGGGTCAAATCGAGGCCCTTCCTCGGTTTCCACCCGGTTTTCCCAAGGAATTGGGCAATTTTGGGGTCCACGATGGGCGTTTTGCACGCGTCATCTGGGACCGTGGGACGGGGGCATTCTGCCCTCAGTTTGTTTCTGGTAACCTTGTCTAAGGGCTTACGCACTCTAGAGGTGATGTATTTTGCCACATGTTCTGAGGGACACCATTCCGCTAAGCGCGGGTGTCTGAGTTCCTCAGGGTCGAAAAGAGGTACCCCCCGAGGATCTAAAATCCTGGAGTCATCACCAGACCCCGGCAGACTTACCTGGGCCCCTGACAATGTCACGGGGAAGGTGCCAAATGAGGAGGCAGAATCCTCTCCCAATGCACCGTCGGAGTTTGATTCAGTCTGACCCTCTAAATCGTCCTTATCGGTCTCATCCATTTCCTCCTAAATGTCGCTGAGTTCTCAGGCGAGTCTAGTTGGGCTCTCGCCCGTTTCCACAATCTAGCCGATTTTGCCTGGCTAGTGGTTCTTTTGCGCGGTGGTGGTTGCGCGCCATCTGAGACAGACGTGAGGCTGTCACTCAAAGCAGTTTTGGAGGAATGTTTGGTCTTAGCCGTAGCTTTGCGACCTTGGGGAACCGTTGGTATACTAGATGCAGTTGACGTACCAGTCTTCTGCGCAGATTGGTGGACCTGCAATGTGGCCTGTGTTATAATGTGTGACAGAGACATCGACACAGCACCCATAGCGGAAACATAGCCTGTGATATGTATTGTGAAACCGAGGCGTCAAATAGCGCCTGCATGTCCGCAGTAGTGGATAAATCAGGGGACATAGTCCCTTCCCTGGGAAATCTGAGGGGTCACTTGTGACCCAGAAGCCAAAGTTTGGTCCTTGTCAGACTGCATTATTTTGTGGGTGGAACTATTGTAACCTGCAAAATAATAGGATACCTAGCGATAGGGTTTAGTAACCTAGAATAGGGAAAAAATATCCTGCAAAAGGAAATAAATCACTTACATTTAACAGATTAGCACAGAGAAAGATAGAAAGCCATCCGTTTGCCAAAACACTAGACCCCAACAAAGGGAAACAGGAAGGGGCAAGCTTATAGGAGAAAACCACACGAAATTCTGTTGAACGGCAAAATTCCGCGAACAGTCCGTTCTAATGAAAAGCAGTATGAATACTGATAAACTCGTGAACAGCAAAAGACGCAAATGAATGCACAGTTCATTTAAAAAAACATGCGAACGGAAAAAAGTATGCAAACGCGCGCCATAGACAGAGAGAAACTGGAGAATGCTAGGAAACTGCCAAACGGCAGATTAGACGAAGGGCACTATTGCTCGAATCTAGGAGCAGGTAGACAGTTACATTAGTAGAAAAATGTGTGCGAAAGTGCCATGTGGCAAGTGCAATTAAACGTTAGAGGGATAAGAATAATGAATTCTCCTCCCGGTGCCCCACAAGGAATTATAGGGAACCGGGAGGGAGTCTAACCAAGCAAATTACAGAATATAACACAGTATAAGCAGTAATTAATAAGTAATTAAGGCAATGTGAATGAAAGAAACAACAAAATGAAATGAACGTAATCAGAGTAATACTGTAATAAATAATAATAATAATTATAAAATAACAAAAGAGCAGTAATATTATCAATAATAATAATAATAATAGTAATAATAATAATAGCAATAATAGTAATAATAATAGCAATAACAATCTCACAGTTAAGAACTATGGGATCAGTGTACTTAACTGAGGGAGCAGCAAAGAAAGAGGAAATTGTCATAAGAACACCGCCTGTTATTCAGAGTGGAACCTGATTGGCTGATTGGTTGCCAGGGAAGATATGTGTTAATGAGTGCTTCCTGTGTTCATATCATTGTTAAAGTTTTTTCTTTGGTGAACGAGTGCAGCATAATAGGAGCCTCCGTGTCTTAATAAAATCACATCTCTCAATATGGTTATATACTCAGTGCAAGGCACAGGGCCTTACTTCCCAAACTGGGGGTTTAGAAGAAGTGTTTATTTTTTAGGTTAAAACAGCCAAAATATACAACAGATCCAACCTGTCTATTTGATCTATTTTAGTGATTTTTCTATATATTTTACAGTACAGTAAATTCTTTACTGAACCTCTCCCGTAGTGCTTAGTTTAGTGTCTATGTCTACGACATACTGAGGGTATTTTAGGATGTGTAAGTGACCATTAAGCAGTATTTAGTCATTGTTAAGTGGTGTCGACTTTTGTGATACAAGTGAGGCTTAGACTATATAACAAATCTTCATACTTTGAACAAATAATATATAACACGTCTGTTACATGTTTACATGTTTTTCAGGTTCCTGTCTGAAATGTAACCAATGTTCTGGGTTACCGTATAACTGTATTGACCAGGAGCAAGAGTGTTTTGTTAATCAGACGAGCTGTGTCTCTCAGTCATTCACTATTGTAGGTAAGGTACAGGTGAGAAACGTCTTCTAGAACTGATTCTTTATATGTAGGCTTTCTTCCAATTATCCACCAACGTATTCAAAATAGGTCTGTCTGCCTGCTTGATGTAACCTTTCATATGATTTGTATCACTACTTCCAAGTCTTATTCCCATGGCCTGCAGATATGATAAGCCCCCAAATACATATGGTGGTCAGGTAATCCTACAGTCCATGTGTAATTACATATTCCTGCAATCTCATTGTTATACAATTAGCCAACAACCGATGCACAGGTCTTGCAACCCTCTACTTGTAGGGCAAGTCCATCCAAGCCTGGTCAATGAGTTATTGTCATTTGATGGACACCTCTTTTCTAGAGTGTTGTGTCTTAGACCATTCATCAAAGGATTTCCTAATTTTGTTGCAAAGGTGATTTGCACAGCACATGGATCTTTGGACCCATGACATGTGGATTAAGACATCCAATGCACATTAAAATGGGTGGTGACGGTCTTCGAGGGTCATTGTCAATCACCACCTGAAATCAACTTCTCTTTCCTCTTCTTTCAAACTCTGTGGTTATCTTCCTTAAGCTGTAGATGCTAATAAAAGTTTTATTAAGTATTTAATGTGATTACAAAATTTGATAAATGAATAAAAAGACAGCTCTCTTTCAGTTTCTTCCATTAGCGGGCTTCGGAGCACACTTGATGAATGTTTATTGTATAAGCAGCATCTATAAAAGAATTCTAAGATTTCAACGTCTTTTAGTATTATCCAATGATCAAATGCAACATTTGGAGAGACGAAAGTCAGAACTTACATATAAAACCTACTTGTTTTGTATCATTAATGCCCCTTTAATTATGGGCACAGATAAAAATGTTAAAAAATTGAATAATAATAAAAGAAATGCAATAAAAATCTCCAAGAATCTATGCATATTTAATTATGGTGCAAAATAAAATACACATTTTTCAACAGCACAAATAAATTGTTATTGCAACCATAATGTAGTGGTAAAATAAGAAATGAGTTTTATCATTCAAACCAGCTCCATTCAGCATTTAAACTTACCAGTCATATTATATCATCGACTAATCCGCGTTTCGCTGGTCATAGAGCATAATTAACTCTTTGAGTTCTAGAGATAGTAATATTTTGGTTGACATAACTGAATTTCCTTTATTAAGTATGAGAATTGTAAATATAGTTCCATTTGGTTATCTAACCATGTTTCTCTGATTTGGGCCAAAAGTGGACTTTTGAAATTAATTCTGTTTTGAATTCTCTACAATCTGCCGCTTTATAGAATAAACCTGTAAGAGTGTGTTTAGGAGTTAGCTAATTAATTCCTGAGTGGTCCTTTTGAACTCTCTAGAGTGTCTTCACTAACAGAGTTATTTACTACAGTGAGAATTCCAAACTTGAGATTCAAATTGTCAAACTGGAAACATTCTGTAAGCCTCAATTTGGCTACTCTGGCCTTACATTCAAAACTCACTTTGAATTTTCACCTTAGTGGATAACCCTCAAATTGTGTCAAGAACAACTATATTTCACAAAGTACTTCAGTTGGAAAGCACATTTGTTCAGAATAATATTGTGCGATGCCATTGTCAGTTCTCCACACTAAACCATATAAAAATGCTCAACACAATTTGGGACTGTTCATTTTCCGAGATCAAATATTTATTCCATCAGTCACTGTTGATATACGATCCTGTGTTGTTTTGTTACAGAGAATGGAACTGTTACTGAAAAGACCTTTAAAGGCTGCAGTCAGGGTCTGGTGTGTAACGAAACGATGTACGTGGACCGGGGGATTCGTAAAACCTACATGAGCTCCTCATGCTGTCTCACAGACAACTGCAACACTGGAACTTATTACTGTGAGTTCAGGCTTCGTTCCTGTCCTAGGCCGGACTGAAACTGTTACTTTGTAGTCAGGCAATTAACTGTAATAAAATAGGAACGGTCCGGTCAGTGGCCATGTTCTAGATGTCAGGCAAAAAATATGCAATGGTGTAAAACAAAAAAAAGGAAATATAAAGATTAGGTATTACTAGTCTTCACCTGTCATCACTTGGTTTCGCCATATGTAAATTACGTTCTGAGCACGATTGGCAGCCATCGTCCTTTCTGCACTGCCCATAAAATATGGCGCCACAATAAGGGAAGGATGACTAACTATGGCACCTCAGATATCTCTTAAGTATATTTCCCATGGTCCTTAGCCAGCCTGTATTGAATGGTCATTCATGGGTATTTAAAAATATTAGGCCAATCTACAGTGCCAGATTTAGTCACTGCTGTTTTTGGTTAATGATGTCTCAAAATCTCAAATTCAGGGATAACGTCTGTTAATGTCTCTCCTCCAGCAACGGTTCCTGTGGCTGCATTAAACTGTTTGGCTTGTATAGGCAACAACCAGTCGTGTACTCTTCCAAATATGACATCAATCCGATGTGCCGGGGTCCAGGATCGTTGCATGACGATCACAAGCTTGTTTGTTAATGGTAAGAGAGGAAAAACAACCCAGAGCAAGCCAAACTATGTATGTACCTAAATATACGGAATCCTAGAGGTGCAAAGAGACAAAGAGCTCAGATGTATTAGCAGCCTTTAGTGTAGTAAAATAGATTTCCATCTGATTTATTCCTCAAAGAACTAGAATCTTTTCTTCTGGTGGACTGCTGCGTTATCCCAGTACGCACAGTTCAGGCTCATATGACAGAGTTCCAAGAGGGGTTGAAGCTATTCTTTTATACAAATATGTTTACATATATGTGAAAAAAAGTCACTGGAGAAATCTCCATATATCTGGCTGATGGATAACCCTCACGAACATCATTTAATCCCCTTATCCCTAGGGTCACACTTCTATTAACAGGTGTATTCAAAAAGTTAATTCCATTTTTATTCTGAGAATTCATTTAAGTCAGGACATAGCCAAACTGTTTATCAATGTCATTTTTTCAAAGATATCATGGAGAATAACTGCCCTCCTTTATCAACAGGTTCAAGCTCAAACTCTGTGGTTAAAGCTTGCGGAACAGGAAACCTTTGTGATCGGAGACTGGAATATAACACCGGGAAAGGAAGGTTGTATACGGATATAACATGCTGTGGGAAGACCAATTGCAACAATAATTCAATAGCAGGTAAATTAACCAGTACTCTACTAGTCTTGGACACACACAACCCAAACCTCTATCTTGGGGTAGCAACATATTAACTAAGGAAAGGTAAAAAAGCACATCTGAAACACATGTGAAGATTTGATAAGGTATAGTTATCTGAAAGATGGCTCATTCATATCATCACTCTCTACCCTTACTTAAACTCTGCCTGGAGGCTGGAGCTGCTCTGAAAGATCAGAGAGAGGAACATGAAAAGCCTCTACCATGGTCTCACTTGACCATGCTATGCTAGAGGGGGGAGATTCTACCTCTCCCTTGTCACCAGGGATGGATCTTGTGTGGTGTGCTACTACCACATTTCAAACCAGAATATTTTGATACATATCCCCTACAGACTTTCCAAGAAGTTGCACAGTAAATAACCTATGTCTATAAGACGTGAACACTCAAATAAAAAACTGTGCAGACTGTCCATGGAAAGAATACAGAAGTATTCAGTTCTGGTGGGCTAATAGCTAACAAACCAGTTACCTGTTATTCCAAATATCCACTATCACTAATGTATTTTACATCAGAGCAGACCATGGTGAATTCGACCTTTTGTTGGCCCAACTCAATAAAAGTATGTTTGTCCATTTCAATAATTCTTCAGTTGAGACTCACAAAGGAGTCCTGTCACAGGGATACTGTACACAACCTTGTCCTGTCACATCACTATTACACCGTTGACTAGTGTTTATGAACTGTCATCCACAGTCTCCGTGAATGAGACACTCAATGGACTTCAATGCTATGCATGCAATGAGACGGGAAAAGGAGAATGCACCAACAAAATCACCAAGGTGCAGTGTACGGGGAACATGACCTCATGCATGGACATTCAAGGTGAGACATGAATTCATTGTTTTTTACAGGTGACCCGACCACGTCCACTTTTAAATTCGTACAGCATGGAGCTCCTCTGTGCTCCTCTATGGGTCTACAAGCTATAAACTGCTAAAATCAACTTGCTTTAAACATAATTTTGTAGAGAAAAGTATTTAGGGAAGTAGACCTTTATAGCAAATTATGGCTCACATCTGGTTTAATTGCTGTTTGTTTGTGGCCAACTTCTATGTTCCATTCTTCAAGAGCTAATCCCATTTCTCTGCACAGGATTTCCACGAGGGACCACACTAATGCGTGGATGCTGCTCCAATAATGTGTGCCTTGGGCTATCCACGTCCTTGTTTGTCCTACAAAGTCAGAAGCTCTACTGCTGCAAAGGGAACCTCTGCAATAATGGAGTTGTTGCATCCTACTTCAGTTCCAGCTTGGTCACTGCAGAGAGGAACGTATATTTATTGGGAATGGCTCTGCTGGTTGTTATAGGTCGTGAGATGCTGCTTTAATCTCACATCGAACTTTCAGGAGAATGACGTGTTTGACTTGCACGTTAAGAACCATACCTCCCATAATCTGGGACATGTTCTGAACTGTAAAGTCATTCTAAAACGTGAAGCATCCGTGAAGGACAATTTAAAAATATTAGGCCAAACTCAAACCCTGTGAGAAGTTGGGACGTGTTCCAGGAGAAATCTGCCTCATATTGTAGCACTTAAACTGAATGACTTCTAAGAGAATTCAGCAATATCAATAAGTAAAAAGATTGTTAAAAGTAAAAGGAATCCAAACCATGCTCCAAATGCTTTCTTACACAACATTTATATTCTACCACAAAACATTCTATGTCTACCAGTAGTACCACATATGGGTTAAATTATTGCTTTACTGTATTTTTCAAAATAATTTCTGACTCTCAATGGTCATAGATCAAGAGCACTACAAACTGTCATCTATTTAAAGTTATAATGCATATATTACTGTTTTTAGCGACAATAAAGTGTCTTTAGATAATGGTCTACTCAGTGGCTTAGGAGATAGGAATTCTAGGTCCATGATTAACATAATTCCAATACTAAAACTGTTATTAACATGGACTCTTTTTTGTAAGTGAATATCACACCGTGCTAAAGAGGGCTCTTTGCAGTGACAAATATTAATCTATTCTATTTTTTGTGTGTATGCGTGTTCATTTATGTGTGTGTTCATGTGAGTGTGTGTACAGGTCTGTTTGGGTCAACAAGTTCATATGTGTGTATACCAATGAGTGTGTTTGTATAAAATAAAGGTATTTGGAAAGACACAATGAATATATATACACATGTACACATTTCCTATATAAAACCCTTTATTTTTTGCGTTCTTCTTTTAGATTCAATGGAGATGTGTGGGAATTGTGTGCAAACATTCTTTACATGTGCATTTATGTTCATTCATAATCATACATAAGGCGTAAAGTGTGTTTTAGTGCTTCTGTCTGGGTGTGATATCCTATTTATGGGAAGATGCACACAGATATGTCCAGATCCAAAATACGGGCTCTGTGTAAATATTGGGATAATTACAAGTTGTTGCTTTGATTTTTTTTTTTTCAAGCAATATAAATGTGTATAAAATATTTATTATTATAAATTCAATAAATATGTTAATTGTAATTTTTTTTATTATTCCTGCCTTTTAATTTTGTGAGTTGGATTTCTGAAATATAATGTGTGACTGAACAACAAAATCTCTCCAATTCAGTAAATCACTGAATACCGGGTCATTTTGAAAATTGTGTTAAAGGCGAAACATTACTGAATGACCTTTTTTTTATATTGAAATTTCCGCAAATACAAAACACACTTCTAAGCACATGAATGTTCTTTTAGCTTACGGTAGAACAAAATAATTTTCAAAAGGGTGTAAGTTAAAGGGAAACGATAGGGAGGGTTTTTTTATGCAAAAACGGCTTGGGTTAACGGCTGAATGGATTGAAGTCAGATAGATTTTTAATTTGTAATAGTTTGGGGTACTTGTCAACATCTGTACTGAAAACGATGTACTTCTGAATTAATTGACACACGGCGGACACATTCAGAAGATTTCAGTTTGACGTCCCTTGAAGTATCAAACATAAAAAAAATCCAAACATGAAGTCCCTTCTCAGACTCCCAGCAGGTACACAGTATCACAGTAAACAAATCAAATGAATGGACGTTCCAAGTCAACCATGGAAGTACACACATCAATTTGAGTTGGCCATATACTTACAAATCATAAAATATAATATGTACAAATTATAGATCACTGTAATATATATTAATAACAATTATCAACACATAACTTCACTTTTCAGACCTTCCTGCATCCTCATACCACAGATATCAACAAACCCCACAGACCTACATAGTTGAACATTCTGTAAAACGTCAGTAAAATATTCTAAATGTAAACAAAATTTGAGAAAGTCCAAGTTTGTTGTATATAGACTAAAGCATAGTGTTAGCATTATGTCCCATACAATCCAGCAATGGTTATTGTTTATAAAGGCAGTTTGACACTTACAAGCTAAGCATCAGATTTACCATCAGATAATGTTCTACTGGGTCTTAATTTGTCTGATGGAATGCTTATAAAATGTCATGGTAATATTGGTGCCAACAGGACCAGGACGTGTTGGAGACCTTGGCCTGACTAGAAGACAACTGGCAAGCCATGACAGCTCAGTTAACATTAATTCTCTCCATTAAATGGCTACAACTGTCTTCTGAAGGCAAAGTCTTACATAAAAACTACTAATCAAATGTGTTGTGGGCAGAATTGCATAATTAGAAAAAAATGTCAAACTCAAACAATTTAGTAAACTCAAAACACTACGATATCATGTATTTTCCTTTTATGAGCAGAGTATGTGATAATGTTTGATATGCAGAATACTCAGACTGCGAACTATAATATAATCTTCTTGTGTTCCTCTCGTAATATCTCCATCTCAGACCATGCAAAGGCTTTTGCCGTTTTACTGCTGTAATAATTATTCAATGCAATATTTCAAAACTGTTTTTTATTGGCATTCATTGCTAAGAAATAGATACAGAAAACATGTCCAGGCCACATAGCTAACAGAGACAGTTTTTCCTAATGGCCTCCCCATGGGAGTTATGGTCGTAAGAATTCTTTATTTGGCTATAGGGATTTAAAGTGCGTGTTTTAAAGCAGTTTGTGCATTTGGTAAGCCAAATTTTGTATCATCTCATATATTTCCGAGCTGTATGATTTGAACAAGTATTTGATTGTTAAAGGGTTACTCCAAGCACCATGAGCTCCTTACTGATCTGAAATGGTTATTGTGCCTGGAGTCAGTACGTGCAGCTTTTTTTACTATGAGGCATCTCCAGCCACTTCTTTGTGGTTTCATTAGCCAGCCAAGAATACTCAGCATTCTGGTGCCAAACAGCCAATGGTAGCATGGACCTCTGTCAGTGCTTTCCCTTTCCTCCCTCATTTTGTCCTCCCTGACAGCTCTCCTCCTCCGGTGGAGAGGAGTGACCTCAACCCAGGAGGATCAGTCTTCAGGGGGAACTTGGCCTCAGCACTCAAACAGAGGTATGTTTTATCTTTTTCCTTTTCTAATTTTTTTTTTTTTTTTTTGTGGGGCGGTCCACCATAGCAAGGATTGTTCTAACCAAAAACCCCGCCCAGACTTTCTGTGGCTGTCCAATCACAGACTTCCCAATGCAGATCAATGAGAAGTCCTTGCAAGGCAGGTGTTCTGGGCAATTGCTGCCTCTGGAGTTTAGCTCCACTGAGCTAACCAAACCAGGAAGTAACAGAATCATCACTCTGATTGACGGACGGGGGGCGGGGGTATGGGGTGTAACAAGTTTAATCTATAAAAATGCCATTTTATACATAAAGGACTTCAGCAAGCTACAGTGCTCTAGGAATCTGGAGTATTAATATTTTAATATTGTTAAAAAGAACATATAATGGTTGTAATGGAGCACAGTAAGGCGAGTAGGTGCCTGGAATATTTTTTGATTTTTTGTTCTTTTTTTCTAACTACAGATTAACCTTTTCAGTAATATCTAAGTTCCCAGCAAATAACCCTGGTTAGATTTCCCAGGATTGGTAGGTCCCTTGACATCACACTATAGCCACACCCATAATACATTGCAGCAGAGTGACATCATAACCAGTCACATGCATGCAAGCCCTGTGAATTAACGCACATTGGCCTGTTGCCGTCTTTTTGCAGAAATTAGCTAAAAATATAACATTGCTCGGGGCAGTTGTTAAGTTCGTCCCGACCAAAATACACTTCAAAAGTACACTTCTATCACTGTGTCAGCAGACTTTTCACAAGTGGTTTATAATTAATAAAATAGTAGTGGGAGTTTGAGCGCAGGACTTATTTTTGTGTATTAGTATTTACTTTTGTATCACACAGCCATGTTACAATGCTGCTACCCAGCCTATGTGTTCCCTATTAAGAGTTAATAAGTATTTACAGGTTTAAAAATACCCCTCCCTGTCTCATTGGAGATTTCTTTACTTGAAGCTAAAGCAAGCAAGGTGAATTGTTAGTGTAGGACCCACCTAAGAGGTTTGCCTTGACGTGGCAGGTGGGCTTACAACTTATGGCCATCGGAGTTACTAAAGTCCTACTAAATAACTACTCCATTTATTTAAATATGCACAGGGATTAGGGATAGTGCGTAATAACTTTTTTCTTTGGTTATAATGTATGTATTGGGGCTGATGTGTACTATGGTCATTGCTGCTGCCCAGTAGTAGTGGGAGTTTGAGCGCAGGACTTATTTTTGTGTATTTATAATGAATAAATTACATGTAATAATAGAAAATGTTATACATTCGTAGAGGGAATTTGAGGTCTGTGGCGGTTTTTGACTACTTAGTATGGGGGGGGCGATAGGTAACTCTTGGCACCATAACCACTAAAGTGATCTGTTGAGGTTATGGAACTTGGAGCGTTCTTCTAAAACAGCATTGCTGAGGAGGAAATATAATAAGCTCACCACAGGAATGTGTATATGCGTTAATATGTGTACACATGTTTTAAAAATAAAAACTGAAACCAGAACTTTTAATAAAGAGCATTATATTTCGGTGACAGTCTTCTTTTTAAATACAGTTTATGATTATTTGCATTTCAAGACGCATAGCAGGTGTTTGACATTAATACAATAGGGTAGATTGGATGGGTGAGTAGAGTGCATCAGGAAATATTTAGAAGAATCTCGTCAACAAAGGCGTAAGCAGCTCCTACGATCTGGCACAATAGTTCCTATAATGCCCAGTCATTTGCGATACATTGTCACGATACCAAGCACACATGACCTGGCCAACCAGTCTCACGCTACGTGGTCCTTTAATTAAGTCCGATAGTGAGTTACTGTATGGACGCATATTTTGAGCTGCCATTTGTGCAACACTGCGTACGGGTGTCCTGCCATCGCCATCATGACACTGACCAATAAATCTCCAGTCTTGCTTGCAGGGCCGCCATCAGGGGGTGACAACCATGACGGTTGTCACGGGCCCGGCGGCCCTTGGGGGTCGGCTGCCCGGGCCCTACGTGTAGCGGCGATGGGCCCTGTGTCTTCAGGGGCCCGGTCAGCGCTGCGGCCGTGCAATTGCGCAACCAGGCCCCTTTAAAAAAGCAAAGTACTGCTGGGAGGAAGTGGCCGTCACTTCCTCCCAGCTCCCTCCCCTCCGTGACGCGCGGGAGGGAATAAAGCCAGGCTGCGGGAGCCACGCTGACTCCCATCAGCCACAGCCTTCCACCTGCAAAAAAAGTAAGAAAAATTAGCTGTATGTTAATATGTATGTATGTGTGTATGTATGTCAGTATGTATGTATGTTAATATGTCTGTATGTGTGTTAATATGTATGTATGTATGTTTGTTAATATGTATGTATGTATGTATGTCTGTCAGTATGTATGTATGTATGTTAATATATATGTCAGTATGTATGTATGTTAATATGTATGTATGTATGTCTGTATGTCAGTATGTATGTATGTTAATATGTATGTATGTCTGTATGTATGTATGTTAATATGTATGTCAGTATGTATGTATGTATGTTAATATGTATGTATGTGTATGTATGTATGTTAATATGTATGTCAGTATGTATGTATGTTAATATGTATGTATGTATGAATGTATGTTAATATGTATGTCATTATGTATGTATGTATGTTAATATGTATGTATGCGTCTGTATGTATGTTAATATGTATGTCAGTATGTATGTATGTTAATATGTATGTATGTATGTATGTATGTTAATATGTATGTCATTATGTATGTATGTATGTTAATATGTATGTATGCGTCTGTATGTATGTATGTATGTTAATAATGTATGTATGTGTCTGTATGTATGTATGTATGTTAATATGTATGCCTGTATGTATGTATGTATGTATGTTAATATGTATGTCAGTCTGTATGTATGTCAGTATGTATGTATGTATGTTAATATGTATGTCAGTATGTATGTATGTTAATATGTATGTATGTATGTCTGTATGTTTGTATGTATGTTAATATGTATGTCAGTATTTTTGTATGTATGTTAATATGTACAGGGAGTGCAGAATTATTAGGCAAATGAGTATTTTGACCACATCATCCTCTTTATGCATGTTGTCTTACTCCAAGCTGTATAGGCTCGAAAGCCTACTACCAATTAAGCATATTAGGTGATGTGCATCTCTGTAATGAGAAGGGGTGTGGTCTAATGACATCAACACCCTATATCAGGTGTGCATAATTATTAGGCAACTTCCTTTCCTTTGGCAAAATGGGTCAAAAGAAGGACTTGACAGGCTCAGAAAAGTCAAAAATAGTGAGATATCTTGCAGAGGGATGCAGCACTCTTAAAATTGCAAAGCTTCTGAAGCGTGATCATCGAACAATCAAGCGTTTCATTCAAAATAGTCAACAGGGTCGCAAGAAGCGTGTGGAAAAACCAAGGCGCAAAATAACTGCCCATGAACTGAGAAAAGTCAAGCGTGCAGCTGCCACGATGCCACTTGCCACCAGTTTGGCCATATTTCAGAGCTGCAACATCACTGGAGTGCCCAAAAGCACAAGGTGTGCAATACTCAGAGACATGGCCAAGGTAAGAAAGGCTGAAAGACAACCACCACTGAACAAGACACACAAGCTGAAACGTCAAGACTGGGCCAAGAAATATCTCAAGACTGATTTTTCTAAGGTTTTATGGACTGATGAAATGAGAGTGAGTCTTGATGGGCCAGATGGATGGGCCCGTGGCTGGATTGGTAAAGGGCAGAGAGCTCCAGTCCGACTCAGACGCCAGCAAGGTGGAGGTGGAGTACTGGTTTGGGCTGGTATCATCAAAGATGAGCTTGTGGGCCTTTTCGGGTTGAGGATGGAGTCAAGCTCAACTCCCAGTCCTACTGCCAGTTCCTGGAAGACACCTTCTTCAAGCAGTGGTACAGGAAGAAGTCTGCATCCTTCAAGAAAAACATGATTTTCATGCAGGACAATGCTCCATCACACGCGTCCAAGTACTCCACAGCGTGGCTGGCAAGAAAGGGTATAAAAGAAGAAAATCTAATGACATGGCCTCCTTGTTCACCTGATCTGAACCCCATTGAGAACCTGTGGTCCATCATCAAATGTGAGATTTACAAGGAGGGAAAACAGTACACCTCTCTGAACAGTGTCTGGGAGGCTGTGGTTGCTGCTGCACGCAATGTTGATGGTGAACAGATCAAAACACTGACAGAATCCATGGATGGCAGGCTTTTGAGTGTCCTTGCAAAGAAAGGTGGCTATATTGGTCACTGATTTGTTTTTGTTTTGTTTTTGAATGTCAGAAATGTATATTTGTGAATGTTGAGATGTTATATTGGTTTCACTGGTAATAATAAATAATTGAAATGGGTATATATTTGTTTTTTGTTAAGTTGCCTAATAATTATGCACAGTAATAGTCACCTGCACACACAGATATCCCCCTAACATAGCTATAACTAAAAACAAACTAAAAACTACTTCCAAAAATATTCAGCTTTGATATTAATGAGTTTTTTGGGTTCATTGAGAACATGGTTGTTGTTCAATAATAAAATTAATCCTCAAAAATACAACTTGCCTAATAATTCTGCACTCCCTGTATGTATGTCTCTGTATGTATGTATGTATGTTAATATGTATGTATGTGTCTGTATGTATGTATGTATGTTAATATGTATGTATGTGTCTGTATGTATGTATGTATGTTAATATGTATGTATGTGTCTGTATGTATGTATGTATCTATGTATGTATGTCTGTATGTATCTATGTTAATATGTATGCCTGTATGTATGTATGTATGTTAATATGTCTGTCTGTATGTATGTATGTATGTCTGTATGTCAGTATGTATGTATGTATGTATGTTTGTTAATATGTATGTCTGTATGTATGTATGTTAATATGTATGTCATTATCTATGTATGTATGTTAATATGTATGTATGCGTCTGTATGTATGTTAATATGTATGTCAGTATGTATGTATGTTAATATGTATGTATGTATGTATGTATGTTAATATGTATGTCATTATGTATGTATGTATGTTAATATGTATGTATGCGTCTGTATGTATGTATGTTAATATGTATGTATGTGTCTGTCTGTATGTATGTATGTATGTATGTTAATATGTATGCCTGTATGTATGTATGTATGTATGTTAATATGTATGTCAGTCTGTATGTATGTATGTATGTATGTCAGTATGTATGTATGTATGTTAATATGTATGTCAGTATGTATGTATGTTAATATGTATGTATGTATGTCTGTATGTTTGTATGGATGTCAATATGTATGTCAGTATTTTTGTATGTATGTTAATATGTATGTATGTGTCTGTCTGTATGTATGTATGTTAATATGTATGTATGTGTCTGTATGTATGTATGTATGTTAATATGTATGTATGTGTCTGTCTGTATGTATGTATGTCTGTATGTATGTATGTTAATATGTATGCCTGTATGTATGTATGCATGTTAATATGTCTGTCTGTATGTATGTATGTATGTCTGTCTGTATGTCAGTATGTATGTATGTATGTTAATATGTATGTCAGTATGTATGTATGTTAATATGTATGTCTGTATGTATGTATGTTAATATATATGTCATTATGTATGTATGTATGTTAATATGTATGTATGCGTCTGTATGTATGTTAATATGTATGTCAGTATGTATGTATGTTAATATGTATGTATGTATGTATGTATGTTAATATGTATGTCATTATGTATGTATGTATGTTAATATGTATGTATGCGTCTGTATGTATGTATGTATGTTAATATGTATGTATGTGTCTGTCTGTATGTATGTATGTATGTTAATATGTATGCCTGTATGTATGTATGTATGTATGTTAATATGTATGTCAGTCTGTATGTATGTATGTATGTATGTCAGTATGTATGTATGTATGTTAATATGTATGTCAGTATGTATGTATGTTAATATGTATGTATGTATGTCTGTATGTTTGTATGTATGTCAATATGTATGTCAGTATTTTTGTATGTATGTTAATATGTATGTATGTGTCTGTATGTATGTATGTATGTTAATATGTATGTATGTGTCTGTATGTATGTATGTATGTTAATATGTATGTATGTGTCTGTATGTATGTATGTCTGTATGTATGTATGTTAATATGTATGCCTGTATGTATGTATGTATGTATGTTAATATGTCTGTCTGTATGTATGTATGTATGTCTGTATGTCAGTATGTATGTATGTATGTATGTTAATATGTATGTCAGTATGTATGTATGTTAATATGTATGTCTGTATGTATGTATGTATGTATGTATGTTAATATGTATGTATGTCTGCCTGTCTGTATGTATGTATGTATGTTAATATGTATGTATGTTAATATGTATGTCAGTATGTATGTATGTATGTATGTTAATATGTATGTATGTTAATATGTATGTCAGTATGTATGTATGTATGTATGTTAATATGTATGTATGTATGTATGTGTGTATGTATGTATGCAACGTGTGTCAGTATGTATGTATGTATGTGTGTCAGTATATATGTATGTTAATATGTATGTATGTATGTGTGTGTGTCAGTATGTATGTATGTATGTCAGTAAGTATGTATGTAAGTATGTATGTCTGTGTGTGTAAGTCAGTATGTGTATGTATGAATGTCTGTGTGTATTTCAATATGTATGTATATGTTTGTGTCTGTCTGTTTGTGTGTGTGTGTATTTATGTCCTTATGCGTGTGTGTGCAGTGTGCATAGGAATTCTTTCATATTGTTTATTGTCCGGCCCCCAACAGTGTCTGAGGGACCGTGAACTGGCCCCCTGTTTAAAAAGTTTGAGGACCCCTGTCATTATGTATGTATGTATATATGAATGTATGTCTGTATGTATGCATGTATGTCAGTATGAATGTATGTCTGCATGTCATTATGAACGTATGTCTGTGTGTATGTGTGAATGGATATCAGTATGCATGTATGTCAGTATGTATGAATGTATGTATATATGTCTGTATATATGCCAGTATGAATGTATGCCATTATGAATGTATGTATGTATGTGTGTATGGATGTCAGCGTCTGTATGTCTGTCTGTATGAATATATGTCTGTATGAATGAATGTATGTCTGTGTGTATGTATGTCGGTGTATGTATGTGTATGTCCTCATGCATGTGTGTCTGTATGTATGTTAGTATGTGTCTGTCACTATGTATGCCTGTGTGTCTGTATATATGTGTATGTCTCAGTATGTGTATGTCAGTATGTATGCCTATATGCGTGAATGTCTGTTTCAGTATGTGTGTCTGTTAATATCTATCTGTGTGTATCTGTGTCCTTTTGTATTAGTGTGTGTTTTTGTGTCTGTGTGTGTATTCCTGTGGGCGGGATTTGGAGGCGGACCCTGTGGGCGGGATTGAAGGCAGGGCCCAGAACCTGAGCTGAGTTAGGGGCCCCAAAATTTCTGGTGGCGGCTCTGCTTGCTTGTATAAAACGTTTTGCCGAGACGTTTCTGTATGTTGTGCTGCTTGTCTGCTTTGATTGTGTATTACTGCAGTTGTTCTGGTAATTATTTTACTCCTTAACCAGGGTTGTTTAGACCCTGTTGGTTTTGCACCTTCTTTCTGGTGTATCTTTTTTTGCTACACCCACAGGGGTATGTATTAAAGATTAAAAAAAAAGGAAAGTATACATACATACATATATATATATATACAGTATACACACATACACACAAAAGCTCCCTGTACCCGTGGACCATACAGAGCTCGGCCACGCTACAACAGAGGTAGCGGAGGGGGGAGAAAGAAATTGACAGGGGGGGAGAAACTGACAGGGAGGGGAATTGATGGGAGGAGGGGAATGAGAGTGGGAGGGAGGTGAGAGTGAGCCAAAGGGGAGGGAGAAGAGGGACAGGGGAGAAGGTGACAAGGGGAGAGTGACAGAGGGGGAGAGGGGAAGAGGGGAGAGAGTGATAGGGGAGGAGAGATTGACATCATCACACACACACACAATCACACACAATGCACCCACCACACACAAGACAATGCACACCCCTTGGAGGGTGAAAGTGACAAGGGAGGAGAAAGAGAGGGACAAGGGGGAGAAGAGAGTGACAAGGGGAGAAGAGAGTGACAGAAGGGGGGAGAGAGGGAGAGGGGGAGAGTGACAAGGGAGGGGGAGAGATTGACATCCATCACACACACACACAATCACACACAATGCACCTTACACACAAAGACAATGCACCCCTTGCACACAGAAAAACACACAATGCATTACACACACACATGCAATACACCCCACACACAATGCACCCTTACACACACAGAAACACACAATGCATTCCTTACACACACTAAATGCACCCCATACACACACTCAATGCACCCCTTACAGACGCACACACTGCATCCCGTACATACACAGAAACACACCTTGCAGCCCTTACACATACAAACACAGATTCACACAATGCATTCCATACACACATATCAGGACATCCCCTACACACTCCACCCCCTGTGAACAAACTCAATGGTGGAACATGAAGGTGGACTCTGGGACCCAGACCTTGAGCTGTGTAAAGGTCCCCTAAAAAAATGGAGCTGCTTCCCGTTCTCCCAGAACATTGATTTTCGTGACCACAGTTACAAACAGCCTCCAGAGATCCTGTTCTACACCAGACCAGTGGAGCCAGACTGCAGCTAGAGCCCATCATCATCCTCATCTGGTTGTAAGTAGGCAATCTAGTATATTATTCGTGGCACTAATCTCTAATTTACCTCACATTAAATGGACACTATAGTCCCCAGAACCCCTGCAGCTTAATTTAGTGGTTCTGGTGTCTAGCCTGTCCCTGCAGGCCTTTTAATGTAAACACGGCAGCACTGCAGCACTAGCGTTAGTTAACATGGCAGATCATATGGGTGGGGCATTGTGATGTCACATGGGAGGGGAGGGGCGGCAAAGTTTACTTTTGCCTAGGGCGGCAAAAATCCTTGCACCGACCTTGGGTGAAGTATGTATGTATGTGTGTGTGTGGGTGATCTGTGTATGTGGGTGAAGTGGTGATGTGTGGTAGGAAGTGTGTGAGGGGTGCACTGTGTGTGTATGCAAAGGTGTACTCTGTGTGGGTGGGAGTGTACTGTGTGTGGGGAGTTCACTGTCTGTGATCGTATACTGTGTTCTGAGGGTTGTAGAGAGTGGGATAGGGAAGGGCTTTATTATTTTTACTTTAATAATGTTTAAAAAAAAAAAAAAGAATATTCCCCTTACCTTGCACAATCAGCTCTGTGGTGATTGTGAGGCTGCTTATCCATCAGGTACAGGGGAGGTCACGAGATGAGAGGTATCTCTCTTGGAGCTCAGGCACTTACAAAGACTGACCCATACAAACCCACAGACTGACCCTCCCACACAGACTAACCCATACACATACAGACTGCCATCCCCACAGACTGCCGCATACACACACACACACTCGCAGACTGACCTATACACATGCAGACTGCCACCCTCACACACAAACTGACCTATACACACACACACAGACTGCCCCCCACACAGACTGACCAATACACACACAGACTGGCCGGCTACCCACGTACTGACATTGATAAACACACACACACACACACACACACTGAGACTGACCCATACACACACACAGACTGACCCCCCCACACAGACTAACCCACACACACACACAGACTTCCCCCCCACAGACTGCCGCATACACAAGCACACACGCAGACTGACCTATACACACGCAGACTGACCCCCCCACACAGACTAACCCACACACACATACAGACTTCCCCCCACAGACTGCCGCATACACATACACACTCACAGACTAATCTATACACACGCAGACTGCCACCCTCACACACAAACTGACCTATACACACACACACAGACTGTCCCCCACACAGACTGACCAATACACACACAGACTGGCCCCCTACCCACGTACTGACATTGATATACACACACACACACACACACACTGAGACTGACCCATACACACACACTGACCCCCCCACACAGACTAACCCATACACACACAGACTGCCCCCTCACAGACTGACGCATACACAAGCACACACGCAGACTGACCTATACACACGCAGACTGACACCCCCACACACAAACTGACCCCCCCACACAGACTAACCCATACACACACAGACTACCCCCCCACAGACTGCTGCATACACAAGCACACACGCAGACTGACCTATACACACGCAGACTGACACCCCCACACACAAACTGACCTATACACACACACACAGACTGCCCCCCACACAGACTGACCAATAGACACACAGACTGGCCCCCTATCCACGTACTGACATTGATATACACACACACACACACACACAGAGACTGACCCATACACACAGACTGACCCACATCCTTAAAGTTCTTACAGTAAAAAAACCTTTCCTTTGCCTTAGACAAAATCTTCTTTCTTCCAGTCTATGTAAAGTCCGGTTTGTGAATAGATTTCCACACAATGGTTTGCATTGGCCCCGAATATGTTTGTATAATATTATCATATCCCCCCTGATGCAACGTTTTTCTAAACTAAATAGGTTTAAATTTGTTAACCTTTCTTCAAAGCTGATATGTTCCATTCCTTTTATTAATTTTGTAGCTAGTCTCTGCACTTTTTCTAGTGCCATAATATCCTTCTTTAGAACAGGTGCCCAAAATTGCACAGCATATTCAAGGTGTGCTCTTACCAGTGATTCATAAAGAGGCAAAATGATATTCTCATTCCGAGAATTAATGCCCTTTTTCATGCATGACAATACCTTACTGGCTGTAGCCAGAAAACATTAAAGCGGCACTGTCATGCCAAACTTGCCTTTCCCTAATCGCTTCCTCTTCTCTTCCTCTCTCAGGATCTGTTCTTCATTTCTTCCTGTGTGCTCTAGTTTTCTTTAAAACATAAGACAAATTAGGGACTATTTTGTCTTATGTATATTTCCTACGCCTGACCAGCTATGACCAGCGGAGGAGCAAAGTGTGCTCCAGTTCCCGTGGTCTGAGAAAATTTCCCACAATTCTCCCCTTTCCTCCGTGACCTCGCGATGCCCCCTTTCACTATTCCCGAATGTCCTGTCATTTAGAAAGAACGCCAGCGAAACTACTGATGTTCATCCTAACAGAATGAGAACAATTTGTTCATTCATGTTAGGACGACAAATGGTACTTTTAGGTCGGTTCAAAATTTAATTCTAATGAATGAAATTCCGATATGATACGATCCGTGCGATCCACGGTATTAAAGAACTATCTACTAAAAGGCTGAAAGCCAACTTTTTAAAATGACTTAGTATTAGTAATTAATCTTCCCCTACTCGCTTTACCACGAGTAGGGGCATGTCTAATAAACAGTGAGCAGCCTGTGGCCACTCACTGTTATAAAAAATAAATAAAGCATCCCCCAATAAATACCCCCCCATGGTCGGTCATCTCTTAACTAGCCGTGGGAGAACATAGTGTCCCCCCCCCGAATCCCCATCGGTGCTCCGTGAGTGTGGGCTATTCAACTAACACTATGTCCCCCTGCTAGTGGGCTATTCAACTAACACTATGTCCCCCTGCTAGTTAATGCCCCAACGTGGGGCCATTTGTTGGAAGGGGGGGCTTTTTTTTACAACAGGCCACAGGCTGCTCACTGTAGGCATGCCCCTACTTGCGGCATAGTAGCTCCCTCCTTGTTATAAATTGAACGAACAAACAAACATCGATGGTGTTTGTTTGTTCGTCTGAAATTTCTATTCATTCCTTCTGACAAATGAATAAATATACCAAATTTGGACAATTGAGAATGCCCAAGTGTTTAATTGTGCATGCGCGGGAATTTCACAGCGCTATCTAGTGGGCGCAGATGATGTGACCCACAGGGACTTCATCTGCCCACACAAAGATGGCGGCGCCCAGGACCTGGGTCCAGGCACAAAATGAAGATTCAAAATTAAGTAGTATGAGGGGCTTAGGGGCATTTGGGAATGACGTGGGGGGCAGTTAGATGTAGTGGAGTCGGGAGGGAAATTAAAAAAAAACCTGGATTCGGCCATGTCAGTGCCGCTTTAAATACTGGACGATATCTAACAAACACAACTGCGGAACTTATGTTGAGGGCATATTTGGTAAGTTTTATTTTATCCAAGGTGTCCCTAAAGTATACATTTTCTAGAAGTGTCCCAGTGTAAACAGGCAATATGATTACTCCGATACACTTATTTAACTAGTTTAACTTAGAAATTTAACCTCCAGGAGAAATGAAAATTCAGGGTTTTCCCAGTGTGAGCAATATCTATTTGATATCTAGAATGAGATTCCCAAAGTTGACAAAAGTAGTTTTCTACGTTCATTCTCCACATCTCTCTCCTGTCTGGTAGGACATGGGTTAAGTGGTATATTCAAGGTCAAAATTTTAAAAATTTTGTAACATATTTCGGAGGTCAGGGAGTGGATTTTGACTGAGCTCACACACATTTGGGGTGTGTCCTTGTTTTCACCAAACCTGTTCTATGTTATGTCTCTTTATTCATCGTAGACGTAGCTATTCAGCTGATAGACGAGGACTGGCTACTCCCCCCAAAGACCTTCCAGTGTTGAATGGGGGGAGAACGCTTAAAGGAATCATTTAGGATATTCAAAACATGGCGATTGTCTGGACAGCGTTCCTACTACTGTTCAATATCTCTCCAGGTGAGTGGATGGTTGAGCTGCATGTGGATAGTAAGGGTTTCGTTGTATATTTTTCAGTGGTAAATATTCATTATCATCCAGTGAGGGTGCTGAGATATTTATATGAAGTCCTCTGATTGTTCCTAAGTACCATCACTATTGTGCGTTATATTTCAGTTATTATACAGTTAGTGTGTTGAGATATTTAGCTCACTGTGTGTCTTGGTGTTACAAAGTGCAGCCTTACATATCTAGGTGAAGGCATGTTGATGAAACTAAATATTTACACATCCCTGATACACGTTCAGATGAGTATTTCGATAGATAGATAGATAGATAGATAGATAGATAAATAGATAGATAGATAAAATTACCATTCAGCTTGGACAGGCTTGTGGTACTGACTGTCATTTTAATATTGTTGCATACGATTTGTAAATGATTTAATCTTTTTGGATAAAAAAAATAAAAAAATTCAAAATATTAAAATATAAAAACTTATATCAGTTTATCAAAAAATATAAAAAAAAAATTAAAAAATACATGAAATAATTTTAAACATTTATCCAAAAATATTAAATCACTGGAAACAACGTATTCAGAAATATTAAATTGAGGACATAGTAGTTATCGTTCTTGTTGGGGTTAAAGATGGTTTTGGATGAATGTGAGCCGATACCTGTGTATACTGTGTATGTTTTGTGGATTACTCAGAATTTCTCCAATTGATATATTTGTTTAAAATTACCTTTTTCGCTGATACATATTGTATATCAAATGAAAAGTCCAAATATGTAACTTTTGTTTTAAATCACGTAGATCAGCAGCTTTTAGATAAAGATATAAAATTAAATAAAACATTGTAGCAAAGAATGTTGGGCTTTAGTTAAGGGACACGTCAGTCTTGTGGATTGCAACTGTAGAGGTTCTAATGAGATGGACAGACAGTCTTGCACATTCTTGTCTACGGTAATGGTCCGATAACGAAGGTAAATGTGTCGGATTACCCATGTCAATTCTAGTATAGCCTTACAGCATTATAATTACACATTATGCTTGACAGACAGCATAATGGTTGCCTTTAAAACAAATCTAAACTAGTCATTTGTTTTAAAGAGACATCAGAGCCAAAAAAATTAGATCTATTTGACCAATCTTGTGCACATGCTCCTAAGAGAGAGCTGGCAAGGGTAGTGCTGGGCCACAAACAAACTAAGATGTGAGCTGCTGTCTGAAAAAAAAAATTCTGCTGCATCTGGTTGTCTCCTGGTACAGTACCGCTGGAGAGAGGTGACAGAAGGGAATTTTGGATGGAGCTTGCCAGCTCAACACTGTATGGATTTAAGCTTTTATGCTTGGACTAATGGCCATGATATCAAACTATCGAAGGTTTGACTAGTGCAAATATTCGGTTAAGAGATTTGTTTTTCCAATTATCCACAATTCCCGGTTTAGTGACTATACCTTGCTTGTATGTTTGTGAAGCATGTCCATCCTCTGTGCTTACTTGGTAAATTCTTCAAGTGCTAATTCAGTGTTCTGACTGTCCGTTAAGAAATATTGGGATTCTGAGGCCAGATAGGATTTTTTGTTTTTTGAATTCTTTATTTTTGCGGTGCATATAAAGAGAAACATATGGAATTCCAGACATGACATCGAGTCATCCGGTAAGAGATCTCCTGGTACGTGTAGGCTTCTGTTTCCTACTATCATTCATTTATTTCCTTTTAGCTTTGATGGGGGCTTTCTTTTACTAGTAGAGATCTCCTGCCTGTTTGCTAGCCCTGTTTCCATCCATCTGTTTCCACTCCCTAGGGTCAGTTTTTTCTGCCCACCACCTGCATGACATCGAGTGGTATTGCGATGGTGTAGAGTATCAGACATGTTGAGAAAATTGCACCATTTAAAAAAAAAACAAGCATTGTGAATCAGATAACACGCTTATGTAACAGTAGTAAACTTTTAGTTGTGTTCTGGGTACCCGTTGTGGTGTGACCATATGTTCTAGTATGTGTGTCCGAGTTTACTTGTCGCTTGACCTGGGCCCTCTTTTGGGGGTCGCTTGTCTTTCTGGTGAGTGCTGTAAGGGCATCCCTGTCGTGGCTACAGTCGGTACCCTTTGACTTGTGCTTATGGGTCTGTGGTGCCCGACTGAAGGCTAGCTAGGTGTGGTCGAGTGCTGCGTTGAGCAGGTCTGTGTTGGGCCCACTAGAGTTGCTGCAGTCAGTCGGTTGTTGTGTGGGTATGAGTATGCAAAGGTCTGTGGGTGTGGCAGTCTGTGGGTGCCTCTTGTCGTGGGTGGCTTTGCTGGTCCGTTTTGGGGCCTAGATAGTAGCGGTGTTGTGGTGGCAAATGGGTGGGTTAGTTTGGTTTGTAGTGCCCCTAACCAAGGGGACTGCGGGGGGGGGGAGAGTCGTGGTGGGCGTGTGGCCCTATTCCTATCCTCCTGTCACCTGGGACGGTGCACCGGGGTTGGTAATCCTGTCCAGCCTTGGGAACAACATAAAACATAACGAACTATCAAAACAAGAATAAATTTTTGCAGGAGGAGTGCAGTTTGTATCTGTCTGCTTCTCTTTGGAGTTAGGACCCAGTCATGTCACAATGCCCGTGGCCGAGTGGTTCCATGGGGTAAAGGCGACTATTGTGGCTGGGTCCCAGGTCGGTGTTGCCCTCTGGTCTCTTGGCTCCTCGTCAGGGGCTGTCAGTCCCAGTGCTCGCAATAATGTGGGCGCCTCTTCAGCAGAGGTGATCCTGTGGATAGTCCCATTGTGGCTCACTGTGAGAGCTCGTCGGGTAGTTCATTGGTATGAGATTCCCACTTGTCTTAGTCGGCTTGTGGCCTGGAGGAGAGATTTGCGCCATTGTTACATTGTTAGGTGGGCCTTAACAGGTCCTGGTAGAAGGATAGATCAGCTCCCTCGAATGTGTAGGGAGTTCGGTTTCGTAGTGCAGCAAGTAGTGCCTGTTTGTCTTGGGCTAATGCGCAGCGGACTATGGTGTCACTCACTGAGTTTGTTGGGGCTTTTGGCAGGCGGAATATGCCATCAAAGGTGAGTTTTTTGGCTTGTGGAGGCGATAGTAGCAAGGCCGTTAGGTGCCTCAGGTAGTGGGGTATCTCTGCCATGGTGACAGACTCTGGCACCCCTCTTATCTTCGGGTTGTTGCACCTGGAACGGTCCTCTAGCATAGCAAGGTGTGCAGAAAAGGTTTGTTGCGTCTTTTGGATGGTTTGAATAGAGTCTTTCATTGTAGATACTTCTTGCCTTATATCTATGATGTACTCTTCGCTTGCTCTGACTTTGTCAGTGACCATCTGTAGGTCGGCCTGAATGATTGCTACGTCTGTGGCTAGCGTCTGGCGGAATTCATATGGGATGCGCCCGAGAAGATCCTCCAGGTGTTCAGGAAGATGGAAGGCCGCGGCCTTTTTCCGCCGCCGGTTTTGTCCGGTTGTTGCAATAAACGCCATGTATCGAGGCCGGGTTGCCTCCTCTCCCTTGTGCCGTCTTTGGTGTGGCTGGATGGGCTGTTAATTTTGAGAATTTTGGCGGATTGTTCAGGATGCCATCAGAACGGTGGAAAATGGCGCCTGCTTCGTTCCGCGGCTGAGCCCCACCCCCCCAGATAGGATTTTGATGGGATTGGGGGGTGACTGTTCTGCTGGTGATCCCTAAGTAAGACCTAAATTTAATATTTTGCATAAGCTCTTCAAATTATTTAATAATTTTTGACCAAGTTTTAAAAATAATTTCATAGTTTATTAAATATTTAAATTTTTGATTATATATTTTTCATTATTTTAATATTTTGAAAAAATATATTATATATTTATCCAAAATTGCAAAATAAAAAGCTTATCCAAAATTTAAAATGAAGATCTAAATGGGAAATAGCAAACGTTAAAATGTTACATTGATGTTTTATTATATTATTGCTTAAATGGCTTCTTTTAGTGGTACGTAAGCAATTAACTTATCTGAAACAAACAAAATAAACTAACAACAAAAACTAATCACAGTTTTCTTTTAAAACTAACCTTTGGAATGTCCTACAAAATGTAGCAATTTCACTAACAGGAGCACATGGCTTGGCATTTCCTGGTCTCCAGTTTTATGCCACCATAGTGTGTGTGCGCTTGTGTATAGTGTTTTGTTTGACTAGTGAACAGTTGGGAATATAGAACAATATTACCCATAAACCTTAGCCTCCTTCCTTCCTTAAAGGACCACTATAGTGCCAGGAAAACATACTCGTTTTCCTGGCACTATAGTGCCCTGAGGGTGCCCCCACCCTCAGGGTCCCCCTCCCGCCCGCCTCTGGAAAGGGGAAAGGGGTTAAAACCTACCTTTTTCCAGCGCTGGGCGGGGAGCTCTCCTCCTCCGATCCTCCTCTTCTCCTCCCCGTCGGCTGAATGCGCAAGCGCGGCAAGAGCTGCGCGCGCATTCAGCCGGTCACATAGGAAAGCATTCATAATGCTTTCCTATGGACGCTGGCGTGCTCTCACTGTGAAAATCACAGTGAGAAGCACGCAAGCGCCTCTAGTGGCTGTCAATGAGACAGCCACTAGAGGAAATAGGGGAAGGCTTAACCCATTCATAAACATAGCAGTTTCTCTGAAACTGCTATGTTTATGAAAAAATGGGTTAACCCTAGCTGGACCTGGCACCCAGACCACTTCATTAAGCTGAAGTGGTCTGGGTGCCTAGAGTGGTCCTTTAACCCTACTACTGTATTGTACCGCTATTGTATATATATTTTGGTCCTTGTAGCAGCACCTCTATGGAGGAATGCATGTTCATGGTGTGCCCCAATACCCTTTTTTCGGTATCCTTCATTAGAACAAGCCAACTGATGCTGAGATTTTTATCATAACTTTTCAATGCATCCTATCGGTGTCCATATAAAATGTATCATTCTTGCAGTCCGTAATTTTTTTAATACCATAGGTTATGTCGTGGCAGCCTTTGACTAGTTTAAATTATGACATTCAGGGTGTGTGTGAAGAGAATGGCAAAGTGACATATTTATGGGTAAATACGTACGACATTTCATTAATAAGTGGGTCAAAAAATCTCCCAGCAATACGACAGTGATTCATATATAAAGCATTCCGATCTATCTCTATCATTTACGCGGTTTATACGCCTGCTTATTCATACTATGATGTCACACGACAATCTGTACGTCCGTCCTGCTTTAGTTCTCTGCTGTCCCTTATCTAGGGACACCATGGAACTGCCCCCAGGCAGCATAGCGTGAGCACATAATTAGATGCGTTCGCACTGTGCAGCAGGTAGTATGTATAAAGTAATTAAAAGATATATAATTGGTTCAGTAAATAGTTAGAATTTTAGACCTCTTTCTTTTTTGAGATTCTTGAGCATATGAAGAAGGGTGTTGTCATGCTGTCAGTTTCCATGATACAGTCACAGTGTATTAACCCCCTAAGGACTGGCCTGTTTTGGCCATGTTGTACGTTAAGGACCAGGCCTGTTTTAACACTTTTGTGGTGTTTGTGTTTAGCTGTAATTTTCCTCTCTCTCATTTACGGTTCCCATACAAGTTATATATTGTTTTTTTCAGGACAAGAAGGGCTTTCTTTACATACCATTATTTGTATCATGTCATATATTTTATTTAAAAAAAATAATAAAATATGGTGAAAAACTGAAAAAAAAACATGTTTTTGGACTTTTACTTGGAAAATCTTTTACTTATCTACAAAAGCTAATGAAAAAAACAGCTAAATAGATTAAAAATGTTGTCCCGAGTTTAAAAACACCCAGTGTTTAGATGCTTTATTGCTTTTTTTGCAAGTCATAGACCTATAAATACAAGTAGGAAATTGCTGTTTCAATATATATATTTTAAATGTATCAATAGTGACATTGTAACACCGTTATCTGTCATAAATCCTCGAATCACACCTCACATGTACATATTTTTTTAAAGTAGACAACCCAGGGTATTTAAAATGGGGTATGTCCAGTCTTTTTAGTAGCCACCTTGTCACAAACACTGGCCAAAGTTAGCATTTATATTTGTTTGTGTGTTAAAAATGCAAAAACCGCTAACTTTGGCCTGTGTTTGTGACAAAGTGGCTACTAAAAAAGGCTGAACATACCCCATTTGCAATACCTTGGGTTGTCTCCTTTTGCAAATGATATGCCATCATGGGGCTGATTCTCATTCCTGGGCTATCATATGCTCTCAAAGGCAACATAACCAATCTGACAAATTTCAATAAAAAAAAAAAAGTAAAATCAAGCCTTATAGTTGACCCTGAAACTTTCACAAACACTATAAAACCTCTACATGTGGGGTACTGTTTTACTCAGGAGACTTTGCTGAACACAAATATTAGTGTATCAGAACAGTGAAATGTATCACAGCAATAATATTATCAGTGAAAATGCCGTTGCTGTGTGAAAAATGCAAAAAAGGTCACTTTCACTGACAATATCATCGCTGTGATATGTTTTACTGTTTTGAAACACTAATATTTGTGTTCAGCAAAGTCTCCTGAGTAAAACAGTACCCCCCATGTACAGGTTTTAGGGTGTCGTAGAACGTTACAGGGTAAACACAGTGCTAGCAAATTAAATTCTCTGGACTTTCGGCCTGGGTTGGCAGGCAGGTCCCTCAAATTGCAATCATTAAAATTACTTAATTAGGTAAAAATATTACATAAATACGCACGTAGAATTTTAATATATACACATATTTATATATTTGACGTCTACGTGTATATTTATGAAATTATTTATGTAATTATGTATATGGACATATGTATATTTTGTATTATTTTTATTTATTTATACATACATATATATATCATTACATTCTGAGTGCATTTTGATATAAATATATATATATATTAATATCAAAATACTGTTAGAATAAAATTACATATATATAATTTTTATTAATTATTAAAAATAATTTTAACTTTTTGTTTATTTTTATTAACATATTATTTATAATTTATAATATATATATATATATACAATATATATAGTTATTATATATATTGTATAAATACGTGTGTAATTTAAATTAAAAGTTTTTTTATATTAATATACGTATATATAAATATAAAACACTTAGTATGACATTATATATATGATATATATATACATATATTATATATAGATATAATACATGTGTATATATATCATATATATAGAAACATATATTATTTTTTTTTTACACTGATTGCTTTATTTTTTAACTTTATTTTTGATTTTCCACTTGCAGGGAGACTGCCTGTCAGCACAGACAGTCCTCCTGCAGGCAGATACACAGACACCTATTGCAGTCATGTGATCGAGTGATCACGTGGCCGCGGGGTCCTGATGTGCCGAGGGGAGACTTCCCGTGCAGACAGGCAGTCCCCCTGGACCGGGAGGAGCACTGATCGCTGCCGGGGGAACGACGGCGATCAGGTAAGTAGCCCCAGACCCTTATGATGGTTCAGGACTGTCATCGGTCCCCAAGGGGTTGAGGATATCACGATTTTGGCTTCTTTGAATTTAACCGGATAACGACAATTATGTAGTTATCTAGAACACAGTGGTGTATATTTCTATTTTGGAACTTTTTGTTCTAGAGATCAGGCTAGCTACAGATGTAATGATCTGGGCAGTTTTCAAGCTTGATAATTGATAACAGGTCTAGGGTGTTTACCATGCTCTTTAATTAAATAACTTTTGAAACAGAATAAGAGTATAAAGGCACTCAACTATACAACCCAGTGCAGCCATAATACACCAAATCCAATGTCGCCTTTTTACTTCACACTTAACAACGATCATACATACCCAGCGGAAACCCACACAGTGGTTATAGTTACCATTCTCATAAATACCAACTTCTCATACCTATAAAAATAATATCCTACAAAAGAAGATAGGATAAAACTGATATAGTGCAATCTGTATATACACAAGAAATATTGTTTTCCAAAATCGGGTCACTCACATTCTTTTGAGCGTATAAAGTTGGCTCTGAATTTCTGGACTTAAAGGACCACTATAGTGCCAGGAAAACATACTCGTTTTCCTGGCACTATAGTGCCCTGAGGGTGCCCCCACCCTCAGGGATCCCCTCCCGCCGGGCTCTGGGGAGAGGAAGGGGTTAAACTTACCTCTTTCTCCAGCGCTGGGCGGGGAGCTCTCCTCCTCCTCTCCTCCCTCTTTTCCTCCTCTTCGGCTGAATGTGCATGCGCGGCAAGAGCCGCGCGCGCATTCAGCCAGTCCATAGGAAAGTATTCACAGTGAGAAGCACACAAGCGCCTCTAGCGGCTGTCAAGAGACAGCCACTGGAGGCTGGATTAACCCTATTATAAACATAGCTATGTTTATAAAAAAAAAAGGGTTAATCTTAGATGGACCTGGCACCCAGACCACTTCATTAAGCTGAAGTGGTCTGGGTGCCTATAGTGGTCCTTGAAGCTTCCTGAATTCTAATGAATAATATGACGTGCCTGTGTGAACCATTGATTCCATCACAAATAGGAATATGGTCCGCAACCATGGATACGAGACTCACTTCTTTATCTAATCCTAATCATAGATAAATTAGAAAATTCCAATGTTTCCAACCTAAATATTATTGATACAATGACTTTAACTGCATCCATGCACTATTTTAAATTTCACATTATATCATGTGAAAGTCACCTGATTTCCTAATATTACATTGTACTGTGAAAAAAAACATACACAAGTGTAGAAATCTTGGTATACAATGTGAGCACTAAGGTAGTGCACAATATAAAAATACAACCTTGGTGTACAAGGTGCAGGGCCGCATGAACATAGGGGCAGATGGAGCTGCAGCTCCAGGCCAATGCCTATGAAATAGGACAAATGATTTAAAAAAAAAATGTATGTGTATAATTTTTTTTTTCTACCACTCTTCAAATGCTCTTCATTAAGTATAGAAACTTAAGAGGGATGTAGGGGAACAAAACTGGTTTGGACTGGCTGACAATGTAATTAGTTAAGGTAAAGCTGACTTTGCGCACTATGCAAATGCTCTTGCTGCTTCACTCTAACCCTGTGGCATGTTCCCTTTCTTGTACAATCACTACATACACTTTTTCTCTATCCTAGGCTGTATAACTGGAGCTTCTGCCTGCTAGTAAGAAGGTTAGGAGAAGAGTGGACCAGTGAGTGTTAGGGGATGGTCCTTAGAAAGCTAAGAGCTAGCGCATGACATGAATTAACGCCAGGCTGACCATCCAATTCTTTGTTCAAATACGCCCCCTTTTTGGGCATGTTTGTCCCTTTGGGCAGTTCTGGTTACGTGATTCACGTCAGTGGCCCACCCATTTACCCCCCCAACCAAAATCCTGCTTCAGTGGATACTGCTATCAGGGGGTATGGATTTACTTGAAAGATGAAAGCGAGAGATTAGCATAGGACATGTGTTTTCTGATAGCTATGTCCTGTTAGGTTCCTTCCAGCACAACCTCCACCAGATACATGACGCTTGGGAGGTATGACTGTTTTAGTGATACAACTACATGTCTGTTCGTCCACCCATTGTAAAGCGCTGTGGAATTTGATGGCGCTATATAAATATCATAATAATAATATATGATTCAGTATTTAGGCCCATTGTATTGTCAGTACTGGCCCAATTGGCTCTTAATCCGGCCCTGACAAAGTGGGAAATATAATGGAAACCTAATGGAGAAACAAACTGGGCAGGTTTCAGAATAAGGATTAGATTTGTTAGTATATTTTCCACCTTGTACACCAAGTTTGTATTCTGTGTTTTGCACTATATTAGTGTGTGTATAGTGTGTTAGGGCACCGCCAGCTGCCAGCACGGTGCCTGCAGACCGGGGAGGGAGATCTGTGATCTCCCCTCCGATCCACAGGCACATTGCAGGGCTGGCGCCTGCATGTGCTGGCAGGGGAGAAGGAGACTGTCGGATTTCTCAGGGGTGGGGTAATTGCCCCGTTGCCCCCCCCCCCCCGGATCCTCCACTGATTAGTGTTCACATTATATAACAAGATTTCTACACTTTAATATGCATTTTTTCCCCGTTAGTTTGAATTGTTTTGAGGGTACACAGTTTAGTAGGTTTCTGGCTCTCATTTATAATCTGCATCATTGTGGTTTTATTCATTTGTTTCATTACATTGTCCTTTGTTTCATTTTAGCAAATGAAGCCATTTTCAGATATAATATTGATACTATACATGGTTACGAGAGAGAGAGAATTGTCGTGACTACAAAGTGCATTTGAAATTAAAGGCCAAAGTAGCAAACTGGAATCAATCGACTATGTCTCCATTTTGTCTACTTGGGACTTAAATTTGAAATACAAAAAAAAGCCCTGTGGGTGTGAAATTCTCGTATTAGAGTAAGGACATACGCTGCTTAATGAATAGCAGCTTGTCCATAGATTTAATAGAGGAACTGGATTATTATTCAGTAAGGAGATCAAAGCCTTATTTTCTTAGGAGAATCCAGCCCTATGTATCACTTTCGCCTTATATAAGACACAATTCTAACACCATAAAACAAAAAAACAAAAAGAGTTACCTACACACTATCCCAAATCCCTGTACAAATTTAAATACATTTAAATAAGAGTTTTTTTAGGATCACTCCAGTGGCCAAGTGCAAGCTCACCTGCCATGTTGTATCTTAATAACCCCCTGCACGCCTATTAACCCTTAACAGGCCACACATGTGGTGGGCGGCAGCACTGTAACCTGGTTGTGTAATAAAAAAGAAAAAATACAAACACACAAAATTAAGCCCTGCACTCAAACTCCCACTACTCCTGGGCAGCAGCAATGACTATAATACACATCAGCCCCAATACATGGACTCTTTGGATGTGTATTATAATTATTGATAATAATAGAGGAGGGAGTCAGACCCATCAGCTGACCCCAAGGAAGTCACTCTCCTGCACCTAAAAGGTAGGAAACAGAAGGGTGACTAAACCATTTTGCATCTGTGTGTGTTTGTGTATGTGTGTCTTAATGTATGTATGTGTGTCTGTATTCATGTTTGTGTGTCTGTATGGATGTGTCTGTCTGTATGTATGTATGTTTGTCTGTTTATCTGCATGTCACCCCACCCCACACACATTCACCCTGGCACAGTCCCAATAACTACCCCAATCCTGTCACTAATCCATTCTCAAATCATATCACTCTGCCATATTCACCCTATTCCACTCACCTTCTGTAGCACTGTCACGCTCCCCCTTTCCCCCCAATCCTGTAACACTCATTCTCCATCACTCTGTCACACTCACCCCCTTTCACCCTATCACATGAACCCCTCCAGTTCTTTCATACTCATCCCCCCAACCATGCCACACTCACCCTGTGGGGTGTGAATGAAATACATGGAGGGGCTGGGGGGCGTGAAAGAAACACACGGAGGGGGCTGGGGTGTGGGGAAGATGTATGGGGGGGGGGGGGCAATTGTCGCACCACGGTCCTGTGGTGTGTGGTTACGTCTCTGTTTGTCACTTTATATTTCTAACACTATAATGATTTCTTTTCACACTCAGTTGAGCGTTAAGGTTGTTATAAGTTCACAGAATAAAGGGAAAGTTTAAGGATTCCTAGATATTTTTAGCACGCAGGGCAGGGGTTGCAGTAAGTAAGAACTCTGAACATTTGTTTGAATGTGTTCTTTGTTTCCTTAAACCACACTAAAGAAACCTTTCAACAACCACAATCGTTCTCTAAGATCCCCCCTTCTACCACTCAATAACCAAATATCTTGTATCTAATAATAAAACAGTTAAACACTAGCTCTTCGTCAGTCTCGCCAAAAAGCAAAAGGAATAAGACTTTCGAGAGCTGATTACGTTTCTCTGTAAGAAAGACAGAAGAGTCATAACTTGACAACAGTAGTTTTATTATAGGTGAAGCAGTGGACTGCTCATGCATTAAGGTGGACAGAGTTAACAAAGACATATTGAGCACCTTTAGAAGTTTTAGATCACGAAGTCAGTTTTTTTTGCATTTAGCAGTCCTCTCGTATTAGGTTAGCAGTAGTGATGTCCCAAACTGTTCGCCGAACAGTTCGCGAACTGTTCGCCACGGTTCGCCACAAACGGTTCGCGCGGACTCCAGTCAGCTGACACATTCCAGCCAATCAGCAGCAGACCCTCTCTCCCAGACCCTCCCACCTCCTGGACAGCATCCATTTTGAAGCTGCATTCTTAGTGAGGTGGGAGGGTCTGGGAGGGAGGGTCTGCTGCTGAGTAGCTGACACGTCAAAAGGCCCTCAGAGCAAGGCTGTCGTAAAATGTAAGGGCCACTCTCAAGCCGAATATTCAGAATTATTATAGAGCACGATACTTCGTAATAGCCACAGAGGACTTGATCTGGAAAGCTAAGCGTTATCCCAGGTGTCTTTACACAAATAAAGGACATCCATCGAGAATAGCAATTTGACTGCTCTTATAACAATATTGTTACTGAATGATAGAAATATCACAGGTATAAATACCAATCACTAATCACAACCTAAACCTGCTTGTACATAACACTACCTAATGATAGACCGAGGGATGATAAACCGAATAGCTTTCATTCAATTACGAAAAGCTGAATATACGTTGTCTGAAAGCCATTGATGTCAACCACCATTAGAAGTTTTAGAAAGATGACGAGATAAAGGGTCGCCACTTACAACATCGCTGCAAATAAAGCATTAAAATGTCATGCGATTTCTATTATATTTTGGCTTCCATTTCCTTGTTATTCACGTAGTAACGGACTTACCTAAACCAAAGGAAAGTACAAGTGATCAACCATTTACATATACCCGAGCTGGCTGTTGGTCCAAACATGGGGAAATAGAATTACCACCAGCTCAACGTTCACAGCTGCTTCGATCATTAAAAAACTATCCGCAAATTAACTTCAATTGTGGACTTTGAAATTGGACTCTAAGTGCTGAATTCTCTCTTAGATTAAGAGTTTGCTGGTCTTATGTATAGCAATTTTCCCATTTTCATGATACTGTGAATTTCTGTATGCTGCCCTGCTACACGGTTTTGTGGTAGTTTAACGGAACACTCAATGCACCATAACCACTACAGCATTGGTTAAGGTGCAAAAAGTGCCATGGTGCCCCCTCCCATAGTAAGGGGCCAAATCTATTTAGAACTATGCGACTTCTTACTTATGTTCTGCCAGGCACTGCTCCCTGTCTCCACTACTAATGATTGAGAGGCGAAAGTCCCTAAACAGTAACCTCTGGAGAATTCATTGAAAAATGCCGCTTCCATCTCAAAAACATAGCTCACACCTGCCCCTATTTAACACCAGATGCAGCTAAGGTGCTGGTCCATGCGGTTGTTCTTTCTTGCCTTGACTACTGCAATCCCCTTCTCAGTGGTCTTGCGTGTTTCCAGATTGCACCGCTGCAATCTATAATGAGTGCGGCGGCGAGGCTCATTTTCCTGTCTGCCTGCACCTCCCACACCTCCCCCGTCTGCTCAGTTTAAAGGATCACTAAAGGGTCAGGAACACAAACATTCCTAGTGTTAAAACCACCATCTAGCCCCCCTGGGCCCCTCATGCCTCCATAACTATAGCAAAACCTTAATGTATTCAAGCCAGGAGCTGTAGATCTGCATGCTGTTTGCCTAAAAAAAACAAGCAGTCTGCTGACATCGTCAGAAGTGGTAGCCTGATCCAATCACAGTGCTTCCCCATAGGATTGGCTAAGACTGACAAAGAGGCAGATCAGGGGCAGAGCCAGCATGATTCAAACACAGCCCTGGCCAATCAGCATCTCCTCATAGAGATTAATTGAATCAATGAATATCTATGAGGAAAGTTCAGTGTCTGCATGCAGAGGGAGGAGACACTAAATGTTTGGATGCATTTTAGGCAGCCATGACCCAGGAAGGATCTCTAACAGCCATCTGAGGAGTGGCCAGTGAAGTTATCACTAGGCTGTAATGTAAAGACTGCATTCTCTCTGAAAAGACAGTGTTTACAGCAAAAAGCCTGAATGTAATGATTCTACTCACCAGAACAAATTCAATAAGCTGTAGTTGTTCTGGTGACTATAGTGTCCCTTTAAGATTCTGGTGCTTGCTTACAAGTCCTTACATAATGCTGCTCCAACCTACCTATCCTCCCTAATACACAAATATGTCCCGTCGAGGCCCCTGCATTTTGTCGAAGACCAACGTCTATCCTCTGCCCGTACTCCCACATCTGATGCTCGCCTCCAAAACTTCTCCAGGGCTGCACCTTTTCTGTGGAACTCCCTTCCCTTCTCCGTTAGACTTTCACCCAGTCTCCACTCCTTCATAAAAATCTTTTCTTCAGGAAAGCATATAATTTAAACTGTTAGCGGGTTTTCATTCTCCCTCAGTGACTCCTCTCCTGCAACTGTCAATAATAACCTAAGTTCTCAGTGAATACTTTTTCTAGCAACCTATTTCATTACCGCTATTTATACCTTTTGTGTCACGATACCCCATTCCCTCTAGCATGTAAGCTCATTGAGCAGGGCCCTCAACCCCTCTGCTCCTGTGCGTCCATTTGTCTTTTAAATCTTTTAAATTAGGACTTTACATTAAGTTAGGACAACATTTCCGCCAAAATGGCAATATTTTCCAAAATTATTAAGAACCAATTCTGCAAGATCCCCGGCCAACTCGCTGTTTAGTGGAGAAACCCCTAAAGAATCATCCGGCTGTACACGCGTTTTCCAATACTTACATAACCTTTGATTTTATTGTTCATGAATGAACTTTGCGGTTTGATTTATAATGTATCATTATTCAGTTCAACTCCATTAGAGGGCAACGTGTATTCTTACTAATATAGATAAATGGATTATTATCTCATAACATAACTGATTAAAGACATCTTTGTTTTATTACTGTAAGTGATGGTTATATATTAATTTAAATGAACACTTTTTTGTACACTGGTATATATTTATTTTTTTACTGTATTAACCCAACAAAGAAGACTTCAAATGTATCGCTAAAAAATACCAAAGGATTTTTTGCTCTGCTTGTAATAAATGTGTGCCTCCTGCATAATCTATTTTTTTTTAAATAAAATATATTTTTTTTAATATAAATTAAGTTATCCAAAATGTATGGACTATAAATGGGCCAGTACAGCTTTGAAACTTGGCAAAATTCTGGAAGCTCAGAGATTTCCCTAGGTCTCAAGAGCAGAACCCCTTTTTGTATAAATGGGGGAATCTTGTCCCATCTGATTTGATGTCAAGTTTCACCACTTGCAAATATTTATATAGTGCCAACATATACCGCAGCACTGAATAATATGAAAGAAGACAAATTTAAATGAAGAGGACCCTCTACAAACAAGCTTACAACCTATGTTTAGGAAATAAAGAAAATCTATTGATGTAATCTTAGAAGAGGACAAGGTGACATAAGTTGACGAATGTGAGTAAAGTGAGTCTTTAAAGGTCACTAAATGCTGAATTAGCAGGAAGTAAAAGTGACCTCAAAGTGAATTTTACATTTTATGGCAAAGATTTGTGAACCAAAAACATAAAAGACTTACAGAATCTTTTCCGTTTGGATATTTTGTGAAAATATTAAGTCATTAAAGTGAAAATTTAAAGTGAATATTACATTTAAAATAGGAAAATGCCAAAAAGCCTAAAAACTAATAATAAAAATTCTCTAGGTCAGCTATGCTTCCAGTGCCACTATTTTGAACTTAAATTTGACATTTACTTTGAATTCACTTTGAATTTATAACTAAAATAACTTTGACAATGAATTCCTGACCATTCACACTTTAGCAAATAATCTTGTAAGTGAACAAGCTCAAGTTATTTAATTATTCATTAATGTGTGCATTGTCAAGAATGAAAATTAATTTCTAAGAGCATTTAAAATTTAAGTCTAAAATTGCAGAACTCATACTTTAGTGAATAAAAGCGATTATTTCAACCTGAGAATTTTTTTTAAAAGAATTTAGGTGAAAATTTACCACTTAGAAAATAAGGAAAATTTCATTCCGTATTTATCGTCATTTTCTTTTCCTGGCTAGTATTCATTGCAACATCACTTATGGTCAGCTCCCTCCTCAGAACCAGATAGGCAGGAAAAAGAAACCTAATTAAGAGACGGCATGTATAAAAGGTCCGTCCTCCTATACAGCAATTATTGGAAAAGCAAGAGAAATATTGGGAGGGAGACTGGTGCTACCATTAATAATACCCATTAATAATATCTAGGCTCCTACGCTATGCCAAAAACCTATGTCTATCTTCTCTTTGTACTCAAACCTCCAACAACGACCTTCAAAACTTCTCTTGGGCTGCACTGACCCTGTGGAGCTCCTTCCCTGTTCCATTAGATTCTCAATCAGTCTATGTTCCTTCAAAAAAATCATGGAAAACTCACTTATTTAGGAAAGCATATCAATTAAACTGTTAATAGCTATCCCTTCTGGCACCTTGGTAACTCACTTTGCTTTCTCTACTGCAAATGTGTCATCCAATAAACTAGCCGTTAACTGTAAACTATTCTAACAAACTACTTTTTCCCTTACATGAAATACATCCTACCCTTACCTCTTGTGCCACTCTACCAAATGACTGCCAGAATGTAAGCTTGTTTGAGCAGGGCCCGCAACACACTCTGTTCCTGTGAGTCCAAATATTCGTCAGAGTACAGAATATTTGATAGAGTCCTAAACTCAACATCTGAGGAGAGGGATTTAGGGGTGATTATTTCTGATGACTTAAAGGTAGGTAGACAATGTAATAGAGCAGCAGGAAATGCTAGCAGAATGCTTGGTTGTATAGGGAGAGGCATTAGCAGTAGAAAGAGGGAAGTGCTCATGCCATTGTACAGAACACTGGTGAGACCTCACTTGGAGTATTGTACACAGTACTGGAGACCGTATCTTCAGAAGGATATTGATACCTTAGAGAGGGTTCAGAGAAGGGCTACTAAACTGGTTCATGGATTGCGGGATAAAACTTACCAGGAAAGGTTAAAGGATCTTAACATGTATAGCTTGGAGGAAAGACGAGACAGGGGGGATATGATAGAAACATTTAAATATATAAAGGGAATCAACACAGTAAAGGAGGAGACTATATATAAAAGAAGAAAAACTACCACAATAAGAGGACGTAGTCTTAAATTAGAGGGACAAAGGTTTAATATCAGGAAGTCTTACTTTACTGAGAGGGTAATGCATGCATGGAATATCCTTCCAGCTGAAGTGGTAGAGGTTAACACAGTAAAGGAGTTTAAGCATGCGTGGGATAGGCATAAGGCAATCCTAACTATAAGATAAGGCTAGGGACTAATGAAAGTATTTAGAAAATTGGGCAGACTAGATGGGCCGAATGGTTCTTATCTGCCGTCACATTCTATGTTTCTATGTTTCTTAGTCCACCCATTGTACAGCGCTGCCGAATTTATTGGTGTCTTAGAAATAGTAATATTAATAAAACTTTAACAACAGGGAAGCATTCAAAGATGTTTCAAATTCCTGCCTTTGTACTGGCTGATATGCAGAGTACAACCCACTATGGCCTACCCACGTGCCAAACACATTTAAGGGGTCAGTCAAATTTGTACATTTACATTTTCATGAATCTATGCTTTCACAAATACTATCTGGTTAAATGGGCAGTCAAAACATCTTTACCAGTACAACTTCTCGCAGTGGGTATGGTGCAGGGAGCCTAAGGTTGCCCTCCGCCCTACCTCCCCCCGTTTATGTCAAAAAGCTCTTCATTCGCCACTTGGATAAAATAGAAGTTTAACTTTCCCAGTATCCATCCAATGCCGATTAGCCTTACAAGGTAACGATCTTTGTGGTTAAATGTTGGATGTCTTTTTTAAGAACACAGAGAATGAAAACTCCTGTATTATTTGTGGACAGGACTTTGGGTGTTGGGTGAGTTCTGGTTCACATCAAACCCAAAAAGCGGCAGATGGAAAATGGGGGAACAGCACTCAATGTCTTCTTGCACTGTAACAACTACAAACAAATTGAGTGGCTATGGTGCTTAGAGTGTGTCTTTTTTTACATCCAAATATTTAGGAGATTTTATTTTGCACAAAACTATCTATTCACATCTATTATTTGGATAACATAAAAAACAGACAAACATAAATTAAATATTAAACATAAATTAAATATGACATTTTAGTTAATATACAATTTTTAAGATTTATCTCTATCCATTTCAACATTTTATGACTAATATGATTTTATTTCTACTAATACAATACAAAGAGATCTCCTGTTAGTATTCTAATGATAATGTCATTTGAAAATTGCAGAATAATTGCATTTAATAGGGAGCGCAGAAAAAAAAACATTTTAGAGGTCAAGTCTTTGAAACTCATTACAGACTCATTATATTTATCCTGGAACGATTCAGCATGAAATTGTTAATCTCTGTCTGTAAGTTAGGTTTAAAAATCCCTCATTTTTCTTCAATCGGGTAATCGGGTTAGTAGAAATAGACATCGGCACGGTTACTGCATTAAAAATTGGGAGAAATAGCATATTTAATATTTTCATTGTAATAATGTTACAAACTGCGTTCTTGTTGTGAAAAATATTCTATTTCTAAATTATTTTAGATAAGCTGACGGAAATTGAATGCACTTTTTTTTTTAAAAAATTGTGTTAATTTAAAAAAATAAAAAAATATGAAAGACACTCGTACTATACTTTAAAAACAAATACATAACACATGCCAAAAAAAACCTGTAGTTGCCAAATCCAGAGGATCGAGTTTCCAGACTGGATCAGGAAAATTTCCACTGATCCCCACTATAATAATGAACTATTATAGTTATATGTATAAAAAATAACTATTTATTGTAAAAAGCAAAAAAATATAGGAACAATATGAAGTGTCCTAAGGTGACAGGCGAAACGCATCAACTATCTATAACTATTTTGTTTCCTGTTTGCTACCTGGCATCACCATATCCCAAGGTGGGTATTGTACCACCCATGCTGTGAAAACTAGAGCAGGTCTTGCTCTTAAAAATGTAAGTACATTACTTCTTTTAATTCCAGTTTACAGTACTTACGACACTATCAGAGTTTTTTCTGCTCTTCTACTTCCATATTCACCATCAATATCTGCATTCGCATTTAGAGGACCAGCAACACTTATACCACCCTATATGCTTAGACAGGGATCATACTGTCCATGCGCAATACAGCAGAGCTCTAATATAGCTCTACCAAATGTGAGTGGTTCTTATATTAGTCACCAAATCCACTATTTTGCACTTTATCAGATTGTACTGTACCATTATCCTGTATTATCCTGAGGTTTACTACACCATACTCTCTGAAGTTTTATGTACGTATGATTTTGGGCGCAGTATACGCCATATCCTTTTTCTGTTTCACTATTACACGAGGTCTTGGGAATCCTTGTATTGTATACAGCAGCCCCAACATATCTATTGTACTATAGCGAGCGCCTATTACCCATGTTTTTATTATAAGAAAACTGATTTCATATAATATTTAAAATAAAATTCTGCATAGGATGAACAAAAACAATATCCAAACAATGTACTTATGTAATCTTACATACCTGTACAGATTTCCCAATATATTCTTATATATCCCATACAGCAATATAGACGGAATTGTTTGTTTTGTGCTAACATAGGCATCAATGTAATATTTTTGGATAATCTTTTCAAATAATTCGCAACCTGAACAAACTTTTCAAATACATTGTCTTCAGAAGTCACCATAAAACTGTGTTGGAATTATTAGATAAATCAGTTGAAAATAAAATAAAATCCGAAAATATGTAATAGAAGTCTTATTGTGCTAGCTATGCAAATTATGTTTGAAAATGTATGATTTTTATATGATTGGTTAATGATGGAGTTAATGATATCAGCCAGCTGAAGTGTTGGGGAGAGGGGGGGATACATACAAGTAGACAAAGGGTTTTGGCTGTATGCGTGGGGGGACAACAAGCTCAGTGTTCAAAGAGTTACTATGACCACTTTTGGTTTTGGAAATGGACAAGATGCAAACAGTCTCAATTTGCAGTGTTTTAGCTTGAAAGGGGTCTGTGATTTAACAAGTGCAACTTCACCTCCAGCACACATGACTTGATGGGAAAAAAAGATGATATAAGATGAGATATATATATGTATATATACACAACATACAAGATGCAACACTAGCACCCAATTACCAAACAGCAACCTCAAAGCTTACAGAAAACAACAGCTTTTATTAAAAACACCCAGGATAGGCAAAAATAATGGGGATTTAGTTTCAGTATTTATACACTGCATAAGCCTGCCACAATGCAAATGTACCCCGTTTTTGGCAATCCTAGCAACCTAATACATACTATATACAGGTATAGCATTTAGTATACAGTTGTAATCAAAATTATTCAACCGCCATAAAATGAGTTTTATTGTCAAAATTTACAGACTTTCAGCTTTTTGCAATGACTGGAGAAGTCATTAAAAGTAGCATTTTTCTGTTGAATTTGGGGAAACCACTTTGTAACGCAACTCGTTATGTTGAGCTATTTCGATTTCTTTTGTTTGATTTGTTTATTGCAAACAGCTGTATACATTATATATTTATTTATTTTTACTGCTCACCCTGGTTTTTTCTTCTTATTATTTTTTTTATACTGCTTTACCCTCTGTTGGTTACTTTTTCTCTGACCCGTAGACCAAATGGTGGGAAAATGCTAGTATCACGTATTATATAATATGTATACATTTTGCAGCACGCTGATTGGCCAATTTTTTTAACCTTCTTTGTTCTTCTGATTCGGTTTCCAAATTAAAATATCGGTACCAAAATTCTGCTGAGCCAAACCAACATATGGTTGAAGTTCGTGCGTCACGAAAAAATGTTTTACATTCGGGAAAGTGGTTCGGCTGTGCTAGATTTTCTCGCCCTGCCAAGTCTACTTATTTTCCTTGTTTTCTGTAAAAATATACATACTTTTTTAGATAACAATTACTGCAAACTAAAATGAAAAGCAATCAGCTCATGGATCTACAAAATAACATGCTTTCAGGCATTTCATTTACACTGTGTGTGTACAGTTTGACTTGCTAGTTGGGTTATTGTTTGAAACTCAACAGGGAATTTTATATTTTAGTCTAAAATAGCTTATTTTGTAAAAAAAGAATTCACTGGTACAGTTACTTTTCAAGCTCATTTGTATCGAGAAAGAGCAGGTCACTATTGCCCCCTGTTTGCCACTAGGCTTTATAAACATTTAACTGTCCAGGATAATAAAAATGACACCTAGTCCGACTCACCACATGTTGGCCACATTTAATAATTCACGGTATTGCTAGAATCACTATTTTAAATTCTGGTAATTTGTCTGGAAGAGCGCTTCATCCCAACATCAATTATTCATCATGGAGTGTCTTCTTCTGTTCATAAATTAGTTATCGATTTATTTATAGGATTCCATTTTGAGGTTCTCTTTTTTGTGGTGGTGCTACGGCTACGATCCCTCCAAGAGATCTCGAAAGGCCTAGGTTTCTGAAAGTGTCCTCTGTCTGGATGTGTGGGGAACCGACAACAAGGAAATAGCCAAAACATAACTAAATAAAAAATAACCTGTCACTATGATAATTTGTTGACGCTCTTCCAGATGCATTCACGCATCTAGGTGCCTGTGGCTTCCCTTAAGGAACTTGTCACAGTGAAATAGGTGAACCTTTTAGCGTCTTTGCATTCGACCTTTAAATTTCAGTCTAAATACCGGTATATCAAACAAGTCTAAAATATGGTTTCCTTTTCACAGACTGATCTGAGGTTGCAGTTGTGTCAGGAAGTTTTTAGACGTTATGTGTTTCCCCCTTACACTCCAATACAGACAGGCTGTTACAATTTTAGAAACATGGGTCATAAATCAGGAAAGAAGAAACACCTCGGAAGGGTCCTACAAAAAGCTGAGCAACTTGTCCTGTCAGTCAGACTTTTATACCTCCATACACGCCTTCGCCAAGGTCCCAAATCTGGTACGAACTTGAATACGCACAGCCGTCTTGCTTCCCATACCAGCAACATTTGATACACAGATGGATTGAGTAAGGGAGAATAATACATCCTCCATGCTATAGCTAGCTAGTTTGTCATAGAGAGGGTACGGTTAAACCAAGAGGGCCAGTGAGAGTGCGTGGCCAGCTCGGCCAGCTGAAAGTGTTAAGGCGCTCAACTAAGGGGGGTGACTTAGTGGCACGGTAGTGTCATGGAGTTATCCAAATAAAATAAAAGGCAACAGGCCTAAAGAAAACAGAAATACAGGCATGTGTAGCAGGCAATATTTGCAGGTGTCGCTGTAGCCCCTTGTTTTTTCATATATATATATATATATATATATATATATATATATAATGTCTAGCCAGCTCCCTGGTTCTGCACCCCTCCCTGTCACAGGTGCCTCATCCCAGGATCCTATTTGGCCTTGTACTGCAGAGAACTCGAGAGGATTTTCCCAAGTGATTAGCTCATTTAGCAGACATTAGGCAGTTAGAGTAGGACCTGCCGAATATGGGGTACATTGACGTTGTGGCAGGCTTATGCAACGTATGATCATATAATGTAACTAAATCCCCATAACTTTTTTCCTAGATTAGGTGTTTTTAACAAAACTAGCAAAATCTGTCAGCACCAAAGTAGCTGTTTAGTAGATAGGGAGTGCGCTGGTTTCTCATTGTTTGCTGCAGTGCAGCTTGTCAGAGTCCCCCTGGATACGCCTGGCGTTCAACCGACTCCCTTGTGTGGTCTTCCCTGCAGATAGTTAGATAGTCCATGCCATGGTTGATGGGGCACATCTGCTCTCGTTTCGCCTTTCCAGTTCCCAAGTTTGCATCACCTGTTGCCTGGGTGTGGGTCCGCGAGGTCTCCGGGCCTTGCGTCTTCGGCCCATGGCCTTTGCGGGATCCCTTTGCTGAAGTCCATTGATCCCTTCATTAGGATCTTGGGCCCATGGGTCTGAGCATATATATTTTATATATCACAATACCTTGTAATAACAATAATAAAAATTTTAAAAAATTATTATTTTATTTTTTTTGGGGCTGTGCGTATTGCTTATTTGTTCCTCAACCATTCTTAAACTTGTCTTGCATTATTCTATAGTGACTGTGAATAGACTAAATGCGTGTTGGAGCACTGTGCAATACAATGTAATAATGTAACTACACTTCCTTAGTGTTAATGTTTCTAATGAGATTCTGTCTATTGCAGCATTCAGTCTGAAGTGTTTACAATGTGTTGGTACCGCTGCCTCGTGCCGCATGTCGGTGAAGACCTGCCCTTCTTATGAGACTTCCTGCTTTGCTCTGGCCTACAAAGGGGTTCAAGGTGAGGATTTGAACTCCACTAACAGAGCAATAAACACAAACAGCTCAGTTCACACCAACAGGTTATTCACCAAAGTGTGAATTCTCAGAATTTCAAAGTTAATTTTATCATTTTAGGGCACAATAACCAAACTGAGTTATGTTTTCAGTGTGGGATCTGTCCTGCCCTGCCTTGCCTGTCAGGATTGCAAACATAAACATGTAGTAAATCTATACGTTAACAAGGTAGCCGTCTATAGAAATTCTATTTTAAAAAAATGAAAGCAATTAGCTTAAGCCGCATATAGTGTTAGATTATAGATAATGTGAAATTTCTCTGTCTGCATGTATAACCCAAGAACACTCTATCCAGGAGGATTATGTAATTATCAAGAATTGTATTTCAACATGTAAAGATGATATCCAGTCCCTTAGTGAACTCATTTATATAATAATATAATGGTACAGTATCTCTTGTATCACTTTATTGTGGAGTTATATTAATTACTTAGATTCTCAATGTACACTGTATAATCCTTGCTAGAGATACCACCTAAGATGTATCTCATTTTACTCCTATAAAGCAGATATCATTTATAGTCCCATTGTAGCAGAATAGATGCCCAAAATACACTTTTATTCCTGATTGTTCGGTTGTCCGTAAACCCCCCGTTCGTTTACTGAACCAACTCTGTGTGGCCCACCACCCCTGGCTGTTAACCACAAATGAGCAATTAGTTTAAGTGCTTTCCCTGTGTAGCAGCCGTTCGTATAACCAAATCCACGTAATCCAAGAATTGGCGGACATTTTGTCTCCCGAACGCAGGTAGCGGTACATAGTCATCGACTGCATGGAACTGTAAATAGGTTGCGCGACCCCGCGAACACCTGGGAAACTTGTACCGCTGCCCGTCCTGAACAGTTAGTAGAACAGCATTTGGGAGGCATGAACTACCAAACAGGAGGAGTATTCGCTCCCTAACAGCCAGGGGGAGCATTTGTCGATGTTCGTGTGAGAACACCCAAAAGATGACCGGACGTTGCCTTGTTTTTTTGTGGAACTATTTTGGGGCATCACCTCGTGGCCGACCAGTCAAAACTTCGAATGGCGTTTCTTAACCACCAAAGGCATCTGAGCGCTACTTCGACAGAGTGGGCGTTCAGACCCCAGCTATTCGGTGAAATAACTATTGTGGGGTTCTTATGTTGTTATAATGTATTTTTAGGGTGATTTATGATATTTTTCTGTAACTGAGTGATAATTGAGTCTGAGTTTTCTCGTTCAATTATCTCTCAGAAACAGAGACTCCAGGGAGGATAACACTTTTATTTTTAATGTGGAAACCCATGCTAGAGGTCAGTGCATAAAAGCCGTGTGTGTCTAAAATAAAATCAGTTGACTCCCAGAACTATATGTCATCTAGTTGCTGTGGGGAACGGGTCTTGGATAATTACAGTGCTTCTTTCAGCTTTGAGGAAGGAATAGCAGAGATACCTAGTCATGGTGTCGGAGCTCCGCTACATCCCTTAGACAATATAAATCTCGCCTAATATAGCTAAGCCAGTATAGAGTCATATTATTCAGTAATTCTGTTATACAGTCATTACAAGTTATTCTGTGGGTCACAGCATGTCGATTGAGGGTGGCATCAGATAAACACCACCGATTCCATGTATCCCATCCAACCCCATGTTGGCCAATATCTACTTAAGGTCTCTTTAATTTGCTGATAGTCAATGTTAAATTTAGCCACAAATACTGATCCCTTACTGGTCTGTTTCATATCCTTACCTGATATTTTTAGTTGGGTGTTATTTTTTTTTTTAGTTTCTACTTTTCCCTTCTTATACTTTTAGCAAAAATGGGCAATTAGTCATTGCTATTCAACATCACAAATCCCCCCTTTTCTGCGGATTTTATAATTAGATTGGGGTGTTTTAATTTCTTCAACGCCATCCGTTCATCCATCATATTACTCATTCTCTCGCTGTTAGATTATCCATTATTCCAAAATCTAAAAGAACACTCTCATGAAAACATAATTACATAATTCAGCCTATCTCTCACTGAATAATATGTAGAGGGTGGTTTAAAGTGGGATATAATATTGTCATCCACGATTTGTATTGGATCTAGAGGTTTGTTTGTTTCCTCAATATAATCATTATCATCCAATAAGGATATAAAGTTAGAGATCATTGGTTTATCTATGGAGTTATCAAGATGTTTATCCTCCTCCCTAATTTTCATAGAATTGGAAGTGGCAGAGTGACTGAGGGGGTGACAGTGTGGGTGGCACAGTGACTGATGGGGGAAGGGGGTGGCAGAGTGAGGGAGGGATTGACAGGTGGTAGAGTGACTAAGGAAGGGAGGGGGTGACACAGTAAAGTAGGGGGTGGCAGGTGGAAGTGTGACTGAGGGAGGGGTGACACAGTAAGGGACGGGTGGCAGTTGGCAGAGTGACTGAGGGAGGGGTGACACAGTAAGGGACAGGTGGCAGGTGGCAGAGTGACTGAGGGAGGGAGGGAGTGACACAGTGGGGTGGGGGTGACACAGTGAGGGAGTGGGTGACAGGTGGCAGAGTGACTGAGGGAGGGGGTAATAGTGAGGGAGGAGATTGTAATTTTAAAAATACCTTCATTTTTTCCCCCTGGTGGTCCAGTGTCTTTGATCCCTGGTGGTCCAGTGGGCTGTCTCTCCAATCTGCCCGGCAAAATCTGCAAAATGCCGCCCCTTTCAGAGTGCCGCCTGAAGCCATGGCTCCACTGCGGGCTATGGACGGGCCGGCCCTGACTTTATTGTCCCTTTAACATAAGGAAGGAGAACAAGTTGTTATGGTGCTAGGAGTGCTCTTATATTAATGTAACATAGATCGCAGATTGCTGCAAATGTGGTAGATGATATGATAAATCATCCGGAAAAGCATTATGAAAGTTGTTGCCCATCACTTGTTTAAAACATTGATCAGTGTTTAATGCTGTTACCGTACAGACCTTATGGATGGTTTTGAGATCATTGAGCTGGTTTTACAAGATGAGGATTGCACATCTTAAGCCTCGAGATAACATCTACCTTTGAAATCTTCACAAAAAAGGGCCAGCCCACCACGGAATCCACAGAATTTCTTCAAAAATCTCACACACAAAAACTCACAGTTTTATAATGTCATCACCTATTGCACAATATGACCACATTTCCAGTCTCTGGATCACGAATCTGACTACTGTAGACAGGCTGTTTAAGAACAGTTTGCCAACTTACCTGGGATCTGCCAGGATAGGGGCTGTAGTAGGGGATAGGGGCAGTAGTGTGTCTGAGGGGTGCAATATGTGTGTGTGTATGTGTGGTGGAGTGAGTGTATGTGTGTGTATGTGTGAGAGGGGTGAAGTGTGCGTATGTGTGTGTGTGGGGTGCAGTGAGTGTATGGGGTGCATTGTGTTTGTAAAGGATGATGTGTGTGTGTGAAGGATGCAGTATGTGTGTGTGAGGGGTGCAGTGTGTGTGTACATGGGTCAGTTTGTGTGTGAGGGGTACAATGTGTGTGGGGCCAGGTTGCATGAGTGGTACAGTGTGTGTGTGTGAGGGGTACAGTGTGTGGAGGGGGCAGGTTGTATGAGTGGTACAGTGTGTGTGGGGGGGGCAGGTTGTGTGAGGGGTACAGTATGTGTGTGGGGGCAGTGTGTGAGGGGTACAGTTTGTGTGTATGGGGCTGTGTGTGTTTGGGGCAGTTTGTGTGTATAGGGGCAGTGTGTGTGTATGGGACAGTGTCTGTGTATGGAGGGCAGTGTGTGTGTATGGAGGGGCAGTGTGTGTGTGTGTATGGAGGGGCAGTGTGTGGGGGGAGGGGCAGTGTGTGTATGGTGAGGGGCATTGTGTGTGTGTATGGAGGGGTAGTGTGTGTGGGGGGCAGTGTGTATAGGGGCAGTGTGTGTGTGTATGGTGTGTGTATGGAAGCAGTTTGTGTGTGTATGAAAGGGCTGTGTGTGTGTGTGTGTGTGTGTGTGTGTGTGTGTGTGTGTGTATGGAGTGTGTGTTTGGAGGGGCAGCGTGTGTGTGTGGGGCAGTGTGTTTGTATGGGGGGCAGTGTGTGTTTTGGGGGGCATTGTGTGTGTATGGGGGCAGTGCGTGTGTATGAGGGGCATTGTGTGTGTATGGCTGGGCAGTGTGTGTGTAATGGGGGGTAATGTGTGTGTATGGGGGGGAGTGTGTGTGTATGAGGGGCATTGTGTGTGTATGGGGAGCAGTGTGTGTGTGTATGAGGGGCATTGTGTGTGTATGGGAGGCAGTGTGTGTGTGTATGAGGGGCATTGTGTGTGTATGGGGGTCATTGTGTGTGTATGGGGGGCATTGTGTGTGTATGAGGGGCATTGTGTGTGTATGGGTGGGCAGTGTGTGTGTGTGGGGGGGCAGTGTGTGTGTATGGAGGGGCAGTGTGTGTGTAGGGCATTGTGTGTGTATGGGTGGGCAGTGTGTGTGGGGCAGTGTGTGTGTATGGGGCAGTGTGTGTGTATGGGAGGGCAGTGTGTGAGTATGGGTGGGCATTGTGTGTGTATGGGGGGCAGTGTGTGTGTATGGGGGGGCAGTGTGTGTGTATGGGGGCAGTGTGTATGTATGGGGATAATGCGTGTGTGTATGGGGGCAGTGTGTGTGTATGGGTGGGTAATTGTGTGTATAGGGGGAGTTATTGGGAGTCTGTGGGGGTAGGAGAGCAGATAAATATACACATGTATTTATTTATTTATTTTAATTAATAAAAGGTTTTTTAATTTTAATAAAAAAAATTATTATTATTTTAATATCCCCCCTCCCTGCTTACCTATACCTATTTCCTGCTGTCCATGGTGGTCCCAGTGGTGAGAGTGAGCGCCTCAGGAGCTGCTAGAGTTCACTCTCGCAAGATTTAAAACGTTGCTGTGGTAACCATGGCAACGCTCAGAGTTCGCGAGAGGAGAACCCGGCGGAGCTGCATGTTAGAGCTCCCCCAGGTCCTGCCTCCCTCCCTTCCCTGCCAGCTGCCAGCATTACACTGCGAGTAGGCTGGAGAGGGAGATCTCTGATCTCCCATCTGGTCCTGCAGAGCCGACAGGGGAGAGGGAGGCACATTTCCCGGTGCTATGATCTATGGGAACTGCTGATTTAAACCATTTCATTTCTGAAGCAGAGGGGAGTTTTTTGGCCTCCATTACTGCTGCGCCAATTACCGCAAACTTAACGATGACGGCAGCCATTTTATGTGGTAAAGTCGTAGGGCTACAGTGAGTCCACAAACTCCGTCACTTGGTCTACATTGAGTATAAGTTCTGTGTGAACCTCTTGCATAATATACTGCTGAAATACACATCACCATCATCCAATAAATCATGATTATTATAACAGTGATAAGTGTTGCATTCAGTTATTGCCTAAATAATCAAATGTTACTAATTATTGGTAACCCATGATAGGAGGTTCGAAAACATGGCTTAAATTCATTGCCAGCATGAAACACCCTTATTTACATGTGAGAATTATTTTACTCCTATGGATTTTTAACTTGGGATAAACAGAATTATTTACTAAAGTAAGAATTACATTGCGTCCATCAAGTTCAGCCTTCCTCATATTTGTTTTTTAGCTGTTGATCCAAGAGAAGGCAAAAAACCCAGTTTGAAGCCCTTCCAATTTTGCAACAAACTAGGGGGGGAAAAATTGTCTGGAATTTAAATTTAATTTCACATTTAAGGCCAAAATATCAAAACTGGAAAAGTTAACCAAGTCGGCAATGCTTCCATTGTGGCTACTTTGGTCTTAAATTTGAAATTCACTCGGAATTCACGTCGATTTCCAAACACTTGTCACTTTAATTTTATATAGGCAAATTATTTTCTCCTGTTAGATTTCAGCTGAGATAACGTTTTTTACTCTCTCTCTCAGCTGTATTATCATAACCGTGTTAAGACTAAACTTTTACCTTACTTGCAAAAACATGGCGAGTTATTCTCACCTGACATACAGCAAAATACACCGGGGCTTTACTTTTGGCGAGAATTGTAATCATGGAGGTATAAATATAAACACAAGCAGAAGTCATTAATAGAGCAGTTTTGGTTTTTAGATCATTCCTCTGCAGCCTCACTACTCAATTATCTGCCATTTAGAAGTTAAATCACTTTGTTTATGCAGCCTTTTGCACACCTCCCTGCATGGGACTTATACAGCTTTCCTAAAGACTTCCTGTAAAGAGTCATCTAATGTTTACACTTCCTTTGCTGCAAATTCTGTTTAATTTAAAATCTCTTATCTCCTGCTATATTAATAATTTAGACCCTACAGGAGCCTATTGTATGTAATTAAAGTTCAAATTACAGAGCAGGGCATAAAAACTTTTAAAGTAAGTTACATCTCATGGAAAATAAAACCATTTTGTTTTCATGCAGGCTGTGTCAGTCACAGCCTGGGGAGGTGTGGCTTGGGCTGCATAAACAGAAGCAAAAGTGGTTTACCTAACGGCAGTGAATTGAGCAGTGAGACCTCAGACGCATGATCTATACACCAAGACTGCTTCATTAAGCTAAAGTTGTTTGGGTGAATATAGTGTCCCTTTAATTAAAAAAACTGTTTCGTATAAATGCCAGCAAGTCAACGAGGTGGACAGGAAAGGACAGCTAATGAGATATACATTTATCTTCCTCATCTTGTTAGGTTCTTCGACTGTTGATACGGTGATTAAAGGCTGTTCCACTCCTCAGATCTGCAATCAAACTTCAATCATTGACGCAGGAGTTCAGTCGGTCACCATGAGTTCATCTTGCTGCGAGAGTAATTTCTGCAATATTAACCGCTACAACAGTATGTATCCTCGTATGATAGTGTCAAACCAAAACATCTCTACCTACCTGTCTCTATGATGAAGGTTTCATAGTACGTCCCACCAATAGTAGTTTGTTTTTTTTAAGCCAAAACATAGAATCGTCCAACATCAAAAGCAGGATTTGGGTATCTATAGGGTATATTCCAGTTGTGTTTTATCAGTTTTTCTTTGTACTTTGAATTGAAATCAGAAATGTATTTTCTCACAGCGCTACCTGTATTTTCTAACCGCCTGGAGTGTCGCACATGTGCGGACCCAACCAAACCGTGCCAAAATGCAGATACCAGTATATTTTGTGACGAAGTCAACAGTTATTGCGTGGATGTGGTCACCAGTAATTACACTAATGGTGAGTATCAAATGTTCTGTGAATATTGTATGGAATTCAGTGTATCCTGTCACTTTAAATGGACAGTAGACTCACAAATATATCTTTGTTTAATGTCAATATCAAAATATTAATGTTACTCTGATGGGTCTACTACATTGCCAAACAGACCTATACAATATTTATTTCAGCATTTACTTAGCGCAAGCTGCAAAAGAAGTCAAATTATCCTTTTTTGTGTCTTTATTTTCAACTGCTGAAAGTGAAGTTGTTTCGTCATTAGGTAGGGGTGCACAAAGGCCCAACTCTAGGACTTGAGAGGTATTTTTTTTTTACATCCCAGAATGATGCTGGATCATACAGCCGATAAGTTTTGCCCCTGGAGAAAAGGTAGAAAACGAGGGAAACTACCAGCGATGCGGGAAATTGAGGGGCTCCACAAGTAGTGGTGGTCTTACATTTTCGATTTTTATAGCGCTTGCACCATACTAACATCTACACTCAGACGACTTGAATGATGAATGAATGCTCCACCATACAGGTTTATGTTGCCATGGCACTGTATCACCATAACTACCTCTCCATAAAATGGTTGTTGTGTTGCCATGGCAACATGTTCCTTCAAGTAGTGACACTAAATCAGTTTCAACTGTCTACCAGTAAACGAGAAGCTCCGTGAAATTAAATATTACACCTACAGGCACATTGACAATTTGAAACTATTTTACTTTTTAACCTTATTAATGAAAAACAAAAATATTTCTCCTGGTTTCAGTGCTACAGCACGTTTTATTTTCTAGATTGGAAATCTAGTAGTTTTGTCAGATTAATGACATATGGATATTTTGGGTGGGAGGATGATTTTTATGATGATGTGGTGGCTATTAAAAAAGTTAAGTTGCCCCGCCCCCCCCCCTCCATATACCCTACCCGTCTCAGTAACCCCCCCTCCCCCCGGACGTACAAGCCACAAGACTGTATAACACTGACAAAGGACGAAATCCTACCAGCCTGAAAATTTAGCGACCCGAGCTTTCGAAAGCAAAATGGAAAATCACCCACAACACTTGGTACACGAAACACTGCTATTCCAATCTCTATAATCTCAATGCTGAAGTATTAAATGTTAATTTACTAAACGAAACGGATTGCACTTGTACCCCACCCCTTTTACTTCATTCTGTACCCCACAATTACAGTCGAAAAAAATTAATTGAAAAATAAAGAATTGATATAAAAAAGTTAAGTTGCCCACCCTTTTACTCTTAGCCATCCAATCCTCTCTGAGCTCAGTCCCCTGGCTCCACCTCATATTGGGATACAAAAACCATTATCTAGTTAACTGTCCAGTCTGAAATTACTAGATCTGAGTGCCTGTATATTAAGTGTGTATTAGGAGGACCATTAAAATAATGTAACAACGCAACAAAGATTCAACTTCAACCAGCTCTGTCATGTTTTATTATTTTGCTAAGATTGTTGTTGTTTAAATGTAGTAACTAATTTATCTTTTGCTGTTTCTATTGTCATCTCTTCCTAATTGCATTACAATAATAAATGACAACCCTTGTTGTATAATTTAAAGGCACACTGTAGTCACCAGAACAACTACAGCTTAAGGTAGTTGTACTGGTGAGCATAGTCGGTCCCTGTAGGCATTTTCATGTAAACACTGCCTTTCATGTAAAAAGGCAGTGTTTACATTACAACCTATAAACATCTCTAGTGGTCACTCCTCGCTTTGCATGGAGACGCTGAACTTTCCTCATTGATTCAATGCATCTAAATGAGGAGATGGTGATTGGCCAGGGCGGCGTTTGTCTCCACCCCATCTCTTTGGCTGAGATAATCAGAATAGGTAAGCAATGTGATTGGCTGAGCTCATAAATTCTGATGATATCTACCAAGGAAACAGATCGGGAGCGGAGCCAGTGCAGGCTGACCTGCGCGGCGCTTGAAATAAGGTAGGTTTTTACTATATTAAGGTGGAGCAAGGGGTGTTAAATAGTGATTTTTAACACTATGGGATCAGGATACACGTTTGTTTTCCTGACCCTATAGTGTTCCTTTAACTGATGGCCAAGGATCGTAAACTGTAAGGTAATGCATAGGGGCTCATTTAAAAATAATAAGGTGCGCTGTGTCTTTAAGACCCAAAAATATATAAAGTGCAACTAAGTGCAAACAAATTGATAAAGTGCAAAGTGATACAAAGTGCACTTAAAGTGTAGAATATCCAAAATCTTTATTGCCCAGCACAGCACCAATATATCACCTTCCTCCACACTTAGTATTCAGTTACAGAGCCTTCGGTAGCATACAGCATAAGGGTGTCGACCTGTCCCTCTGCGGATTCGCCGCCGTAATTGCCGTCTGTTGGCCGTCTGTTTCCTCAAACTTCCAGGGGGAGGAGCTTTCTCGGGTGCGTGACGTCAGGTGCGTAACTTTACGTGATGTTTAGTGGATAGGTGAGTGCGCTGGATCTTGTGTATTGTATTATTTGTGCAGTCCTACATTTGAAGAAGCTGTTAAAGCTAGAGCAGGCTTATTCTGCTCTACTTTTGTGAGTGCAATATTTGGCGTTTATTATCCATACTACCATTTTAATACGGTTTCACACTATTGGTTTTTTTATGTCTCTTTTCCTTTCTATGTATATTTGGAGTTGAGAGGCCATATGTATGTATAATATTTTATACTGATATTCTACACTTTAAGTGCACTTTGTATCACTTTGCACTTTATCAATTTGTTTGCACTTAGTTGCACTTTATATATTTTTGGGTCTTAAAGACACAGCGCACCTTATTATTTTTAAGTATATTCACTAAAGTGTTTGGAGGAGTTTTACACTTGTTTTTGGTGCAGCTCTTTTTTATATTAACAGGTTGTTTTGTTTTATTTTAGACGATTTTATTACGAGCGCCTACTTTTTACTTGTTTTCTGTGTACATAGGGGCTCATTGACTAATTAGGGTCTTGTGGCAAATTAAAATTAAAGTTGCAAAATGTAGACAGAATTAGCAATTTTGCTCCTAAATTTTGTTTTTTAGTTCATGACAATTCCCAGTCAATAAATGAGTATGCTTGGAGAAAGAAAAAGGTGGTCTTAAGTTTTGGAAGGTCATGTTCTCATTAGACTTTACTCAGTCTTCAGGAAGGCGTGCCATAAGATAATGTAGTATCTGCATTACCTTAGCAAATCATGAAACATTTGGAAACAGCAATAACACATACCTCAAAATCTTCCCTCAGTTGTTGGGTCAAATGCGATTTTGGGTTGCTGTCCCACCATCTGAGTTTACATTGCTCAGCCTGCAGGGACATGTTGTAGAGACCAGAACCACTACATTAAACTTTATTGGTTCTGGTGACTATGGTATTCCTTTGAATAGCGTGAACAACTGTAAGGTAATGCATAGGGGCAACCGAATGGTGTTGGCCTTTTCGGTATTGGGTCATTCTGACACAGCTTAAAATATATGCAATCTTTAATTTAAAAAAAATAATAATAATATTTTAAAACATTCAAATGTTCCTTTAATTCTTATCCATTCAATGTGATTTGATGTGTTCTCTAAGTATTTATCATTAGTGATGTCCCGAACGGTTCGCCACGGACTTATGATTGAGTAAACTTTGACCCTGTACCTCACAGTCAGCAGACACATTCCAGCCAATCAGCAGCAGACCCTCCCTCCCAGACCCTCCCACCTCCTGGACAGCTCACTAAGAATGCAGCTTCACATTGAATGTAAAATGGATGCTGTCCAGGAGGTGGGAGGGTCTGGGAGGGAGGGTCTGCTGCTGATTGGCTGGAATGTGTCTGCTGACTGTGAGGTACAGGGTCAAAGTTTACTCAATGATGAGTCCGAGTGGAACCGTTCGGGACATCACTATTTATCATACATCACTGCTAGATGCTATCTTATGCCCAGCATGGGTTATTAACAATGACCTGTGCGTATTGATATATTTTTTATTGATGTCATCAAGAGGGCCTAAACCTAAAGTTTATGTTTTTCACAGCGCTACAAGTAGCATAAACAAATATGCGCTACAATTTATTAAAAGTGTGTTGTTTTTTTCCACACAATACCATATGGGAGAACGAAAACCCCAATACAAATTCAAAGAAAAATGAACACAAGTTAAAAATCACAGAAACAAACAATTAAAAGGAAATAAATAATTAAACAAACCTGTTTCTGTGTGTTCGTACAAACTGTGCTCTGATTTATTTGGTAAGCTCTCTATTTACTTCGTGCCAACTGAAGATAGCAGCTGTTTACGGAATCTTCCAGTTCCAGTGCCACTTTCCTCTAATCAAAGTGTGACAGGAGAGGTGCCCGGGAGGCTATTTAATCAAATCTCCTGGCTGCAGTACTGTTACAATACATTAATTTTGTTGTTGCTTACTTAAGGTGCTTTTTTTTTTTTTAACGTGTGCCCCAGAACTCTCTTTTCTGCCATCTTTTTCCTAATGTGGCATGAAATTGGCTACCCAATCACATTCCGTTACAAACAGAGCAGAACTGATCTTTAAAATGCAAAGCTTACTGGGTGCCAAGGTGGCAAATGCAGGCAGAATGGCGATGGGTAACCTGATTATTATAGGAGTACCCAGGTATAGATATCTGCCACTGTGCATCACCATGCAACACCGCGAGCCAAGGAGAGATCATGTCTCAGATCTGTCGTGTCCCTCAGTTCCCTCTTGTGTTTCTTAATCCCCCCATGTCTCTAAAGCCCATCGTGTCTTTCACTCCCATCTCTAAGTCCCCACTTATGTCTTTCAGCTCTATGTCACTCCAGGGTATCTTATTTAATTTACATTTTCCAGCCCTCAAGGTCTTTCAAGATCCCATACAATCATTGGTAGCACCCCAAAGTAATGTCAATGTTCCTTGATTACCACTGGAAGATTAAATAAATAAATAAAAAAGGATAAAACAAAGAACATATGTGAGCCTTGTAGCCAGCAGGATGACTAATCTATGTGGGGTGGGTTCATCATCAACGTCTCTGTGCATGGCATGTAGAGCTTCTAGGAGTAATTAACTTTTCCCCTTATCTTTAGTTCAAAATATTGTAGTTATTTTATGAGAGATCTTCCATTCCACAGCCTTACAGGACTCCTGCCATGTGTAATGGATTTATTAAGATGGTCCTTACATGTTATTGTATAATTTCTATATCATGGAGAAGACCAGTCATTGGGACGTACTAAGTATTTTCCCTCTATCTCTTATCTCTTGTTGCAGGGAAAATCAGTGGAACGATGTACTCGAAAGGTTGCGGGTCTGGAGAGGGATGTAACAAACTATTTTCGTACAACACTGGGTCGTTTCAGCATTACACACAATTCATTTGTTGCAATTCAAATAATAATTGCAATAATATTCAAAAGTCTGGTGAGTATATTCAATAGAGAGAAGAGGCATGACCTACCTCAACAAAACAAACACTGTAATTAACAGACCAAGTCTCCAAGTTAGTGGTGCAATTAACCTTTTACGTAACACTGAGACTTAAATATTTGTATAATTACAAATGCATGGCACACTGCAAGGGGTAAGAAGATACAATGAGTCTTTGTGTATTGTGCCCATAGGCCCAAGTGGCTATGTTTAAAATTAAATGTATAATACAATATAATGGGGTCTCCTGATTCCTTGATATTAAATATAAATGCCGGGCACAGGACATGTGGACGTTACACTCTTGGGCAGTAGTATCTGTTTGCAGCTTCCACCATTGAGTCATTCTTCTTCCAATAATGAAAGGGAACGTGGAGAGGTAGAAACAATGCAACTCTGTCTCCCCAGTTGCACTCCTGGCGTTTCAATGCTAGGTGAAGAGTTAAAGGCAACCGTCAAAAACAACAATAAATGCAAATTAGGGTTTAACATGTGTGTCCCAGTGCTGCCCTAAAACTAAATGAACCCTGGCTCTAACTTACCCCCCTACACTAACATTACCTTTAAAGGGACAGTATAAGCACCAGCACAACTTCAGATTTATAAAGTGCTTTTCATGTATATGTCATGACCTGTAGTCTCACTGCTCAATTCCCTGCCATTTAGGAGTTAAATCACTTTGTTTATGCAACCCTGCCCACACCTCCCTGCATGTAACCAATCTCCCTAAACATTTCTTGTAAAGAGAGATCTAATGTTTAAACTTGTTTTATTGCACAGTGTGTTTAATTTACAATTTACTTTCCTGTGATCTGTTAAAAGCCTGCTAGTTGATGCAGGAGCCTCCTATGTGTGATTAAAGTTCAATTTACAGAGCAGGAGATACAAACTTCTAAAGTAAACACATTGTGCTGTCTGATTATTATTTTTCATGCACGCTGTGTCAGTCACAGCCAGGGAAAGCGTGGCTAGGGCTGCATAAACAGAAACAAAAGTGATTTAACTCCTAAATGGCAGAGAATTGTGCAGTGAGACTAAACGTGCATGATCTTTACACCAAAATTGCTGCATAAAGCTACAGTTGTTTTGTTGCTTAGAGTATCCTTTTAACCCTAATTAAAATAAATAAATATATATATATATATATATATATATATATATGTATATATATATATAATATGAAACATATATAAAACTAAAATTATGGGAAAACAAAGTAATCTTTGTGTTCTGAGACATTCAGAAACTTCATTTGGGCTCGTGGTTTGTTATGAGATCTCCGGAGCTGGTTGTCATCACTACTCGTAGAATACTACCGATAGCAGTCTTTTTAATGAAGTCAGTGCCATGATGTCAAGTATTTCCTAAAATGGGACACTACGGATAGAGAGACTTTAAAGTAGAATTTTATTCTTCTATATTCATTCTGCATGTTTTGGACACTTTGTGTCTAATGAATTTGTTTAATCCTGTATTAAGTGTAGTATTGGATTGCTTACAGGGTGTCTGCATATACCTCTTTTCTACATATTTCTGTAGGGTATATTGTAACACATATATTGGTTAACTGATAAACTATTCCAATGACTGCCTTGTATTAAACATCATGATATTTTGTTACCGTTCTGTACTGTGGAGGTTCTCTCCCTTTTTTTTTTTTGGACTTTGTACATTTAAAATCAATGCATATTTAAACCTGCAAAAAACAAAAATAACGCAGAATTACATGAACATCAATAATAGGATTTGAATATTAACTAAAATCCTAAATCTACATTCATGCAATATTTTTACCAATAAATCTTCAAAATCCACGTGCTAACACCATTCACCCTGTGCAGCAGATTGCACCTTAGCAAACTTAAAGTTGCGGATGTAACCATTGGTCAGTGTTCCAGGTGTGGGATCTCCAGTAAGTGGGATCTCCAGTAAGTGGGATCTCCAGTGAGTGGCATCTCCAGTGAGTGGGATCTCCAGTAAGTTGGATCTCCAGTGAGTGGAATCTCCAGTGAATGGGATCTCCAGTGAGTGGGATCTCCAGTAAGTTGGATCTCCAGTGAGTGGCATCTCCAGTAAATTGGATCTCCAGTGAGTGGGATCTCCAGTGAGTGGGATCTCCAGTGAGTGGGTAACAGGTTCAGTTTCATGCTAGCCCTTCATCCTTCTGAGTTCAACAAAATGAGTTCCGTAGTGTTGGTTAATAGTTAAATAATTTGTCGTTAATGTTATTGTAGATCAGATAATCTGACATAGTGGCTGTTATTCTTTGGTTTTCTCCGCAGTTACTGTTCTGACCAACGTCAACGGCATTAAATGCTGGGGCTGCCAAGAAACCGGAAATGGAGAGTGCGCAACACAGAACCAGACTCTGGTCAGTTGCACAGGGCTTCAGATCCGATGTATGGAAGCATTTGGTAAGAATCTGTATTGTATGTGAACCTCATCCTGTAGAAGTCTGTTTTAGCCCATATTGAAAATTTCTGTAGAAATGGCCTAACTAGCAATAATAATAATCAACAGTAATGCTACATTTTTATATATACATTCTTGTTTCCAAGGGTTTTGACTAGTGCCTTTAGGTTCTAAACTTAAAGGGACACTATTGTCACCCAGACCACTTCATCTACTTGAAGTGGACTGGGTGCATCGTCCCTGCCCCACTTAATCCTGCCCTACTTAGTCCTGCAATGTAAAACAAGGTGTTTTTTTGAGAAACTGCAATGATTACTTTGCAGACTGTCTCTAGTGGCTGTCAATGAGAGAGCCACTAGAGGCACTTCCTGGATCCTAACGGACTCCATGTCTCCTAAGTGAAGCATTAGGTCCCCCAGTCAGATGACTTCGGAGGAGGCGGAGCGCCGACCCAGCGCCAAGGGACATTGCGTTGGAATCATGTGAGTGAGTAAAGTTTTTTTTAACCCTTTAAATTCTGAGGGGGGTCATAAGTGGGGGGAGAGGGGAACAATAGTGTTAGGAATACAGATTTGTATTTCTAACACTATAGAATCCCTTTAAATGGAAACTGTCACCTCCCAAGACTTTTAATATTATGCTTTCTTATCCTCTATATTTAACAAATATGCAATTTTTATGGATAAAAAAAAATAAATATTAAATGTAGAAATCCACAAGAATGTGTTTAATCCCATCTTGACTCCCTGACAGCCATTGTTCTAAGCTCCGCCCTTTGCACATGTCAGTCAAAATAGTGAGAACAAAGAGGAAGGGGGAGGGAATCAGCCACAATGTTTGTTTCTTCTCCTCTAATACAAAATGTGCCATTTTTGTGTCAAATCATTTTGTAGAGGTTTGAAGAAAACTGTAGACTTTTTTCAGCACGGATAACCGTTTTCTCTTCTGCGGCCGTGTTAATGTTGAATTTCCACATTACTAATATCAACTCAAGTCCAAACTGGATGGTGGTGGTTGGCTTAGAGCCCTGGGGTAGGTTATCCCACTGCTGTCAAACTATCACTGCTGTTCAGGTTGAATGGAATTGATAATGCGGCTGGAGATGGGGTGGGCTTCATGTGCAGGAGAGAGAGCCCTGATTTTCTGTTGAAGCACTCCAAAACATTTTATTTATTTATTGCTAATGGATGGAAAGGTGGAACAATGAAATTATATCGCCCTGGTGGGAAATAACCAATGTTATATTTTCTTGTTTCCAGATGAGAGAAACCATACATGGTTTAAAGGCTGCAGTACTGTGAGCTTCTGCTCTTCAGCTTACCCTTACCTCAATACCCTTCCCAGCATCTCGGGGATAGAGTGCTGTGCTGGGAGTTTGTGTAATAACTTCACAAGGATATATAACACCACAAACCCAACTGTCAGCCACGCTCACAGGACCAACACAGACTTCAGGTTATTAATTTTCCTTGCCAGCTTCCTCTTTGCTACATTAGGACATTTTCACTAAACGCCCCACCGGGCACTTGCATTTATTTGTACAGAAGACTTTTTATTTATATTATTAGACAGTAGGTAGGAACAAGGATCTAGCTCAGAGATGATTGAATACCTACTGCTTTCCAAACTCTTGGGTCAGTATTAATCCTTAAGCCTGGTTTATGGGACAATATTCTGAATGAAGCAAGCTTCGCCCATTCCCAAGTCTGTTTCGTTTCTACGACGCGGTGTCAGATCGTCCATGAAGCTCCTGAATAAATGGATCTACAGATAACCACTTCCCTACCTTAAATCCTCCTGCAAAACCTAAAAAAAAAATGATCTCTAACTCATGCTAATTATCACGTTTATTGCTTGCAATTACCAATATTTGAAACATTTTAAAAAGGAATGGAATATGACTATCGATATCACATTATTTTGGAATATATAACTAATTCTCAAGCAGTTATAAAGTTAGTATATGCTGATACCTGTAGCATCTTTGCTATCACAAACATCTCCGTTAAAGGGATATAGAATGAAATAAGATTTTATTTGACAATTAAAGGGGCACTCTAAGCACCAAGAGAACTTTAGCTTAAAGAAGTGGTTTTGGTGTACACAACATGCTTCTGCAGTCTCACAGCTCAATTCTCCATGTTAAGAAGTTAGATGACTTTATTTATGAAGCCCTAGCCACACCTTCCCTGGCTGAGACTTACACAGCCTCCCTACACACTTCCTGGTAAAGAGTCAACATCAGTTAGCTTTCTTTATTGCACAGTGTGTTTCATTTAGAATATTTTTTAATCTACTGCTCAGGTAATAATAGGCTTTTAGAGTCTGTAGCAGCCTATTATGTGTGATTTCAGTGCAAACCAGTTAAGTTATTATCTGCCAAATTGCTAGTGGGATACAGAAGAATTACATAAGATCAAATAAATTCGGCTTTTTAAAGGTGGATGCAGATACCTGGATTCAGTAAAGGAATTCATGATCACCCAAGTACGAGGTGTAAAATGGACATATGATATGGCACAGCTAGATTCTAGTTGATATTTATGTAGCCTTTGTGTATATTTTTATATAAGATGTGAAAATGTATAATATAATTAAAATATATTTGAAAACTTGGTAAAATTGCCAGTTTGTTCCAATTCGTCTGACGGAAGTTGTTACAGTAACCTAAATATTTTCTCCTATTCACCAACACCATCTATCTCAATTGTTTGAAGGATTGAAAGTGTGGCCTCAAGCCATGCCTCCAACCTTGTTGAATCGTCGTGTCTCTCATACCAATTCATACTGTGATGTCAGCAAGCACACACACCACATGCATGCGCAGTCTCCTGAGAATCATAGCTCAATGATTCTCAAACAGGTTTATTTAATAAAGTGAGAACTGACTGGTATTCAGACTAAATTCAAAGTGAATTGAAAAATTTGGACCAAAATATTTCAAAAGGAAGCACAGCTCACTTTGAGAATTTTTCCAGCTAATCTATTTTTGCCTTAAATTTGAAATTCACATCGAGAGGCGCGCATGTGCCTAGATCTACGAAGCTTCTAAATAAGAACATTGGAGTATACCATTGTCATATAATGTAATTACATTAAAAGGGGGCAGAGCAGCTGGGACTGTTGATGGCACTGGAATAAAGGTAAGTAGATTAATTATTTTAGATATTACTCATTATTGATGAAGTAGCCATAATGTTACAACATGCATTAGACACAAATGACTTATTTTTAAAATAACTGTAATAAAACAGTATAGTTTTTTTTAAATAAACATTTCCCCTGGCTAATAGCTAGCTGTGATTACTGGTTAATTTAGCCACATTATTGCAAAGCAAAGAAGTTCTAATGACATTAATTACTGTCAAATTTATATTCAAGATAGGAAAAATTAAATAAGTGAAGTGGTTAAAGGACGTTTAATGCAGACAACTTTTTGTAACAGCCATAACATTTAAATCAGAGGCGAATACAAGGTGTGTCCAGGTAGATTCTTAGTGCAAACAAAACGAACCAAAAGTTAACCTGACCTTTGGCCAAAGCCCTATATATTTTTAAATAAATAATGTATTTAATACCACCGAATGAATATACTAGTATGGAATCAGCCGGCAGTATAGGTGGGTCTATTCAATAATGCTTTTGTATTAATATATTTAATAGTATTATTTAAATAGTATGACCATTCATCAAGGGCAATTGCAAACTGCACTGTCAGGAAAATTACAGAAACCAGACACAAGCTCAAAATTCAGGACTGTCTAAAAAAAATGGGACAGCTGGCAACTATGCAATACATAGAAAATTGCCCTACCTGCCCTCCATTTAACCCCTTAAGGACCAAACTTCTGGAATAAAATGGAATCATGACATGTCACACATGTCATGTGTCCTTAAGGGGTTAAACTACAGTTTTGTGTTTACCTGCTTGTAACTCGCCCATATTATAGGATTTTGTGGGCTATTAATTAAGTTTATATGATTTGGTGAAAAAAAAAGTTTATTTCTAATTTTAGAATTTAGCAAAATGTATGTATGTTTGAGGAGTAAAAATAATTGTCTTTTATGAATCAGTATGCTGTTTGCCTTTTAACTAAAGACAAAATTCCCTGAGCACACACGCAATGATATGTGCTGCACACACCTACTCTATACGTGTTTCGAAAACCACAAGAACAATGCAAATATTTGACCTAGTTTGGGATGTTTTACAGCAGATTGGGGAGTTTTTTTTCGTTTATGATTTGTTAACCCCTTAAGGACACCTGACGGAAATATTCCATCATGATTCCCTTTTATTCCAGAAGTTGTGTCCTTAAGGGGTTAAATGACCTTAAAGCAACATTCCTAAAAAGACATACATAGTCATAGACATGCACGGCACATTTCAATAGGGTGTAGAACTGGGAATTCTTTCTCTGTTATTTTTTTATTTTATACAAGGTGAATATGTATTAAATAAACACTCCAAGAACCATAATAACTAGAGCCCGCTATGGTGGTTATGGTGCCAGAAGTTGTTTAAGAATGGTTTGATCCCCCTGCCTGCTTCAGCTGCACTCTTGGCACACCACATGTGCACGCCTATGCATATAGCTAATTATTTAAAGGGGTACTCTCCACACCACTCTAAAATCTCTTAAACACACTGTAGTGGTTATGGTGCCAACATACCCCTGGCTTCATATAGCAGTTCTGTGTCCAATAATTTTTGAGTAAATATTTGATGCAAACCAAGCATTCTCCTGTGACTTGGGCCCTCGCTTGGCATATTGCTACTACAGAATCTACACTTTTAAGCTAGCAAGACCAATTTCATTCATATTTAGGGACTGAACCTAAAAAAAAGGCACTGTACCAATATATAGAAACCACTATGTGCTGACCTGTTCATTAGCAGGAACATACAACTGACAAGTGGTCACCCGTTAAGACTGGAAGAAAAGAGTTTTCACTTACAGCAGAGGAGAGGGTTCTTTACAGTAAGAACAGTAAAGACATAGAACTCTCTTCCAAAGATTCTTGTGTTGGATGCCTTTTTGAAACAACTGAATATTCAAGTATATAAATGATATGTATGTAAACAGGTTGCTGATCCAAGGAGAATTTATTTAATTTTTACAATTATTGTAAAAAAAATTAAGCATTTGTATTTTAGTATGTAACTGTATTTAGTGATTACTTGCTGAACATATAAAACATATACAATATAAAAGAAAATTGTCCCCTCTTCCTTAAAACATTTTATTTTATTTCCAGGATGTCAGAATTTTTTTTTTTTTGCATTAATTTGTGTATTCTAGAAAATGTTATGTATCACCTAGGGATAGTTACACATATTTAGCTTTTAACCTCTTCAGGACCAGGTAGTAGACAAACACAATGATATCATGATGGTTATAGCATGTCATCTTTCCTGAAAGGGTTAAACTTCTTTTTCCCCTAACTGGTGCCAGCCGCGTTGACTGATTTATTAATGTATTATGAAGTGAACCATTAAAGCCCATAGCCTAACTGTACATTGCAGTATTGGAACAACCGTCAGGAAGTATTGATTTGCTATCTTACTCTAAGACAAGGGTGGGCTGTTGTAATTGTGATATGATTAACCAACGCTCCCTCCCCCAAGGTTTAGCTTCATTTTTGGAAAATATTTCAGGACATTGACATAGGCAGAGCAAGTCCATTGAGCCAAATAGTATTACAAAAAGAAATCAATAAGTATAACTGGAAAAGTATTGATTATTTTATATGTGCTTCTTTTTAATAAACTTGCTTAGTACATCCAAAACCAGTTTGACTACTCACCGCGGGAGAGTGCCAGGGGGCTCATTGTACCATACCCACTACAGCATGCCAGCGACTCTTTTAAACTACTGTACTTATATGTTCCATAGGAAATGTGTCATAAGAACATGCACATGTGTGCATAGTACTTCTCCTGTGCGTCTGTATGGGAGAACACTGATTGGATAAAAACGTTCATCCAATTCCTTATGTCTGTTGGGTAAGAAATGCTAGAGAAGAGTTGGAGGAGGTAAGTTTTTAGGTAAATATATTTTTCCTGTTTAGTCTTACTTTTTAAACCTCTATTTGCATTCATTTTGTAATGCATTACGTCCATACGTCAGTGGGTTTTAAACACACAACCACTTATTTAAACCCATGTGCATAATGGCAACTGCCACCCGCCATTTTGCTTTGTACTTTGCACTAATGAAAGCTTTCATAATGGATAACAGATTCTATTGAGTAGTCAGTAGTCCCAATGTCTGAGCACAGATTGCCTTAATCTTTTGTCTTCTCAGAAGTTTAATTTGACCTCCAATGCCATTGTGTTCATTCACATAGTATCCACTACACTCTGCAAACCAGCCCAAACACACCTGGGGACACAAAATGCTAAATTCACAGCTAAGTATTCCAAAATACATACTTACTGGTGAAGGGGGCCCATAGGAGCAGGAGTAGTGGTGCTCCTCCAGTTTTTGTGAGGACTACTGATAACGTGTCGGTCATTTCTACACTTCCTATTTTCCCTTTTATTAATTACTGGAGATACTGTTGGTTTTTACCAGGGCACGGCATCTCATTGGGTTCAGTGGATGGACCCAAAAAGTCAGGGTGGACAGTGGCCAACAATCTTCAATAAGTTTTGCTTAAAGACCAACATTGGCAAGCACCAACCTGGGATGGAGGGGTTGAGTGGGTGCCAGGTCAACATAGGGTCGTTGTCAATGCTGGCGTTTGCATGACTCAACACTAGTGGTGATGAGAGTGGGATGTCAACCCGCGTATGTGTATGTCAGCATGGTAGGGGGCCTTGCAGGCATTAGATAAGCTGCAAATTGTGCTGCTATAACGCTCTTGTAAAAGCCGCACATGGCACAAGCGTATTTAATGAAATCATGTCGCACTTCATGTTGACTTTTCTTTGCTATGAAGATGGACATTAGAGAAAAGAATTCTGGGACAGCTGGTTTGAGGGTGGGGCAGTCCCACAAATTCAGTACTCCAGACACAGCGTGGAGATAGTTACAAGTTAGCAGACTGTGCTAGATACTGAGTTCATTAGCTTGAATAATGCCAAATCAATGGAAATCTCTTTTTATTTGCAAGCAGGGAAAAAAACAAAACTAAATATTAAATTTGCAACAGCAAAATATCCCATTATCTTGTGGAAATGTATTCATAATAAAACTAAAACTAAAATATTAAAAGTACCGGTATTTCAGGTTTTTAAGGAAAAAACGTTCTTGGTTCTTTAACTTACAGCTCCCCCTCCTGGACAATTACTGACTAAACACAGATCTGTATAGCTGCAAAACATCTTCTACCATTGTGTTTATTGTATTTACTAAGCAATGAATTGTGACAAGGGAAATAGTCAAACACAGCGGAGTTCGAAAAATTCCCCCCGCACTTAACAATTCTGGCCCAATTTTACAATTCATATAGTTAATGAGCACGTGTGCAGTCATGACTAAGTAAGTGCATGATTGCTGTCCCTCTAGAATGTAAGCTCTCTCGAGCAGGGCCCTCAATACCCTCTGTTCCTGTGCGTCTTAATCATCTTGTTGCAGTTACATGTCTGTTAGTCCACCTATTGTGCTGCGCTACAGAATGTGTTGGTGCATTATAAATAATAAAAATAATAATAATTACTGCATATGCAACACATACGCTTAATTGCAAATGAGTGTGTGTATTTGTATATGTGTGAGCGGCGCACATTTGTATCATTCAGTTGGTTTGTACTCGCAAGTGGGAGAAATGAGAGTCCCTCTGTCCATAACAACCTCATCTCAGTAAAGTTGTTATGGGGGCTGGTAACGCAGGTGCCTCCTTAAGGGGTTAAATATTTTTCATGGTGTTATCCTGAAGATGTATACCCAGGTCCCCGTCACTCTGCCACCTCTGTGTTCATCCTCAGACGCTACTTTAAAATTAAAGCATTGGCAGGGCGTCTGCTGATATAACCCCGAAATCTAAGAGGGTGCCTGAGGACTCCAGCCTCCATAACAAATTCATTGAGAACTGGGGTGGGCTCTGCTGAGAAAAGGCTTCATGAACCTGGAGTGTGCATGTTCCAGGCGGACCAGCAGCTGTGTTAACCCCCATGAAGCCTGGGATAGCTTTCTGTATGGGCTGAACATCCCTGAGTTTATTTCAAATGACACAACTGCGTTTAATAGCAAGCTCCCGCTGTGCTTGATAATGCATAAAGCGTAAATTGCGGTATGCCAAATTCAAGGGAATTATGTTCTGCCTGGTGGATATCTTTCCTTCCTCTAGACACAGGCCTGGAAGAATGAAGCCACTCTCCCTCCCTGATAAACGTGAGCAGGTGTGTGTGTTGTGTGTGTTGTGTGTGTGCATAAGCATGCGTATGTGAGTCTGTGGAAATACTAGTGTGTATCTGTGTGTGTCCTTGTGTGTCCTTGTGTGTGTTTTGGTAATTACGTGTTTGCGACGGGTGTAAATGGCAATTTAGATATGTGTGGCTAATTATATATATGGAGAAGTGAGTTGTGAATGCGTGGTGGGTGAGTCACCATGGAAGCCACCACTGGAGTACATTTCATTAGGGTGTGCACTGGAAAATATTTTCTTACTAAAATGAGAATATTTATTGAAAACTTATGAGTTTTATGTCTATCTAACTAAAATTTAGATAACTTTATTGCCAACTGGACACTTATAATACAAATTTCAAATATAAACATGAGCATTTTCTTTCTAGTGATAATTATCATTGTGGCAGACCTCTCTGCCTTTGGATTACTATTATTTCACCATGCTTCGTCTGTTTGTTTGGTTATTGCCGGTTGTTCGTATGGTCCTGGTTACATTCACCCAAATACGAATAAATTACTGAATGGCAGGCCACCCAGCAGGGAAGTGTGCTGCTCGTTAACCTTTCTGACCTCATTAACATTGTGCTTAACCGCAGACACTTCCAACTCCCGAACGGTCGGCTAGATGGCCGCCGTTTGTATGAACGAACACGTGACGGCGGCCATCTTGGACAGTCGAACGCCCAGCAGTGTTCGTCGACAAACTCCTGGAACTGATTTCGGACACTGCTTCCCACAAACACAGCTGAAGTCACCGACCCTTCATCGTTCTGTTCATGGTTCATACGAACGCCGTGCCGTTTGGTAAATTGACAATGCACGAATGGAACTGTACCAGATAGCAAACCCATGGAACTCATTCGTTTCATCGAACACACAATGCCAAGACTTTACCTCCATGGCGATTGAACTACATATATGGGATCTGAGTGCTATTCGGTTATATTGAGCGCTCAGATCTAAGTTATCTGGGGATACGTTGAATGTGTAGGTTCCGTTCGGTATATTTGGAAATTTATATTTTTATGTGTTTTTGCTGTTACTGTAAAATGGAGGATATTCTCTATCCCTGGAGGTAATTGAGTTACTTCAACCCAATTATCTCCAGGATAGAGAGGAGGAGTTGCACTGTTCATGTGGGAGTGTTTGTATACTGTAAATGCATGTGATTGGTAAATGTAAAACTTGTCTCAGTTTTTCACAAGGTCCCTATGGGAGTGTCCCTTGCTGGAAAACCTGCATAAAAGGCTGACATGCAGCCCCCATTAAACAGATCCTGCTTGACCCTCAATACAGAGCCTCGTCTCGTACTTGGGGGGATAATTCGTATGTTTCCTGTTCGGCTCTTAGGAGTGTTCGGTAGCTGACTTCATGTTCGGGAAAAAGGAACAGCTTTGGCTGCGTTATCCCCTTCCCTACTCAGGGTGCCGTTACAATCATAATCTTCATCTTCAAACAATTAATAAGCTATTTTAATTTGGTACATGAATGCATGTAGTGATAGAAAACATGGACAATTAAACCCTGCATTAGAGTTGTGGTTGGATATATGTGGCACTTACCAAGCGCACACTTACAGAAGCCACCCATCTGTGATAAAAGGACATAAAAGGGGAATTTTACAAAATGGACGTTTTACGGTCGCAAGTGGATCCAATGATAAAACTCAGTCACTGGTATGATGTCACGTCAGCCCTGCCCTGTCCTTCCAGTGTTAGGAAGTATGGAGCTTTGGCTTCATAAAGCTGACCACAGACAACTGATTGGACATAAAGCTATTCTGAAGACTGGCTAAGCATTCTAGGGAAGTGTAGTTCAGAAATATATATGGGGTCAAACATAGTCATTATGGATTGAGGACTTAAGTGCTAAAATTGATATCCCATTCACCATTGCTGACTTGGCAACATGTTGGTGATTTAATAAAGTAAAGGATCTGCAAAACACAATCCACATCGTCAGTACAGGAAAAAGTTGTCAAAACAAATGGACTCCTTTGTAAAGTAATAAAACTATATTATTCCGAACACAAATAAATTCCACCTTCTATAGCAAGGCCTCACAGTGCAAATCTGAGCACAATAGAGATTTGTTAAGAGTCTGGACTGTGCTTTGAGAATCTCAACAAGTCTCCGTTCCTTCAAAAGATCATTAAAAAACAATTTCTTTAGGAAAGCTTATCAATTAAAAAGCTTTCCCTCCCCGTATCTTGTTTACCCACCCTGGTTCCTCTCCTGCAACTGCCTCATCCAAACTAACCCTTCACTGTGAGCTATTCTAGTAACGTACTTTTCCCCGTATATGAAATACATCCTACCCTTACCTCTTGTGCTCCTTTACCCCACTCCCTCTAGAATGTAACTCGTTTGAGCAGGGCCCCCAATCCCCTCTCTTCCTGTGCGTCCAGCTCGTCTTCTTACAATTACTTGTCTGTTAGTCCCCCTATTGTACAGAGCTATGGAATTTGTTGGAGCTTTATAAATAATAATAATAATAATAAACATTTTCTTTCAGGCCCTAAGCAATGTAGGCCTCTTTCACTTACATAGTTAAATCTGGGGTGATTACATATTAGATGCCCAAATCTATGATTTTTCCGCGTCTTGAGGCTACTGAGGCATTATGGGAGTTGTAGTTCATCAGGAGCTTGGGATGTATCATTTGCCCATCGTTAGTTACAATGTGTTCTCACTTTTCTGACACTAAACGGGTGAAGGCTTAGATTTACAAGCATTAAGAATATGTTCACATATTTTATGCAACAAGTATCTCTTACAAATATTATTTTTATGTACTAATTTGTATTTCTGTTTACAGTTTGTGATGTAGGAAATGAAATATTTAATCATACTCTGCGCGGAAAATCAATAAAACATGTTTAATGGTGGCCAATAGTAGCATCAGCAATGAGTACGGCTAATTTGCTTCCGTTTGCTTACAATACTTATGTCTGGGAGGTCTTTTCTCAAACTTCTATTTAATCTGGACTGGCCTTTAACCCCTTAAGGACACATGACATGTGTGATTTGTCATGATTCCCCTTTATTCCAGATGTTTGGTCCTAAAGGGGTTAAAGACATCAATCACCAGATTTTCATTTTTCATTTAAAACAATATATAGGATAGCCTTGTGTGTATGTAAAGTGCATGTCCTGACTGAGCTGGCTGAATGGGGGTGGCCATAGAAAAGTGACCACAGAGCTCTAAACATTCGCCGAACATAGATTAGCTCACTAGCGCAGGAATCTTGTGAATCTATGTTCAGGGGAAATTCCCTTGAATCCACACGCTAGAGAGCTGGTAGTAAGTCAGAGCAGTCATAAAGCAGGTAGGTTGTAAAATGAGGACCACCTGTAGTATTTCTTTATCAAGTACAGAGTCTTCCAGAGTTTTATTATGACAGGTACCCTGATAAAAAATAAAACACTGGCTTCATCTTGGAAATCTATTTCTTAAAGGGACACTACAGTCACCAGAACAACTACAGCTTATTGTATTTGTTCTGGTGAGTAGAATCATTCCCTTTAGGATTTTTGCTGTAAACACGGTCTTTTCAGAGAAAATGCAGTGTTTACATTACAGCCTAGTGATAACTTCACTGGCCACTCCTTACATGTCTGTTAGAGATCCTTCCTGGGTCATGGCTGCTTAAAATGCATCCAAACATTCAGTGTCTCCTCCCTCTGCATGCAAACACGGCACTTTCCTCAAAGAGATTCATTGATTCAATTCATCTCTATGAGGAGATGCTGATTGGCCAGGGCTGTGTTTGAATTGTGCTGGCTCTGCCCTTGATCTGCCTCCTTGTCAGTCTCAGCCAATCCTATGGAGAAGCACTGTGATTGGATCAGGCTACCACTTCTGATGATGTCAGCAGACTGCTTGTTTTTCTGAGACAAACAGCATGCAGAGTTACAGCTTCAGGCTTGAATACAGTAAGATTTTGCTATATTTATGGAGGCATGAGGGGCCCAGGGGGGCTAGATGGGTCAGGAATACATGATTGTGTTCCTGACCCTATAGTGATCCTTTAACTTTACATTTAATTCAGTCACTCATTCTTCAGCTGCTATACATTATATAAGAGAATTCTGCAAAACACCATCATCGGACTATTATAGGTGTCAGACAGTCTCTGCTGCCCTTGGGATGCCATGACAGGTGCACAGTCGGATTTGCCGGCATATGCGCTAACCTTACCCCAACCCCCATTAAAACACGGACACAGGTTATACTGTTGGAAATAATTTGTCCACAGCTTTATTAAATTATTAATAAATAATTAAGGAATAACAAATGGGGTCATTGCCAACAAATCTTAATAATGTTAACCTCCCCATATACATAACATACCCCTAGCAATGACCCCACAATAATAACAATAGATAACAATATAAATAACATGTTAACACAGAAACTGGCCGTCCAATTTGACCACATTTCCACCAGGTTAAATTGTAGGGGTGTACCGAGACACCGCTACCCACCATATCCATTGTAGGGGTGTACCAAGACACCGCTACCCACCATATCCATTGTAGGGGTGTACCAAGACACCGCTACCCACCATATCCATTGTAGGGGTGTACCAAGACACCGCTACCCACCAGTTCCAGTGTAGGGTGTACCAAGACACCACCACACCCCCAGGTTCGGAGCCACCGACGGGCTCGAACCTACCAACCACGTGCAACACTGCCCAATCCACACTAAACCTCAGGATGCCCACTTTCTCCTCCATCTACCCTCCGATTTAACCAGGCCATTCCCCGCCGCTGTGAAAAAACGGGAAATCAACTAACCTAACCAAATACAGGGAGGGTGGGAGGGACAACTGACAGGTAAGCTTAGGTTCAGTTAAAATGGCCACTTCACATAATGGCTGGTATAAATACTCCCCTTATGGCTCCGCCCTACCCAGCATGCTAGCTGTCACTAAATTCCTGTGGCTGCTATGCCTACCTCCTGGCTCTGTCAAGGCCTATTCCTCTTAGCTGCGCTGATCCATGGGCTACAGTATTGTTGTTATAGTAAACCATATACTACAGACAGTTACGAAAGGGAGGGGGTGTGGGATGTACCTTTCTTACCATTGGTGATCCACTGAACTATTTTGGGGATCCGGGAATTAGCAACCAATGACCATGCATACATTGTTTTACAGTGGCAAAGGTACTACAGATTTGATTCATGCTTGATTCATGCATTTTTTAACAAGCATTTTTATCTTGTTTGGTTAGGGCTTGCCTAATACTATATCATTTATATATACACATATACAGACTCACTGTGCCTAGAGGGGTGTCAGCTACACCTCGCTAACAAGGCACAAAGATGTTCAGGTCTCTTGCGGAGAGAACTTGCTGGCGTTTTGGTTCTGGACAGCCCTGATTGGTGGGATCAATTTGATGTGCAATGGTATAGGTTCACTCTGTAATGGAATAAATTAGCAAAAACTATTTTGCGCCCTGAGTGGGGATTTACCAAAAGGCAAGTTATCGGATTTCTCTAAGCTTTTGTCCATTGTCATATTTTCTGTTTTTGCTGTTAAACCGAACAAAAATTGAAATTTTAACTGAACCCATAATAACCTATATCACATATTCTTATGCATTTAAATATAATTTCCCATGGCTAGCTACTCTGCATCACCAACGAACCAATGGTTCAATGTCTATTTTAAACATCTTACCAATGTCACTTGAATACATTGTTTCAAAAAATATTGTTGATCAATGTTTTGTGTGTAGTTGATACATGGAACAGTAACCCAATAGAGGTGACATGAAAGACCTATGAAGTGAACTGCGTCTTGGAAATGATGTGTTAAATCTTGTTGGTACTCATCAAAATACCCTGAAATTGACAGTAATTAAGGCGTATTTTATTTTCCAGTTTGTTAACCAAATAGTTTGGAGGTATTCACAACAAGCATCTGTTTTTTAGGTTTATTGATCTAATTTACTGGGCCATTTCAAGATAAATCACTCTCAGAGAGAGCTTGAGAAATAATATAACTCTTACAATGTGTATTGTAGGTTCAGGGATAGGTCATATACTTTTGAAAGTGATTTTAGAAGTCATTTTATTTTAAGGGCATTAGTTATTAAAGCTTATGATCTCATATTAATTGTCATCATTCATTGCGATGAGATCAAAAACACTTGTACATAACTATATTGGATTGAGCATTTTCAGCCACGCTTTGGAATACATTAATTGCCCTGAATTCCTACAGCCCTTGTGCACCTCTTCATGAAGGCTGAACCTGATAGGAGCCAAAAAAGTTGATAAAATCACTGATGAAATTTAAAGAAAAAAAAGGGTCCAAGGTATTGTAGCAATGTAACATCTACGCCACACTCCTATCTACAGCTGTAGTTGCTGTGACAGAGAGCAGGAGAATATACAGTATGAATATACGTTTTTATAACACAAATGTGTGTGAACCATGAAAGATAGGCTTCCAAATTTCAGCATCTCTTTTTTTGCTTAATTTTAAGAGAATATGACTTTCCCCAGCACCAAGGCGTCCACCACACTGGCCTCTATGCCTCTATTCTCTAAATGATTTGCACTACGTTCCACAATAGGAATGTACTGTAAATTCTACTGTAAATTGTCAGAAGTAAATACAATCTATGCATGGGCTAGGAATTGAGGTCCCACAATTTTGTCATTGAATTTTCTTCTCTTTAAAGTGTCAATCACATCAATTTGCAATGCCAGGTGCTTTAAGATTTCCTATACCAGGAAAACCAGGCCCTTTTGTATCGATGAAGTCATCCGATTGACTGTAACATACTAATTGAAACGGTTTCAAAATGCAGAAATCCATTAACCCGCTTGTCTAGTGCAGCCAAGAGGGAGATTAGATCGGATAATCACTCAGGCAAGGTGATGTAATGGTAAAGGAAAAGGGGCAGGCGCACTAAACAGCACTCATGAATGAATGCTTTTTAGTGCAACTTCCCTTTTACTCAACAGTTTTTGATTTTACATTGGCGATTAGTACCCGTGTGAAAATTCTAAAGAATCATTGTCTGCGTTAAGCACAGAATTTAAAATATATAGATTCTTTGCTGTTAGGTTCCTCGATGCCTGCTACCAAAATTCATTCTGTTTGCAGATGATGTAACGCTAAGTAGATTCACACTGTTGGAATAAATGATGATGGCTCTGAGCTGATATTTTTGTATAAGCTTTTCAAATTATTTAATATTTTTGTATAAACTATTAAAATGATTCCATATTTTGAAATAAATATGTTAATAATTTGGTATATGTTTTATATGTGATATATTGTCGATATATTAATATTTTGGCTGGAAAAATCATTTAAAAAATATATCAAAAATATTAAATGATTTGAAAAGTTTATCAATAATATTAAATTGAGGTTGATATCACTGAAAAGTTGCCCCTGTACCTCTCGGCTGTTTGGATGATGGTGGATTTAATTATCTTAAATTAGAAATACTTGATTTTACATATTCCATATTAATTCCAAGTTAACATCTCATAGACTAACATGAAATCAAACCTCCAGCTATATATTTATAAAAAGAAAAATCTAATTATTATTCCTCAAACTGGAAATTGTGGGCAAATGACACGTAAATTGGACATTCTAGGCCAAAACAGCTGAGGAGTATAAAACCTCCAACAAAATAATTTTTCTAGCTCAACTACTTTGGCCTAAAATGTGGTATTTTCAATTCTCAAGCATTACTTGAGTAGTGGATAAACTAAGCAATTATTGCTAATTTATGTAGACAGGATAAACATCCTAAAGGAACACTCTAAACCTACTGTAGGGGTTATGGTGCCAGAAGTATCATTCTAGTATAATCTGTCAAACTATTTAAAGGGACACTCCACCACACTTAAAGGGATACTTTTTTGTTCTTCCCACATATTGCTTTGGACAAGGGCATGTGAGTAGATAAATTACTCCTTTTGTGTTACAGTCCATGTTGGATTTCACTTTGTATTCTTTCTGTTTATCCAGGGAGAAAAATGTATCATTATCATGGTCCAGGTTCAGATTGTTTCTGCATCCTATGCATTTTCTGCACTGTGTGAAGCCTCTGATTGGTGTTAATTCAGTGTCGTGGAGATGGGTTTTGGAATTGTCAGTAGGTGCCAACATAAGTTTTAGGTTAGGTGCTTGGGAAAAGATGATAGTGGGTTGGTCATCTAAAAGCTGATTCAGTGTATGGTCACTTCTCCGTATATCCCAATGTTTGGCTAACACTTTCCTTATATTCTGAGATTGATTGCTAAATTTTGTTATAAATGCAAGGGCTCGCTTGTATTCCTCTAATTGTGTTCCGTTGTTGCGGAGGGTTTCTTCTCTAGGAATAGTTACATAGTTACATAGCTGAAAAGAGACTTGCGTCCATCAAGTCCAGCCTTCCTCACATTTGTTTTTTGCTGTTGATCCAAAAGAAGGCAAAAAAAACCTTTGAAGCACAATTTTGCATCAAGCTAGGAAAAAAAATCCCTTCTTGACCCCAGAATGGCAGCCAGATTTATCCTTGGATCAAGCAGTTATTACCCTACATTGAAAGATTATATCCTTGAATATTCTGTTTTTGCAAGAATTCATCTAGTAGCCGTTTGAACATCGGTATGGACTCTGATAAAACCACTTCTTCAGGCAGAGAATTCCCCATCCTGATTGTTCTTACAGTAAAAAAACCTTTCCTTTGCCTTAGACGAAATCTTGTTTCTTCCAGTCTGAACGCATGGCCTCGTGTCCTATGTAAAGTCCGGTTTGTGAATAGATTTCCAAACAATGGTTTGTATTGGCCCCGAATATATTTGTATAATGTTATCATATCCCCTCTCAGGCGACATTTTTCTAAACTAAATAGGTTTAAATTTGTTAACCTTTCTTCATAGCTGATATGTTCCATTTCTTTTATTAATTTTGTAGCCCGCCTCTGCACTTTTTCCAGTGGCATAATATCCTTGTTTAGAACAGGTGCCCAAAATTGCACAGCATATTCAATATGGGGTCTTACCAGTGATTTATAAAGAGGCAAAATTATATTCTTGTCCCGAGAATTAATGCCCTTTTTCATGCATGACAATACCTTACTGGCCTTGGCCACTGCTGATTGACATTGCACATTGTTGCATAGTTTGTTGTCTATAACAATTCCCAAGTCTTTTTCATGTGTTGTTATCCCTAATTCGCTTCCATTAAGGGTATACATTGCTTGTGTATTCTTTATGCCGAAGTGCATAACTTTGCATTTTTCAACATTAAATTTCATCTGCCATTTATCCCTTAATAACCTTTCAAATATTTTCCCAGCCACAGAAGTTAAGCTCACAGATCTATAATTTCCAGGCAAGGATTTTGAACCCTTTTTTTTTTTTAATTTTGAATATAGGAACCACATCTGCCTTCCTCCAATCCTCCGGAACACTTCCTGAAAGAAAAGAATCTTGAAAGATTAAAAAGAGAGGTTCACTTATTTCTACACTTAGTTCCTTAAGTACTCGTGGATGGATACCGTCAGGCCCTGGAGCTTTGTTTATATTAACTTTCTTTAGTTGCTGTAGCACCTTGTCTTGAGTTAACCAATTACAATTATTCTGAAAGTTTTTAGTAGCAATCATTTGCACATCTATTGCCATGGGTTCTTCCTTAATATATACGGAGGAGAAATAGTTATTTAAAATTCCTGCCTTTTCCTGGTCTTCATTAACTAACACACCTGTTTCAGTTTTTAGTGTACCTACACTTTCATTTTTGGGTTTTTTAGAATTTATGTACTTAAAAAATGCTTTGGGGTTGGTTTTGCTCTCTTTAGCTATCATTTTTTCATTTTGTTTAGCAAATCTAATTGCCTTTTTGCACGCATTATTTGCTTCCTTATATCTTTTATAAGATGCATATGATTTGTCCGATTTAAATGCTTTAAATGCCCTTTTCTTATTTTTAATCTCTTGTTTTACTTCTCTACTAAGCCACATTGGTTTTAATTTGTTTCTTTTATATTTATTTCCCAATGGTACATACTGAGAAATGTACCTTTTTAATATTTATTGGAAGATGATCCATTTATCCTCAGTGTTCTTTTCACTAAAGAGTTTATGCCAGTCAATATATTGTAAAGCTTCCCTTAATTTATTGAAATTGGCCTTTTTAAAATTATATGTTTTAGTATTCCCCATGTGCTTTTGTTTTTTTGAGTTTATTTCAAAGGACACTATATTGTGATCACTATTTCCCGAGTGCTCACCTACTTGAATGTTGGTCAAAAGATCAACGTTGTTTGTTAGGACCAGGTCCAGACAAGCGTCCATTCTAGTTGGTGCTTGTACAAGTTGTGACATGAAGGTGTCATTTAACAAGTTTAAAAACCTAATTCCCTTAGCTGAGCTACTAGTCCCTCTGTCCCAATTTATGTCCGGGTAATTAAAATCTCCAATAATTAAAGTGTTACCCAGATTTGCAGCTTTCTCAATTTGCTCAAACAGCTGGATCTGACATGTTTCCAATTCTGAGCAATTTCTTCCTATTCTTCTGAATTGCCGTATGGAATGTTTCCAAGCCAACTACGTTTGTGATCAGTGGCGTACACATAACCCATGGGGCCCCGGTGCGAAACTGATCCATGACCCCACCCTCCCTCTTACCCCCCTCTCACTCCCCCAACAGACTCACACACACACACACATACATACATACATACATACAGAGACACACACATATATACAGAGACACACACAGACAGATACATACAGACAAGACACACATACATACAAACAGACAGGCACACATAAATACAGACAGGCACACATACATACAGACACACACACACATACATACAGACACACACACACATACATACAGACACACACACACACACACACACACATACAAAGACACATACATATATAAGAACAGACAGGCACACATACATACATACATACATACAGACAGACTCAGACACATACAGACAGATACACACATACAAAGACACACACATACAAAGACACACACATACAGACACATACAGACAGACAGACAGATACACAAAGACACATACATACAAACAGACAGGCATACATACATATAGACAGACACAAACACATACATACAAACAAACAAACAAACACACACATAATATTTAAGTCACCCTCCTGTTTCCTACCTTTTAGATGCAGGAGGGTGACTTTCCCTCGGGTCCAGTGGTAGCTCAGGTTGATGGGAGTCAGAGTTCCCACTCTGACTCCCTGTTCTTCCTCCGGCGCGGGCTCTGTGTGTTAGCTGAGAGGAGTGACGTGCATCATCACAGGGGGCCTGTTAAAGCGCCCAGCGCTGACCTGGCCCCCTGACAATTCATCTCCATAGGGTGGCCATGACAGCATGGGCCACCCAGTGGGCACCATTTGCCGCGCGGGCCGGGGCCGCAAATGATGAACTTTCTCAAAAGTTTTTGTTTGGATCTTCCCATTTTTAATATACACTTCCAGGTCTAGAAACTCGATTTGTAGGATGATTGTAGCGGAGAGGTAGTATAATCCACAGTATCTCCGCTGGTAGACAGGAACGGCATATAATAAATCCAGGAAGAACAAGTACAGCATACAATAATCCCGGTAGCGTTATAAAGAGCCTTCCTTCCCAAGAACTAGACGACACATAGGGAAGAATTAACCTTATATTGACCCCCATAGGCCTAAAAATTAGGGCAAGGGGGGCATGGGAGAATTTATCTATTTTTAAAAATTACAAGGCGGGAACCCCAAGCTGGTAGCTCCCTCCTTGTAACTAACTAAACCAACAAATTAATTGCATATTGAAATTTCTCCCCGAAAGCAATTCTTAATTTGTTTCATTCGTTGTAATTTGAACTTTCCGTTCGTCTTTCAGAAGAATGGATAAATTGCTGAAAATTTGGATGAAAACTTTTTAATCCGAAAACGATTCCCCAAGTCTGTGATTAGAAAATTGGGCAGGGGAAGAATGGGAGGCCTTGTAAATGCTTTAGATAGTAGATCCTCAATCATCTGTTTTTAGATATATTTCAATGACAAAAAAAATGCATAATTAAACGCATGCTACCATTGGGGGTATAGTGATTTAAAAACACATTCAAAATTATTAAGGCAGTTGAGTGTGCCTTTAAAAGAACATGAAAGTTTAATGAATACGAAGCTGCATTCCTAACATTCTAGTGTGCCTCTGCCCCCGCTTCCTTGCACCTGATCCCCATACCCTCATGGCAAATAAGGGTAAAAAACACTTTAAACACTCACCTTATTCCAGTGCTGAGGTCCCTCGGGCCGGGCACTGTCTCCTCCTCCAACATCAGCGTCAATGGCGAACCTAATGGCGTGCGCGGAGAGCACCGCAAGCTCATTCGGCCTTCCCTGTAGGGGATTTTGGGGATTGAAGACACTGGATGTCTTCGTGCCTGGTGTTGCTGTGTTCCTTCTCTAATGAAAGAGAAATTATCACAAGATATTTAAAGGGAAAATAAAACCCCACTAGAGATAACCTGTCATTTAACTACAAGAAGACATGTTTCGTTAACACATAAAATGGGTCAATCGTTTTTAACACATCCAATTACTATTACTGCACCATCCATTCCCCTCTTGTCCTGCCTCATATGTTGGCAAGTATGTAAAAGGAAGATAAATTACCTTTGCTTACTTAAAATGAGAATGCAGCCATGGCTTGCTTCCAAGGTCTGTCTGAATACCGTCATGTCTTAATTTACACTTACATTCCCTATAATCACATCAGATCGTGCAGTAAACAGACAGAAGGAAGTCACACAATAACCTGGATAATCGTGACTGAAGGAAACTGGCGTCAAATAAAATGACATAGAGAGCACCGCTTACATAGCAGCTGGCTACAATGATGACTTTTTTTGTATCTTTTTGTGCTGCTCCCATTCCGGATTCTGGATTTTAGAATTTAGACTCATGTTTCCTATATTCATTACCATTTCTTCTCTCTCAAGGCAGCCGGCCCTGTGTGGTAGCCTGTTGGGAATCCCTGTAAATGGCCACAAGTTCTCTGTGTTAGAACACCATGTTACGTTCGCTAATTGTTCAGCTTTTATTCTGTTTTTTTTGCAATTCATTTCGCATTAATTTTTCATTAACTATCATAATCTCCCAGTTGTGTAAATGCTTATCGACGGGGCTCTCCAGGCCCTGATTAGGGACTTACGCCTCTCCTGCATTAGTAGTGGAGACGGGGAACAGAGCCCAGGAGACTCCAGTCAGCAAATGAAACCATTCAAAAAATGGTTTGATGCTTTATATTGGTGGCAGGTGCAAAGGCACTCCTGGTACCATAACAACCTATAGTGATATGGTGCTTAGAGAGTTCCTATCATTTCCCTTTTAGGTCCCTATAGCCGAACTGGAAAAATTATGTTTTGGTCTAGGATTGGAAATTAAATATGTATTCCTGGCAATTCCAAGTTTAATTAATAATCTTGTTTCTGAGCAACACTTCATGGTTGAAATTGGTGGAATTAACGATTAAGAAAGACCATCCAATTCCCATTTTACTGTGTAGGGGTATGTTGAGCCGATATAATTTACTGAAAACGACTTTTCAACATTGTGGCGAAAAGTGTTGATCTGGTAACATAGTTTGGGACTTTTTCCTAAATTCTGGAATCCGACTTTGAATTTACTACAATTCACTTTTTAGTGAATAAACCCCATTTGTGTTTCTGACAGTCTGGCATTATCAGTTACTTTTTCTTCGTAGAGATACAGCAGTAAATATAGAACACGAGTTCTCGAACGTTACAGCCTGTTTATCTGAATTCAGATTATTACATGTGTTCTCTGGGATTCATTCTGAGATCTTGAACAGAATAGACGGTAAGCATTATACATATATAGCATGACTAGATATTGAACCTGTTTGTTTGAAAACACTTGACCTTTCATGCTCAACACTTGTACGGTCTCAATGTCCCTGAAGTTATACATCTCTTCCAGGAATGACTGCATCACTCCATTCTCTGTGCTTTTGCACTAATAAGACTGGAATTTTTAATTGGTTCACAATTAATGGGAAGGTTTAAATGAAGTTGTTATGGTCCAGGAGGCCTCGAGCGCACTCTTATTTCAGAAGCCGGATTCTGCCTGGGAGGAGTTCATATCGGCACTGGAGGCTCACTTTGGGGTTAAACCGTTTGAAAACTTTTAACCACTTGAGGTAGGAGTGCGCCATGTGCCTCCTGGCACCATAACAACATCATTCTGATGAGTGTTCGTTTAAACATTTTAATTCACTTACCTTGTCAGCTGTTGTGAAATATGACATTTGAAAATCGACCAATCGTTTAACCAACATGTGTGTATAGAGAGTTTCATTCATAAATATAGCAAGGCTTAATCTCCACTGACCCACTAGCCATTGTATAGTGAAAATTAGACCCTCCCATTAGCAGTGGCAAATAAACTGTAGGCCTGGCTAGTAGTGGAAGACTTGGAATTTTGAGTCATATTATATTATATACAGGGAGTGCAGAATTATTAGGCAAATGAGTATTTTGACCACATCATTCTCTTTATGCATGTTGTCTTACTCTAAGCTGTATAGGCTCGAAAGCCTACTACGAATTAAGCATATTAGGTGATGTGCATCATTGTAATGAGAAGGGGTGTGGTCTAATGACATCAACACCCTATATCAGGTGTGCATAATTATTAGGCAACTTCCTTTCCTTTGGCAAAATGGGTCAAAAGAAGGACTTGACAGGCTCAGAAAAGTCAAAAATAGTGAGATATCTTGCAGAGGGATGCAGCACTCTTAAAATTGCAAAGCTTCTGAAGCGTGATCATCGAACAATCAAGCGTTTCATTCAAAATAGTCAACAGGGTCGCAAGAAGCGTGTGGAAAAACCAAGGCGCAAAATAACTGCCCATGAACTGAGAAAAGTCAAGCGTGCAGCTGCCACGATGCCACTTGCCACCAGTTTGGCCATATTTCAGAGCTGCAACATCACTGGAGTGCCCAAAAGCACAAGGTGTGCAATACTCAGAGACATGGCCAAGGTAAGAAAGGCTGAAAGACGACCACCACTGAACAAGACACACAAGCTGAAACGTCAAGACTGGGCCAAGAAATATCTCAAACTGATTTTTCTAAGGTTTTATGGACTGATGAAATGAGAGTGAGTCTTGATGGGCCAGATGGATGGGCCCGTGGCTGGATTGGTAAAGGGCAGAGAGCTCCAGTCCGACTCAGACGCCAGCAAGGTGGAGGTGGAGTACTGGTTTGGGCTGGTATCATCAAAGATGAGCTTGTGGGGCCTTTTCGGGTTGAGGATGGAGTCAAGCTCAACTCCCAGTCCTACTGCCAGTTCCTGGAAGACACCTTCTTCAAGCAGTGGTACAGGAAGAAGTCTGCATCCTTCAAGAAAAACATGATTTTCATGCAGGACAATGCTCCATCACACGCGTCCAAGTACTCCACAGCGTGGCTGGCAAGAAAGGGTATAAAAGAAGAAAATCTAATGACATGGCCTCCTTGTTCACCTGATCTGAACCCCAATGAGAACCTGTGGTCCATCATCAAATGTGAGATTTACAAGGAGGGAAAACAGTACACCTCTCTGAACAGTGTCTGGGAGGCTGTGGTTGCTGCTGCACGCAATGTTGATGGTGAACAGATCAAAACACTGACAGAATCCATGGATGGCAGGCTTTTGAGTGTCCTTGCAAAGAAAGGTGGCTATATTGGTCACTGATTTGTTTTTGTTTTGTTTTTGAATGTCAGAAATGTATATTTGTGAATGTTGAGATGTTATATTGGTTTCACTGGTAATAATAAATAATTGAAATGGGTATATATTTGTTTTTTGTTAAGTTGCCTAATAATTATGCACAGTAATAGTCACCTGCACACACAGATATCCCCCTAACATAGCTATAACTAAAAACAAACTAAAAACTACTTCCAAAAATATTCAGCTTTGATATTAATGAGTTTTTTGGGTTCATTGAGAACATGGTTGTTGTTCAATAATAAAATTAATCCTCAAAAATACAACTTGCCTAATAATTCTGCACTCCCTGTAGATGAAAGGAAGGATTTCTGGTGCTTGTTTGGTGAAAAATTGGCAGCCGACACTTCCCAAACCAGAGTCTCTTCTTTCTGGCCATAGAATAGGTGATACTGGAAAGGGGTGTAGGAAAGCAGCGCCTTCAGGGTTCTCACAGGTCCGTATAGGTGTTGCGTTGTGTATATAGAAAAGAGCAAGAGATCAACTATAGTGTAATATTTCTTTAGACTGGTGAATATAAGAATAAGGAAAAACACTCACAATTTTCTAGAGCTTATGATCAGCTCCAGATGTATATTCCTTGGCGGTATGATCCTCACCTGTGGGTATGTGGGTGCTTCTGGTCCTTTGAAGGTGAGTGGCCCTTTCATGCTGCAATTTATCTTCAATTGCAGCATGAAATTCTCTAACATAGAAATGAAAATAAAACAGGATATAGTGCTCTCTGTTATATATAAAAAGAAAATAATAAAAGGAGGTATACTCACATAGGTAGAGCAAGCCAGGTTTTGCTCGATCCCATACAGAATAGGTGGTATCTTCCCCGCCAAGGAAATACAAGGATGAATCCTCCAGATAAAATCTTCAATGGTAAAATCAGGAATGTCTATTTTCAGTGAAAATTTATTTTATTTAAAGTCAACTTAATAAAACCAAAATACAGTTAAAAACACTTGTAAAAACACTAAAGCGTTTCACCACAGAGGCTTTTCTTAAAGTGTTGAACATTGGCCAACCTCCTCGAAGGCTGATGGGAACAAGGTCTGGGAACAGGTCTGGAACTGATGGAGGAGCCTGTGGTTCTATGTGAATGCACTTGAGTGCACATGCCACTAGTGGCACATGACACCAGGTATTCAGGAGAGACTAGAGAAGAACAAGGCAGCTCCAAGGAATCTAAGAAGATTATGTTCCCCCATAAGTGACACTTAAACACAAATAAATGTACCAATATTTTTGTTGTTTTGTAGCACTGCACTATAACCACCATAACCACAATAAACAGACTGGTGAGTGTCATAAAAGTGTGTATCTTCAGGGCTATTTACAAAACAGTGTATTTCGGGATCACACAGTAATTTTTGAGTGAATTTAAAATGTTTGTAAAAATAACCGAATGGACAAAATTCTCCAAGTCATATTTTTTTAAAAGAGTAGAACCGTGAATGTTAAAATTCTACACCAAAAAAAGAAATAATATACCCTTCCCTTATAATAAGGGCTCTAGATCCTTTTAGTACTACACTGCTGTGGCTATTTGTTTTCTCCGCTGATTGATGTGGTAAGAGCAAAATGCGTGAGCTACCATGGGAGGATGGTGCTATGCATTTGTCATCATCCCTTTTGTGAGAACATTCTAGTGCCCTTTGGACAAATGAATTATATATATCGCCCTATGAGATTTTAATTCTTTATGTTTTTTGTAGTTCTTTGTTCAGTATATTATATGTATGTATACAGTTGTAGTATGTTTTCAAGCTATATTTTCAGGTCAATTATTTTGGCGTAAAATTAAAAATTCACTTTGAATTCTCCACAATTCTCACTTTAGTGAATAACAAAGATAGAGTCCAGTTTAGGGCATAATAAGTCATTTTAATGGGTTCACAATATCGAGACTGACAGTAAGGTTTGTCAGTAACTGATCAATCTAGCATTTGTAGGTCACAGACAATAATTCCGAACAGCTTTTAGAATAATGCACTGTTACATTAAGTAAATACGTCAAGATATTAACTCACTTGGGATTTATTCACTGAATTCTGAATTACAGAATGGCATAACGGCTAACGTGAAAAAATATCGGAAGGTATGTAACAGTTGATAACCTCATGGCTTCTCACCATTTAGTAGATATGCCCCGACCTGCGGCATTGTTGTGGGTGCGAGCATTTGGGAGAGAATAAACTTCCTACAGTTAAATGAGTGCAATATGAGAATTATTATTAGCTAAACGACGGTAAAATGAGAATTGCCAATCTGGTCAGGATAAAGCTGTGGCAAAACAATGATGTGATAATCCACTAAACCGTGAATAGACAGAAACTCGCGGTAAATATTTAAGACCAGTATTGTTAAACTGGAAATATAATTGACTTTGATCTGGTGATTTCACGGTTATTCACAGTATATGGAATAAACCTTGTGCTTTTCTTTACTTTCGAAATTTCAGTACAAAATAGACACTTAGCAAATAGTATATCTCCCTTGGCAATGTTTCCAGCTGCCATTAAAGCCTAAAATTTTAAAAGGAACACTCCAAACATCTGAGCATTTTTGCTTGCTGGAGTGCTTTATGTGTGAAGAGTCAGGGGCGTTTTAGCCGCGAGGCAAACAAGGCATTTGCCTTGGGCGGCATTTTTCAGGGGGCGGCAAAAAACGCAGCCCCCAAATGCCCAGGGCAAATGCCTAGTTAGCCTCGCGGCTAACAGACATGCCGGGCGGGCGGCGCTGGCAGGCGGGCGGCTGGCGAGGGAGCTCTTCCTCTGAGCGGTCTGCTCAGCTCCCTCGCGCGCTGCAGAGTGCGGCTGGTAGCCGGAATATGACGCTATCTTCCGGCTCCCAGCCTCACTCTGCGGCGCGCAAGGGATCTGAGCGGACAGCTCAGAGGAAGAGCTCCCTCGCCAGCCGCCCGCCTGCCAGCGACGCACGCAGCCAGGGAGATAGAGGGCCTAGGGCAGCACAAAACCAGGATACACCACTGTGAAGAGTGTGTCCTCTCTTTTTTATTTTACAAAAATTACACCCTCCTGGCTGTCAATCAGACTAGTCCTATAACTTTGTGGTTTGTTTTGCTCAGTGGAGGCAGCAATTGCCCAGAGCACCTGCCTTGCAAAAACTTCTCATTGAGCTGTATTAGAAAGTCTGTGATTGGACAGTCACAGAAAGCCTGGGTGGGGTTAGAAGGGGAGGGTTTGCAAAAGCTGTTCACAAGTAATTAAATGAAAAATGTGTAAATTAAATTAAATGCATGCATGGTTTTATTGGGGTTTATCTACTAAACAGAGATTTTTTTTAAGATTTCTTTTTTATTATTTGGACACTACAGTGTGTTGTTAAACTTCCTGATCAATACTTGGAGGTTCATGGTTTAGCAAATAAATCTGTGGAGCTTATTCAGAAACAATCAAATCATTGTGAATTAAAATCCAAATTTCAAAAGTAAAATTGAAATATGTAATTTGGAAACAAAAAAATCTCCAACTCACCTAGAGTCACATCTTGTCTAATTTTGCAATTTGAATTTCAACAATTCAGGGTTTGGTGAATAGAACCCTTCACTGCCAGATATCTACACCTCATCTCTCAGAGAGACCCAAAATCTTATTCTAATATGCAGTTCTATAAAACATTAGGCATTTAAGGGCCAAGCAGATTATGCATTTTTCCCAAGGCTGATTCGGTTTAATGTGCATGGTTTAAAAACAGGGCAGAAGCAGACACATATCCATTAATATTGTATCTGTTTATTCACAATTTGTGAAATAGCATCTGATATCACTACGGCCCAAATGGGAAATTCAGTGAGTCTGCTCATCCAGTTGTCTCACCGGTTCTGAGATCTTCACATGCAGTTCAGGCGTGGCATTTTACTATAGATGCACGAGTCGCTTGTCAGGAGATATGCAGTTAGCATTGTTTAACCCCGTTAAGGACACGTAACAGAAATCTTCTGAAATGCTGGCCTTTTACTTCTGAAGCTGTGTACTTATGGGGTTAATAATCCTCTCAGCGTCTGGCCTGCTGCTTACCCTGAGGGACAGGCCCTGGCTCCCCTCCTAAACAGGAGCAGGCAGCACACAGTGACATGCATGCGTGTATCTCATAACGCAATGGGGGCTTATTCTCTGAACACCAAATTATAGTGAATAAAAAAAACACATTTCACAATTTAGCCTCAAATAGCCAGCTGGAACTCTGGGTGTGATGGAGAATGTTTTTCCCAGTTTTTTGACAAAAATATTGCCTTTTTTTGTGCACAATTCTCTTTTTAAGGAATAAACCTCCAGTGAAATGCGATGGCTTATTCTGGCATTGTTTGTATAAGACGGCTTGCACAGTGCCCTTACTAGCTCTTAGTCACGTTGATTATGCTGTTTACTTAACGTGTATTTCTGGTGAACCCATTGAACAGCACTCCAGAACATGTTGGCGCATTATGAATAATGTCTTGGTCGCGCCCCTCCTGAGCCTTCGCAGTGCTCTGTGAATGACGATAAAGCGCAGGTCATGCGAGGCAATGTGTACAAGGAGAAGTTGCTTTGTTGTTAAGAGCTTTATAAAACTGTCTACGAATACCAGGAATATCTGGACGTGAAGGGATTCTTCTCCCCTCCTGGCTCCATTTTCACGTTTCCTTTTTCTTTTAATTTACTGCAAGGAACGTGCTTGACACCGTTTGTTACCCGGAGCGGAGTCACACGACTCCGGCAGTCGAAGGGTTAACTGTCCCCACATTTCTGTGATGTCCTGAAGTCTCTGATGGTATAAGGCTTCTCCTTCCCCTCCTACAGTCTGACTGGGAAAGGGTTAATTGCTCTACATTTCTGTCTGAGCAATTTTCTGACAGCCTTTGGTGGTGAAAAGGTTAACTGCTTCATTGTGTGCAGTTTTTCTTTTTATCTGTGCTGTAATCAGTTCAAGTTATATACACTGCAGGCCAGGAGTATTCACTGTCATAACTCACCACTGGTACATAAACGGTTAACATCCCCCGTTCATTTATTGCTAATAATCTATTTGTTGTCATGTGCTGCATGATACAATGATTTAGGTCTCCTTATAGATGTCAGGTAGTTGGTGTCAGGCAGTAGGTAGTTAATTATCCCTCTTGTCTATCTAAGTTAGGAGGTGCTGAAATCTCACAGTAAGAGGATGAATTAAAATAAAAACGTGTATCTCTAAGAAAAAGAGTGGGCAGTGAGGGAGTTAATTGGTGCCTGATGGGAGTTGATATCTGGTAGTGAGGGGGTTATTTGGCCTCTAGTCTATTTGTGGGATAGAACATTAATATCTAGCAGTGAGTGGGTTAATTTGTCTCTCTGAGAGATAACATGTAGATATCTGGCAGTGAGAAGGTTGTGTTCCTGTTCTCTTTGAGAAATTAAGTGTGCTGTATGGCAGCGAGAAGGTTAATGTGTTCTTGTTCTCTTTGAGAAATTAAGTGTAGATATCTGGCAGTGAGAAGGTTAATGTGTTCTTGTTCTCTTTGAGAAATTAAGTGTAGATATCTGGCAGTGAGAAGGTTAATGTGTTCTTGTTCTCTTTGAGAAATTAAGTGTAGATATCTGGCAGCGAGAAGGTTAATGTGTTCTTGTTCTCTTTGAGAAATTAAGTGTAGATATCTGGCAGTGAGAAGACTAATGTGGTCCTGTTTTCTTTGAGAAATTAAGTGTGCTATATGGCAGTGAGAAGGTTAATGTGTACCTGTTCGCTTTGAAAAATTAAGTGTAGATATCTGGCAGTGAGAAGGTTAATGTGTCCCTGTTCTTGACTAGAAATTAAGTGTAGATGTCTAGTAGTGAGTGGGTTAATTGTCTCCTGTTCTTGCTGAGAGATAGTGTAGATATTTAGCAGTGAAGGGGTTATTTTGCCCCCTTTTCAATGAGAGATGAAATGTAGATATCTGGCAGTGAGAAGGTTAATGTGTTCCTTTCACATTGAGAGATGGTGTAGCTATATAGCAGTGAAAGGGTTATTTTGCTCCTGTTGTTGCTGAGAGATGGTGTAGCTATATAGCAGTGAAGGGGTTAATTTGCTCCTGTAGTTGCTGAGAGATGGTGTAGCTACCTAGCAGTGAGGGGGTTAATTTGCTCCTGTAGTTGCTGAGATGGTGTCGCTATCTAGTAGTGAAGGGGTTAATTTGCTCCTGTTGCTGCTGAGAGATGGTGTAGCTACCTAGCAGTGAAGGGGTTAATTTGCGGCTGTTGCTGCTGAGAGATGGTGTAGCTATCTAGCAGTGAAGGGGTTAATTTGCTCCTGTTACTGCTGAGAGATGGTGTTGCTATCTAGCAGTGAAGGGGTTAATTTGCTCCTGTAATTGCAGAGAGATGGTGTAGCTATCTAGCAGCGAACGGGTTAATTTGCTCCTGTAGTTGCTGAGAGATGGTGTTGCTTTCTAGCAGTGACGGGGTTAATTTGCTCCTGTAGTTGCTGAGAGATGGTGAAGCTATCTAGCAGTGAAGGGGTTAATTTGATCCTGTAGTTGCTGAGAGATGGTGTCGCTTTCTAGCAGTGAAAGGGTTAATTTGCTCCTGTAGTTGCTGAGAGATGGTGTTGCTTTCTAGCAGTGAAGGGGTTAATTTGCTCATGTAGTTGCTAGAGATGGTGTTGCTTCTAGCAGTGAAGGGGTTAATTTGATCCTGTAGTTGCTGAGAGATGGTGTCGCTTTCTAGCAGTGAAGGGGTTAATTTGCTCCTGTAGTTGCTGAGAGATGGTGTTGCTTTCTAGCAGTGAAGGGGTTAATTTGCTCATGTAGTTGCTGAGAGATGGTGTTGCCTTCTAGCAGTGAAGGGGTTAATTTGCTCCTGTAGTTGCTGAGAGATGGTGTTGCCTTCTAGCGGTGAAGGGGTTAATTTGCTCCTGTAGTTGCTGAGATGGTGTAGCTATCTAGTAGTGAGGGAGTTCACTGACACCCACATGTCTGAGTGATGGGTGTGAGTGGGTGGTTATTATGGAGGGGTCTAGTTAGTCACACTGATTTCTAGCAATGACAAGGGAGTTACATGATTTTCTATGGAGGGTCTGTTTCTTCCCACATTCTCTGAGTGATGGAGAGACTAGGTGCATGTCGCCCAGTGAGGGGTTACTTGATAACCTAATTTGTGATGGAACAAAAGGTTAGATCTCGGACAGTAAGCGGTCTAATTGAGCACCTAGTACAATGGAGAGGGGGTATAAATGTTTGATGGGGATATTTAGGTATGATCGAGGATGGTGCATACTCTTTGCAGTGTAAGGTGTAGTTGATCCCATAGTATTAATGGTTTGGGGAATGTAGAGGTGTCTGGTAGTGGAGACTCCCATGGCCTGTTTACTCTTTGCAGTGATGGGTGCAGTAAAAATCCCTAACGTGATGGAGTTGGGGAATATAGATGGCGTTGGGGGAGTCTAAATTGTCCCCTAATGTTCTCGGGTGGGAGGAATGATGATGTCTGATACTGGGGGTCTAGTTGATTAACTAATGTGATAATAAGGGGGTGAAAATGATGTCTGACAGTGGGAGTGTAGCTGATACTCTGATGTGATGATGGGGAGATGGCAATGGTGATGTCTGGCAGTGGGGGTCCAATGATCCCCTGGTGTGATGAGGATAGGGGGGTGCGATGATGATGATGTCTGGCAGTGGGGGTCTAGCTGATCCCCTGGTGTGATGAAGAGGGGTCAATATGATGTCTAGCATTGAGGGTCCAGCTAATCCCCTGATGAGGAGAAGACGATGAAGATGTCTGGAAGTGGGGATCTAGCTGATCCCTGATGTGATGAAGAGGGTGGGCGATGATGATGTCTGGCAGTGGGGGCCTAGCTGAGCCCCTGGTGTGATGCAGAGGGGGGCAATGATGATGTCTGGCAGTGGGGGTCTAGCTAATCCCCTGATGAGGAGAAGGCGATGATGATATCTGGCAGCGGGGATCCAATGATGAGGAGGGGGCAATGATGTCTGTCAGTGGGAGTGTAGCTGATACTCTGATGTGATGATGGGGAGATGGCGATGTCTGGTAGTGGGGGTCCAATGATCCCCTGGTGTAATGCAGAGGGGGGCGATGATATCTGACAATGGGGGTCTAGCTGATCCCCTGGTGTGATGAAGAGGGGGCAATGATGATGTCTGGCAGTGAGGGTCTAGCTAATCCCCTGATGAGGAGAAGGCGATGATGATATCTGGCAGTGGGGGTCCAATGATCCCCTCTTGTGATGAGGAGGGGGGAATGATGTCTGGCAGTGGGGGCTTTAATTGCTCCCTTGGCCTTCCTCAGGTCTCTGACTGTGAAAGGGTGTAGGCCAATGATTCTGCTATTAACATTTAGCATTTTCTAAAATGACGCACAGTTCTTTCCCTGGTCCAGCTCTCATTGGTCTGCTCCCACCCTTTCTGTCTTCTCCAAATCCTTCCCCTCTCCCCCCATCCGTCCTGCGTATAAAATGCCACACCCTGAGGATGTGATGATCAGGACCATACTTCCAGCACCCACATCTCTTTGAACGCTGCACCATGGGCTCTTCGGTAGCTGTGCTGTGGCTGCTGGCTGCCGTAATGGGGGAAGGTGAGGAAGCATAAATGTGTCTAGAATTCCAATCAGCCAAGTAGTGAACAAGCCAGCCTGAATGCTCGTACTGTCTGCTGTGTATTCCTCTTTAGAGCAGACTCTTTGTGTGCATCTAGCCCGCGTCTTATTTAATTACCTTCAATTTGCATGCCTATTTCTTTTTACAGGTTCATTGGCTTTGTTTCTCCTAGAATGTTTTATTCTGCTTTGTGGGTTTCTGTGTGTTTGTGTAGGTCGATAACTTGATGCAGCTAGTATTCAGGAATAAATATTTATAGGAATATCTGCATATTATGTTTGTGTTTGCAAGTTTCGGGTGTGCACTTCTGAGTGTGTGTGAATGAACAGGTTTTGTATGTGAGAGAGAGAATGAGCAGGTATTGTGTGTGTCTGGAAAATGTCTGGCTGTGACGCACATCGAAGAGCCCTTAGTATCTCCATTCTGACAGTAAGGAGGCTAACACACCAAAGCAATAGGGTGTACGTTACACATCTGATTGGGAAATATGGAACAAGTGACATTGCATGGTGACGGACTGTGAAAATACTGAGCACAGCAACTTAAGACATTAAACTAGTAATTGCACCAAAATTTTGAGGAAAATAGCATTCAACCGTAACCCCCTCTCCACCTAATCTCTAGGTTTCTATTAAAGCACCGGTTTTAAGTCCGTGCTCCGATTTCCTGAACAACGAAGGATTTTTTTATCTTTTTAACATGTCCGTAGTTGGATCAATCTATTCATTAGTTTAAAAAAAAATCACTAATGACTTCTATTCTTGAGAACATACAAATTATATGTTTTTGGAACATCTTAAGAAGGAATAAGCATAGAAGTTATCTAGACCTGGGTTGCACAAACCTGGACCCCCTGATTTCTAGACTACACTGCATATATTTCTCCTGCAAAAGGTTTATAGTAAAAGTGGTCAAAATGTTGGACATCATGGGTGTCCGAAGTATTCCAGATGTAGATTGTAAAAGAGGACACGTCTTACAGACTGCAAGTCAGACAAAAAACCCGTCCCTGAAGATTGCAGGTAAGACACAGCATCTAATGCAGTTCGTGTCCAAAAAAGAAAATTGGATGACATCATACCCATTAGTAAAATATCCGTTGGCAAAATGAGACCCACACTTTGCAGCAGATAGGAAAACAGCCTCTTGTGAATCATGTCGGCTAATTGACTTCCTGAACCAAATCCAATTATCAACAGTTAATCTAGAGTTTTCAGATTGTGATTTATTTTTTATTATTTCTTCAATAACCATATTTTTCTGTGGTCTCATTGAACTCACAGTCAACCGAGGTAGACGCAAACCCCACACAAAGTTCAATAAAAATGTAAATGTGCATTTAGCAAGATGTAAGATAAAGACAGATTCTCAGTACAGGCCACCTCTACATGTGTAGCTTGCACAGACTAATTCTCATGATTTTTCACCAGCCAAAAGTCTTGGCCAACCTCCAAGAGGCCTGTTGTGCTCCATGATTACACTGAGGAGTTGGCTGAAGTCATGAGAGTGGCAATCCACAGCAGGTCTGTCACAGTTTCATGGTTAGCTATGAAATAAATATCAAGGAATCCATGTTTAAAATGGAATAAGGAGGACAAAAAATGTGATTCTTTGCTGAACTAATTTGCATATGCCCACCCAGAATCCTTTGCACAGTAGTAACATCACTGCAAATCTGAGATTTCTGTGGGAAAAGCAAGTATTATGGCTTGACTGGTGTGCACATCTGTGTTTAACAATGTATTGATTACTCACTGACTTCAGGTGGAAGAGGTTTTCAATCCCATTTTTTCCCCACCATAACTTTCTTGGGTTTTGTTTCGCAAAATAATACCAAAGTATTCTTAAGGTTGCAAATGTGCCTTTTTTTTTTTTTTTTTCTTACAACTACCAACAGCTAACCTGGACTCACTTTGGTGGCTGTAACAAACACACATTTGCAACTTACAGACGACCTCAATAATAATTTTAAAGCTCTCTGAGAGTGATTGGGGTGGTGATACCTGTTGTCTCTGCACATCTTTTGAAATAATTTTGCAGGATAGTGATAGATCAATATGATTCAAAAGGAACGCCTATAGCATGCACACCACGCACCATAACCACTACAGTGCGCTTCCAGGGTGAGTATTATTTGAAAATGGTTTGGTTTGACAACTGACCTTGGGTTCGCTGGACGGTGCCTCGGTGCCAGTAACTCCTGCCAAAATCTTCCATTAATTCCATTAAGCTAAGCCTTGCTGTGTAGGGCTAGATTTTTGGCTGAGTATCAGCCAATGAGCACCTCCCTGTACTGCGGGGCTTAGCTCAGAAGAGGAGCTTCCAGGTAGAGAGAAGGCATTGGCGGGTACCCACAGGAAAGTTGTCAAACTGTTCTTAAAAAGTATGACTACATACCCTAGGAAGGCACAAAGGCTCTTCTGGTTCCATAACCACTACATCGGGATCAAGAGACTATGGTGCTTGTTCATTTAATATACATCGTAGGACATGCTAATGATGTTTCCTTTTTAATCACATTGATCTATGACTATCTAGTGAACAATTTTCAAAAGATGTGCAGAGAAGTAACGATTACCAACTTTGAGGGATCACCACTCCAATCACTCTCACACAACTGCAGTGGTTATGGTGCTTGGAGTTTTCCTTTTATTCAGCGGTTTATTCTCTAATATGAGAATATGCTGTACTGACACTGGCCTGCAAAGTGTGGGCCAGATTAGTTGAAATAGAAATAAAATATGTCCCACTGTGCAATTCTCCGACCCACAGGACACAATTCCTTTGTCAATTCTCTACAAATATTGGTTTAGAAGTGAATGAACGCCTTACTGAAGCAAATGTAATTATTTATTTTAGTTTTTTTATTAAATCTGTTTTAGACAGGGCAGATACCTGGAAATAAAACAGATGGGTTTTTATTTGCAAAAAAAGTCAGTTGTGAGGAATTGAACACCATTTTCGCAAAATTTAGATTAAAGGACCACTCTAGGCACCCAGACCACTTCAGCTTAATGAAGTGGTCTGGGTGCCAGGTCCAACTAGGGTTAACCCATTTTTTCATAAACATAGCAGTTTCAGAGAAACTGCTATGTTTATGAATGGGTTAAGCCTTCCCCCAATTCCTCTAGTGGCTGTCTCATGGAGAGCCGCTAGAGGCGCTTGCGTGCTTCTCACTTCGATTTTCACACTGAGAGCACGGAAGCGTCCATATGAAAGCATTGATAATGCTTTCCTATGCAACCGGCCGAATGCGCGCGCAGCTCTTGTCGCGCGTGCACATTCAGCCGACGGGGAGGAGAGAAGGAGGATCGGAGGAGGAGAGCTCCCCGCCCAGCGCTGGTAAAAGGTAAGTTTTAACCCCATTCCCCCTTCCAGAGCCGGGCGGGAGGGGGTCCCTGAGGGTGGGGGCACCCTCAGGGCACTATAGTGCCATGAAAACGAGTATGTTTTCCTAGCACTATAGTGGTCCTTTAAAAAAAAAAAGAATCTGCTAGATTTCAGAGCCGGGTATTATTGCCTCCCTTTATAAATTCAGTTTTCAGTTCACCACAGCTCCTTGTTTTGTGTACAGAGTGCTTAGGGGTTTATTCACTAAACAAAGAGTTAGAAAAATGTAGGTAGTACCAGTTAATTTGGAAAAACGATTTATTTCTGCTATAGACTGAGCCTGACTATTTTTACAGTTTGAATTACAATTTACCACATTTCTGTCTTGGCAAATAAACACAAAATAGTTATTTACAATAAATTCCTTGCACAGACACGTATACAATATTTATATATTGGCTCTAACATAAGTTATTATTTATTTATAAAACGACATCGCATTGCGTAGCGCTGTCCATGGTTACAATTGGTACATGTAAAAAGACACAGTACAGTATAACTAATAGACAATACAACATTGACAAATAAATACATGTCAATGTGACTGCATCCGGTGTCCGACACCGGGGCCTCCATAGTGTGCGTACCCAGGATGCACCAGGGGGCCCATAAGTGGAGGCGGGGGGAATTTTGTTGAGGACAGCAGCAAGTTACCAGAACAACTACAGCTTAATTAAGTTGTTTTGGTGTCTATGGCCTGTTCCTGCAGGCATTCTAATGTTTTAGTGTTTACATTTCAGCCTAGGGACACCTCCAGGGGCAGTCACTCAGACGGACCGTTCAGCTTCTCAACGCTCTGCATGGAGACACTGAACATTCCCCATAGAGATGTATTGATTCAATGTATCTTAATGAGGAGATGCTGGTCCTATATCCTTAACACTATAGGGTCAGGGATACACGTTTGTGTTCCTGACTCTATAGTGTTCCTTTAAATTTTCTAATACTTTTATATTTTTGTTATATTGATTGTTTTTTCTATGTGATTATTTTTCTGATGTTTTAACATTTTGAAAAATAAATCATTTAAAATGCTTATCCAACAGTATTAAATTGAGACCTTTTGAGACTGTTTTTTTTCGTTTTCTTTTTTTTCTATTTTGTTAAAATTAATTGAAACATGATGTACATGTCTTTAGATATCTCCTCCACACCCACTCCCTGCTCAGATTTAGCACTCTGTGACCAACGCGCCTCATGAACCTAAATCCACACAGGCTTCACATCTTCGCAGGCCCAATCTGTGGTCTCTGGATTTAAAAAAATGATTCTAAATAGATATTAACACATTTTGGTTATAACCAGATTCATACGAAGGAGCCTGGGCTGTGCTTTGCTCATAAAGTAAACATGAATTAGGCTATAAGTAGACAATAGAAGCAGTTCATTATCATACTTTATTAGGCAGGGGTTTTGCCCCTAAGTGAAGAAGATGGGCGTGGTTCTATTTTCTGACAAAACTTCACTGCAGAAGCTGCAAGACCTAGGGATTTCCTGCAAACGAGATCTTGAATGACGAGTAACATTTTTATTTATTTATTATTTTTATTTGACACATTTCACAGTTTTGATGCATTAAATAAGTGAGGTTAGATCCAGAATCGACCAACAAATTATTATTATTTTATTTATTTTTTTCGGACTAATCGATTCGACCGAACAAAACCATTTCAATCACAGTGCAATATATTAAGTTTCATTCTTGTTATTACTTGAATGAAGTGTCTTCCAGTTTTAAATTACATATCTGTTAAATCTGCGCTTGCCAGAGGGTTATGGGATACGATTAGCTCTCTCACTGAAGACAGTGATAACCTAAAACCTATAAAATCATCGCAATCTGGTTTCATATCCAACTTACTAACCCTAAACAGCTCTAGAGACTTGTGGCCATGCTAACTCGACTGGATATTTACGTCATGTTGACTATCATTGGTCTTTTATGTTCTAATGCACAAAATGAGGAAGCCATTAATCAATCAATAATTATCATTTATTTACAAAATACATTAAATTGGCTAAAGTATAATTAAATATAATTTTACCATCACATCTTAATGCAGCAGAGGTTTGAGTTATTTATAAATAAAAGCAAAATGAGAATTTCTAATTTTAACCCCTTGCTGTCTGTGGAAATGTATTCCTAGCAGAGTATGATGTGAAGGCCACCTGTTTTCTGAGGTGTTACCAAAATGGTTAAAGCAGAGAAAAGGGATGAAAATCCATCCAAAAACAAAAATAAATTTCACAGGCTTAAAGGGACACTTTAAGCACCAAAATCATTTCAACTTGAAGTGCTTTTGTTGCAGAGATCCTGACTCCTTTTTAGGACAATGTAGGACATTTGGCTGATAACCTAGCTCGCGGGCTAGCAGCATGTAGAGACAATGCTTTCTTCAAGACCTCCAATTTTCGAAGGTTCCCACAAGGAGCATCTACATTTTAAATTCAAAGTGACATCTTTTTGCCAATCTACTAGATGTACACAGACTAGTCATGCCAAAACCTTTAAAAGTATTAGAAGACATAGAATGAATTAATTGAGGACAGTGTTCATTAAACAGAGGTCCCAAGTTTGAACCATCTCCGAAACTGGAACGCTGGGAAATATATTTCAAAGCTGTATTATTAATGTTGCATGAAGATTACATTTGAAAAATCTGCCCCGGCAACATCAGCGTGTCCATTTACTTTAATGAACACAGGAATTACAGATAATTTATTTAAAAGTGATTTTCACCCAGCACCACTCCATGAATGATATTTTCTGAACTTAGTTTAAGAGCTCACTCACTGGGTTTTAGCGCCACCTAGCACTTTCGATGTAATAGTGCAATTCGCAGAGTCTAGGCAAAATAGCCCTCGATTTTATAGTTCTTGATATACTTTTCAAATGATTTAATATTTCTGGATACATTTTTTAAAATGATTGTTTCAAAATATTTAACATTCAAAAAATATATCATATATGAAAATTATATCAATATATCGAAAAAATAAAAAATATTAAATCATTTGTAAATCGTATCTGAAAAAAATCAATTTGAGGCCATAAAATCACAGGGCTCCTCAATAGGTACAATCCTCCTTAATATTTAGGACCTACACCCACCGCCAATGGGTGGAGGCTAAGGGTTCCACCCCCCTTATTATTTAGGACTCTCTCCCACTGCCAATGGGTGGAGGCTGCAGGAGGCAATAAGTCCATCCCCCTTGTTATTTAGGCTCCCTCATAGCTGCTTCCCTGCAGTGTTTTTATTGGACAGCTTGGACCAGTGGTACTTTTCTATTGGCCTACCGTCCTTCAAAAAGCACAGTGAGGCAATGACGAGCTCAGCCTCCACTCTGTGCAACCTGATCCATTTTCTGAGAGCCCGCTATTCTGACTGCATAAGCTGGGTGCAGCGTGTGCCTCTTACTATCTAAACAGGCTCCATCTTTGTCTATTACGAGGAGGCTGAGCTTGTCGGTGGATTCGGTGCTACGATATAGGGATGATTATTTTTCCTTTATTGACAGGTGAGGTTCTGCCTCTCCTGAATGCACATCATTGGTGTAGAGTGGAATTGTCCACTGAGTCAAAAGATTGTGGAGAGAAAATGCAATTGTGAAGTAACAGAATTGTATCCACAATTGTGCCGATATATTGTATTTATTACACTCAGTATACTGTTCTTTGTGGTGTGTAAGGGGGTGCATGTTGGCAAAGCATGTGCACTGTGACAGGAGTGACTGTGTGCATTGTGTGTGTTGACGCTGTCATTATGATGTGGTTGTGTGTGCCTTTGTGGGGTGGTTCTCCCTGTGTGTGTCATGGCAATTTGTTATGTGTATGGTATGTGTATAGGCAGGTTATGCGTGTGTGGGAAGGCTGGTGTGTTGTGTGTGGGCTGAAGAAGATTCTGAAATTTCTTGGGCTCTGCAGCAAATGCTAGCATGCTGAATGTGTCATTTTATGTTGTGTTGTTATTCCTAAAGGGACACTCCATGCTGCTTGCATAGGTTCTGAGTGGGTTCATGTCTCAGATTCAGAGACAGATTCCATGCGTCCCCATTTTCTAATTCTTACATTTATGAAAATTATGATAGTAGCCAGTTTTGATCTGAACACAGCTGCTATTTCTAACCGTTTAGTCCTCAGTTTCATAAATTTCTTTGCATAAATTAAACTGTATTCAGAACTGAATGAAATATTCCTTAAACCTCTTTGTGACAGCTAGGCTTATGTAGGTCTGGTGCTACTAGGTGAACTAGACCGCCCCCTAGGGCGCACCGGCTGGGGGGGTTCAGTCTTCAGTCTCTGCATGTAGCATGGCAGAGGATCTTCTATACCGTCTACGTGGTGCTCCCAGTGAGCATTTCCTATCAGACCGAGCAGAGGATACAGAAGATCCTCCACCGCAGTTCACTTGCCCAAGCTATATGGAGATAGGTTACCACTGCAGAAGGGGAAAGACACCACAAAGGGGAGGGGACAAAAAGAAACACAGAGAGTTGGGTGGTCAAATAGACAGATAGGGGCTGGGGGGACAAATACATACACAAAGGGCTGAGGGAGACAAAGAGGCAATCAGATGGCTGGGGGATACAAAGGGACATGGAGAGGGCTTGGGGATACAAAGGGACATACAGATGGTTCAGGAGGGACAAATAGACACTCAGAGGGATGGGGATACAAAGGGACACGCAGTGGGCTGAGAGGGTAAAGACACGCAGAGATGCTGGGGGGAACAAAGAGACACTCAGAGGGCTAGGGGGGGACAAAGACACTCAGAGGGATGGGGATGCAAAAGGCACTCAGAGGGATGGGGCATAGAAAGGGACACACATAGGGCTCAGGGGGGACAAAGAGACATAGAGAGGGGCTAGGGGGACCAGGGGGGGCTAGGGGGACAAAGAGGCATATGTAAGGGTAGAAGGTCACACGAGGCCTTCAGATGGGCTGGGGGAAGGACAAAGAGACATACAGAGGGGCTGGTGGGACAAAGAGGCACACAGAGGGGCTGGTGGGACAAAGAGACACACAGAGGGGCTGGTGGGACAAAGAGACACACAGAGGGGCTGGGGGGACAGATGGCTGGGGGGGACAAAGAGACACATAGAGGGTCTGTGGGGACAAAAAGATACACAAAGTTGGCAACGTGTTAGGTATTTTTTGGGGGGTGGGCGGGGGAAATAGGTCTTGCCTAGGGCACACAATAGTCTAGCACCAGGCCTAGGTTTAATGGATATTATAAGCCCTCCAATTGAAGATCATGGAGGTGCCAGGATTTGCTGAAAGCTTTGGCCTACTTTATGGATGCAGCTGAATTTGTCAACTGCAGATAATGTGAATTTGCAACAAAAACAGCAGAACAGAACCCCAAAATTTAGATTGTCCCAATAATAAATTGGGACAAATGGGAGGCCTACTAAAAAGACTATTCCAAGATACTTCCAGGACATCATGTTAAAAAAAACAAAAAAAAACAATGGTACAGATTTGCTAAATGTTGTTGAACTGCCCCAGTTTTCACAGTCGTGTCCTGGAAACCTCTAATCAATGTCCCAGTTTTAATTTTGTGTTTCTCCCACTGGATTGGTATTTCCCAGTTATGACACAGATAACAATCAAAGAGCAAGAACACGCATAATTGTCGAAGCATCCAGAACACCACCAGCCAATTGAAACTCTTCGTTCTTGCATATTTTTTATGCATACTAATGTTTTCATCCAAGATTCTCAGATGTTTTAGCAGACAAAAATAAAAAGTGATGTGGTCTCTGCATTTCTATAGAAAAAAGAAAAGAAGCGGAGGATACACAATATATATGAACAATGGAATACTAGGAGAGGCATAACTTTTAATTATTAATCCCTAAAAAGTCTCATAAGACGAAAAGCCCCACTGCAACACACAAATATTAGTACTATGAACACAAAAACAAAACATACAATTAAAACTGACAGAGGCTGGTCCACACTACTGAAAAAATATATTGTAAATGACCCTAGAAAGGATTTAGTGAAAATCACTAAATCATATGTCAATTAAACTGTTTAATATCAGAATATCAACTGACAAAAATGATAGTAGGTACTTGCTAGGTGGTCAGCAGTAATAGAACTGACTCTATTGATAACTATATATCTCAATGGTTATAGGAATGTAAACAAAAAGTAGCGAAAAACACTATCAGCTTCTGTAATTAGAAGAATGAAGATAGCCGTTAGAGCAAAAGTATAACGCTGAAGGTAAGAATTCCTATAATTTACCATGGATATAACAGGGTGGGGTGAGGGGAGAAAGGGAAAGGGATTAGCAAAGTGACTGTCCCTTAAGGCACAGTAGGGACAGTCAATTTGCTAATCCCTTTCCCTTTCTCCCCTCACCCCACCCTGTTATAGCCTTGGTAAATTATAGGAATTCTTACCTTCAGCGTTATAAGCACACAGCACCCACACACACAGCACCCACACAGCACACACACACACACACACACACACAGCACACACACATACAGCACACACACACACAGCACCCACACACACACACAGCACCCACACATACACACAGCACCCACGCACATACAGCACCCACGCACATACAGCACCCACGCACATACAGCACAGACATACAGCACCCTCAAGACATACAGCACCCCGCACATACAGCACCTCGCACACAGCACCCTGACACACAGCACCTCAAGACATAGCACCCTCGCATTACAGCACCCTCGCACACACAGCACCCTCGCACATACAGCACCCTCGCCACATACAGCACCCTCGCGCACATAGCACCCTCGCACATACAGCACCCTCGCACATACAGCACCCTCGCACATACAGCACCCTCAAACACACAGCACCCTCAAACACACAGCACCCTCTCACACACAGCACAGAAACAGCACCCTCACAAACACACACACACACATCACACTAACAGCACCCTCACACACAGCACCCTTACACACACAACACCCTCAAACTACCCTTATGCAGCACACACACACACACACCAGTGTATGTATGTGTGTGTATATATATATATACACACACACATACACGCGGCGTGTGTTTGTGCTTTAGAGTGCACACCCTAATGCAATAGGCTGCGCACGCCTATGCTCCCTAAGGTTGGAGTATGACTTTGGACAGGGATCAGTTTGTGATGCAGCAAACAGCGGATCCACCTGACAAATGATCGGAGATGCTCTGACTCAGTCATTTAACCATCACTATTTGGCCCTTGTCAAAGTCACTCAGATCTTTTCGTTTACCCTTTTTTCTGGTTTTCAACACATGAAATGCAAGAAACCCAAGAACTGTTTACTTGATGCCTTCTATATCCCACCCCTTGACACTTGCCATTGTAACAATATAATTAATGTTATTTACGTCACTTGTCAGTGATTTTAATGTTGTGGCAGATCAGTGTGTGTATATGTCTGCTATGAAACAAATGTGAAATGGGTTGGATGCAGTATGATGGGTGACATGAGAGCTTTGAGGTCATGTATACAGTGGATTCTGCTTGCTGTGACATTGATAGTGTTTGCAATGAGGGGGTCACTTTAAGCACCATAACAACGCTGAATTTTTACAAGGGTTATCGTGTCTCAGAGAGTACCCTGACCCAGTCTCCTGGCTGACAGTGGATTATAGCTGCAGCAATTTGTACAGCCTGTTCCCATTCCAGTGGATCAATATTTACATCTTTGTATGTGTCTGATCCATCTGATGGGTTGCATGCTGTATGAGATAAGTGGGATGGTAACCACAGATGGTTCATTGTAAAACCTTGTCATATTTGATAATGCCCATAACAGTACTGCAACTGGGTAATAAACTACATATCCCATAATACTAAAATGCATTTACGGGATAAGAAGAAAGCTCCCACAGACCACAAAGAGAGGCTCATGATATAATCTGTTACTAGTCTGGGTGAAGTATGTCTACTACTGAATCTTGCCTGTGTAAATCCACTTAATGAACATTTCAAGGTAAGTTAATTTTATTTATTTTTTTGCATATTTTTTTAATGCACTAACTATATAATACATTAACAAAATTGAGGAATGGAAAATTCATGCCAATTGTGTCTCTTTAATGTAAGTAGTAATACAATGAGTGAGGAGGTATCATATTATTCTATGGAATTTTATCATAAAAAAAAAAAAAAAAATTAGGTCACTGTGGTTTCTATGCTATTTATGGGTACATCATCACATAAAAAATCCATTATTCCAACATGGGCAACCAAGAGGGCCGCACTAGTGACATACTTGTGTCAATGGTGATATCCAAAGTAGATGTCCCTGCATGGAAAAGGGGCTGGCATTCTTAAAGCATTCAGGATGCCATAGAACCAAACTGGGACAGCGAGACAGGACCCTGAAACCGTCCTGCCAGATGCAGGACTTTTGGGAGGTATGTAAATAAGCCTCAGGGACAACATGTAGTATAGGATTGAGAGATTAACTAGTTGTACTTCTTGTAGGCACATAGTTAAAACATATTTGTCAGGTAATGCTTGAGGACTGATTAGAGAATTTATTAAAGGGACACTATAGTCACCAAAACAACTTTAGCTTAATGAGCAGTTTTTGTGTAAGGATCATGCGTCTGCAGCGTCACTGCTCAATTCACTGCCATTTGCGTCTGTTTATGCAGCCCTAGTCACACCTTCTCTAGCTGTGACTGACACAGTCTGCGTGAAAACAAAATGATTTCATCAATCAGATGTAAATAACTTTGAAAGTTTTTATCTACAGCTCTGTAAATTTAACTTTACTTAGATACAGGAGGCTCATGTATGGTCTAGCAAGCTATTAACAGAGCATGAGATAAGAAATTATAAATTAAACAGAATTTGCAAAAATAAAGGAAGTGTAAACATTAGATGACTCTTTACAGGAAGTGTTTAGGAAAGCGGTGTAAGTCACATGCACAGAGGTGTGGCTAAAGCTGCATAAACAGTGATTTTACTCCTAAATGGCAGAGAATTGAGCAGTTAGACTGCAGGGACATGATCTATACACCAAAGCTGCTTCATTAAGCTAAAGTTGTTTTGGTGACTATAGTGTCTCTTTAAATACATATTTTTTCTTCTTCAACAAGTCTATAAATGAACTCTACAAAATAACCAAGGACTTGTAAGGGAGGACTCATGGGGCTATTGACTGACATGTCAATTGTCAGGAATTAAATGTAAATTTTAAATTTAGGTCAAAATAGCCAAAATGGAAAATATTCTTCAATGCAGCTATATTTTCAGTTAGATTATTTTGTTCTAAAATTACAAATTCACAATAAATTCTCACCAGTTCTGTAGCTCTTTACTATATGCCAATGATCCACCAGATTTTTTTTTAAATGTTACATTTAGCAAATAGAATGTCAATAGTTTGAGCTTTAATGAATCAGACCGTGTCTCCTCAGCTCTGTCCCTGGACTGCATTGAATGCAACAGCACAACTTCAAATAACTGCATGGGATCCAAGAAAACCTGCCAACCAGACCAGGACCAATGCATCGCCACCTACACAGAGAGCAACATACGTGAGTCTATTCTCTATTCTATTCTACTATGTACACGTTACTTTATTAATTAAGGGCAAGAGTTTGAACCTTGTAAGCGACTGATTGGTCTTAAATACCTTCCAATCTTTGCTGGGTCCAAAGGGCTTCCACACTTTCAGCCATTAACTGGTATTGCCTTATATGGGAAGATACCGTGCCTGCAGCTCTAGCCACTAATCTATCTCACCGGCCTATCCCTAAAAAAATCTCCTCCCCTACCTCTATGTACTATTAGGATGGGAATGGTCACTTAAACGGTTATGGTGCCAGTATTCTGTCCCTGCAGCCTTTCATTTCAAAGTTTATTACTTTTTTCAATGAGCTTTCATTTGGAGCATGTAGCCCCACCCCCTGGCTGTCGATCAGACAGCCATGCAGTTTTTCTTCCTCGTTAGGAAGATCAGTTTTGTCCAACTTGACATGCACAATTTGGACTGAACACGTGGTGTACGGCTCTGCTAATTAGCACAGCTTGCCCTATGTTATGGGAGCTATTTGATGATTTGAGCAGCCCTTGTAGAGTACCTATAAACCTGTGTTGGGCAAGAGTTTATGAAATACAAGTATTTTGCTGGATAAAAGAATTAATAATTCTGTCACAATAAATCAGCCTTTAAAAATCTTTAATGAAAATGGAATGTGCCACTCAGGCTACTAAGAACTACAAATGCAAAATAGACAAGACATTTCTTACTAGCATAAGGGATATATGAACTAGTCGGTGATAGTTTAGGGGTTATGAATGTGATCCTTTAAGGGATTAAGGAAGGGATTTGCCTGTAGCTGAAGACAGACCCACTACAATGCATCTAAGGAATGTGTATTGTATGTATGTTTTATTTATTTATTTTGACTGGATTATCTATATAAACCATTCTACGTGCAAATAGGGACTAATTTTCTTCCTACGGTTTCCCTTTAACCGAGGTTAATCCTACCCTTCATCTCGATGAGAAAAAGTTCTATAAATACCATTAAAAAACTCTTAAAACTGAACTTCTAGAGAAGTGACAGTTCTTTGTTAACTCTCCACGGTGAGTGTTTTATTCATTACCTGGATAAAGAATGTTGAAGAATTAATAAAAACAAGCCTACTTCACGTCAGCTGTACTTCCACTATGTGTGTGAGGTTGTTATCCCATAATGCCTTAGGTGCACTCAGAACGCTTAGGCATCTATGGAGAAATTCTGTGTGACCACATATCAGCTTGTCATAGTCTTCAGCAGCCACATGCGTGAGCATATGTCGTTTTGGGTGTAGATTATTAAAATAGTACAACAACTAGTGAGATCTTTTCAATTACTAACTTTTAGTTGGCTATTTGCTTATGTAAAAATGACACCATTGCCAGTGAATCATTAAGGCCTATAAGGGACACTCCACTGCCCAAGTTAAAAAAAAACAAAAAACAATATATATATACAAAAATAAACAAATCACTGTTTAGTAGATATACCCCTATTGAAAACATGCATGCATTTATTTATGCATTTTTTTTCATTGTGTGCATAGCTGAAAGCAGTTTGCAGAAGCTGCAGATCTCTTGTCTGCAGCCTTTGCAAGCCAGGACTGGTTGTCTGACAGCTCGCGGTGTAGCAAGGTTAAGTTATAAAAGTGCCAATTTATTTTGAAACCTGCATTTTTTTTGTAAAATAAATGGACACATGCTTCACATATAAAGCAATTCAGCAAGCTAAAATGCTTTAGGGGTCTGGAGTGTTCCTTTAAACTATTTTCAAGATTTTAAGATTTAAATGTGGGATTATATGGTGTTTTAGTTTCATAAGAAAACGTAGTCCAACTGACGACACTCGAGAACCTCTCAATAATAAAAAGAGTTTAAGTTGTTTCCAATACGACAGATATTCTTGGTTTCTATCTATAACAAGTCTTTTTGACATAGGTGGATAAATAGTGTTAGGCGTCTTGCCCAAGGACCCTTACTGGCGAGGAAGTCTAATCAAGATTAAAACATTAATATTTGTCTGGACATGGACTTCTAATTCTTTTTTTTCCTTCACAGAAAATGAAAAATTTAAGTTATTTTCCAAGGAGTGTGGTTTCCTCAAAGACTGTGATAAGACGTCCCGTATGACTTTCAATCAGACCTTTTATTTTAAGTCCAGCAAGTGCTGCAATACAAATGAATGCAAACAAGACCCCATAACTTGTGAGTATTGTTCCATGAAAACCGTACATCGCTATATTGCACATACAGTATATTTCTTCCCATGTTAAAGTGATTCTATAGTGCCAGGAAAAAAAAGCCGTTTTCCTGGCACTATAGGTTTCTAAGGTGCCCCCTCCCTCACACATCCCCGCCTCCCGCAGAGCTAAAAGAATTAAAACTCCTTTAGTCACTTACCTAAATCCATGTCCCTCGGCGCTGGGTCAGGCTCCGCCCAATGGCAGCGCTCGCATTAAGATTTCCCCATAGGAAAGCATCAATCAATGCTTTCCTATGAGGAAAAATCTGACGCTGGAGGTCCTCATGCAGAGCGTGAGAATGTCCAGCGTCAGATACTGGACCAAAGATCTGTATGGATACAGGAAGCGCCCCTAGTGGCTGTCTGATGGACAGCCATTGTGGGCAGGCTTAGAGCTGCAATGTAAACATGGCTGTTTATCTGCACTAAGTACAAAAGTACAAAGTACAAAAAGGACACTGCACCCAGACTACTTCAATGAGCTGAAGTGGTCTGGGTGCCTATAGTGTCCCTTTAATACAATTTGGCAAACTTGAGAACTTTGTAAGCTATGTAGCTGGAGTCCCCAGCTCCCTCCCTACTTCTTTTTGACTAGAAACCTTTACAGGTGTATTCACTAATGTCCGAAATTCACTTTGAATTAGTGAATAACCTGGAAATGTTAAAAAAGGTTATTTTTCTAATATATTTTCTATATTCTTTTATTTTTATTTACAAGCTTTGCTGTATGTAAATGAGTAAACACATTAATGGCACTCCTGGGGATAATGCAGAGTTCACTTGCCACGCATGCAGCAATTCTCCATTAGTTGCCCAAGACATAATGGTCTGATGAAGTTGCTGAATGCAACTATGGAGGTAAGGTTTGAACTTACCTCCACTGCGATATTCAGCCCTTCCTCCCCGACCCCCAAAACCTCTGCAACAGTGTTAGCAAGGAACCAGCCACTCTTGCTTTTCTGGAAGTGAATTCCTCTTTAAGACGAACAAAGCATGATGGTGGTAAAACTACAAAAGCTGGGGGTCTTCCTTTTGGACAACCCGTGACCAGACAGACCAGCTGAATCTCTGTGCCTCCAGCGGCGATGTTCCTGTGTATAGTTTAGGACACTTGCCCTGCTATGTTCCTAATTTTTAAGAATCTTGCTGTTTTAATTCTCTTACTAGTTCCAGACAAGAGAGAAAAACTATCACTGACCTGTTCCTACTGTAATGAAAAAGCTGACAAATGCAAGAGCAGTGAGCAGCTGCAGTGTATGGGAGACGAGACCAAATGTCTAACCTACGTCTACACCAAGATGGAAAGTGAGTGTTGCAACATGGGATAATTTTTTTTAATTAAAAAAATATATATATTATTACAACAACATCAAGACCCCAGAAAGGTACCTGAAACCCGGAGAAAGCTAAATGCACATTTCCTGATTAACTACTTAAATGTTATTATGAGTATCTTTAAAAGAGGTGGATAGCAAAGGTCCTCTTCGAGTAATTATCAAAGAGACGCTTTAGGCACTGTAACCGCTTCATCTCATTGAAATGTTTGTAGAGTTTGGAGTCCCTTGGTTCATTCTAACGTTAAAAGAGGGGCATCACAACCCACTGTGAGGAATCATTAGCCTGATCAGCAATGGGTGGCAACGATTGGCTGAGTGTCAGCTGGCCGTTTTTAGTGACTCACAGTTGCCCATTGCTGGTGTAAATTGGTATGGCCAACTAAGAGTCTAATCTGTGCCATTGTCAAACTCCCGACAAGTTTAATTTAGTAAATAACCTTATCAACGATGCTTTAGTCTATGCCCCGTGATGGAGCACCTGTACCTTGCCATGATTATTTTTTTTAATCTATTCAGCAGTTTACTCTAATAAACAAAAAATATAAATAATTTCCAGCTAATTGGGCACATGCTGGACACAAAGTATCATAAGAGAATGAGTCCATATTTCCTACACAGTGTCAAGCTTGAGGCTTCTCTGCAGTTCACAGTCTCTGATTGGCTGATGACATTACACGATCTCCGCAGCCTTGCTTTTTTTTTCTTTTCTTTTTTTATCAGTCACTGTCATCGACAGTTTGACAAATGTGATGTTATTCCAAAATGGCCACCTCCGCACTTAACACAGACAGGTATTAAAGTGCTAATTTTGGCTAAACTGGCTAAATCTTGGTTAGATGAAAATAATATGAATCTATTAGCATTCTTGTTTAAAACTAATTTGGGAAAATATGTGTTAAGATGACATTGTCCCTTTAAAATGTAATTTATAATTTATTGTGACAAAAACACCAGCAGATTTAAAACCTATATTTTGACACAAATGTTTGCTTCTTACTACTTTCTCTCACATCAATTTCAGATAACAAGAATGTCACCCACTCAATGGCTGGTTGTGCAAATGAGAATATGTGTGCTTTAAAGAAGGCAGTCTCTCACCACGGAGATCAAGGAGCTATAACCATAAAGTTTGAATGCAACCGTGCCTCCTCGATTCTTTCCAATCTTCTCCTCCCAGCAGTGTCTGGCCTCCTGTTCCTCAAACTCTTGTCTTAAGAGCTTACCATGGAGGCTGTGTGGATTGAAGCAATCCTTCCAAGGCTTGGGGATGGGGGAATTTTGGAGAGCATTGCAAAGCAAGGTGTACCCATATACAGTATACGAGCAAGGCAATGCATGTTTATACACTGAATATTTGCAGACCCACTTAGATCTATATAACTGTGCAAACCCATTTACATTCTCGTTATGTATGTGCCGAACAATGTATACCTATCTACACAAGACAAGCAGAAAAAAAAATATGTATATCTCATATACAACACAGGAAAATCATATAAAATATACAGAATATGTTCCACGCAATGCATGGCTAATAGTGGTACAATGTTAACGTTATGCTTACAACATGTCAAGAACTGTCAAGGCTTTCATCAAAAAAGCAGCATTGCTTTTAAGCTCTGGCAGGAAAAGGTCAAAGGTTATACAAAAACAACCTTACCTAGAATTATCCTGATCAGCAACTTGTACGTCAGACATTTGCCCCTTTTCTCTTAACGATATAAAGACCCACCGAGTGCGGACATTAACCGGGTCTAAAAAAAAAATCTGCAGCATTAGCGCCAAAGTCTGTATTTACTTCATTCTCTATCATCGAATCAGGCATGGATGAGATTTATTAAAATGAGATGAAATCTACGTTATGTTGGATTTGGCAGAAGGCTTTACCTTAGTGCTTAGTTCAATTTTGGAAAATGATCCTATACTCTATATACATGTAATCTTTCCATTGTTCCTATGAACGTGCGTGTGAGTGAGTGTGTGCGCGGTGGGTGTGGTTTCACCCGCTGTTGGGAAGCAAAACTTTAAATTAATAAATTAAAGAAAAATTTTTAAAGAAAAAAAAATGGTGTTTTTGATTTTTTTGAGGTTGTGTCTGCAAGCAGCAAGGAGGTGCCTGAGACTGCGTGTGTTTGGGTTGTTTAGCTGGCTTTATCACTGTAACTGTAAAGCGTGTGAAGAATATTTACAAAGGTAAGAGAAGGAAAAAATATGGTTCTTATAAATATTCACTTTTTAAAGCACAAGACAGACAAAGCAATGCAAAGAGGGGTGCTCATTGAAGTGATATGGAGATAGCATGAAAAAAGCACAGGGAAGAGGCAGAGAGAACTGTGGGGAAAAGAGGGTTAGAATGGAAAAGATAGGAAGAGTGCAATGGGAGATACAGAGAGAGACACTGGGAGAGATAGGGAGAGTGCAATGGGAGATACAGAGAGAGACACTGGGAGAGATACGGAGAGTGCAATGGGAGATACAGAGAGACACTGGGAGAGATAGAGAGAGTGCAATGGGAGATACAGAGAGACAGCAATGGGAGATACAGAGAGAGAGAGACACTGGGAGAGATAGGGAGAGTGCAATGGGAGATACAGAGAGAGACATCGGGAGAGATAGGAAGAGTGCAATGGGAGATACAGAGAGACCCTGGGAGAGATATGGAGAGTGGAATGGGAGATATAGAGAGACACTGGGAGAGATAGGGAGAGTGCAATGGGAGATACAGAGAGAGACACTGGGAGAGATAGGGAGAGTGCAATGGGAGATACAGAGAGAGACATTGGGAGAGATAGGGAGAGTGCAATGGGAGATACAGAGAGACCCTGGGAGAGATAGAGAGAGTGCAATGGGAGATACAGAGAGAGAGAGACGCTGGGATAGATAGGAAGAGTGCAATGGGAGATACAGAGAGAGACATCGGGAGAGATAGGAAGAGTGCAATGGGAGATACAGAGAGACCCTGGGAGAGATAGGGAGAGTGCAATGGGAGATATAGAGAGACACTGGGAGAGATAGGGAGAGTGCAATGGGAGATACAGAGAGAGACCCTGGGAGAGATAGGGAGAGTGCAATGGGAGATACAGAGAGAGACACTGGGAGAGATAGGGAGAGTGCAATGGGAGATACAGAGAGAGACACTGGGAGACAGGGAAGAGCAATGAGATACAGAGAGAGAGACACTGGGGGAGATAGGGAGGCGCAATGGGAGATATAGAGACACACTGGGGAGATAGGGAGAGTGCAATGGGAGATACAGAGACACTGGGGAGATAGGAGCGCAATGAGATATAGAGAGACACTGGGAGAGATAGGGAGAGTGCAATGGGAGATATAGAGAGACCCTGGGAGAGATAGGGAGAGTACAGAGAGCACTGGGAGAGACAGAGAGTGCAATGGGAGATACAGAGAGAGAGCTGGGATAGATAGGAAGAGTGCAATGGGAGATACAGAGAGAGACATGGGAGAGATAGGAAGAGTGCATTGGGAGATGAGAGACCCTGGGAGATAGGGAGAGTGCAATGGGAGATACAGAGAGAGACACTGGGAGAGATAGGGAGAGTGCAATGGGAGATACAGAGAGACACTGGGAGAGATAGGGAGAGTGCAATGGGAGATACAGAGAGAGACCCTGGGAGAGATAGGGAGAGCAATGGGAGATACAGAGAGAGACACTGGGATAGATAGGAGAGTGCAATGGGAGATACAGAGAGAGACATCGGGAGAGATAGGAAGAGTGCAATGGGAGATACAGAGAGACCCTGGGAGAGATAGGGAGAGTGCAATGGGAGATATAGAGAGACACTGGGAGAGATAGGGAGAGTGCAATGGGAGATACAGAGAGAGACATCGGGAGAGATAGGAAGAGTGCAATGGGAGATACAGAGAGACCCTGGGAGAGATAGGGAGAGTGCAATGGGAGATATAGAGAGACACTGGGAGAAATAGGGAGAGTGCAATGGGAGATACAGAGAGAGACACTGGGAGAGATAGGGAGAGTGCAATGGGAGATACAGAGAGAGACACTGGGAGAGATAGGAAGAGTGCAATGGGAGATACAGAGAGAGAGACACTGGGGGAGATAGGGAAAGCGCAATGGGAGATATAGAGAGACACTGGGGGAGATAGGGAGAGTGCAATGGGAGATATAGAGAGACACTGGGGGACATAGGGAGAGTGCAATGGGAGATACAGAGAGAGAGACACTGGGGGAGATAGGGAGAGCGCAATGGGAGATATAGAGAGACACTGGGAGAGATAGGGAGAGTGCAATGGGAGATATAGAGAGACACTGGGAGAGATAGGGAGAGTGCAATGGGAGATACAGAGAGAGACACTGGGAGAGATAGAGAGAGTGCAATGGGAGATACAGAGAGAGAGAGACGCTGGGATAGATAGGAAGAGTGCAATGGGAGATACAGAGAGAGACATCGGGAGAGATAGGAAGAGTGCAATGGGAGATACAGAGAGACCCTGGGAGAGATAGGGAGAGTGCAATGGGAGATATAGAGAGACACTGGGAGAGATAGGGAGAGTGCAATGGGAGATACAGAGAGAGACCCTGGGAGAGATAGGGAGAATGCAATGGGAGATACAGAGAGAGACACTGGGAGAGATAGGGAGAGTGCAATGGGAGATACAGAGAGAGACACTGGGAAAGATAGGAAGAGTGCAATGGCAGATACAGAGAGATACACTAGGAGAGAGGGAGAGTGCAATGGGAGATACAGAGAGAGACAATGAGAGAGATAGGGAGAGTGCAATGCAAGACACGGAGAGACACTGGGAGAGAGAGGAAAAGTGCAATGGGAGACACTGGGAGAGATAGGGAGAGTGCAATAGGAGATACAGAAAGACACTAGGAGAGATAGGGAGAGTGCAATGAGAGATATATAGAGAGAGACACTGAGAGAAACAGGAAGAGTGCAACGGGAGATACAGAGAGACACTGGGAGAGATAGGGAGAGTGCAATGCAAGACACAGAGAGAACCAAGAAAAAAAGCTCTGAACACTGGAAAACCAGTAATTCGAGCATGTGCTGGAACGATAATGACAAGAATAATAAATAGTATAATAGATAAAGAGATATGAAATAAAACTCTTATCCAAATTATCAGATCATCCCAATACTGAAAAAGTGTAAACAAGCCTAGTAGGCTAAACCTCCCTAATGTTAAACCGTGACTCCAATACACTACAGACTCCTGACTTTAATAAATCTTAATAGGTCAAAGTCTGTATATATTACCAAATAAATATCTATGAGTTCGCGGATACAATTTCCTAATTCCTAAGTTACTTCTTATAACCCTAGATATTGTGGTACAAACAATAAGACAATGTATCAAGCTTGAGACTCGAATATGTAGTGGGCTCCACTTGTTTCAAAGTAACAATATGTAACACTGTACTTAGTTGATATACTGTGGAGACATTAGCCAACTCCCTCAAATGTGGAGAAAAATACTCTAGCTTATATTATAGTGTCCTTAGTAGAGACTAATTATATTTGATAAATGTCTAAAAAAATGAAACAGTAAGCAGACTCCTACAAAGATACTAAATAGTAGTAGGGAATTAGGACAGGAAAGGAGGTTAGAAAGAAATTAAAATATTAATGTGCAGAACCATACTTAGAATGTTGGTTGCCTGCACATAGTGAAAGTGCCCAGTGAAACAGTGAAAAGAAGTGAGAGTTCGGAAAACCCGACGTGCGTTTCGGTGCCTAAAGCATGCACCTTCGTCAGGGGCCAGAATGTATTTAGGGGTTAGGCCCCTGGACACCTCTGGAGTGTGTAGGTGTTTCTATGAAATTCACAGTAAGCTTGTCCTTTCAGGATTAAGCCTTACTAGTGGTTTTTCATTACTCCATTTCAAGACACAGAGAGACACTGGGAGAGAGAGAAAAAGTGCAATGGGAGACACTGGGAGAGATAGGGAGAGTGCAATAGGAGATACAGAAAGACACTAGGAGAGATAGGGAGAGTGCAATGGGAGATACAGAGAGAGACACTGGGAGACATAGGAAGAGTGCAATGGGAGATACAGAGAGAGAGACACTGGGAGAGATAGAGAAAGTGCAATGGGAGATATAGAGGGACACTGGGAGAGATAGGGAGAGTGCAATGTGAGATACAGAGAGAGACACTGGGAGAGATAGGGAGAGTGCAATGGGAGATACAGAGAGAGACCCTGGGAGAGATAGGGAGAGTGCAATGCAAGATACAGACAGATACTGGGAGAGATAGGGAGAGTGCAATGCAAGATACAGACAGACACTGGGAGAGATAGGGAGAGTGCAATGCAAGATACAGACAGACACTGGGAGAGATTGGAAGAGTGCAATTGGAGATATAGAGAGACACTGGGAGAGATAGGGAAAGTTCGATTGGAGATATAGAGAGAGACACTGGGAGAGATATGAAGAGTGCAATGGGAGTCTACATGGAGATAGCACAAAGGAAACAGTAGAGCATAATGAGAATGGGGACACAAAAGAAAGATAGTGAACATGGGAGAAACGTTTGGAAAACAAGGACTGATGAAAACTGGAGGTAGGTGAATTTAAGATGCCTTTGTAAAGACAATACTGGATGTAAAAAAACTGTGTACCGTAAAACATGAAAAGGCTTTCAAGGGGGGCTGGGCCTGAGCTCTATGGCACCTGGATGTTCTTTATGTAAGCAACTGGCTTGATCTCCCAAATTGTTGCCACAACCGACTTTCAGCCAGCTCAAAAGATACACCTTGCAACTTACCTGTACCTGGAGCCAGCTGAGGTACCCTGTATACAGCTGCCAAGCTCTATTATCCAAGCAAATATCTACAGCCCTTATATAACTACTAAAATCACCACCCACTAGGAATGTTTAACACCTGGGTAGGCCTCTGCTTATTTGCAAACAATAGCTAATTAACCAGCAATCAATAGCAAGCACCTAGCTAATCAAATCAAATGCCTTACCAATTACCAACAGAAAATCAAACCTTGTGCATTCAGTAACCTTTTCCTGCAGATGAATCTTACCTATAACAGTAAAAAAGAAAACTCTTAGCAAAATCTTAGACAGTAAAACTCTCCAGAATATCTCCAACCACACACTTTCTGACTATTCACACGCTGCATTGATGACTGCATAAAATTAAATATCTGCAAGAGATTCTAACTTAGCTGCAACTTCTGTCAGCTTGCGCTGCAATTTCATTCATGTATAGGCATGAATAAACCCCGTCAATGGCTGTAATGTTTTAAACGACTCGTTCTAGGCAGAGCTGACTGTTGCAGCTGCAAATCCTGTGGCTTTTGCAGCAAATTAAAAACGTTGAGGGTTCTAAAACAGTTTTTAATGCTTTGATTTATAGCAGCACTGTCCCGCTGTACTTACCTTTTCCCAATCGCTTGCTCTTTCATACTCTGTCTTTCATTTTTTTAATATTAATTTATTTCTAACTAAAAGCACAATACAAAGTAGGGACTATGTAGTTTTCCTACGCCTGACACATCGAGACATTGGGCACAGCTACCGCCATCTAGAAGTGTCAGTCCATCCATCTATCACTAGTGACGGCTCTGTCTGTGGAGGATTCGCAGTCTTGCAGGACCCTCCATAGACCTCAATGCTGTACTCTCGCTCATGTTGAAGGGCCGAAGAGGACCCGCTGTGAGAAGATGGCAGCACTCACAAGGGACAGGTTCAGGTAAGTAGAACTCACCTTTCCTTGCACCCCCAGTGGCAATGTCACTGTGACGAAGTGCCCTTCGCCACTTGTGCCTGGAGAGGACTGCTTGCCCGCCTCTTGCCCTGTGACTATGGCCCCTGGGATGTATTGCCCTTTAAAGACATGATTTGGGCATAATGGATTTGTGTTGTGCTGCTGCTGGCCCTTTTAAGAACCATCTGGGGACATACTGTGGAGTTACTGGGTGGCCACCATTTCCTGTATCAGAAGCACATGGTGAGAACAATGGATGGTGACCATTTTAACTCACAGACACTGTGTGGACTTTTCAACACGGTGCCATCTCGCCAGTATTTGTTGCACAAAGACATCGTGCGGTGGTTTTGGACTATACAGCAGGGGACACATTATACAGTGATTGTTTTTTGTTTAGCCTGTATATGTTCTGCAGAATCTGCATTAAACTGTATTTTCCAAAGTACTGAACGGATCTGGGTGAATTTTGGATATGTGGTTCACCCAGATCCCACAGTTCCAAGGATATACTTTTTATGGGGTTATTGCATGTTTTGGGGTCCCTGTGTGTTTTATGAAACTGTATTATTTCTGGCCAGCAGATAATTGAGCTTTGTGTATTGTAGAAACTCAATTATCTAGCCTGGCCCAGAGGAGGAGTTTTGTGTTACATAAATTGTGAGTTCTGTGTGCCAGTAAATCAGTCTTGTTCCAGCATTAAGCCTTGGCTCATGTTTGGGGGAAGGGATACCTACACTCTGGGGATTGCTATAATCACTTACTCCCCAGAGGAAGCTCTTGCAATAGCTTGATTTGTTCCTGTTCCTGCTCTCTGGGGAAAGAGAGGTTCACCCACTGGAAGCTGGATCCTGGCCTTGGGTCCAGGGTGGGTGGAAACAGCAGAGACCCCGGCGCAGTTGCATCGCTGGAAGTGGGGTCTGCAGTGCTGATGGTGTCGGTTGGAGTGCTTGGAGTCCTCGGCAAGCGCTAGGAGCATCGATTGGCGGAGGTACTCAGTCGGAGTGCCAGCGTTCCGTCACATTTGGTGGCAGCGTGGGATGGCGTCCTAGTGCGAGGACCAGCAGCTCAGAGACACCGGTAACGTGTGGAGTTACGGATTTATAATTGAGGGCAACGCTAGCCTCTGCGCAGCGTCCCTACCTACAGCAACATGGAGCTAGCAAGACCCTGGACAGCAGCCAGTGAATTGCAAATCCGCCTGTCACAGTGCTATGAGGGTGCTGATTTCATGAAGGAAGTAAAGGCGCGGCTGGTCTGGTTTGGCCCAAACCCTTCAGATGAGGTGGTCCATCAAGTGATGCGCATGTTGAGTGCTGAGAACCAAGACGCACGGAACTTCGAGTACCAACTGTGGAGTTTGGGGGTATTGACACCCCGTCTCCAGCGACAGAGTGAGTTACAGGGAGAGGAGAGCAGCGACCTCCCATCCCAGCGGCAGTGCACCGTACAGAGGGAAGAGACAACCGGTCTCTCTCCCCAGCAGCGGCCTGAGTTCCAGGAGGAGGTGATTGTAGATCCCTCCCCCGTACAGCAACCAGCGTCCTGGGGAGGGGAAGCAACCGGCCTCCCTCTCCAACAGCAGCCGGAGGTGGGCGACCTCATAGACTTGTCCTGGGGACACACAGAGATGGCAAGCGGAGATGGGACCGAAGTCTCTCTGCCGGCCCTACAGGGATGCTGGGCAGTCAGCCTAGGTCCCCAGCGGCAGTATAATATACAGGGAGAGGAGACAACTGGTCTCTCTCCCCAGCGGCGGCCTGAGTTCCAGGAGGAGGTGATGGTCAATCCCTCCACCTTACAGCAACCAGCGTCCTGGGGAGTGGGGGCAACCAGCCTCCCCCTCCAACAGCAGCCAGAGATACCGGGAGAGGGGGAAGACAAACCTACCCACACTGGCGCAGATGGGACCGCGGTCTCTGTGCCAGTCCTACAGGGAGGCTGGACGGGCGGTCCAGATCCCCAACCAACTCCGCAGGGATGCCAGGAGGCGGAGGTAAGTGAAACTTCCCCTCCCCAGCTACATCCCAACCGGGTCCTGGGGGCAGTGGATGAGCCTGCGATACCCACTGACCCCCTCCCAGCAGAAGAGCTGGCATCTGGGCAGAGCTCTGTTAGCCTCTGCCCCCCCATTTCCCCTGTATCAGAGCCTGACTTACCACGGGTTACCCCAGTGGAAGAGCTGGCAGCAGGGCAGAGCGCCGCTGGCCTCTGCCCCCCAAGCAACACCAGCAGTTTGCCTAGCTGCACCAGCAGTTTGCCTAGCTGCACCAGGGAGACCGAGAGTGCTGCGCTGTCCCACTACAAACTTGAACCTACAGGCCAGTACCATTTATTGTGGGGGGGTTACTCTGCGTATTTTTCTTTGTGGGTGGGCTGCCCGACTAATCTAGGTACTGACCGGCAGAAGGTCAGGTACCTGTTTAGTCTTCCCCCCAAAGGGAAGATGTGTGACGAAGTGCCCTTCGCCACTTGTGCCTGGAGAGGACTGCTTGCCCGCCTCTTGCCCTGTGACTATGGCCCCTGGGATGTATTGCCCTTTAAAGACATGATTTGGGCATAATGGATTTGTGTTGTGCTGCTGCTGGCCCTTTAAGAACCATCTGGGGACATACTGTGGAGTTACTGGGTGGCCACCATTTCCTGTATCAGAAGCACATGGTGAGAACAATGGATGGCGGCCATTTTAACTCACAGACACTGTTTGGACTTTTCAACACGGTGCCATCTCGCCAGTATTTGGTGCACAGAGACATCGTGCAGTGGTTTTGGACTATACAGCAGGGGACACATTATACAGTGATTGTTTTTCATTTAGCCTGTATATGTTCTGCAGAATCTGCATTAAACTGTATTTTCCAAAGTACTGAACGGATCTGGGTGAATTTTGGATATGTGGTTCACCCAGATCCCCCGGTTCCAAGGATATACTTTTTATGGGGTTATTGCATGTTTTGGGGTCCCTGTGTGTTTTATGAAACTGTATTATTTCTGGCCAGCAGATAATTGAGCTTTGTGTATTGTAGAAACTCAATTATCTAGCCTGGCCCAGAGGAGGAGTTTTGTGTTGCATAAATTGTGAGTTCTGTGTGCCAGTAAATCAGTCTTGTTCCAGCATTAAGCCTTGGCTCATGTTTGGGGGATTGGAGAAATACACTCTGGGGATTGCTATAATCACTATACTCCCCAGGGTATGATCACTAAGTTCTGCTAAGAGCTTGTTCCTGTTCCTGCTCTCTGGGGAAAGAGAGGTTCACCCACTGGAAGCTGGATCCTGGCCTTGGGTCCAGGGTGGCTGGAGACAGCAGAGACCCCGGCGCAGTTGCATCGCTGGAAGTGGGGTCTGCAGTGCTGATGGTGTCGGTTGGAGTGCTTGGAGTCCTCGGCAAGCGCTAGGAGCATCGATTGGCGGAGGTACTCAGTCGGAGTGCCAGCGTTCCGTCACAGTCACATTCTGCAAAGTCCCCAGACAATGAAAGTGCCACTTTACTATATTTTTGTCATACAATGCATTAAAAATGCAGGTCAAGTTCAACCAGAAGTGTCATTTGAATTCCACCAAGAATGCATTAATGTTGCATTCAGAACCATGGACAAGTGTTGATGTGCTACCAAAATATAATTATATAACAATAGAATATGACTGAAACAGGTTAAAAATAAAAAGCTTCACCACCTTCAACAACATTCAAATATGCCTAACTAAATTCTTCTCTAAGCTACCAAAAGCAATGGATTATTCGTTTTAATAACCGACTTGTCTTGTTAACAAAATCACAAGATCGGCAATTACTAAACGAGTTCAATGCATCATTGAACTGTTACCAGGTAACACTGAAGAAGCAAGCAGGTAGACTGAGCTCCTGAGAGAAGAGGCTCCACACCAGTTCCATAAGGTAGGGAGCAATAATTTAATTGATGTTTGTGTGTGCAAGAATTTGGAAATGTGTGTGTGTGTGTGTGTCTTTCAGTTTGTTTGTGTCTGTCTGTCAGAGAGTGTGTGTGCGTGTGTCTGTCAGAGAGTGTGTGTGCGTGTGTGTTTATCAGAGAGTGTGTGTCTGTCAGAGTGTCTGTGTGTATGTGTTTGTCAGAGAGTGTGTGTGTGTGTCTGTCTGTCAGAGAATGTGTGTGCCTGTCTGTCATAGAGTGGGAGTTTCTGTCAGAGAGTGTGTGTGTGTCTGTGTGTGTTGGTCAGTGTTGCGATGGCTGCAGCTGGACAGAGGAGGACCTGGAGGTAAGCAAGCCACGTCACATTCCGACGTGACTCAACGTTCTCCACCTTCACAGGTTTTCAAGGAGTAGCGGGATGACTCACTTTGGCACAGGGTGCGGATGGCGCTATTGGGGGTATACCACAGGCTGGACTCCAGAGTCACATTCTGTCAGCAGCAATGTGAATGGAGTCTGCTTGTTGGCTAATATTGTTTTTTTTTTTTTTAAACAAGGGCCAGGGTTCAGTAGAGGGCGGGCTGGGATTTAATATAGAGGGGGGGGCGGCTGGGATTTAATATAGGGAGGGGACTGGGATTTAGTATAGGGGGGGGGATGGGATTTAATATAGGGAGGGGACTGGGATTTAGTATAGGGGGGGGCTGGGATTTTGTACAGAGGGTGGGACTGGGGTTTAGTAGAGGTGGGGTGCTGTGGTTTAGTAGAGGGGGATGATGATTTCTTTTTTTATTATACTGTACTTTTCAAAACACACCAAGTTTTTGGGGATTTTTTTTGTGGCCCGCATAAATTTAAACCCTGTTTATGTGGCCCGTGCTAGCCTTTGAGTTTGACATGCTTGATTTACAGTATGGCCGCTGATGGAATTTTTTTTGTTTTACCTTTTGATACAACCATGTTTAGGCGATAGTCCCAATCTTTGTTTTATGCATTACTAATTGGCTGTAATATTTTGTGGACATTCATATTTTCTGTTTTTATTCCCCAGCAAATTAATTTTTGGTTAGGCAGCAAATTACTGAGAAATCACGAGCTTCGAACAGACATAAAATAATGCCAGCTAGGGAATGATGGGCTGGATTCATGGCCCACGAGATGCATAGCTTTGAAAATGTGTTAACTCTTGATTGGCACAAAGTTACATCACACCTCTAGACATGAATACAGTTTACTATGTTGCTACGCATTTAAATATTAAGGTAGTTCTTTATGAACCTACACGTGTGTTCATCGTTGATTGAGGGCTCATCTAGTGGGGGTTCAGGTTAAAGCTGCCATCTTTAAAATGAAGTTCATGACTCTCTGGTTTATCGTATAGGAGGATCTTCACCACTAAAAGTAATTTTCTTATAGCTGCTATTGGTTTGCAGTACAGTTCCAATCATATTATGTGTAGAGGACCCCGGGTTAGCCGACAGGTCATCTACGCTAATTCCTTCCTTCAGCCGCTCAGAAACCACTTATAATGATAAAAGACCAATTTCCCCCCAGTAACTGGACGACACCAAGTTCTGGAGGTAAAACACAATTTTATTGGCCACACACGGCTTTTATGCATAACCCCGTGCAAGGGGTCTACCACACAACCATACAGGGTCACAACCAGGATCCTCCCTCTCCCAGGGGTCCTAGCGTGGGAAGGGACTCCGTTAACTTTGTCCCCAAAACCCGCCACTGAAACCACAGGGTTTCCCACACCAACCGCCAGGAGTCCTCTTCCTAGAAGCATCTGTGCCTGGGAGTGCAGGCGTGGGAAAAAGAGACCATCCCTTTGTCTCCCAGGCACAGAAAAGCCTGCCCGCGGGAAAAGAGCTTGTTTCTTTGTCCCTGCAGGTACGAAAAATGCCGCTAACCTAGCTAGTGCCCCATAAGTGTCCACACCAACCTCAGGGACCCTCACAGCAGGGCCCTCCTCGACCAGTCTTCGCTTGCGAGGTCCCTGTGTGAAACCCTGCAAGGGAAGCGTCTCCTTTCGGATACGAATGCTCCCCCTGGACGGCATTCGTCTATACGAAATGGTGGCCACCCAGGAGCGCATTCATTAATTACTTCCCTTTCGGTTTCACACTTATGTTGCGAGTGTGAACGTTCTGATTGATTGGTGTGAACGTTCTAATGGGGCATTGGGGAGGTCATCGTTTGGAGACAAATGAGTCGGGAAACAATCCACGAATGCTCCCTCTGGTGGCAGACATATGGCGGCCACCCAGAGAAGCACTCATTAATTGCTTCCCCTGCAGTTTGACACTTATGATGCAAGGTGAGAACGTTCTAAACCAGCGTTCTAAATTAGGTATTGGGGTGGTCCCCTTTCGGAAGGCAAACTGATCCTTCGCGGCAGCCCTCCCGAATGGGAAGCGGGTACAAACACGAAAATATAAGGGAACCACATCAAAAGAAACAGGGAAATCCACGAACAGGCAGCGGTCCTGCCACATTATGTGATAACACGAACTGTTGGTGGGGATAAAGTACTTAACATATAAACCTCTGCTGGAGAGGGATTTATGGTATAGGACAGTACCCATGGATCAGAACAAGATGCTCCTGGTTGGAGAAATTGACCCTAAGCAGTGCACCAAGGGACTATTTCAAGGTATGTCCCTTTTTTTATTTATTCCGAGAGTTACCGCTTTTGCATATCACTGCAGACCAGAAGGGACACAGGCGGACACAGCCAGGTGGGATATACTTTGTAAATTGACTGATAATTTATTATGTAACAACTGGCACCATAACCACTGCAGTGCACTGTCTGTGAAGTAGGATTGGACCACAAACTGCCAGGGATCCCAGGTCACAGCCATACTGCTCAAAATCAATAACCAGCCCTTTAAAGCTATGTGCAGTGCATGAAAAGTGATGGCCTTGCAGCATGTAACAATAACCTGCTGTAAGAAATAATTAAGCTAATCACAGGGGAAGCAGAATATGAATGCTATATACTGCAGGGTATGAACACATGATGTGTCCATGAAAACAAGAAGGCTGAGTATCTGAGAGCTAGTGCCCAATACCCAGTAATGCAACCACCATGGGTGTACAAAGATGGCCGCCACTACCCCCTCTAGCGCGCTCTACAAAGATGGAGGCTCCTGCCAGCTCTCACGTAACACGCGCGGTGTACAAACATGGCGGACTCCACCTATAGTGCTAGCCTTCTGGGTGTACCAAGATGGAGGCTACAACTTCCGAGTGTACGGTAACGGAAGTGCTCCTGCCAAGAATCGAGTCCCAGCCTGCCTGTGAGGGGATCACTTCCGGGGCGGGAGGTTCGTGCGCGGCATCTCCACTGAAACAGTGTGTGAATCACCGGCGGAGCAGCACAGTGAGTTCACACTCCCAGGAGCTGCACTCACACTCACACACTGAGTGTATACACCCAGCACCCCCCCACACTGAGTGTATACACCCAGCACCCCCCCACACTGAGTGTATACACCCAGCACCCCCCCACACTGAGTGTATACACCTGGCACCCCCACTCACACACTGAGTGTATACACCCGGCACCCCCCCACTCACACACTGAGTGTATACACCCGGCACCCCCCCACTCACACACTGAGTGTATACACCCGGCACCCCCACTCACACACTGAGTGTATACTCACACACTGCACCCCCACTCACACACTGAGTGTATACACCTGCACTCCACACTCACACACACTGAGTGTATACACCCAGCACCCCCACTCACACACTGAGTGTATACACCCTGCACCCCCCCACTCACACACTGGTGTATACACCCAGCACCCCCCCTGAGTGTATACACCCAGCACCCCCCACTCACACACTGAGTGTATACACCCTGCACCCCCACTCACACACTGAGTGTGCAGCACCCCCCACTCACACACTGAGTGTATACACCACCCTCACACACTGAGTGTATACACCCACCCCCACTCACACACTGAGTGTATACACCACACCCCCCACTCACACACTGAGTGTATACACCCCCACCCCCCACTCACACACACTGAGTGTATACACCCGCACCACTTGCACTGAGTGTATACACTCACACACAGGCACCCCCACTCACACACTGAGTGTATACACCCGGCACCCCACTCACACACTGAGTGTATACACCCCGCACCCCCCCACTCACAGACTAAAGGGTTCTTCAATTATGGGCATTGGAACCATCTTAGCTTTAGGGTGGTCACCCTTCTTACCCACCCGCTGGCATACTTTGCACGTTTGGCAATACCGCCGGACATCGTTAGAGATTCCCGGCCAGAAGAAGTTTTGGGTTACTCGGTATGCCGTCCGGCTAATGGAATATCATGCCCAATCCTCATCAGCTCCTGCCTGTATTTCTGGGATACCACTAGCTGATGTTTTTGCCTTGGCCCCGGGGCTTTGGTTCTGGAATCTGTAAATCCTATACAACCGGCCCCCCTCCCACATATACTATTCTCCATCCAGTTCCCCTGGGTCAGAGATAGCCTTTTCCCGGTATCTTAGCAAAGTGGCGTCTCCCGCTACCTCTTTCCCAAAATCTTCAGGGGTGTCCCAGGGTACAGGCTTTTCCGTCAGGGTCGGGGAAGCATGTCTTACCTGGGTCTCTGGAGTTTGAGAGTGGCTTTCTGCAGCGTGGCTCTGAGCTTGGATAGTCACAGCGTGAACCTCCTGGTTAGGTGTAGGCATATAGGCGGAAGTAAGTGGACCTAAGTCATTTCTGAGGATCACATCTGCAGATAAATCCTTCATGACTCCCACTTTCACCGTTCCAAACCCCACACCCCAATCCAAATGAACTTTGGCGGTAGGAATCCTGTAGACGGCTACCCGTATAGCGATGGATTTGCCGGGTGGCTCGTGGTTGTTGAGCAAGTATCTCTGTACTAGGGTGATGGTGGCTCCTGTATCTCGTAGGCCTTGCACTGTCTTGCCATTAACCATCACTAGTTGTTGGTGGTGTTGTCGATTATCTCCGCTGGCGGCCTGCACCGGGTTGACCTCATGAAGGAACCCCAAGGGCTCCTCTCTAGTTAACTCCTGGGCCTCCCAGGTAGAGGACACAGGGTAGTCGATGGTGTGCACTGCTGGTCGGGAGCTGGTACCGGATAGACGATTCCACGTAGATTGGGTAGGTTCCATTGGGCAATCCCTGCGGCAGTGTCCCACCTGCTTGCACCGGAAACATCTGGGTCCCGTAGTCTGGGGAGGTCGACTAACGCCTGCTAGGGCTCGCTGTGGTGGTGGATAGGTGCCCCCTGACAGTGGTGCTGGTGGCTCAACCCGTGCTGGTTGAGGTCTGACGGTCGTTCCGGCTTGCGGGCATCCGTATATTCATCTGTAAGCCGGGCTGCTTCTTACGATCCCTCACCCATTCCTTTACATCCGTTTGTAGCAGCGCGAAAAACTGTTCAAGCAGCACCAGCTGTAATAATTCCTCCAGGGTGGTAGCTTGGCATCCATTCGCCCAGTGGGTGGCTGCCTGATGCAGCCTGCAAGCCCACTCCGTGTACGAATCGGTTGCTGTCTTCCTGGACTCCCTGATTTTCGCCAGTACGCCTCTGGGGTCACTGCGTACCGGGCTAGGAGGGCTTCCTTCACCCGCTCATAGCTGCTTATGTCCTGATCAGGAATGGCTCTGAATGCATCAGCTGCTTTGCCATAGAGCTTTCCAGCCAAAATTGGAACCCGTTCTCCTTCTGGTATCTTGTGTAGGGCACATTGTCTCTCAAAATCCGCCAAATAGCCATCAATCTCCTCTGTAGTGTCCTCAAATGCTTTGAATGCGCTGAAGGGAATTTTCTGCGGTTCGGGGTTAAAGCTGTAACTGCTCAGTGCGACCGCTGTAGTTCTCTGCGCCTCCACTAAGCGGATTTGTAATTCCCGTCGCTTATTTGCATTTTCATTCGCACTGTCAATTATGCGAAGGATGATTTCTGGCACAGGGTTTGGCCCGAGCGCCAGCTGTTCCCTTATTTCTCGGTCCACTTCGCTTTCTTCTGCACGAACAGCCGGGGTTCCCACAGCCAGGCTTTCCCTGTCCAGCTCCATTAGTTCGCTTACAATACGGTGCTTGGTCTTATTGCTACCGCTGCCCCCTCGAACCTGCAATAAGTCTTTCAGGGTGTTGCGCTTGAGCTGGTTGTAGTAAGCTTCCATGCATGCTCCAGGTTCAGCCTTGAATGATAAATTCATGAGAAAGGGACGATCCCGCCGCTGCCACCAATTGTGACGGTCCAACCATCTCTGACAGTCTTGGGTTCCCATTCTCCCAGTAGTTAGTGAATAATCCTTCCAGGCAGAGTGTAGACACAAGCATAGCACAACCCTCCACACATGAGCCGAGGCTTAATGCTGGGTAGAGATCTGTTTAATGCCACACAAAGCAACAGTATCCCTGCAGTAAGACCACTCCTGCTCTCAGGAAAACAAACTGACAGTAAAAAGGGTCAGACAGAGTTTGAAAATATGACCGGTATTAAGGGTTTAAACTGTTCTAAGAGGGGGGGTGGAATAAAACAGTCTAAGTCCATAAAACAGGGTTTTTCTTCACATATACCCAGCACCCCCACTCACACACTGAGTATATACACCCAGCACTCCCACTCACACACTCCAGCGCCCCCGCTGAGCATGTCCACCCAGCGCCCCCGCTGACACGCTGAGCATGTCCACCCAGCGCCCCCGCTGACACGCTGAGCATGTCCACCAAGCACCCCCGCTGACACGCTGAGCATGGATACCTAGCACCTCCATTTACATACAGTACTAACACCCTGCATGTAGATAGCCCTGGATACACTGTGTGAGCGCGCCCTGCATGGCGATAGCCTTTCATGCGTGATATGTTGTGGTCATGGTGCCTGGAGTCTGTATGTGCAGGGTTTCACCCTTTTGGTACTGGGCTCCATATCTGGCAGTTTCATTGGAGAGTCATTAGCCAGCCTGGAACAAATGTTTTGGGCTCGCTAATGTCAGTTTTGTAAAAGCCACATCATCTCAATATCAGGGTATCTGTAAGGTATAGAGAGATAAAGATGGTGACTGTCACAGACAGTCCTGAAATGATGAATGAAAACATGTCATGAGCAGCAATTGCAGCCTTCAAGAGATCCTTAACCTGTATGTTGAACTCCACAGTTATTGTAATGATAGGGAAGAAACACCCTGTAGCATTCCAGCTGCTGTGCTCCAATCCTTCAGTGGAAAAGATGCATCTTATGGTATCATCAGTAACCTATACCAAAGTGATTTGTGTAGATTTGCTGCTAATGTTTGGTATGATGTGTGTAACTGCCGCAAGTCTGCATTGCAGCCAGTGACAATACTAAGATTACACGCAGTAGGCATTTTATAAATATCTGTAAATCTACACATTTGAGGTTCATGTAGCTTGTAAACAGCTAGATTGTTGCTGTTTGAACACCCTTACGTTTTATAAAATCTATTAGAATCCTGAGATTGATTTAAAGTGTGTTTTCTCCCCCTCAGTACCCATACACAAAGCATTTCCTTCTTTTACCTATTCTGCTGGTCTGTTGGATATTTCGCTTTAATTGATCTTTTTTAATATGTATTTATTTTAATGTCGTGGTAATGCTTTTGTCTCGTCCTAGATACATGAAGTGGAAGATTGCGGCAGTGTTCCTATATCTGAAGTAGAAAAGCACATATTGAACTCCCAGCTGAGAGCCAGTGTTTGAAAACAATGCCTGAAATCAAATTGAAACATGTGGTTTCCTGCAGCAGTGCAGATAATGTGAGTAACATACAGTCTAAAGAATACAGGTCGTTGTATTCAGATCCAGGTATCACTTTGTGGTTCTTTTTACCTGTTCGCTAGCATTTATTTCTGGTTCAGGATTGTGCTCATTGTCTGAGCGTGTTTAACTGACGCTTTTAGGCAATGAGGACAGTGCTACATGCCTTGCTTATTTCTATGGAGCTCAATGGATTTTCGTGCTGGGGAAGACTGGAAGCGAAGGCTGCAGACATCCAGCAAGACCCAAGTAGGATTTCAGACCATACTGTAACGGTTTAGCTATTTACTATATGACTGCGCCAGGACCAGGGTGGTTATGGTGCTTGGAGGGTTCCTTTAGTTGGTCCACTTGTATTTGCAACACTGTGCAGTGTAGCTATCAGGATCTAAAATTTTAATTCCTGCACTACTAACAGGCTTTAAAAGATATTCGTCTATTGGAAAGTCCATTGCATACTCACCTGGGGTGAATTTGCTATGGCTCCATTTGTGTCTTGCTAGTGGAAACTTTGAGCACCAGTGGAGATATATTAAACCACAGGTGCTGCAGGATATACAAACATTTCTTTCAGAAATAGGTTAGAGAATTTTTTTATCTCTGGGGTGGATGTTGCATTTGTTTCACGAACACGTCTGTTTTCCTCCCAGACTCACACAGCGGAGAACTTGCTGAGAAGTGATACGTTTCACAAATGGAGATCCAGGCTAGTTGGCGAGAAGCAGGTCTCTGTGATTTTGCAGGTATGGATCTTAGGGAACGAAGGAGGGGGACTTCAAATTGTTTAAAATAAGGAATTTAGAAAGAAAAATGCATTTAAATTGTTTCTTATGCAATCTATTGGCTCATGCTTGTATTTGTTGTCACTGCACCACAATGGTTGCGTTTTAAAGAGATACTGTTCTGTAGAGGCTGTTAAAAGGCTTGCATGTTACAATCGTGACAACTTGGGAAAACAGCATTTATTTAAAAACATGTCTAGGTCAAAGCAAAAAGCACACAGAATTATTGTGTAAAATTGTATTAGGTAAATAGTGCATAATTCCCATAACAGTATTCCACTGAGGCTGTTTGTTTTTTGGTTCAGTTTGAGAAGGAGGAGCAGATTCACAGCATTGACATCGGTAATGAGTGCTCAGCCTTCGTGGAGGTGCTGGTGGGACACTCCACCTCTGCCAGTGAGCAGGAGTATGAGGTGAGAATTTATATCTTTTAAATTTGCTGGAGAGAGATCACTTTGATAGTTAATGATGAAGTCCTTGGTGCTGGAACGTTCAAGTTTCATAGTTACATAGCTGAAAAGAGACTTGAGTCCATCAAGTTCAGCCTTCCTCACATTTGTTTTTTGCTGTTGATCCAAAAGAAGGCAAAAAACCCAAGTTTGAAGCACTTCTAATTTTGCAAAAAGCTAGGAAAAAAATTCCTTTATGACCCCAGAATGGCAGTCATATTTATCCTTGGATCAAGCAGTTATTACCCTATATTGAAAGATTATATCCTTGAATATTGTTTTTGCAAGTATGCATCTAGTAGCTGTTTGAACATCTGTATGGACTCTGATAAAACCACTTCTTCAGGCAGAGAATTCCACATCCTTATTGTTCTTACAGTAAAAAAACCTTTCCTTTGCCTTAGACGAAATCTTCTTTCTTCCAGTCTACCTTAAAAAGATTTTTAAACATTTTGTGTTGTCATGATCTCTGATAATTAAATTAAGCTGTGTGTTCGAATCCATCTGCTTACGTTTCTTTGCTTTTTAAATTTAATCAGTCTGGTTATTTTAAAGGTTGTCCTTGCCTCCCCTTCCCCATCCAAAAACAAACCTTTTCCCTCACGTTTTATATGCTGGATCCCATAACAAATATCCAGCGTTGTACATACGGGGACCACCATCGTACTGAGACCAGACATACTGCAAAGTTTTCTTTCTGTTTTGTATATCTGATCCTATCACAAAAGCAGTCCATGAAACCCAGGCAGTAATTCAACTGAGGGTAGCTTAGTAGAGAAACCTTTATTTCATAGAGTTTCCATTTTTATTTAATAAAAAAAAATAACCACCACCAAAACACGTCCTGGGAGAGCTTGCGTTCACAAAGTATGTTTTTGGTGCAGTTCTCTGAGGTGATATAAATTACCCCCCTTAATACCTCTGTTATAATATTTTACTCATAGGGCCTATTCTGTTTTGAAAGAGAGCCATCTTTCTAAATTAGATCAGCGAGCTGGTGGGTGACAAAATCAGTTTCAGGTGATAAAAAAACTATTGGAGATTTGTTCTGGTGTGAGATTGACCAGTCCGCAGGGTTATTTACTAAAGGGAGTGTTGTTAAAATTGAAAGTGAATTTAAAATTTTAGACCAAAATAATTGAAGTAGGAGCATAGCTGACTGGGAGAATTTTTCAAATTCAACTATTTTGGCATTACATTTGAAATTCAATGTGAGTACCCAACAATTCCCACTTTAGTGAGTAACTCTGCCATTGTATTCGGTATGTCCTTTGAATAGAGTATGGGATTTGTTTGAGATCACTGGGGCATGCCATGTTTTCTTTTTGGATATTTCTCTAGATTGGAGAGAATAACAATTAACTAATGTTCCCTTTGTGTCAGGTGCTTTTGGCCACATCGTCGTTCATGTCTCCTAGTGAGAGCAAGAGCGAGAAAAACCGTAACCGACTCCGGATGTTTGGACCAGACAAGCTGGTGAAGGCAACAGCAGAGAAGAAATGGGACAGGGCAAAGATAGTGTGTACTCAACCCTACAATAAAGTAAGTGAGATGTCTGCAATCTAACACAGTGTTTCTACATTCAATTCTCAAGCACAAACAGTGACCACTGGTCTAGTAATTTCCAAGTTCTATTAATCCAGGAAATCCACATCTTTCATACTGCTTGCGAAATGGATCAGACACTGAATTATTGTTTTTTAAACGCTTGGTCATTTGTTCTATTTAATTATTTTAGAATCTGTGCTCATGTCAGAAACTGTTGTTGTTTATTTCTTTCTTTAGAATATGGCCTATGGACTGTCATTTATACGTTTCAACTCCCCACCAGAGAAAGATGACCCCTCACCCAGCGATGTTTCTTCGGTATGTAACCTGAATGTTTCGTTGGTCAGTTTCTAGTCATTTTACCCTGGGGGCTAGTATAATCACTCTATGGAAATATTCTCAGCTCAGGGTTATTCACCTAACTGAGAATTCAAAGTGAGTTCAAAAAGAATTTAACATTTATGGCCAAAGTAGCCAAACTAGCAAAATTCAGTAAAGCTTCTCTGACTCTCAATTTGGAATTCACTTTGGAATCTCACTTTAGTTCCAATTCTTACACTTTGCCAGTTAAACATAATGTAGAGCAGGGATGCCCAAAAGGTAGATCCCCAGATGTTGTAAAACTAAAACTCCCTTTAAAATTACAAAACATCATGGAAGCTGTAGTTTTAAAAAATCAGGGGATCTACCTTTTGTGCACCCCTGCTCTACATCATGGTTAACTGGCAAAGTGTAAGAATTGGAACTAATCTTCTGTTCACTGAATTAGGCACAGAACATGGGTCTTATCACTGAACTAGGCACTAGATAATTGACAAGAGATTTTCAAAGTAAAGGCACAAATAGTACAAGTTGAGAAAAATCTCCAACTTTGCATTTTTTTTTTTTTTTTTTTTTTTGTCTGAGGTTTTCAATTCCTTCTCCACAATTCCCCTTGTAGTTTAAACCCTGAGTGAACGGGAGATACAATGGTAAAATATTCATCCAGTACATACATCAGTGAAAGCAGTTTTCACCATTTAATTATTTTTTTTTGCACTCTTGTATAGCTAGCCACATGATATTTGCAAACCGGACAGCTTACTAGCATTGTGCCAAAGAGTATTAAAAACGTAGGCTTTATTTCGTCTTTTCTTTGTTTTGTTTTTCTACAATGAGATGCAGCATAATAAAGATAACACTGGTTTTTGAGTTAATTAAAGCACCATGATTTCTACTGTGCAGAGAGTCACCAAGTTGGGCCAGTTTAAGGTGAAGGAAGATGATGAAGACTCGCCTTCTATGCAACCCGGCAGTCTCTTTTTCAGCCGCACCAGCAAACCGCAAGACACTCCATCAAAAGGTGAGTATGTACACTGTAAGTGCTTATTGTGCCATGGTTACACGACTATTGAAATAAACCATCACCTGTGTGCCTTCGCAGAGAGAATGGTGCTGCAGGCACTGTCCTTGTCATTTTCAAGCAGATTGACTGAAAGCAGTAGAACACGACCTTCCCCCTCTCCCTGGACTGCTAATGTTTCGCTTTTACAATAACAATATCAGTTTTGCCTTTATTTGGATGGCTGTGATGGGCTGAACATGTCAGTTGATGCTCTTAACCAATATGTTTTGAAGAAATTAATATTACTGATGTGAAAATGGAACTATAATCACCTGCCTTAAATAAGTAAAGTGTAAAATACATGTTTTTAGTATTACAAATATAGTATTCTATTGAAAATGTAAATTCATGCAAAAATGAAGTATATACAAACTGTATTTCAAAGCTTACGTGATACTTTTCATTGCATTCTTTCTCTCTTGTACTGAGAACAGGAGAACTTTCTGAGCCCCTAAATCTCATGTTACTGATCATTTCTCCTGATCTATTTGCTCGTTTTGTGTATTAAATTAGTTCTCTCAAAGCAACAAAAATTTTTAGATTTTATTTTTTTAAACAAAAATGTTTTTAATTTATTGCTTTTTTTAAAAACAAAATTGTTTTATAGCTCCACAGACCACACTGAGTTATGCATCGGCAGCCTTGCAGGGCAGCAGCTCCACAGAGACCAGTTGTAACAGTGAAAAACAAATGGTTAAAACGCCCCCCAGCAGTACAACTCAAAAGGTACAGCATACACTGATATTCTCACTGGACCGATCATAATTCGGAAATGTATCTCAGCAACATGCGCGTCCATTTGGAGACACAGCAGCATTATTTTAGGGGTCAGAATACAGTAATTAAATACAGTACATGTAATCAAAGTATGGTCAGCGCAGCCACTTGAGGATTCTCATTCACTTTGAACTAGAAGCGCTGGTGTATGTCTCGCATTTACTGAGACAAAAATCCCATTATACCAGCGAAATGGGGTTAGAGAAACAAAAAAACTTAACTAGTCACAGCTCATCTAGTACAGAAGAACTAGGGACAACTCTTTTCACATGTGCATTAAAACTTATTCTATACATGCAGGACCATAGGTGCCCAGGTATTACTAGCTGTGGCGAAACCGGCCTCGCCACGTGTCCTTGGAAGGGGCTGCTTGCCCGCCTCTTGCCTTTGGACTATGGACCAGACTTTATGTGAATGTGTTAACCCAGATAGCTATGCCATGGAGCCCATTCGTGTAGTTAAAGACTTCGGCTCCATGGCAATTGAACTGTGTGAATAGGATCTGAGCGCTATTCGGTAGTTTTGTGCGCTCAGATCCCAGCTATCTGGGGATATGTGAAATGTCTGTGTGTTATGTGTAAAAAGTGACTTTATGTATTTTAAAGTGTTTTGTGTCTTTTGCAACCATGTGCTTAATGGAGTCTTGTGTCTGTCCTGGGAGATAATTGAATTACTTATCTCCAGGATAGAAGACTCTGAAACTGGTTTGGGCCAGAAAGCCATGCTTCATTTAGTCACAAAGGACTTTTTACTAACTTTTGAACCCTTTGTCTGATTTGTGCCATTTTTGAATATGTTGTTCCCCTGAATGGATTGATTGTGAATATGTAATTTTATGTGAATGTGATGTATGGTTTTGGAATTATGAAAGTTGGGTAGAAAGTATGTTTTAACTGTATGTATAATTGAGTTTCCTCTCAGGATAAGGGGAGGGAATATGTAGGATGTAACTGTGATGTGATTGGTTGTTTTGTAACGCCCTGTGGGCTGTACTATGTTTGTGGATTGGGAATAAAAGAGACTGTATGTGACAGTACAGGAGTTCCTGTTTTAACCCTCAAAGTGAAGTGTCGTCTCATTATTGGGGGAAGGATTCATTGTATGCTGTTCCAGTTTGAATGCTAGGAGAGTAAACCTATTCGTATGGTTCCTATTCAACTGTCTACAGCATTCATATGCTTGAGAGGATTCATATGCTTCTCCGGTTCGGTGGTTGTGGTGTCTGCTGCAGTGCTTGGAGTCCTCAGGAAGCGCTGGGAGCATCCTTTAACGGAGGTACCCAGTCGGGGTGCCAGGCGATCCGTTACATTGGTGGCAAGCAGTGGGATGGCATCCTAGTGCGAGGTAAAGCAGCTCAGAGACACAGTTCGTTTGGATTTACAAATTGAAGGCGACGCTAGTGTTTATACAGCGTCCCTGTCTACATAAAGATTTGGGAAAATGGGGTTCGTGGATCCTTGGGCAACACGCACACCTGAGGAAGAGAGTGAATTGGAATGGAGAGATATTGCCCGGCAAGAACTATGGTACGATGCCCTGGAGGAAGTCCAGTATCAACGGCAGCAGCACCTTCCTGGTGTCGCATACCGGTTGGAGGAACAAATGGCCTGGCGGATGCCGCTTCTGGGAGACCAACCCGGAGGGCAGCAGGTCAGACAACTTGAGTACCTCGTGGAAAGGGAACTGAGCCTTGACGCCTCATACCGGGCACTGTGGTGGTGCACTGTCCAGCCAGAGACGTGGAGGGCAGAGGGCATCCAGCCGGAGGGAGAGAACTACACTAGCCCTGGCCTGTTGTGGAAGGCCTTAGCAGAAGACGTCGACTTTGGCAGTCCAGCAGAGTCACGGTACTGGGCTATCTTTTATTACCGAGGTGAGATGGTACAGGGCCCGAGATCTATGGGACTGGGACAAGACCTCCACCGTTTGGCTGCCATGGAACGACAGCTAGAGATGGACTATGTGGAACTACTAAACTCATGTCAGCCACAGGGCATGGACACAGAACAGGAAAACTGGCTGGGGGACCCAGACCTGCCAACCTACAGCTGGGAAAACGCAGCCGAGGTACCCCCTGCTTCACTACCAGCTGCAGAAGTAGGGGACCTCATAGACTGGTCCTGGGAAGACCCACAAATGGCAGGTGGAGATGGGATGGCGGTCTCTCTACCGGCCCTACAGGGATGCTGGGCGGTCGGCCCAGATCTCCAGCGGCAGTATGTATCACAGGGAGCTGAAGGTGCTGTCCTTCCTCCCCAGCGGCAGTGTGAGTTCCAGGGAGCCGAAGGTGCTATCCTTCCTCCCCAGCAACAGTGTGAGTTCCAGGGAGCCAAAGGTGCTGTCCTTCCTCCCCAGCGGCAGTCTTTTTCCCAGGGAACGGAAGGTGCAGTCCTTCCTCCCCAGCGGCAGTGTGTCCTGCAGGAAGCGGAGACAGTCTGTCTTTCACCCCAGCCGCAGGACAAAATATTGAAAGGGGAGACAGTTGGTCCCCCTCTCCACCAGCAAAGAGAGTGTCAGGGAGAGGAGCAGGTTACCCCCTCTCCCCAGCGGCTGTCTACAGTTCAGAGAGAGGAGCTTGTTACACCCTCTCTCCAGCGGCAGCCTAACCCACCAAGGGGAGATGTTAAGCCCCACAACTATGCAGATGGGACCGTAGTCTCTGCACTTGCAGCACCAGGGGTAGGGACAGTCGGTCCTGTCCCCAGCCACAGAGCAGTGTATCCAGAGGGGAGACAGTCGGTCTCCCCCTCCCACAACCAGGCTCCAACCAGGCTACTTCAGTGGTAGCGCTGGCACCCGGGCAGAGTACCGCTGGTCTCTGCCCACTCAGCAACCCACCAAGGCATTCTACCAGCCCCCCGTACAGCCGTGGTGAGGCACCTGGACACGGACAACTTGCTATTTTATCCAGGTGTAGTAACCAGTTATTGTGGGTGGGCTGTATTGCTGTTTGTGCTTCGTGGGTGGGTTGCTGGACTAACCAGGGCACTGACCGGCAGGAGGTCAGATACCCTGTTAGTCTGGATGGTAAAGGGGAGAAATGTGGCGAAACCGGCCTCGCCACGTGTCCTTGGAGGGGGCTGCTTGCCCGCCTCTTGCCTTTGGACTATGGACCAGACTTTATGTGAATGTGTTAACCCAGATAGCTATGCCATGGAGCCCATTCGTGTAGTTAGACTTTGGCTCCATGGCAATTGAACTGTGTGAATAGGATCTGAGCGCTATTCGGTAGTTTTGTGCGCTCAGATCCCAGCTATCTGGGGAAATGTGAAATGTCTGTGTCTTATGTGTAAAAGGTGCCTTTATGTATTTTAAAGTGTTTTATGTCTTTGCAACCATGTGCTTAATGGAGTCTTGTGTCTGTCCTGGGAGATAAGTAATTTAATTATCTCCAGGATAGAAGACTCTGAAACTGGTTTGGGCCAGAAAGCCATGCTTCATTTAGTCACAAAGGACTTTTTACTAACTTTTGAACCTTTTGTCTGATTTGTGCCATTTTTGAATATGTTGTTCCCCTGAATGGATTGATTGTGAATATGTAATTTTATGTGAATGTGATGTATGGTTTTGGAGTTAAGAAAGTTGGGTAGAAAGTATGTTTTAACTGTATGTATAATTGAGTTTCCTCTCAGGATAAGGGGAGGGAATATGTGGGATGTAACTGTGATGTGATTGGTTGTTTTGTAACGCCTGTGGGCTGTACTATGTTTGTGGATTGGGAATAAAAGAGACTGTATGTGACAGTACAGGGAGTTCCTGTTTTAACCCTCAAAGTGAAGTGTCGTCTCATTATTGGGGGAAGGATTTATTGTATGCTGTTCCAGTTTGACTGCTAGGAGAGTAAACCTATTCGTATGGTTCCTATTCAACTGTCTACAGCATTCATATGCTTGGGAGAATTTATTTGTTTCTCCGGTTCGGTGATTGTGGTGTCTGCCAGAGTGCTTGGAGTCCTCAGGAAGCGCTAGGAGCATCCTTCAACGGAGGTACCCAGTCGGGGTGCCAGGTGATCCGTTACACTAGCAAATACATAAAAATCAAGTGCGTTTTATGAAATCAAAAACTGTCATTATGGTGAGGTTTGGAAAGTCCTGCAAAGTAATATACTGTTTAAGTCCAGCACAATACACGTTTCATTCTACTCCTAGTATACTCGAATTTCCATGTCTGTGGCAATAGAAACACACAAACACTTTGGGCAGCAGGGAAAATTAGTTTTTAGGCAAAAAAACAGCAGTTTTCATTATTTTTTTTTCAAAATAGGCTCTTTCACATGGTAGTTTAAATAAAACACGTCCACAAGCCTTTATTTCAAGGTAGACTTAAATAGATGTATCTGTGCGAATGCCCACCCGTTTTTCCTGTAAGTCCATGGAAGCATTAATTCCTTAAATTGATGTATTTAGGATCCGTCTTCTGGCAAGCGAAAGTTTGAGTTTAACAAGGAATCTACAAGCCATGCTCCTGCCAAGAAAACAGACATCAAGGAGTCACCATCTCGTCCAAAAGAGAGCACCTCCCAGCCAGCCACCAAAAAGATGAAAGGTAATCACTGGTCTCTCAGGATTGATCTAAAATTAAACAGTGAGTTATTTACAGTGCACGAGGGCTGGACTCAAACCATTTTACCAGCTCAGAGCAACCAACTGTTAACAAATTTTCCATGATGCTTGCACAGCTGGTATGTTCTGCAGTAGATAGAGAGAGCACCACACAATTTATAGAGCTCAACCAACTGGCTATCCCTAATTTGGAAGTTTTATATGTAACGCAAATATAATTGTTTGCGTTGTGGTATATTGACAATGGGGCCACTCTATTATTCTAATTTGTGTAGTAATGTCTGTATAGTCTTATAGTTTGTGTAGTAATGTAGAATACAGGTTTCCTCTAGGTTGATAAATACATGTGACATTAAAGGGATCCTATAGTGCCAAGAAAAAAAACAGTTTTCCTGGCACTATAGGGTTAATAGCCCCCCTCCCGCTGGGCTGAAGGGGTTAAAACCCCTTCAGCCACTTACCTTCAGCGCCGGGCTTCCTCTGCACTGGTGACCTCTCCTCCACTGCCGACGTCGGCTCCCAAGTGGATCCGCATGCGCGGCAAGAAGCGCGCGCATTCAAACACGCCCATAGGAAAGCATTACTCCATGCTTTCCTATGGGGATCTTATTTGACGCTGTACTCTGTGAGGAAATCCAGTGTCAAATAAGTGCGATTTACTAACTGAGTCGCGGAAGCGCCTCTAGTGGCTGTCAGGAAAACAGCCACTAGAGGCTGTATTAACCCTGCAATGTAAACATAGCAGTTTCTCTGGTCTGGGTGCCTATAGTGGTCCTTTAAGAAACTGAGTCTAATGGTCAAGAAGTTCACACCATCTTTTTTCAAACATTTGTTTTTTCAGTTCTAGTTAAAATGATTCACTGCCTCTTCTAACAGGGATTAAGTCCATAAATGCACTACTTTTACAACCAATGATCCCAGCACACACTGTCTTTGATCGCCTATCTAGTTTATCTGTAATGAAGGCAGTGAGAGCACACAGTGGATCTAGTCCAGCTGCTCTATCTCATTGCTACACGTTTTGCACCTGCTAAAGACAACCCAACGCTTAATCTTTAATAATCCCCAGTGTCTACTTGGAAACTGGAAAAAAAGCTAAACGTACCTTTCCTGGTTGCATGCTATTATTATTACTGGGATTATCTCTATTCTCAAATCTAGACATAACTGCTAATTCTGGCAGATTCTAGAAAATAAACTTCACACAAATGGTGGTGCTCTTGCATTTCTCCGTGGGCTGTTTTTAGAATGTAACTATTCCACCAGACTGTAAAAACCGTTGGCATTCTGTTACTCTTTACGTAAATACTTCTCAGTGAGTGTTAAAGGAACACTCTAAGCACACAAGACCAATTTCAATGAAGGGGTCAGGGTGCATTGCCCTACGGTTTAGCTAAACTCTGTAAATCGTTGCAGTTTTGGGCAATTTTTAATTTAAAGGGCTATACAATCCTCTAGTGGCTGTTACACCAGCAGCCACTAGATGGTGCTCAAACAGTGAGAACCTCACACATTATTATTTATAGAGCATCAACATTGAGAGAGAGGCCGCAGTGAGATCTTTGCACTATAACCATTGATACCATTCCATTTACAGATGAAGTGGCTATGGTGGTTAGTTAACCCTTAACATTTTTTGTTTCATATACATTTTTGAAAATCCACAAGTCCCAATATCCCAAAGCAAATATCTGGAGTCTGATTTGCATTATGGAAAACTTGGTTTCGTGGGGGGTTGGCACAGTTAGCTGTTACTTTTGTTCTTTTGTGGGTTCAGGTTTTCATGTTCCTAAGTTACTTGCAAAATCCACCTTATTCTGTGATTCTGTTTCAGTTGAACCTTCTACTGCACCTGCAGCAAAGAAATCTTCACCCCCAGAGAAGCCGTCTCACAAAAAATCCCCCTCTGCCTCCCAGCCTGTGGAGATGGGGCGCATTTTGCAAGGGACAGTGTTTGTGCTCAGTGGGTTCCAGAACCCTTTTAGATCTGATCTACGGGACAAAGCGCTGGAGATGGGTGCCAAGTACAGACCAGACTGGACACCAGATAGTACTCACCTCATGTATGTTCTGGGATAAAATCATATAAAATGTTTCCTTTTAATTGAAAAGCTCAGATGTAGTTTATAGGAGGACTTGAGATAACACAAGCATTCTACACACAACAATAAAGGGTTATTTGATGAAGTCCCAATTTGCCTCTGTATTGTTTCATTTAAAACGAATAGCAGATTTGACATTAAATATTTTATTATTTCTGAAAAAAAGGCAATTTGAAGCATGTTCATTGATGAGATCCAATGCATAAATTTGGTTCAAGCTAGCTGAGATTTGACAAACAAAATGTCCAGAATGTTAAATTCAATACAAAGGATAGGAATCTGGACATTTTAAAACCCAAATTGCCTGCGGATTCATCAGTTCTGGAATATATATAGATTGGAAGCTGAAGTCCCAAATAAGAATTTGTTGCAAGTTTCAAAATTTAAAAAAGGAACAACAAAATACTGAAATGGTGACTGCGAACTCTTTCCCACTAATCCTCTGTGCTCTTCCCCCATTAATAGAATTCCAAGGAGATGACCTGCACACCTGGTAGCTTTGGTCAAATTGCTGCCCCCTACAAGATGGAATATAATCTCTGCTTATTTATTTTTCCAGATGTGCGTTTGCCAACACCCCCAAATACAGTCAAGTGAAAGCAGCAGGAGGCACCATCGTGCGCAAAGAGTGGGTCTTGGACTGTTACAAGAAGCAGCAGCGTTTGCCAAGTAAAAAGTAAGAGCGTCTTGCTCATCCATTCCATGCAGCCATGTGAAGGCAATAAAGCATCTTATATAGTTGAAGAGGGAGTGCTCTGTTCTCATTGGTGGCATACATTGACTAGTTGCTGATGTATGATAATTGTAGAGTTAGAGGTAATGGTTACAGAATGGATATTGTTTAATGCTTTTTAAAAAGAGCACACAATATGCATTTGTTATAAATTATTCAAATCCCCTTCCTAACTGCCTAAAATCCTACTTGCTCTAAGCTGCAGAACATGCCTCTGCATCTAAGCTGACCTATGGGGCGCCCTTTTTGTTCACAAATTTCCGTGTTTGTGATGGACAGCGCTTAATCAAAAGCGTTGTAGATACATGGAGATTTTCAATACCACATCTTTAACACTTACTCAACTAACGGTTTATTATATATATATATATCTCTATCTCTATCAGCTCTAAAGACATACCTGTAAATAGACCTTAAAGGACCACTATAGGCACCCAGACCACATCAGCTCAATGAAGTGGTCTGGGTGCCAGGTCCATCTAGGGTTAACCCTGCCTGGTGTAAACATAGCAGTTTCAGAGAAACTGCTATGTTTACATTAGGGTTAATCGAGCCTCTAGTGGCTGTCTCATTGACAGCCGCTAGAGGCGATTCTGCGCTTCACTGTGATTTTTCACAGTGAGAAGACGCCAGCGTCCATAGGAAAGCATTGAGAATTTACCCCCTTCCTCCCCCTAGAGCCCGAAAGGAGGGGGACAATAAGTGTGGGGTGGACCTACTAACACTATAGTGCCAGGAAAACGAGTTTGTTTTCCTGGCACCATAGTGGTCCTTTAATTAAAAATATATCTATCCATCATAGCTAAATACTGGATCTTTCACAAATTATATGGCAAAACATATTGTGCTATTATGTGATACAAAATTGATATGCATTTTCAGGAAGTGTATAGAGTGGCTGTGTGATTGACAGCCAAGGGACGTGTGGCTAGGGCTGCAGATATAAATTCATTTAACATCTAATCAGCAGAGAGTTGAGTAGTGACATTGCAGGGGCATGCTCTATACATGTAAACCACATCAGTAAGCTAAAGTGATTTTGCTACTTAAACTGACCCTTCAAAATTGTAAATACCAAGTGTACATTATTTGTTGTTTTACTGATGACTGGGAGTGTTTTTATCGCAGATATTTGATGACCACGGCTGATTCCAGCAGTGAGAGTGAGGATGATAGTGATGACAGTGAGGAAGATTTGCCTCCCAGACCAAAAGCCCCAGCCCACAGAACGGTAAATATTCTCTGAAGTGTGTGCAGGTCATAGTATACTCCTACTCAATATTCATGTGCCCTTGTCATAGTTTAGTTCTACCTTTCCATAGGCACATATCTGGAATACCTTCTCTTATAGATTTCTGTTGATTGTTTAATTCTACATTTCCATGTATACCATGAGAATGATGTGTAATCACAGGAACTGGCACATATCTTAAATACCTTCTCCTATAGACTTCTGTGCATGAGTTTTCTCCAGCCTGTTAAATCAGAGAAGTGTCTAAAACCACCACTTTTACAAAGGATACGCATTTCTTCACTGCAGAATTAGGACAGCCAGCGTGTAGCACACCAATAATAGTAAGCTATTACCATTGTTCAAACACCACGATAGTTGTAATGCAACCAGCCGACAACTCAAGTTTTAGAGATACAGTTACAGTTCAGCACCTTTAATCTCTTAGCCAAAAGATTATGACCCATGATAATATGCAGGATTCCTCCAGTAGTTGCTGCAATCATATCATCCATCGATACTTAACGAAAAGAGCTTTCGCTTTTTGCAACAAGAAAGATTCTTTACAGAAAGAATATCGATATGGACATTATTTCAGTAGGGCAGATTTGTATAATTTGTGATTATTGTATAAATATTAAAGGAGTTTATTCAGGACGATACTGGATTGTAATTTTGAAGTCATTGCAAATAATTGCTATAATTTTGCATCAAGAGCATCAGCAAGGATGTCCAAAAGATTCAGCTTAATAGACCTGGGTTTCTTTTCACCTCACTTGCACAAGGACAAGGGAACTTTGCTCTCGGTCTTACTTGACACCAGTGCCATCTCATTTCAGAATACAGATTCTGGCCGAACAAACCACAAAAATCAAGGGTCCAGCCCCGCCAAAGCAAAGCCATCTAAAGTCCCTGTAAAAGAGGAAGACCCAGAAGATGGAAAGCCCAAACCTTTAGTGACCAAACAGGAGGATGAATTTGGTGCAAGTACAGATGAGGAAAACACAGGTAGATAGGTGATGGGAACTGAGCTTTAAAAAGCACTACTACATCTTACTTGTATTGGGAATTAATAATCTCTATTTTCAGGAGTTGAAAGAAAGCTAGCGGACGGCTCAGGAAGTGACACAGAGGATGATTTAGGAGGGTATGTACATTGTTCTGTACTGGCGTGTGTATTAACACTGTCCATTAAATTTCTTACTCTGTAAATAAAACACATGTAGAAAAGCTGTGTTGACAGTCAGCGGCTCTTTCCTAGCCTCTCATGCTGGAATAATGCTAAAGACGTTACATTGAATATTCACGGTTGCAATTATTGAGCTCTGTTCTTTGCATGATTCTCGTATAAGAGTTATGAATGTTATTTTGTTTCGGGGGTTTTTTTCTCCTACTTTTTCTTCTTGTAAGCTTGTTTGAGAAGGACCTTCTTCACCTCTAAATATCCTCTTAGTATTATTGTGAAGTGTTGTGCATTATTTTGGTGCAGTATAAATGCTAATAATAATGCGTTATTAAATGATTTTCTTTTATATTGATTCCAAAGTTTCGTCTTTGATTCCACTATATGTGCTTGAGTTGAGATATTTTTTTTTGCCTTGGCTTGTTTAATATGCCAGCATGTACATCAAAGAATCTTACAGTATTGCACTGTAATCCTGATCAGTCTGTTTCCAGTGTATGGTGGTTAGGACAGACAGCACCACTACATGTTTGGTATTGGTTGATGGACTGATAAGAAAGCTTGTGTTGGCAGCCTTGTTTAGGTTAAGCAGTAAGAGGATGAGAGAGGATAATTTGAGTCTTTTACTGTATGCTTTGGGATTCAGGATCAGTGCTGCCATGGCAGAGCTTGTAAGATTTTTGAGGGAGCTTTAGTATTTCATATCTCCTTTCTGGATTTTAGGCCAAATGCTGGTAAACCAGTAAAGAAGGAACTCATGTCAATAGATGATCCCTACGCAGGCTCAACAGACGAGAACACCGATGTGGAAGAAGAAGCTGAGGTTGATCTTCCCATTCCTGAACTACCAGGTGCGTTTTTTATATATCAGACCTTAAACGAAGAAGAAAATACTTGAACACTATCCCAAATCCCTATGCACATTTAAGTAACTGGAGGTATTTGTAATATCACTCCAATGGCCATTACAGTGTAAGCTCACCTTCCACGTCAAGGCAAAACCTCTCGGTGAGTCCTACATCATGGCTCTCCGGATGTTGCTGAACTACAACTCCCATGATTCTCTGATTCTTTCATCCAAAGCATAATGAGAGTTGTAGTTCAGCAACATTTGGAGAACCCTGTCTACACTAACAATTCACTTTGCTGCTATTAGTTCAAAGGCAAAATCTCTTAACGTGACAGAAAACTTCCTCACTGCAGCAGTCAAATTTTGGTATAAGAGTGGCCACCGCAGCCCATTAGGCTTTCCTATGGGGATTTTAACGATGCTGAATGTCCTCATGCAAAACGTGATGACGTCCAGCATCCGTTAGGCGACCAAAAGTCTCAGTTACTAGAGGCAGTCTTAGTCCTGCAATGTAGTTTTGAAGTTTCTTAGAAACAGTAATAATGAACATTGTGGGGTTAAGGAGACAGTGACTGCACCCAGACCACTTCAGTAAGCTATAGTGTCCCTTTAACCATGCAATCATAATTTCTACAACATTGCAGTGTTAAAGCTAAAGGACCACTGCACCTGTGCCACTTCAATGAGATCAAATGGTCTGGGTAACAGTTAGTGGTCCTTTAACATGGAGAGGTACTTTTAGCTTTTTGCTAATTTCTAAGTGTTCTGGGGTCTAGGTGATTTTATTACATAACATAATGGGTGCTCAAGTCGGCTTTGGATGGATGAAAGCTTGAGATGGACTTGCCAGGAATCGAACCTGTGGTTGTGACAGCTCGATCCAGTGAGCAATCACACTGGCTAAATCACAACAAGGCAAAATTTTCAAACTCTGAGGCACAAGTTCCATAAAACAAGAAAAATAAAAGATTGTTAATGTCGTATTGTATGCAATACCTGTAAGGTTTTTATAGATTTTCAGGTCACATGAACCTCACATTTAATTTTATTCTTATTGTTTCAATAGCACCAAACACAGTTGATTTTTTTTTTTTTTTTCTGGATGTTAAGTATATAATCTTTTCCTTCATTTTTTTTTTTTTTTTTTTAATAGATTTGTTCTCTGGTAAACGCTTCTTTTTGTATGGAGAGTTCCCTGCCACAGAGCGCAGGACGCTACAGAGATATATAACAGCCTTTAACGGGTGAGTAGGAAGACTCAATGTGTTGTTTTGTAGAGGGAATGCATGCTACAGAAAGGATGCTACCTGGATGTTTCAGTCTTTTCTGATTAACCTCGAATCAATACTCTATACCTTGACTAGTGAGAGAGCTACCGTCAGCAAATCATGACTGCTGAGAGTTCAGAAAGAATGGAGTTTGGGGCTTTGGGTATGTTCTTGAATGAATATGTGTAAGTGAGGGAATGAGAGCAGGAACCAGCTGAGGTTTCTTAGAAGAAATGAGAGCAGGAACTGGATGTGGTATCTGAGGGAATCTGATCCCTGCTTATTGGGATTTTTTTTTTTTGTCTGCAGGGAACTGGAAGAATACATGAGTGAAAAGGTGCAGTTTGTAATCACCTCACAGGACTGGGATGACAGCTTTGAGGAGGTAAAGTTTATTCATTTTTTTTTTTTTTTTTAAATCAAGGTATGATTCTTTGTGAACTACATAATTAAAGGGTTATTCCAAGCATCTTAACAGCCCGCTGTAGTAGTTATGATGCTTGGAGTACCCTGGCCCGTTAATGGGGCACACTGTTAAGCAATGGTTTGGCCCCTAACCTTGGTCTGCACCAGACCCTGACGGTCCCTGTTGGTCTGGTGACGTTTTACGGCTTCTGAAGAGCTGCAGAAGCCTGAAGCCACCAACATTCATTGTCGGAGAGCGTCAGCTGACTGACATTCTCTGCAGAAAAACTGTACTTCTGGGTTGGCTGATGACACCCATATGATGCTGCCAGACATCCTTCACAGCATCATTCTTTCAATATAGCTGACCTCTGACAATGCAGCTGTGTAAACCTAAAGCTGTGCATGATGGTAAATTGGGAACTGTGTAAAACAAGTGCAATGCTAGATACTTCGGTGATCTTATTGTCATCTTTTTTTATCTTATCACTTTCTTCTTCATGAGTGCTGTAATGTCTTCATAGGAAGAACAATCTTAACTTCACCTCAAACAGCTGTTAACACTACATCACCTGAACAAGCATGCGTTTTTTTTCATGCAATATTAGAAGAACATTAAAACATCATATGTAACACCATTTATTAATTGACTTTTTGTTGTCTCTACTTTTTATATTTAAATTGCCTTAACGCAGGCTCTGAATGAAAATGGCAACTTATCCTTTGTCCGTCCACGCTGGATCTACAATTGCAATGAGAGGCAGAAGTGCATCCCTCACCAGCCGTACGTGGTGGTCCCACAAGAGTAGGTCGAAGCACAAGAATTCTTACTTTGGAGGATGAAAGAGAAACGCTGTTAAGCAGGAGTCCTATCAGATGATCCAGCCCCAGGACGTGTAGCATTTGCAGGTTAATAGGACAAAAGCCACTTTCAGTCTATAGGAATGCCAAGATGAGTTCTCCGTTAACCAACCCCTCAACTCTGGTCTGAGTGACTTTTATATGTGGCTTTAATGTTAAGAGTTCTAGGTATTTTGACTTTTCCTTTCCTTCTGATACCATTTTTAAAAAGAGGTCACTCTTGTGTGATGTATATATTGTAAAGAAAAGTCTTTTCTTAAATGTTTGTGGCAATACCTTAGCCAAATATTTTTTTTTTTATGTGACATTTTTACTCTCCGGGCCATAAAATAAGATAAATTGGACAAGTCAGACAAGGCATTCATGTTTGGTTTTATTGAAAAGTAATACTCGGACAGTTGGTATCTTTTAAAATAGGCGGTATAGATCACACGTACTCTTTCTGAGATTGAGCACAGGTTAACAGAGCTTAGCTCCGTAAACAGACACCTTAATGAGCTATATGTATAGGTCAGGAACCAAACTTAGACCCAAAACCAACAGTGTAATCCTGACCAACAGAATACCAAAGTAGTTTACATCAAACTTGCCATAGTACATTATCTGTGAATCTGATAATGGTGGGTGCTGTTTGATTATGGGTATGATTGTTAAAGCAATTAACTCCCATAGACCAGAATAGTCAAACTGAAAGCACAGCTGAATTGGAGAATTTTTCAAAATTGTCTATTTGCCTAAAATTAGAAATGTACACACTTTAATGAATTGGCCGGTTTCTTTCCGTGTATACTTGTTTTTTCTTTTTGTTTCCAAATAGTAAAGTTGTGTGTAAGGAATTATGTTGCACACTTTACCATCTCTGAATGTTAGGTGTGTTTGAGCGACAGGAAAATCATAGTTGTTTTTTTTATTTGTAAAAGTAAAATCTCTTTTGTATAATACGTATATAACTTTCTCTGGGATCTATTTAGAGAAACTTCTTCAGATGACTGTGTTAGTATGCAGAGCCCTACATCACTAAAAATCCAAACCTTGTATATTGTTGGTGTTATGGTAGATTTGCACTATTAGATGTTGGTGTGAAATTAGGAGAAGTAATGTTTCTGCTAACCGGTTTATGTAATTGTAAACTTTTCTTACACAATTCCTCTGTCTATATAAAGGGAGAAAAGATACCAAGAGGCAGCTCTGTGTTCTAACCACTGATCATTTTGTATAATGTTTCTGAGGACCCATTTATCAACAGGATCCTTAAAAAGTTACCTGTCAATGATCACTTTCATCAGCTTTAAAAGTTTATTTACAGTAAGATAATAAAATATGGTAAAAATGGGCAAGACAAACTGTATGGCCATTCGAGAAAGGGCTGTGTGCATTTCAAACAAGGATCACTATAAACTGTAACTTACTGTCATTTTGAATAGGTCAGACTTTCTTTTGTGATTGTGCATTTGGGCACACATCATTTTTAGCCAACATCACAATGTGCTCAGGTTTAGAACAGTTCTAGCACAATGCAATTTTTTTTTTATTTTTTTTTTTTAAAGCTAATCTAAAAGGTGCTGTTAGTCAGATGCTAATTTCTTATCCCCTATATTTAACTGTTTGACATCTAGAAAATAAAATTAAATGTAGAAATGTTCATGGATGTATCCTAGAACTGAGCTCATCCTCTCTGTCAATCATGGTCCTTTAATGGTATGATTGTTTTGTCTAGACAGAACAACAACATTGTTACTGGTAATTGCATTGGTTTACAAGTTCATTCTTCAAACTGGAAATTCAGAAATATAAAGAAACAAAAAAAAAAAAAAAGACTGAAATGGCCAGTCAGCAAACTGTAAAGAACACTTTTTTTTTTAAATTTAGATATGTTTGCCAAAAACGTGTGTACATTTCTGGTCTAGTGAAGAATGTAAAGTATTTCACCATAGCCCAGCTGCATTGTATTTGCCTTTGGTGTAGGTGCTGCTGTAAAACATAAGGCAGCTTGTTCCCTGTGTTTATGGCAAGTCACAATGTTATACAAATATTATCACCAAACACATTCACTGATGTATAAAAGAGAAACTAATTTTGAACTCCAAAGACTCCAGGACCACTTAGGGGGTCTATTAAATGAACAGCAAGTTTTACAAGATTGTTCCTAGGACTGTGTAACTGAATTACTATTCTTTACCACCGACGCTTCCATCAAATGTAATGTTAGGTTTGCTCATGGGTTGAAGTGAATCATCAGGTATAAATATAGACGTACACTTACCAAGATAAGTTTATAATTTAACATCTCCGTATCTCCAACTACTGAATTATCAGACGTATATTCTTTATCCCAGATTTTAGACACTTGATAACTAAAATGTGCAAGGCATTGCAGATGAGGTCTCTTCAATGCTATTGAGAGGGGGAACTCAAACTTGGATTCAGCAGTTGTGTTTACAGGTGCCTAAAAGTTTACCGGACGCCAGTCACAGGAACTCTGAGCTAAACCTGGTCGTGCATGCATTAGCTCGTTGGATGAGAGCTGACCCTCTCGGCCAATGAGCTAAACCTGGCATTGTGAGGAGGAAGGAAGCAGTGCACACCTCAGGTTAGAACCAAAACTGTTCTAAATCGGCTTGACAACTTACAGTGTGGAGCACCAGCACACTGCTGTCACCATCACCACTATGGTGGTTATGGTGTTTTGCGTGTTCAAAGACATTTCCCCCAATAAAGCAAGGAGCAAACACAATCCTTATCCATAGTTCCTGCATTATATTCCTTTCAAATACTTGCATCTAGTACAGTTTTGTGACACTGAGGTACACTTGCTGATTTGCTAAAAATAACATTTAACACGATTAAAATGCAGTAGCTTCAGCTGCGACAGCTTTCCATATAAGAGAGAGACATGTTCAGAATGGACTTATACAAACGTATTTATTTTCTTTTGCTAATGCATTGTTAGTAATATCACATGGAGAATTAACTTAACAAAAGCATCCTACGGAAGGCATAACAAAACAGCCTAGTAAAGAGTTGCAGAAGAGAGCGTACATTTGGAAGGTTTTCTGAAGGGTCGATGAGTTGGGAAAGTCTCTCATCCATTACCAGAACAGTATTCTTACCAGCATCACAAGGAGTTTGGTGGAAGGAAAACCGTATATATGTATTGCAGATCCTCTTTCACCACAATGATCCTTTGGACAAGCAGTTCTGGGCTCACTGGAAGGCTATTCTTGGGTTGTCTGACCATCAAACTGCTCAGAAGTCAGTCTTGCCCTTTGTATCTCAGTCCACTCAATACAAGAGCAATTTGCTCTCCAAAATGATACTCCTGGTATATATGCCTCGCTGAGAGGGTAAAACAGTAAATTTTAAGTAACAGCCTTAACTATTTTTGCGAATTCATATATATATTATTTATTGAGGTCCTCATCCTCCAAAACGTCTTTATGTATTGTAAAGCCACTGCTGAGCAGCTTGAGATCATGGTCTATATTAAGCAGATATGGTTCCTCTGTCAATATGTTAATCCTCAGGGCCCAAGTGAAGTCAATTAAAGTTTATTAACCTTGGCTAAAATAATGGCAACATTGTTTGTCACCAAATGTAACAGTTTAACAGGCAGTGGGTAGCAGGAAGAGCGTTTGTCGATGTGGTATTCTTGACCAGTAGGATCATTAGGAGGAACTTAAAAACAAAGTCTAACATCCAGAGAGATAAGTCTGTTGGCTTATTCAGAGAGGAAACTTTCAAACATTAGATTTTTATTTTATTTATTTTAATAGCTATTGGTTGTCTCAGTCTTACATCTATAGATAAACAGACCTTGGAGTATAACGATCTGTGAGGGTGGTCGGTTCTTGTAGTCGGGATTCCTAGACGCAGAGCATGGTTTCTGTGAATTACAGTCCCATCACGGAAAAGGAACGTGTTGCTAATTCTATAGATTCAAAATTCGGTCAATGGAAGACAAAAGAAGTATTTAAATTAATATATAACAATCCATCACTAATGGTAAATATGCACAGTTGAAAATCTCGTGTTCTATCTATAAATATATTTATTTTTATATACACATTTCTCTTCCTTTATAGTTCGAAAACCTAACTTTATTGTGAATGTCTGCACTTTTCAGACACCAAATAGCTGCTTTGATACACGCTGACACATTATTGCAAAAGCCAGAATTTGGTCAGTCTGTTCCAGAGCAGCAAAATACAACAGCTATCATGGAATTTTTTATTAATTTTTTTTAAATTCTAGCAAGGAGTGTGGTTTACTGCTGTGACCTTTTAGCAATGGGACAATAAGGCAACAAGATACCTTACTGCAGAGGTAAAAGTAACCATGAACATATTACCCATGGCCTGGTTTACAACATCAAGTAGGTCACACGTGTTCTAAACAAATAAGCTTCTTCAAAAAATGGCCCCCATCAACCACATAGCTATGGCAGCCTTTACCATGACTATAAATACTTCCAGTGGCTGACATATTTAATAAGCAAACATTGTCTTTTTTTCCCCATCTCTGATTTCTTACTAATTTAAGTATGGTCAAAAGAAATGAAAAAAAATTGCAGTCTTACGTTATGGTCAAGCATGACTCCTTTCTCTTGCACCATTATAATGCCTCGTTAGCCAGTGTCTAAGACCAACGCTCAATTATCATCACATTTCTTATTCTCATTCAAATGTTAAAGAAAAGCCATCAAATGACTTTTATCCCAGTTGAATGGTTATGTTTACTTAAAAGGGAGAGAGCATGCATTCAACTGGTAGTAATAGCGACAGTTTCTTGACTATATCTAGAGAAAGAAACCATTTAAGATTCTGGCATATATTTGTGCTGGACCTACTGCTTGCAATACTTTCTCAGGTATTAAAATTAGGGTGCACCCATGTACCTTCCTTAGAAGAATAGGATCTACAAAGTATATGAAACTGGAGTTTTCACCAGTAATTAGGTAATTTCCTAAAATGAATAACCGCAGATAAAAGAATACATTTTGAAAGTCTGAAATATGTATTCAGTATCACATACATCAAGGATTAGAACTGCTGACTGCACTCACCTATTGACTAAACTCTAATAAAGCTTATAAACATCTTCCAAGTGGAATTTCTCAATCCATGCTACAGGGAAACCACTTATACGTTCTGTAGATGATTTATATTTCTTTATGAGCCAAAAGGAAACATTACTGCTGCTTTATAAAACAAATTATAAATCCCAGAATACTCTTTTAGAGTACTTCATGTCTGTCGCATTGTCTGCTCTTCTGTGATAACGTAAGTATTGCTCTGCCATGGGTACTGAACTACAGGTTTAAAGATCTAATCTGGTTGCCCTTCTCACACAGCAGCTAACCTAGGAGAAATGACAACAATGAGGCAAATAGCATGTGATGTGACACACATCATGTTCTAAGGCTACCAAATGTATTTTGTGGTTTGGCAAGCTAAATGTTTATCAGATATAGAGGATAACTTTTAAACATAATAATGTACTATAGCTGGGTTTATTTTAACAAAATATGTGTAACAAAATTAAACTGAAGTTATTTTAAAGCACACCGCTCTGAGGCACAATAAGATTAATCTTACTTTCTTTGGTCAAGATATAAACGCTTTCAAATATAGTTAAAGGAACACTATAGGCTCTCGTTGAAGTGGTCTGAATGCCATGTGACCCCCCCTTTTAACCTGCAGGAACAACAACGTTTACATTACAGGGTTAGCCTGCCCCTACCGGCTGTCTATATGAGCTATTCCTTAAAATATTTTAGTCGAATGGTCTCAGGAAACCATCTGACTGCCACAGCGTTTCCTATGGAAAAGCATTGGATTGGTTGAGATAATCAACACTGCTGGAAAAAAAGGCAGAGCTACACAAGAGCGCGACGAGAGCTGAAATGTAAGTAAATCGCGCTTTTTTTTTTTTTTACCCTGGCAGAGTTGGCTCGGTAGGGCACAATAGCGTTAGGAATACCTATTTATACTCCTAAACTTAACCCCTTAAGGACACATGACATGTGTGACATGTCATGATTCCCTTTTATTCATAAAGTTTGGTCCTTAAGGGGTTAAAGTGTTCCTTTAAATTTTTCTTAGAAATGGAATCCAGCCTAACACGAACTTACATGAATTTGGAGAATGTATAATGTACATTCCATGTTACCAACGTTTGCTATGTGAGCAGTGTCAGTCTGGCGCTGATACAAACTGTTTTAGACTGTGTACCAGCAGCCCAACGGTGGCCAAGTTCAACCAACTGGTTGTCAGACATAACATTGACTAAAAGCTTTGTATTGCTATAAAGTCAGGACCACAAACCTACTTGTGGTTCCTCAAAAGATCGTGTAGGAGACACTAAGTTTATCTACTAAACAGTAAATAATAAAATGTAGTCAGCAAGTTCTGATTTGGAAAAACCTCCAATTTTCAAGAAAGCTTGGCTATTTTTTTTTAGCCTACATTTTACAGTTTAGTTTAATTTATTTAATGCAGGTAGCAGTGGGTGACTGCATGCTTCACACTGCAAGGTCCACTGTTCTCAATCTTATTTGTTTTGTTTTTTTAATGAAATTGTTAAACAACGATATTCATTTAAAATCCTTGACAGGACTTCTGCATTTAGAACGTCGGTGTGCAAAAAGCATTCTTTGGCAGACCTCTATGCAATCAAATATGTCACAAAGAGGGTTACAACGTTCTAAATGTGTTCTAAGAAAAGAACAAATTAAGAGACATAATTCCTCTTTAGCTATATTCCTACAAGCACATTTTTCATTGAACCATCTCCAACATGATATATACGCTAGATGTGTCGGACAACAACAAAATATAACAAAATCATATGCAGCCCCCAAGGAATTGTAGCTATATTAAAGAAATCACGGTAAATTGCATGTACCCCATTGAATTTAACATACAGAAATCAAAATGTTTGATTCAAAAGTATATATGTGCAAGGTTCTTCAAATTCCTACGATAATCTACAAAGATGAGCCCAATTGACGGAAATGTTGAGTATTTTCTGCAATCAAAGTTACTTAGAACTCCAAATGAACGGTCACACAATGGACTTTGCATGGTACTGCTCAGAATCCGATACAGAATAACTTTCAACCACCCAAGTGGTCTGGGTCACTACAGATTTTTTTTATATCACTCAGAGCCTCCAACTACATTACGGAAAATGATGAGTGATCCACAAAATATATTTGCAAATTGTACAAATATGGCCTTCAACGGGACCAAGGGAAGTAGGATAAAAGGGCAGATTTCAAATCTAAAAATGGAGCAATCGACTCAAATTTGAGATCCAAACAATTCACACTTTTAGGTAATAATCCAGTTGCTAGAATATGACATTAAAATGCTATTTTGAAAAGGTATTAAAAATGTAATTTCATACAATACCTGGATTCTATACTTGTTGTAATACTGTCTCAACTAGAATGCCTGATCCACATTTCCATATATTCAAAGACAACTCAAATCCGTATACTAAGAATCTCTGCTTCCCAACTCTGTAGCTAGCATTTGAGCAATGATAAACCCCTTAAACACCTATATTAACTGCAACACATTCTGATCCACAGACCTTTTTGGAAACCACATCTTGGGTTCACTGAACGGTGCAAAACAACACAGATTGATTTTTTACTTGGCTATTTTGGCTGAAATTGTGCATCCTACATCAATTCTCCAAAGATCTCTGTTAAGAGAATAACCCCATTTGAGTCTCACCACATATTTCTACATGGACACACAACCTTGGACAACAATACAATATAAACAGAAGAAACATTGGGGAAATTACTGTCAGTGATTAGAGTGCTATCAATGTGTCTACGCTACACAGAATAGGTCTCTTTATTAGGCAAAATATGACATTGATCCCACAGGGGCCAAGGGAAATGTTGCCAAATTAAAAATGGCAATGAAATGTCCCAATGGAATTAACAAACTTCCCTACAATACTGTAATAAACATTTAAATTTTATCTGATAATTAAGTGCTTTCAAATCTGTGTTATAGGACTTATCCTTGATGTCACACTATGTTGATGCCTAAATACATGCTATCCCTCACTGCGGAGGCTGTAGCAATGGTAACAGGCTTTTATATTCTATGTATAGTGTGGATATTAACTACAATCACTATGAAAAGAAAAAAATAATAATAATTTGTGCAAGATGGGTATACAACGCAACTGGATTTATTCACCAAAACAGAAAGTGTTGAGAATGGACAAGGAAATTGCACATTTCTTTTATAAATAGCCAAATTGTAAAATGTCTACAACTCCACTATAATGGCATAAAAGTCACAATCCCTTGTTAATTCTCCACAATTCCTCATCCTGTACATAACCTCAAAAGAGTTGAAATTTCTCCTACCTCCATTTTTCAGGAGAAATAATTTAAATATAGAGCTACACTATTGAGTCACCACGTTTTAGCCGCTGCTTCTGCGAAATTCTGCAGACTTCTCACAGACTCTGAGATTCTGCCAAGTTCTATGATGTTGCCGTCAAGTGGACTGTGGTCAATTGTTGGACAACGACCAAGTCAGAAGTATATTTGGCACAACGCAGAGTTTATTGACCAGTCCCTTGAGAATTTTACAGCATCTTGGAGATGCAGCACTGCCAATTGACTGTTGGATATTGCAAAGGAATTTCACAGGCACCCCCATATATCCTCACCCCCAGACTTTTCTTCCTATGATTATAATATTGCTTTTCTTCTTAGGGTCACCTTGCTTGAGTCTAACACCTACTCTGTGCCCTATTTTCAGACATTTGCCACAGGATCCCTGCCTATTTCTCGTGCTGTATGTACACAGCTCCTCTCTCCTCTTCTCTACCTGAACTTCTGATGTCCATCATCTCCTGGCTCGGCTTCCAGCAATACTGGGCCCCAAGTTGGGGAGTGTCCCGCTTGGCATGGAGTTTTTTGTGGACGGTGAGGTAACTCTGCTGAAGGAAACTCTCGCCACATTCTGAGCAACTGTACAGAGGCTGTTGATCGTGCGATCTCTGATGAGTGACTAAATTAGACATGAGGTTATAACGCCTTGGACACTCTGTGCACTTGTAGGTACGCTTGCCCCTAGGCATTAAACTTTTGTCCCTATTCCCCTCACTAGACTCACTTTTCCGTGGCCTGCCTCTTGCCTTGGGAGCTGCATAATCTGAACTTGGAATAGAATCCATAATACTGCCCTGCTCTGCGTGGCTCTTCAAGTGGTATAGTAAGTTTGATTGCTGTCTGAATCTCTTACCGCAGCACTGGCAGGAGTATGGCATCTCACCAGTGTGAGTACGCAAATGGATCATCAGGCTAGTGCGTTGACTGAACTGACGGTTGCATTCATGGCAACGGTACGCCCGCTCTCCAGAATGGATCCGTTGATGAACCAGCAAATTGGATTGGTGAGTAAATACTTTGTCACATTCAGGACAGTGAAACTCCACTTTTGTATTCTCATTTGGAGGGGCAGGAGACATTTGGCTTTTTGGGTTTGAGTCCAAATGCATCCAAATAGGTGCATGCCCAGGTGTGGACTCCATATCAGATCCAATACTGTTTTCCCCTCCAGACTCTATTCCTGAAAGTGTTGGAGAGTTTGGTAAGTGTTCTGTGGTGCACTTGAGGAGGCCTTGCACTGTATTGGTCTTAATGTGATAAAGCAGGTTGGACTGTTGACGGAAACGTCTCCTGCACTGCAAGCATGAATAGGGCATCTCTCCAGTATGGGTTCTTAGATGAACCATCAGACTTGTGCGTTGACTGAATTGCTTTCCACACTCTTGGCAGCGGTAGGTCTTGTCGCCTGAGTGTATACGCTCGTGGACTAAGAGATTCGATTTGTGATTAAATGTCTTAAAACAGCTTCTGCACTTGAAAGATCTGTCAGCTGATGGAGGAATGGCATCGGTCCCTGAATTGACACACGGAGTGGCAGGGGAAATTTCAGTCAGATTTACAGTCTGTGGAGGGTCAAACAGCTGCCCACTGTGGTTGATTTGGCTCCCATCTGTGAATGGAAAAAATGTCCAACGAGCTTGGCCAACAGTGGATGGTTGAAGCATCATCATGTCTGGCTGATTCTTGCCATTCTCCTGTTCTTTGTTTGTCTCTTTTCTCGGTTCTGGGGAAAGGTCATCTCGGAAAAGTTCCTGATGATTCCTGAGATGTTGGATCAAGTTTGATTGCTGTCTGAATCTTTTCTCACATTTCCAACACTGGTAAGGACGTTCACCAGTGTGAATACGCAAGTGGACGATCAGGTTTGACTTATTATTAAAACGTCTTGGGCACTTCCAACACTTGTGAATAGCTTTGCCCGTTAAAAGAGCCATCATAGGACCTTGTCCTTGACCTACCAAAGGGTTTTTTCTTGGCCTTCCTCTTCCCCTAATCTGGAAAGGACCCTTTACAGGTACCTTCTCTGCAGTAATGCCTCCTATTCTTTGAAATCCAGTGCTATTTCCTGGCTGAGGAACGACATTTGACTCAGAGCCATTTGGAATGACTGGGACACTATTTCCCTCAGTACGTGGAGGGAACTTAAAAAGGGGCTGTGGAAACCCTTCAAGCTCATGTCGAGAAGACAGCATGTTCTCAGTGTATGTATGTGGAGGACCCCTATTAATGGGGTATTGGACCTGAATTTCTCTGCACTGCATTATACTATTTGGTTGTTCCATGTGAAGCTTTTGGTGAAGTAGGAGGCTGGAGGTAGTGGGAAACCATTTTGAGCACTGGTTACATTGGTAGGCCCTCACCTGGCCATCTTCTCCTCTCACTCCTCCAACACTGCCAATGTTTAAAAGTTGTGGATATTCTCCTCTGTCCACATACTGGCCCGATGGCCCAATCAGCTGACCAGACAGCTTCACTGTTTGCTTATTAGCACTGCCAGAGGGGACTTCTGCTTTCAAGTCAATTAGTCCTGCATGACTCTTCATGTGGTAGAGAAGATTGGATTGCTGACGGAAACTCTTTCCGCACTGCTGACAGGAGTATGGCATTTCTCCTGTGTGGCCACGCAGGTGAACCATCAAGCTGGTTCTTCTACTGAAATGTTTGCCACATTCTTGACATCTGTATGATCGGTCCCCTGTGTGAATACGCTGATGAACCATGAGATTGGACTGATGGGTAAAGCGTTTGAAACAGTGGCCGCATACATAGGGTCTTTTACAAGATGCAGGTTCTTCTTCTTTGCCACCTTTAAGAACAGTACCTTTTGTACCCCAAACCTCACTAGTGGATTCATTCCCTTCTGATATGAGATACATCAAAGGAAGTCCTGGAGCCCTGTTCTCTTCACTCCACTCTATTCCATCAAGCTCTTCTATTCTCTGGTGGCTCTTCATGTGATGGGTGAGATTGGATTGTTGTCGGAAGCTCTTGCTACACTTGTTGCAGCGGAATGGTGCCTCTCCTGTGTGAGTTCGAAGATGGACAGTGAGGCTTGTACGTTGGTTAAATTTTCTTCGACATACATGACATGAGAAAGGCTTCTCACCTGTATGTATACGCAGATGAGTAACCAGAGACGATTGTTTGCAGAAGATTTTGTCACACACGATGCATCGGTATCTACGCCATTCACATGCAGTCTCATCTTGCTGATCTGACTGAACAAGCTCATGTCCGATTCCTTGGAACTTATCTTGGTTGTGGGTTTCTTGATGCTGTAAAAGCTCAGAGAGATCCTGGAAAACAAAATTGCAGAATGAGCATTGGAACAGACCCCAATATCGTGGACCTGGCTGTTCTGAAGTGCCAATTTCTTTTCTTTTGTTTTCATCTATATTCCTTGATTGTGTGTCAACATTAGTCCAACCCTGAGGTCTAGTGAGCATCCCACTTTCTTTGTCTACTTTACCAAAACTTGTTGGCATTGGTGTTGCACCATGCAAAACAGGTTGTGTATTGGAGTCTTCTGATATTCTTACTACCCGTGGTTCTGCAACACTCTGTTCCACAGTACTTGGCTCTGTGGTTCTTGGCTTCTCCAAAAGTGTTAAGGATGCTGGAGAGCTTTGACCAGCAGGGTATCCATATTGCACAGGTGCAGGACCAGGCTGGCAAACTGTTTCGGCTTCCAGCAATCGGTGTCCTGGTTTATCTCTCCAGCGGTTCTGGTGCTCATCAATGCTACTTAACATGAGTGGGGACTGTGAAGGTGTCTGACCTTCTGGCATCTTGCCAAGAAGAGGAACAAATGGTCTCACTTCTTCTGTCCTTATACCAGTCCAACATTCTGAAACTAAGCAGACAAAACAAATCCAATGTAAGTGCCAATTTGATCTTTCAGGGAGATTTTCTATTTCTTTTTTGTAGGTTTTGTCTATAAAGAAATACAAATCTGCTTTGTATCTACAGAGTTGTGAGATGTTGGGTAAATGTACAAAGGTTTCACAGCTACTGAGGTGATGGAAAGTGTTGAGCCTTTGGAAATGGTTTTATGGCTATATATTTCATGACGTGTGGAATGCTGGATCTATGAGAATTGTCTCACAGCTAGTATGTTTAGAGATGTTCCACTGCTCAATGTATTAGGAGATATTGCATGATTGGAATGGGTCTACGAAAACAGTTTTTAATCACTAAATCTGAAGAAATGTGTATTGTTGAGTCTATTGGAATAGTTTCACAGACAAATATTGAAAGATTGATAGATGTGGCATCTATGAGAATGGACTGTTCTCTTTAACAAGCTGAAGAAATGTGGCAAGATATATCTTTTGAAGGGGTTTTGCAACTAAATATCTGATCAAATGTGGCATTCTGGATCTATTCCAATCAAGATGTTTCATGATGATTACATCTGAACATTGGGTCTACAACAATTTGCAACTGAAAATATCTAAGAAGATGTGGATCCTAAAGTTTATTATGTCTGAGGGAATGTGGAATTGATCTTAAATCATATCTGAAGTGATTCATTATTAAATATCTCAGAAGATAGACCCTAGAGTCCACATTAATATTTTACCAATACATTTTTTTATTAGAAAGATTTGATGTATACTACATTAGAATACTATACTGTAAAAGCTCAATATGGTTTGTACAATGGGTAAAACACTTTAATTATTATTATTGTAATTAAGAGTTATTCCAATTTATCTCCTGGGATGTTTTGTTTAGGTCCATTTCTCGGTAGACATGCAGGAAGCTAGGGGAATTGTAGAAGTATCTCATAGCATAAGAACATACTGCTCATGGCAAAAATATGACCATGAGCCAGATATATAAAAGAGGTACAACCACCACTCACAGGGAGTAAAATGGATGGGTCACGTCTATAAATGTCCCTTCTTCGAGGTAAAAAGTATCTACCAAGTTCTGAAAGGAATGGAGACTGCTTTGGGTGACAAGGTCCCAAGCTTATTCAAACAGCAGCGGACCAATTTTTTCCAACTCCATGTAGGCTATTGGTGTACGTCTTGTAAGACAGGCATAGGCAGATTTAAATTCATGAAGATTCCACAGGAGCAAGAAATGGCAAGAGTCAGGTAATCGTGATGGAAAAAAGTCTTTAGGGTTTATTATATGTGAGCAGGTGTGGATTCTAGGTTCTATTATATCCAAAGAGATGTGGTTTCCAGGGTAAATTATATCTGACGAAATGTAAATACTAGGGTCCTATTACATCCAAGAAGATGTGGATTATAGATTATTTTATAATGACGAGATGTAGATTCTAGGTTCTATTATTACTGAAGTGATGTGGATTCTCGATTCTATTACATCCAAGGATATGTGGTTTCCAGGGTAAATTATATTTGAAGAAATTTAAATACTAGGGTCCTATTACCTCCAAGGATATGTGGGTTCTAGGTTCTATTATATCTGAGGAAATGTAGATTCTACGTTCTATTATAATTGACAAGATGTGGGTTCATCGTTCGTATTATATACGAGAAGATTTGGATTTTAGGTTCTATTATACCTGAGGAGATATGAATTCTACTGTTAGTATTATATCTGAGGAGATGTGGATTCTAGGTTCTATGATATCGGAGATGTGGATTCTAGGTTCTATGATATCGGAGATGTGGATGCTAGGTTTGATTATATCTGAGGAAATGTGAATTCTAGGCTCTATTTTATCTGATGAGATGTGAATTCTAAATTCTACTATATATGAAGATATGTGAATTTGAGGTTCTATTCTACATGAGATGTGAATTTTACTGTAAGTAAAGTAATATTATATCTGAAGAGACGTGGATTCTAGGTTCTATTATATCTGAGGAAATGTGGATTCAAGGCTCCATTTTATGTGTGGAGATGTGGATTCCACTGTCAGTAGTATTATGTCTGAGGAGATGTGGATTCCACTGTCGGTAATATGATGTCTTAGGAGATGTGGATTCTAGGTTCTATTTTATATGAGTAGATGTGGACTCTAGGTTATTATATTCTAGGTTCTATAGTATATGAGAAGACATGGATTCTAGGTTCTGTTATATCTGAGGAGATGTGGATTCTAGGTTATAATATATCTGAGGAGATGTGGATTCAAGATTCTATGATATTGATATGATTCTATGATATTGGAGGAGATGTTGATTCTAGGTTCTATCTAGTCTAGGTGGAGATGTGAATTCTACTGTAGGTAGTATTATATCTGAGGAGAAATTTGATTATATCCGAGGAGATGTGGACTATAGAGTCTATTATATCGGAGTAGATATTTTAGAGTCTACTAGAGCATGCACTCTGATCCATGCTATGTTTATATTCTATATGATAATTGTATTTAGAAACATTTATTTAAACATCATGTGGCAGTTATTGTCAGTGTTTTAGTTTTTGTTTTGCATGTTTTAAAATGTCACATTAATCCTTACTCTCACTGCGGCTAGTCGTTGCTCGATTACCCTCCTGAACGTATGTCTCTTCACCATTCTCCATCATTGTCACGAATGCTGGGGATGAAATAAAATTGAGAATGTGCTAATTTACCATGGTAACAAAAAGCTGGATGGGGTAAAAAAAAATAATCAGTAATCACACCACATAAAAATAAATAAACACAAGTCAAGAAACTACATAATTATTAAGAATAAGACAGAAAAAAACAAAACATTGACATATCACCAAAAATAAAGGAACTTATTTCAAGATTGCTTTCCATGCAGTGTATCTACTAGTTTGCTGTTATTATTTACTTTATCATTAGATGCAAATATTTTGATGTGCTATGGTTTGTCTTCTGACAATAATGTACATCTATGTTATTTGTTCCAGATACACAACTTGCTAATTTACTTTTTATTGCACTGTTTGGATAACTGTTTTGTTTCTTTAAATTTATGCAATTTAGACTGCTCTGCTACTTCTTTTATAAAGAAATAAAATGAATATAAAATAAAACAAAAGTCATAATAAAAAGTAGATAAAATTCAACAATGATGAGGGAGAACTCTATAGCGTATTACAGCAATAAAACCAATTTGCAATACTGAACACGCTAGTGACTGATATTTTTCCATGATGCTGTGTGTTTGTGAATGAGGCCAATCTGGCAATTTTGCGAGATGTCTTTCCTACACTTAATTATTTCATTCAATTATTTCACCCCCTCGGTACAGCAAACCCTCAATGGCATGTTGACAGATTTTGACGGAAGTTAATTGATCAAATTAAATCTCTGTTAATTTTAGAATTCAGACATTCAGTTTTGACATCGTTTTTTACTGGGCTAAAGTCACAATTGAGGCTCAAGAGCACCCATGATATTTCCAAGTTCCCCATCATGGCATTCCATCAAGAGAATAAGGCAATCTAGTTTTTTTTACAAAAAACATTTTGGATTTTGTTCATGTAATTTTATCACAAATTTTGGATAAATTTAGCAGCATTTACACAACATGGTGAATTTCACAGGCTTGCTCTCTCCTAATATCGTAAAGGTTTATATTTTGATTCTTCCTCCCAGTATAAGAATACCTACCATGTACGCCATAACCAGGTTTATCGGAAGTAATAGGGTCTAATTATAGACATAAAAAAAGCAGGCCCCAAGTTAAAATTCTCTCATCATGGTAATTTCACTTTGGAGGTCTGGTAGAAAGCAAACCTTATTATTTAGAAAGTTTTTTTAAATTGAGGCCTTAGTGACGTAGGACAGTAATTTTGGTAGATAAGGCTCTCCTAAAGTTGCGGTTCTTGTTCACTTTAAAGAGTTTAATGGGACCGAGAGCAGGGATCCATTTCCTTCAACAACAAAATTTCTTCAATATCAATCTTGACAAGTAATTGGCTTATGGACTTAACCTGGTGCAAGGGATACCCAACATTTTTAAACGGTATTGGATGCAAAATGTTGCCTCAAATTTAAGAAGCACAGACTTATGTTTTTTTAAATAACTCAACTGGGAATGAAAACATCAGGCCAGACCATTATAACTCCAACGCAAAAACACTATGTTTACAGTATGTGGTCAGGCATGTACTCTGGGCATCCACCATATCTCGAGTCACTCATTGTCAATCACAGATGTTCACAGATGAGGCTTGCCCCACCTCTCTAGAAAACACATTTCCCCCGATCTAGAGTCCAACTGCAACACTTCTTCAAAGACCTATGTATGGCAGCTCGGTTGCGGCTCCTTAAAAACAATTCTTGCTGACAGTGATTCCAGAGGAAATTACGACTTACGCAATTTCTCTTACAGCAGATGATTTTTATGTGTTTCAACTTTTAAAGGTCCCACTCTGTAAGCTAAGGTGAAAAACTGCTTAGCAGTTTACTATTTTTGCTCGAATATGTTTTCATTTAAAAAGAATGTCATTTAGAATTGAGTAGGGTAGCTGACTTAATGGATAAGGAATGAACAATACTGAGCTACACAGTACTGACCAATCGATATGTAATGTTTTCTTATGGAGAGTGCACATATGTGATTGTTAGGCTACACCCGTCAGTAGTGGAAGTAGCTGAAATAGCTGAATACAACAATTAGAAAGGCATATTAACGGGATGCATGGTTGCGCCTGTATTTCTTGTATGTGGCATCATATCTGTACACACATCACGTTTACATTTTGCTGGCATTTTAGGAAACCCGCATTCCCAAAAATCCTCATGAACAGGATATATGAACATTTATATTTCTATTAGCGTGTTACTAGATTAATGTGAGCCTATTCTAATTTTTATGCAGGAAGGAATGCAAGAAAAGGTACTGAATGATCCCTAATAAATTTAGATCCTAATTAGTTCTACAAAATAAATACAATTCAATTAAAAATATTCTTCTGAAGTATCTAGTGTTCCTAGACAACAACCTAGTGTTTTAATTTCTATAGATAGATAAGCATCCCACATTTCAAATAAATATTGAGTTTTGTTTAAAGTATTTAATTATTTTTTGGGGAAAGAAGTCACCAGTATATCTATTATTAAACATTATTACAGTGCTCTGATTGCCGTATGATCAACAATCCATAAATAGTCATTACACTTGGACTCATTGGGGATTATTTTAAAAAGTAATTTCAGTGAAAAGTAGAACAATCATTGTACAAACCAGAATGTGCAGGTGGATTAGGCTTCACATTTAGACACTTAAATACATCTCCCCTGTAAGTGTTCAAAACCACAAAATACATCAATTACAGCCAATCTTACCTTTTATTGTTGACTAGGAATAGGGTATTTGTCCTGCAATGGATCACTGCCTTTGTAGGATGATCTTTCTCATTAAAAGTTAGGTTTCTTCAGGTTGCCCGTGCCAGTGAGCTTGTCTGGACACTATCCAACTATCTTCTGGAGGTATCGCATGCACCTGGTGGGACACCACATGAGCTGAATCAGTGCAGAAGCAACACACTCTCTGATGTCATCATGCCTCCTAAAAAAAAAATGAAAAAGCAAGAATGTTATAATGTACAATGTAAAAATGAGCATGGAGACCAATGGGAAACACACAGCTGTAGTTTGAATTATACTGCCAGCATATTCAATTTAAATGGACACTATAGTCAACACAATAACTGCAGCTTAAAGGGACTCTCCAGGCTGCAGTTTTTACTCACCTGGTTCCAGCGCCGGGAGCCTGTGAAGCCGCACCCCCTATTTCATCAAAATAACAAAATAGGCGGGCGCGAGCAGGGAGCAATCAGACGCTTCCATTTGGAATCGTCATTGCTCCCTTGTGCGCATGCGCGGCTTTGCCGCACATGCGCACATACTTCAGAGGGCGGCATTCATGACGCCCTCTGAAGTCCTGAGCGCGGTGTGTGCGGCTGCGAGCTGAGCTGACTGACAGCTCAGCTCGCGGTCTTTGCCCGCCCCTCTCCTCTGCTGACAGGCAGAAGAGAGAAGGCGCGCACATAGTGCCTTCTCTCTCCTGCACACGTCAGACGTATTTTAATACATCTGACGTGTACAGGGCCCTGCATGATAGGAAGTCCTTCTGGTGGCCGTCTGAGTGACGGCCACTGGAGGTATTCCTATCAATCAATGTAAACACTGTATTTTCTCTGAAAATACAGTGTTTACATTAGATTGCCTGCAGGGAGCTATAGATCTCACCTGAACAACTACAATAAGCTGTAGTTGTTCAGGTGACTATAGTGTCCCTTTAATGTAGTTGCTGTGGTTTTCACAGCCTGTCTTTGCAGGCTTTTTAACGTAAACACAGCTTTTTCAGAGAAATGGGACCTGGGACCACCTCCAGTGGCAGTCACTCAGACGGCCACTAGAGATGCTCCCTGGCTAAGTGCTGCACAATGTGCAGCACTGGCATTCAGCGTCTCCATGCAGAGCTTCCCATAGAGATTCATAAGTCAATTCATCTCTATGAGGAGATGGTGATTGGTGTAGCGCAGAGTTTTTCTGCGCATGCACAAGAGTCTTCCAATGCTTTCCTGTGGGAAAGCATTGAATTGGCTGAGATGATCAAATTTGATGATCTTAGCCAAGGAGGCGGAATGTGGCAGGGCCAGCTGCAGTAAGAGGCTGCATTTATCAAAAATTGCTGCCACATTAGTTATTAAGTTATTTATATCCTCAGTTCAACATGTTCTACTTAGGAATTTCTGTGATTGCAGAGTAAAGAGACAAACGTCCAGCCCCACTCCCGATGTCATGCCATTGTGAATTCTCATGAAAAACATTCCCTACTTAAGGACTCACCAAGGGCAGTAGTTCTCTGAATGCAGCCAGTTGATAAACTCACGTTGTCTGTCTCTTTTTACCAGCTATGTCCACATCTGGACTTATACATGAAGAGTAACATCATTAAGAGATTCTGGAAGAGAACAGAGAGAATATGGAAATAATGTAATGTCATCTATATCAGTCAAGTGGAAATATGGTCCCCCAACACCTGCAGTGCCGTGGTTAGCCAGCCACATATTTGGTAGCACTTTGTTTACAAAATATACATTTGTTTGCCTCCGTGGAAGCTTGTCTTGTTACTTTTGTGTACAATGGTCTACTCTAAACCTCTAAAACGGACATTCTAAGCATCAACATGTCCGCACCTTAATGTAGTGTTTATGTTGCATATATGCTGTCCCTTTATGATGGCAATAAAATATCTGTATAACCTATGTGCACAGTTTTAAGATGTTTAATGTTACCCTTTAAGGTTTGCAAAGTATCATGGAAGTTGTAGTCTGACGACGGCTGTTATTCTAACTTTGAGCCATCACATTTTAAGAAAACATGGTTTATCCCTACGTTCTAGAGAGTGGGTTTTTAAGCCCCCACCCCAACTCAGCATAAAGAAAAATACATTCTCTAGCCTTAGGTAATTATTATGAGGAAGTGGTTATATTTGTATACACGCAAAAAAGAAACGGGGATCTCCAAGACAAACAAACCTTTTTTTCAAAATTCATTTAAATAATGAAAGAAAAGGCATAATTAAATTAAACCTGAAATTTAAAATAAAAAGTAATTTAGAAAATACTGCAATCTGTTTTATTTTTCTAGGTACATTTCAGATAAGTGATATCTGCAGTAAAAGTTATTAAAAAAACTAATGAGTATATATAAAGAAAATAATCAAAAAATTGATTGTTTTCTTTAAAAAAAAAAAAAAAAAGGAATGTTAACAGAACTGCGACAGCTAGCAGGCGGAGGCTGCGGCCCAACCCTTGGAAATGGAATCTAAGGCTCAGAAAGGGATATTTACAGCCACAATGTAAAAATAAAATACACAACACCAGCCCTCGCAAAACCACATAAACAGTGCCCTGTGGCAATTAACCTCTTCCCTTCCATAACATTCCCGACTGCTGTAATTCATTTTCCTCGGTTTAATCATTAAAGCAGACTTTTTTTTTTTTTTTTATATCAGCCTCAAAGCTGTGCAAAATTTGGAACAAGAAAACCCAAGTCTGAATGGCTGGGGCTGATAGGAATTGAAGTCTAGAAACACCAGAAGGGAGCTCAGATAACCCAACTCAAACATACTCCGTGCCTAGAGCTAGGAGTTAAAATTGCAAGAATCCCAGCAATCAAAATGGAGCCCTACTCAGCGACCATTCCAGTCTTAATGTTACTATGGCAACATCAGACACAAGAGGCTAAGAAAACAATCATTTTTCATCCAAATATTAATAAAAGAAAAACAGACAGCTTGCGGAAATCCACAGAGGGGATATTACAAGTTTAGCAGACAGAATAAAATAATGTAGACGACATGAAAGCTTTCATTTATATTTTTTCACGTTCATAGGCTGCATAGTTTACCGACAGCAACAAAATAACTCTGAGCTCACCAATTTGTTTTCTTAACTACAACTTCTAGCATCCTAAAATAAAAATGGAGGGCCTTGTGCCGAACAACTCCTGCCTTCTGAGTGTGTCATCTTTGTAAATAGCACACAGAAACTGCAAATTTGCTACCAAAATAGCTGGACTAAAACCTTTTTCTTTCAAATATCATATTTTTGTAAAATGAATATATCGACTACAAAATGTATTTTACAATGAATTTTGCAAATCTTGCCCAGAGATTCCTCATAGCATCACACCATAGAAATAGATCAAATACTCTGGGATTTATTCAATAAGCAAATTAGAATATAAAACAAAAACGTAGGGCACAAGATTAGAAGTGGATAAACAGCTGAATCAGAGTACTTTTGGACTATTTTTTTAGCGTAGGATTAGAAATTTATTTTCAAGTATTATTATCTCCATTTATATAACGCCAACAGATTCCGTAGCGCTTAACAATATTACGAGAGGGGGGATTTAACTATAAATAGGAAAATTACAAATATACTTACAGGAACGATAGGTTGAGGAGCACCCTGCTCAAACGAGCTTACAGTCTATAGGAGGTGGGGTATAAAACACATTAGGACAGAAATTCACCACAATTTAATATTTAGTGAATAAACCATCCTGTTTTGCCACTGGGGTATTATAGAAAATTACCAATATTTAAAAACAACTAAAATCAAGAATTAATGCATTTCTGTAACACTTCACATCAGTTGCTAATATAGAAATTTGAGTGATTTTTAAAATATACTTAAATCTTAAGGATATTTACTACTGGATTTAATTTATTTGCACTTTAATAATATATATATTATATTTGCACTTTATTCACTACTGTTGGATCACTATTTGTTTACAAATTGTTCATATTGTTACATTAGCACTTAAAGGCACATCGCACTTTTGTTCTTTTTTTAAATCTTAATGCCAACCTCCATGACAACGACTAAGGGTTTATTAACTAATGATAATCAATGAACTTTAATGAGCATAAAACTGAGCAGCAAAATAAGGCCAATATAGATAATATTCAAGCTTAAAGGGACACTATAGTCACCAGAAAAACTGCAGCTTAATGTAGATGTTCTGGTGAGTATAATCATTGCATTCAAGCATTTTCATGCAAACACTGTATTTTTCGTGAAAAAGCAGTGTTTACATTGCCCCTAGGGACACCTCCAAGTAGCCATTCTTTAGATGACCACCGGAGGTGCTTCCTGGCTCAGTGCTGCACAGTAGGCAGTGCTGCCGCTCAGCGTCCCCACCCTCTGCATGGAGACGCTGAATTTTCCTCCTAGAGATGCACTGATTCAATGCATCTCTATGAGCAGATGCTGATTGGCCAAAATGGCTTTTGTCCTCCCCCCCCCCCCGCTGCCAATTTAAGCCAATCCAATGCTTTCCTCATGGGAATGCATTGGATTGGCAAAAAAAAATAAAAAATCAGCAATTCTGAGATGTCACAAAGGGGGCGGGGCCAGTGCCAGCGGACCCACGTGGCGCTGGAAATAAGGTGAGTTTGAATTCCTTTTAAGGGGGATAAGATGGGGGCAAGCCACCTAAATGGTGAGTTTAGCACTATACGATCAGGAATACATGTGTGTGTGTTCCTGACCCTTTAGTGTTCCTTTAACACTTCTCACAGTTTAGCTATTTTAGTTTAAATTTAGCAATGTGATTTCAATTCACAGATTATCTCAATACTGCTATCTCAATCTGCAGGAATGTTGCAAGGCCTACCCAGAATGCACTGAAAAGAATAACAGTAATAAAATATCAGTATAATCCTTTAAGCATGTGAGATTCTCTGCGTTGTGTCTCCAGAACGTCTTTTTATCTTTATTGCACCTCCAAATCGGGTATATTTTCCGTTCAGACACATTGGTCTGTAATTAAAGGACCACTCTAGGCACCCAGACCACTTCAGCTTAATGAAGTGGTCTGGGTGCCAGGTCCTTCTAGGGTTAACCCATTTTTTTATAAACATAGCAGTTTCAGAGAAACTGCTATGTTTATGAATGGGTTAAGCCTTCCCCCTAATCCTCTAGTGGCTGTCTCATTGACAGCCACTAGAGGCGCTTGCGTGCTTCTCACTGTGATTTTCACAGTGAGAGCACGCAAGCGTCCATAGGAAAGCATTGTAAATGCTTTCCTATGCGACCGGCTGAATGCGCGCGCAGCTCTTGCCGCGCGTGCGCATTCAGCCGACGTGGCGGAACAGAGGAGGAGAGAAGGAGGAGAGCTCTCCGCCCAGCGCTGGAAAAAGGTAAGTTTTAACCCCTTTCCTCTCCCCAGAGCCGGGGGGGAGGGGGACCCTGAGGGTGGGGGCACCCTCAGGGCACTATAGTGCCAGGAAAATGAGTATGTTTTCCTGGCACTAGAGTGGTCCTTTAATTCTCTAAACAATAAATTGTACTGAAATGTAAGCCAAATGGTATCATTTCAGCAAATGGATTTTTACTTCTTTACAATTCGATGTTTAGTAAATAATTCTCTTTGAATTCCCAGTCACACTGTAGCGACTAACTTTGCAAAGTGTGTTTTGATATAGTCTAATAAAAATGGGATACAATTATCCTTAGGGACAATAGTCAATTTCTATTGCCTCACAATATAATCGAGTACAATGAAATAAAAAACAGATTGCAAAATCTTTAGCAAAACAGACAACATAAGAAAATTGTCTAACTTTGTAGACACAGCTTGGCTAATTTAGACTACATTTTTTTTAATTCAGTTTTTAAATCACCACAATTCTTTGTGTAGTAAATAAATCCTGGGGTTATTTGCTACTAACAGTAGTGCCAACAGTCCTGATTTTGCAAGGACAGTCCCACATTTTTGGGTCATGTCCACAAGACCTCCCCTCGCATTCAAGAATCTGCCACGCGCTTTAATGTGCCAGCAGATTTCATGTTGCAGGGGGGGGAGGGTAGCTGCCACCCACTTTATTTGTGCCCTAATCATAATTTCTGAATTTATGCCAGTTTTTTGGAAACTTTATCAATCTTTCCATCACTTCCTGACAGAAAAGTGTTCTGCTTCCCTAATCTTTTGTTTCGCCAATGTGAATTCTGCATTCTTTTTAAAAATGGACTTGTCTGCGGAAAAAGTGTCAGAATTTAGGCAGAGAAAAGTCAACACTTTTTAGAACATAAATACAAAAATAAAAATAAAGGACACTTTTATGAATACTTTGATTAATATCTCCCAATACTTCTGTTTCTCCACCTCCGATTCAATGTGTGCCCTTGCTGGGTTGTGATGTCAATTGTGACATTTTTAACATACATCCCAAGAAAATGGAAAAACAAAACAAAACGTTTTTCATAAATCATCATAAATGAGGCTTAAATTAACTCCTCAATGTTACAGACACATACATTTTGTATCTGTCTTATCTGTCCTGACTTGTTTGGGAACATTAGTGGCTCAGGAGAGTAAAGTATCACTGTGGAAATGGCATGCCTACCACGCGATGGTTGGATTAGGGTAATTAAAGAAAAGATGGTTGGAAATGGGACAAGGTGCATTTTACTCTTCTTTCTGAGTAGAATGTGCGATTCAAGAGTCCCAAAATAATAATCTGGAACACGTAGAGCATATGGGGGAAAAAAAAAAATTATAAAAATGATGTTGGCAAATCTGGAAAAATACTTGTCTCTCAAGGCACTTTCACTATCCTTAAATTGGCAGAGCTACTACCCTTTTATTGTAATCACCAGTCATATCTAGACCAGTACTGCCACATATTAGCAGTTCCCGGTCACCTCTACACCTATCCATATATGAACAGAAAAGGCTGCTTTGTTTGAGAGTATACCATTTGTTTTAACGCCAAGGCTGCTTTGTTTGAGAGTTTACAATTTGTTTTAACTTCGAGGCTGCTTTGTTTGAGAGTTTACCAAAAAAAATTAACATCTAAGGACCCTGAGGAAGTTCCATGCTTGGGACGAAACTCGTATGACCCATTATTGCTTTTATCATCTGTGACAAACTCCTCTGTCCAAGTGAGTTTGCCACGAGTTCCTGGAGGAGACTGCTTGCCAGCCTCCAGCCCACAGACTATGGAATCTGTAAAATGTGATGTAAAAGTCTCCATTTGTGTATTTGGACCATATAGTTTGGGAACCGAACAGCCGCACGAACCGGAGACCACCCCGGAGCTTGTTAAGCCTAATTGATACTTTGCAGCAATTTCCACTGCAGTGTTCCAAGTGTTCGTCTGGGTGGCCGCAATTCCTAGGGACGACCATGAGGTGGCGGCCATCTTGTTCGCATGAACACAGGCAGCGGTGTTTGGTCGTCGAGTTCATGGAACTATTTTCGGACACTGAAACTCCCGGACACTGCTGGAATTCCATGATCGCCTGTGTTCAGTTCTACAACACTTACAAAGACACTGTTTGGTGGAAATGTTCCCACGAACAAGGTGAACAAGCTCCAGGGTAAAAACATTGACTCTGTTCGGTAGTTTGTTCGGTTTTTAAACTACCGAACTAGACTGACCGCAAGCTCCGATTCTCTGGAACTGTTTTGGGCATGTGACCATGTGTGCGGTCGGTCAAATTATGACTTCCAGGAAATTCCTGAACCAATCTGGGTGATTTTTGTATATGTTGGTCACCCAGATCGGGGGTTTTAAGGGGATGTAACTTTTGTGGGGTTTTATGTATTTTTAAGGTACTTTTGGGATATTTGGAAAATGTGTGTTTTTTGTGCCAGGAGATAATTGAGTTTAATACAGTGCTTGACTCAATTATCTCCCAGGTACAGGGAAGGGGTTGTCTTGTTTTGTACGGGAGTGTCCTGGATCTGAGAGCCAATGTAATCGTGTGTATGTTTTTACTGTAGTCTACTCTCAGGTCCTGGGGGGGGGGGGGCGTGCCCTTTGCATGGGGACCTGCATATAAGGCCAGTTGTGGCTGCCAATAAACATATTCCAGCTTGTACTCCCAGAACTATGTGTCGTCTGGTTACTGGGAGGGGAAAGGGCTAATCACTGTTCCAGCTTGTTCCAGCGTGGAGGATTCAGCGGGGAAAGTCCTTGTAAGGACTAGAGCTCCCAGGACCGAGTATCGTCCAGTTCCTGGGGGTGTCTAGAGCGAATTCCCCATTCGGCTCCAGGAGGGAGAGGTTCCAGGACCCCAGTCAAGCCACGACAACTGTGGGCAAAAGTGCTGCGGTTTGTTCCCTGTTCCAGCTAGGAAGTGGTCCTTGGCAGAGGTACCGAGCCGACGTACAGGGAGCTCCGTTACAGCATCCAAGTGTCATTTTACTTTTTTTAATTTGAAATAAAAGCTACTATTTCTTCAATCTACTTTCTGGAGTCCTGATTCACAGCAGTACACACAGACCAAAGAAGGCGATCCATAACCTCCCATCACCATCAAGGGAGGCACCCTTTGAGGGCATTTTACACCTCTTCCTGTGAGTGCATCTAATTTTAGCGCACATATTCACACTAGATTGTATTACACTATGTTTTGTTATGTTCTTTTTAGATTCAACAGCCGTATCCCATTTGTCTTGTTTGTATTCCGGTTGATATAAGATTACTACCTGGGAAGTGATCTTAGAGAAGGTGTCTTTTTATCATTTAGATAAGTATATTTTTTCACCATTTACACTGTTATATTGTGGCGAGGTTCTTTTTTATAAATCTGGGAACATACTTGGCTCTCAAGGCGCTTTCACCCTCCTCAAATTGGCAGAACTACTACCCTTTTATTGTAATCACCAGGCATATCTAAACCAGTACTGCCACATATTAGCAGTTCCCAGTCACCTCTACCCCTATCCCTATATGAACAGGAAAATTGAGATTTATTTGTCAATGGGCTGATAATGCTTTTAAATAGAGACAGTGGCTACATACACAGCCTTTTCTCTTTGCCAGGTATATAAATCTGAATGTCATATGTAAGCCATATACACACGTAGAAACTGAATATAACGTCCTCCTCCAAGGCTAAATGGCCAGACTCAGAAATGCAGTCTACAAAATCACTCTGATTCCAAGCAAATGTATTCGGGGGGACAGGGCAGGGGACAGGATAGCTTCTCTACTGAATTTGCTACATGAAAAACAAACATTCAACTTCTCAGTTAAAAATGTTTTACATGAAACTTTGTTTTGAACTCGACTTGTAGTAGTTATGATGTCAGGAGAGCCCTTGTGCCAACTTCATTGTAAGTGTCAATTGGGGTCTTCTGGACACCCGTCACCACCTCCACTATAAATTGATGGAATTGTTAGTATATATACTAACAATTTTCATAGAACATAGTACATATCGAATCGCATTCTCTATACAGTGCCGGCATGTATTTATTTTATTTGAGCTGCACACTCTCGTAAATGCAATTATGTTGGCGTTCCGTGATGCTAGAAATCGTCTTTCCCTTGGCAAAGTCGAAAAGAGTGATAAAGAGGTCCTGTCACACTGGAGAACTTTACATTAATCAACAGAATATAGAAGACTGCACTAGTGTTGTATTAAAATTTTATTTTACACGACTCAGCCGTTGTTTTTAATAATGAATTTGTACCCACATCTCCTGACTCTTGTGCTTAGAACATTTTATTTCCCAGAATGTATTTCACTTTCTCTCTAAAACTTGCTACAGATTTTCTACCTTTATAAATCAGCAGTATGCACAAACTCGAGAAACCTCACCGCAGCCAATTCAAACCCTGCAAAGAAACTTTAAAGGGACACTATAGTCACCAGAACAACTACAGCTTATTGAATTTGTTCTGGTGAGTAGAATCATTACCTTCAGGCTTCTTGCTGTAAACACTGTCTTTTCAGAGAAAATGCAGTGCTTACATTACAGCCTAGTGATAACTTCACTGGCCATTCCTCAGATGGCTGTTAGAGATCCTTCCTGGGTCATGGCTGCCTAAAATGCATCCAAACATTCAGTATCTCCTCCCTCTGCATGCAGACACTGAACTTTCCTCATAGAGATTCATTGATTCAATAAATCTCTATGAGGAGATGCTGATTGGCCAGGGTTGTGTTTGAATTGTGCTGGCTCTGCCTCTTTGTCAGTCTCTGCCAATCCTTTTGGGAAGCACTGCGATTGGATGATGTCAGCACATGTCTACTTGTTTTTCTGAGGCAAACAGCATGCCGAGTTACAGGCTTGAATAGAGTAACATTTTGCTGTTTTTAGGGAGGTATGAGGGACCCAGGGGGGCTAGATGGTGGTTTTAACACTATTGGGTCAGGAATATGTTTGTATAGTGATCCTTTAATTCTTTTTTTTTTTTTTTTACTCACTCTTACATCAACACCAGTCGGCAAATATCGGAGCTGCCATTATCTTTCTATAACATATTGAATGCAAAAAAACTGTATAATTTTTGTATTCCCTCATACAGAGTGGACCTCTGTAGAAGAACTTGTGAGAAGTATACGGCAAGATGTTTCTTCTTGCTCATGTACACTAAATCTCCATAGACAACGATAGGAGACTCAAGGTTGACGTAAAAAGGAGGGCTTACCAACAAAATGCTGATGAGCCATCCACTAACCAAGAAACAGATTATACTCCAAGCATTTCCACTGTAGTGGTTTTGGTGCAAGAAGTGGCGTGGTGCCCATCCCACCGAGAGGCAGGGAGTGGTGCATGGCCTACCCCAGGTAAATAGACAATCCATTGTAGTGTTACTCCTGGCACCATAGACACTACAGCACAGTGAAGTGGTTATGGTGTTTAAAGTGTTCATTTATCACAATAATTCATACTTTTTGTTTACTATGTAACTTTTAAAAGTGATGGAATTAAAAAATTAAATCCAAAACAAGTGGAAGATATGAATAAAGAGGACTTTATATCCTTATAATAAATTGCCTAGTGGTAATTTACTTTAAAGTGATGTTCTATGAACTAAAACCATTCAATCTTAATGTGGTGGTTTTGGTAGATAGACTATGTCCCCTTTCATTGGTAATGTAAAACAGTGCTGGTTCTGAGAAACAGCGATGATTACATTTACCAGAGAATATGCCTTTAGCGTAGTGGCAGTCACACAAACAGTCACTAGGTGGCACTTCTCATTAAGACATTGTACAATATGATGATGCCGAACGCACCATATGCTTCTCACAGAGAAGTACCAGATTCATTGCTTCTCTATGACACGCATCAGATGGGCAGAGTGAAGATTAATAAATACCCAGCACAGCTCTCAAATTCATCTCTATGAAAGGCTGTCGTGATGATCTCGGGAGAAGCAGAGCAGCCACTGATAAGAGCCCCCGCACTGGATTACAGGCAAGTTAAATGTTTTTAAATTTTGAAATGGGGCATCTACAGCACAAGAAATGTCCAAGCTTAAAAATAAACTTTTTTTTTTCAACCTTGGAACCTCTTCTTTTAATGACTGGTACAGAAATAAAAGGAGCAGAGGCCGAATACCGCCATTGCATAATGAGTTACTGGGCAACAAATGTGAGATCTATTTTGGATGTACCTTAAAATCTGCTAAATTATTGCAAAAAGACGTATAAACATACAGACAGAATTGATGCTTAATTGCTTACTGCAAATATGCATGCCATGATATGATAGAATTTGTCAAAGGGTTAAAATTTTAACTATTCATTAAACAGGCAAAAGGGTTCAATTCAAAAGGGTTCAATTACCAAACACAGAATTGCAAAATGTAGGGTAATAGCTTCTTGATCCAAGGATACATCTGACTGCCATTCTGGGGTTAAGAAGGATTTTTTTCCTAGTTTGTTGCAAAATTGAAAGTGCTTCAAACTGTTTTTTTTTTTTTTTGCCATCTTTCGGATCAACATCAAAAAACACATGAGGAAAACTGAACTTGATGGACGCAAGTCTCTTTTCAGTGTATGTAACTAGAAACAGTTAAAGGAGCACTATAGTGCCAGGAAAACAAACTTGTTTTCCTGGCACTATAGGGTCATTAGGTCCCCGTGACCCTTAGCCCCCCCCCCCACTGGCTGGATGTGTTAAAACCCCTTCAGCCACTTACCTTTCTCCAGCGCCGGGTTCCTTCTGTGCTGGGGAACTCTCCACCCCCCGCCGACATCAGATCTGAATAGGCATGTGCACGGATTCAAACCGCCCACAGGAAAGCATTACTCAATGAATGCTTTCCTATGGATGTCAGCAACTTCTCACTGTGATTTTCACAGTGAGAATCGCATAAGCGCCTCTAGCGGCTGTCAGGGAGACAGCCACTAGACGTTGGATTAACCCTCAGTGAAACATAGCAGTTTCTCTGAAACTGCTATGTTTTCAGTTGCAGGGTTAAAACTAGAGGGACCTGGCACCCAGACCACTTCATTGAGCTGAAGTGGTCTGGGGGCCTATAGTGGTCCTTTAAGCTGTAATTATAGATGAATTAAGATAATGTTTCGAATTAAGCCATTTTATATTAAAGGGATACTGTAGTAGCAGAAATACAATGCTGTATTCCTGGCACTACTCATCCCTCTGCCCCCCCTGCCTTGTGCCCTGTCCTACTCGGTAAATAAAGGGTTAAGAACCCTTTATTTACTTACCTTATCCCAGTGTCAATGTCCTTTGGCGCTGGGTCGAAGCTCCGCCCCCCTCCTCCGTCCCGCGAAAAGCGGGGTCTAATGCACATGCATGGCAAATGCCCCGCGCGTTAGACCTCCCCATAGGAAAGCATTGAATCAATGCTTTCCTATAGGGAACATCTGACACTGGAGGTCCAGCATCAGATAACAGACCAAAAGTCTGTTACGATTCCAGAAGTGCCCCCTGTGGCTGTCTGGTAGACAGCCACATAGGGCAGACTTAGTGCAAAAGGGACACTGCACCCAGACCACTTCAATTAGCTGAAGTGGTCTGGGTGCCTACAGTATCCCTTTAATGTTTGCGATTCTGCTTTCAATACAGAACAATTTGATATTTGGAGACTATAATTCATATATATATATATATATATATATATATATACACACACACACACACACATTACGTTTATTTCGAAGTATGATTTTATTCATGTAGTAGTCAAAAAGCTTAATAAAAAGTTAATCAAATAACAGTGTTGTTTTCTTTTTATTCCCCCTCCATTTTAAACGCATTTACAAAAAAAACAAAAAAAATATATGAAAATAAAAATAAAGAATTCAAAGTGAATGTCACATTTAAAGCCAAAATAGCTAAACTAGGAAATAAACAAATCTCTCAGACGGCTATCAGTTTGGCTACTTTGGCCTTAAATGTAAAATTCTCTTTGAGTTCAAGGTAATGTCTCACTGTAATTTGCTATATAATAAAACTTACAGAACTATTACAAGATCATTTAAAAGAATAGAATGGTAATCTGAATAATAGGTTTTTTTAACTAATCATATATACAAATGAAAAACTGTATTAGTTCGAATTATCCAGTGATATTTAGCATGGGTTGGCTTTCCCATAACATTACTGCTGTGTTCTCTAAAAGAAAGGGAGTTTCCACTACAGCTGGGAGTACCAATTGCACATTTAGAGACATACAGAAATTTGGTTTAGTTTGGTTCAGTTTCTGTAGTACGCTGCGTAGAGAGTTCAAATATTGGTACTTGCTCGTATCTGACCACAGCTAGCAAACTCTGTATGTAAACAAAAGCCACATCACTGAGAAACAGGTTAAAGAATTCAGAAAGGTGTACAGCAAAAACAAACACTTTTTTTTCTCTACAGAAAAGATACGCCTAACATTTCATTTTACAAAAAAAAAAATAATACAAAAAGCCTTGGTGATATTAAAATGCTCCATTTCCCAAGACCAGAACAAAGAAAAGGGTCAGAGATTGTAACTCTGTTGTGTGGACCCTTAATAACAGCTGCTTATGAGCCATAGAAAATGGCAGAAAAATGCGATTTTAATGCTGCTGCAGCCATCTTTGTTACTGGAGATAAAGTCAGGATGGTGTTAACGGGAGAATAAGTAACGTTAAACGGTCACTAAAGACGAAGTAACAGAAGGATGAACACTAGAGAACAGTTGCATGATAGGAAGTGGGGAGTACCAGAGAATCGGTTAAACTATGGTCTTTATTATAATCTCTATAAAATATACTATATTAACAATCGAGTAGTGACTGTAATTTAACTTGTATTCATGGCGTGCCAGAGGATAAAATGCTGCACCCCCTTCCACCTCCCCCAAATCACACTCACAAAAACATGCCCACAACCATTAATTTATGCAGTGTGTATAGTGACTGCAGTGTTTGTGTATTGCATGCAGTGTGTGTAGTGAATGCAGTGTCTGTGTATTGTATACAGTGTGTGTATTGGATGCAGTGTCTGTGTTTGTGTAGTGGATGCAGTGTGTGTAGTGAATGCAGTGTCTGTGTTTTCCGCGACCAGCCATGTCGCTTAACCTCACCCCCTCCCTGCTGTGAGCACTATCATGAGAAACACAGCTCAAGGCAGGGTGGTGAGAGAGAGACTTTTCAAGGCAGACTTGGAGGATAGGAGGCGCCAGAATAAGAGTGTGTTCTCCCAGCCACTACACTGGCTCCTAACTCAAAAAACACAAACCAACTATTCCACCACCCTCCAGAAAACTGTCACTGGTCATCTGCAATTGCACTAAAAGGCAACCAATAATCAGTATCGGCTCTGGAAAAATTATATCAGTCGATCCCTAACTAGAACACCCCTTCACTGAAATCTTGAACGGTTTGACTTTATCACCAGTAATGTAGGTGGGTAGCGGTAAGAAGTGAAACGCATTTAAAACACTTTGACTACTTGTAATGGGGGAGGGGGGAGTAGTGCACTCCTGGCACCATCACCATTACAAGCTGTAGTGGTTATGGTGCTTGGAGTGTTCCTGTAATGAGTAGTACTTAGATGATGAATTAAAATATGTATTATAGCCTCTGTGTGCTTTTTTAAAATTAATACATATAAGTAATGCGTAATATCAGTGCACCTCCTGGCTTATCATTACTCTGTGGTGGGTGCCATCTAAATCCACTTTTTATCTGACCAGAAATTGTGGTAATAATCAGAGCTAGTGCTCGTTTACAAACCCTGGCATAATGTGCACACACTGGGCATCTCAGAAAAGCACTTACAGTTTCAAACTTTCAAATTCCGCATTGGTCTTAGTGATAAGTTATGCTTCTAACTAAAGAGAAAGATAACGGTCTCCACATAGCTTAGCGCAAGCCACAAAATTCACAAAAGAAGTGTTAACATATGTATTCATCACAAAATAATACCCAACAAGATTACATGTAATCTTTTATTTTCAGTAACATTTCTTCTACTATCACACAGATTACCATCGAGCCACTAATTATGGGGTGTTAAGGGGAAGATGGGATTAAATGGACTTTGACTGTATCCTGGACACAGTGTACATGCTAATATCTCAATAGGTCAAAAGAATGGTCCACAGAGTTTATAAAATAAACAACCTCATACAGAATTCTCTAGAAGTTCTACAGTATTCCATCAAAGATCTAGAATACAGAATGTGATAAACTAAAACAAGCTTCCAATTACATACATTATTCTAAAAAGAGAACATTAAGGATTCGTTCATCGACATGACATCATTTTTTAACATTATTTTTATCATTAATTCATTTCACCTCAGTGAAATATAACTAGGAAAATAGTTACTATAATTGTTACATAGGCCGAAAAGAGACGTGTTCAGACATCAAGTTCAGCCTTCCTCACATTTGTATTTTGCTGTTGGTCCAAAAGAAGGCAAAAAAACAAAAACAAAAAAACAAAAACCCCAGTTTGAAGCACTTCCAATTTTGCAACAAACTAATTGCTACCAAAACACTGCTTAAATTCCAGCTTTGTTAAAAAAAATAACACTTCTTTATTTATTAATCAACTCTATGCCATAGGGGAGTTTTCAGATCCCTGAAGTTGGCCGCGACAGGCCCATTTTTTGCTATTATTTGGAAACCTACAGAATAGGGAATGGTAATTCATACTGGAATTTCCATCTAAATATTAATAAAATAAAGTATCAAACAATCGTATTAAACTGCATTCAAGCTAGAGATAGATTTATACATGGAAATAAAACAGTACAGCTGCAACATAATCACTCTGACATCTCAGGAAACAGATATTATACACAGTGTTGATGCTACTATAACAATAACAGTGATGAGATCCAGACTTTGGTAAAACAGAGATAGATACACAGGAATAACAATCATCTTTTACAGACCTAGAAACATACACTATAAGATGGAGAATAAAATACTGACTTTAAGAAAGACTTGATTTATACAGTTTAGCACTACCAGTAATGCATTTGATAAATATCATATTATGTTAAAAGAAGTAATAATTAAAATGATGAAAGTCTCCATTCTATAAAGAATAATTCCAGCAATCACAATGAAATCCTACATCTGATAAAGTCTATTGTTTGCAATAATGATAAAGAAATCCTGCACTGGATGCAAACTGTATAATTATAGCCATATTAATAACTGCAGTAATATTAATAATAAAGCTGATGAGGATGGAATCCCGACCCAGACATATAAAGGCTGTTAATAAATGGATACAATGTAGCCAGGCACAGCCCCCACTAATGCCAATGATAATGGAATCCTGCTAATCACTGGGCAATGCTGGGAATGGAGCATCTTTAACCCTGCAGCTTCCACACACACACACACAGGTGACCCCCTCCCCCGGCAGGGGAAGGGTTAATGGGGTAATTATTAATACAGAGAGGGGGAGGGTGTGTGTGCTGCCCCCAGGCCTGGCCCTCCCCCCCTGGTACTCACCGTGTGATGGGGGAGGGGGTGCAGGGTTCCTGGGGTGCCCCGGGTTTGGGGGGTGTGGGGGAATCGGGCTGGACACACAGGATGCTTTGTGCAGGGGGAGGAGGAGGGAAGAACAGGAGAGGAGGGGGGGCTGCCGGAACTGCCGTACACTGACTGCTACGGAGTCCCAGCCGAGTCAAAATACCTCCAACTGCAATGGGGGCCTTGCTTTCTGACTGCACTGTAAGGGGGGAGCTGGCCCACTGACTGACTGCACTGCAAAGGGGGGGGGGGCATGTATCCATAGCCCTCCAGCAAAAAGACAATCTATCTAGAGACCCCCGCCTCAACATGTATCCACAACTCTAACATGTATTCAGAGCCCCCCAGACACAACATGTATCCAGAGCCCCCCCCAGCCCCACAATGTATCCAGAGACCCCCAGTACCAACATGTATCCAGAGCCCCCCCCAGCCCCACAATGTATCCAGAGACCCCCAGTACCAACATGTATCCAGAGGCCCCCCCATACCCAACATGTATCCAGAGACCCCCAGTACCAACATGTATCCAGAGGTCCCCCAGCCCCAAAATGTATCCAGAGACCCCCAGTACCAACATGTATCCAGAGGCCCCCCAGACCCAAAATGTATCCAGAGACCCCCAGTACCAACATGTATCCAGAGACCCCCAGTACCAACATGTATCCAGAGGCCCCCCATACCCAACATGTATCCAGAGACCCCCAGTACCAACATGTATCCAGAGGTCCCCCAGCCCCAAAATGTATCCAGAGACCCCCAGTACCAACATGTATCCAGAGGCCCCCCAGACCCAAAATGTATCCAGAGACCCCCAGTACCAACATGTATCCAGAGACCCCCAGTACCAACATGTATCCAGAGGTCCCCCCATCCCCAAAATGTATCCAGAGACCCCAGTACCAACAGGTATCCAGAGGCCCCCAGACCCAAAATGTATCCAGAGACCCCAGCACCAACATGTATCCAGAGGCCCCCAGCCCCAAAATGTAATCCAGAGACCCCCAGTACCAACATGTATCCAGAGGCCCCCCAGACCCAAAATGTATCCAGAGACCCCCAGTACCAACATGTATCCAGCCCCCCCCACAGACCCAACATGTATCCAGAGACCTCCAGTACCAACATGTATCCAGAGGCCCCCCAGACCGAACTTGTATCCAGAGAGCCCCAGTACCAACATGTATCCAGAAACCCCAGTACCAGCATGTATCCAGAAGCCCCCCAGCCCCAACATGTATCCCCATGCCCAAAATTATTCTGAGCACCCGAGCCCCAACATGTATCCAGGGCCCCCCCAGACCCAACTTGTATCCGGAGAGCCCAACATGTATCCAGAGACCCCCAGTGCCAACATGTATGAAGAGACCCCCAGTACCAACATGTATCCAGAAACCCTCAGTACCAGCATGTATCCAGAAGCCCCCCAGACTCAACATGTATCCACAGGCCCCCCAGACCCAACATGTATCCAGAGGCCCCACAGACCCAACTTGTATCCAGAGAGCCCCAGTACCAACATGTATCCAGAGACCCCCAGTACCGACATGTAACCAGGGGCCCCCCAGACCCAACTTGTATCCAGAGAGCCCCAGTACCAACATGTATCCAGAGACCCCCAGTACCAACATGTATCCAGAGGCCCCCCCATACCCAACATGTATCCAGAGAGCCCCAGTATCAACATGTATCCAGATACCACCAGTACCAATATGAATCCAGAACCCCCTAGACCCAACTTGTATCCAGAGACCCCAGTAACAATATGTATGAAGAGACTCCCAGTACCAACATGTATCCAGAAACCCTCAGTACAAGCATGTATCCAGAAGCCCCCCAGACTCAACATGTATCCACAGGCCCCCAGACCCAACATGTATCCAGAAAACCTCAGACCCAACTTGTATCCAGAGAGCCCCCAGTACCAACATGTATCCAGAGCCCTAACATGTATTCCCATCTCCAAAATGTATCCAGAGCCCCAAGCCCCAACATATATTCACAGTCCTAACATGTATCTAGAACCCCCCCAGCCCCAACATGTAACCAGAGGTGCCAGCTTCAACACGTATCCACAGCGCCAACATGTATCCAGAACCCCCCCAGACCCAACATGTATCCAGAGACCCCCAGTACCAACATGTATCCAGAGGCCCCCCAGACCCAAGAGGAATCCAGAGACCCCAGTACTAACATGTATACAGAGGCCCCCCAGACCCAACTTGTATCCAGAGAGCCCCAGTACCAACATGTATCCAGAGGCCCGCCAGACCCAACTTGTATCCAGAGAGCCCCAGTACCAACATGTATCCAGAAACCCCCAGTACCAACATGTATCCAGAAGCCCCCCAGACCCAACATGTATCCACAGGCCCCCAGACCAACCATGTATCCATTCTGTATAATTTCTATTGATTGATACGTGGGCTTGGCAAAGTACGGTATGTACACACAGCACAGGCACACATACAGCATTGCTGGAGAAAAAGCTAAGTATACTTCTTTGTTAGATGCCCAAGACAAGTGCAGCAGAGGTAAGACAGTTTTGTAGGTACCTTCACTGTATCATTCACCTCAATAAACACTGCAATAACATTTAATGGGGTGAAGAAATTAGGAACTAACATATCTCTGGAAGTGACAGATCATGTTTAATGGACCTCTTTATATCCGGTTTATTGTCAAAATGTAGAGGCTTTAGCTGTTTGCAATGAACAAATCAAACAAAAGCAACTGAAATAGCTCAACACAATGAATGCTTCAAGTGGTTTCCCCAAATTCAGCTGAAATTGCAACTTTTAATGACTTCTCCAGTCTCAAAATTATTCAACCCCTGATTAAAATCCCCCACAAATATACAAAACTTGTGTTGTCTCAAGGACACATGATACAACTAATCAAGGGCTTCATTAATTGCCCCAGGTGTGCTTGAGCTGAAACACTTAAATTACCTGAAATGACTAGGGGTTTGTTGAGTGTCATGTTTGACCCCACATTTCATTCCCGAATAGATCTTGTCTGAACGCCCAAGTTGTCCAAATAGCGCCCAAATCTATAAATAATTGTACAATCACCAGCGAGATAAAGTTTTGACCAGCCGCAGACGTGGGCGAAGCCCAAAATTGTTCCAGAGAGAAAGTGGTCTTGGCCGGTGAAATATCGGTAGTTCCTATGGTCAAATAAATGGGGGCTCCCCCTGTATCTCTAATAGATATCTTCCATAGATGTTGACTAACACCCAGCACTAACTAATACATTTGTGCTGGGTAAAAAAAACAGTGGATCATCATTAGCTGCAGAAGACAGTTCTGCAGCTAATGGCAAGTACGTTTCGAAGGGTTATGGAAGACATCTATATATGCCTTTTACCGCTTTACATTTCCATTTAAAACGCCAATGTAGAAACAGGGATTTTTAAAAAAATGTTAACGTCGCTGTTCTTGTAGTAATTCAGTAATGATTAGGGCGTTAAAAATGCATCATTTGGGGGGCGGAGCCTGACACAGACCGGAGCGGTCGCACATTGCCGGAGCTCCGGTACAATCCACTGAAATCTGCAGAAATCGGGGAAAACCCGCATCACATACAGACTCCCAACCGAGTACTGACCTCGGAGACACACAGACACGCTGATGCCGTTCCTCCTGACACCCGGCTCCAAAAATAAACGCCGCGGCAGCAAGGCCTACAGACCGGGAGGGCAACCTCAGGCCCTTTCGGGAACGCACTGGCCCTGGAACGTCCCAGACTTTGAGGACTGGTACCCCGACACACTGAGCGCAGGTGAGATGGGCCGCAAGACGCAAAAAACGCCCCAAAATACCGCAAAGCCCCAGCGCGATATAGGCCAAATGCTACAGGCCTCAAACGCCATGAAGGCCCAAACTCCTCGAGACACATCCCCACAACCTTCAGAGGAAGGAGACACACAGGACAATCCACACCCCAGTCCCCAACACCCGACACCCACAGGGACATCGGACACTAGCGCACCGGCCTCCAAAAATGACATACAGGCAATGCTAACAGGCCTACAGCAGAATCTCAGACAAATGTGGGAAGCAGATCTAGCCATACTCAAGCTAGGCGTACACACGGTGTCAACGCGCACGCAAGCAATCGAAGAAGAGGTCAAGGGACTGAGGGAGAATTACCTAGCTCTAAGGGAGAAAGTGCGCAACTTGCACGCCTCACAACTGACAATGGCTAGGCAAGTTAATCTCTTGGATGACAGAGGGCGCCGCAAAAATATTAAAATTCGAGGGGTGTCGGAATCAATGCCACTGGACGAATTACCGCATTTCGCTAGACGCCTTGTGGCCACACTTTTACCAGCCAAACAGGCAAAAGCATTCCAATTCGACGGGATCTATCATATAGCTAAATCCCCACAAGCACCCACCTCAGCTCCACGAGATGTAATCTTAAGATGCCGCTCAATGGCGGACAAATTGGGGCTAATGGCAGCAATACAAGGGCTGACCCCACTCGACTTCGAAACATGCAAAATCTCCTTCTTTCAGGACCTGAGCAGAGCCACACTACAATGGCGCAAGAGCATGCACCCAATCACCAAGCAACTCCAAACGGCTGGGATAACCTATAGGTGGGCGACCCCAGGAACTCTCTGGATCACTAAAGGCGACAAGCACTTCAAGGCCACCGAACCCACAGAAGGCCCAGCACTGATGACTGCCCTGGGACTACCGAACCCCACAGAAAACTTGGGGACACCACTAGACCCTCAGCCTGGAACTTCCGAAGCTGAAACAGCCATGACTCCTGGAAGAGGCAGAGATGCCAAACCCAAGACCTGAGGGACATACTTAAGCCGACAGCCGACTAGGCTTCAGTTCGCACATTCAGTTCAAATGTTCTGTGTAGCTAACCCTGACTCTTAAACTATATATAGTTCTCTGTTTTTTCTCGTTCTGACAATTATTGCAGCACGACCGAGGCTCACTAGATCCAACCATTTATGCTCCGACGACACCTCCCCCCCCCCCTCTCCCTGGGGTTATAGGGAACCGATATCGAGGGCGATATAATAAACCGGACTGGCATCAGGCACATCCACTAGGTTGATAACCATAGCCTGGAACCACACGGGTCCGACCTGATCCTGCCATATTACAGCGACCTATAATCGTCTGGACACACTAGCCATAGCTATGAACTGTTTTAGCGACTACACGCAGCCACCACTAGACTGAAGGGACACCCTACGACTCATAAACCCACATCCTCGGGACAAAGGGCGAGACGTTAGACACAATACCCAGATTTAGTCACTCCCACCCTGTTCCCGCAGCTCACGACCCTACAATACAAGGGGCGATATTGACAGATAGGTACCCTCTATCATCACGATTACCCGACTTACATCACTCGTTATAACATTGAGACCAATTGTATCTATAAAATGTTTGTGAAACGATCCTAGACATTTATTTACATGATATTCACTGTTTTGATGTGTAAAGACTATTGTGGTCTTACACATATGTTTGCCATTTTCACGGACGAAAAATAAAGATTTAAAAAAAAAAAAAATGCATCATTTGAGGCAACACATGAGTTTGGGACATTTACAGTGAGCCGACAACACGTTTTCTAAAATAGGCTAAAATAACTAGGCTGGAGATTGTTTTCAAGCTTGCTATTTTATTTTACATTTTGCAAAGTTACCACAATTACCAGATTATCAAACTCCCTGTTTAGGTAGTGAATAGACACCTTTTAATCAGTAAATATTGAATGATTATTGTGCAATTGTATTCATCCTCGAGTTAATAGTTGTATGCATCCCTCTGCATGGAAGAAAACAGGAAACAAGAACAAAGCAAGACAAGACAGTGCACAGCCAAACCTTATAAATAAATGAATGTCATTTGAGGAGCAGTGTCAGAGTACATAGGCCATTGTTATTAAACTGCAAGGTATCCTGGAGTTGGCAGATAATGTATGTCTGTAAATATGTGTGTAGCAGCAAACTGTGTGATCATTTGACTTTACAGAATAGGAGGGGTATGCTTCATTTTTTTACACTCGAGAAGTGCATATCATAAAGGTTGCAAAGTTACATTTGAAATTTTAAGTTTGAAATATGACAAATATATTCATTTGAACAGGCTTTTCTTTGTAATGCAAATACGTTGTTTTTTATTGAATACAAGATGTATTCCCGCGCAGTAGAACCGCTGGGGCTGCTCGTTCAGTGGCCCATCGGGTGGTCCATGCTGTTAGGGCCATCCGATGCTAAGTTATTTCCAGGGGGCCCGGTCAGCATTGCGGCACTTTAAAAGCGCGACCGGGCTCCCTGTAATGAGGTCAGAGGCTGGGAGGAAGTGACTGCCCTGGTCACTTCCTCCGAGCAATCACCATGCCACGTAGGAGGAGGAAGGAGAGGAGGGAGTCAGAGTAGGAACTTTGACTCCCATCAGCCTGACCCACTGGACCGCAGGGAAAGTCTCACTCCTGAACCTAAAAGGTAGGAAGCAGAAGGGTGACTAAAATATTTAGCATGTTTGTGTGTTAGTGTATGTGTGTCTGTATGTATGTTTCTGTGTATGTGCATGTGTGTCTGTATGTATGTTTGTCTCTATCTGTGTGTATGTGTGTGTTTGTATGTGTGTGTGTCTGTGTGTCTGTATGTGTGTATCTGTATGTATGTGTGTCTGTGTGTTTATGTGTATGTGTGTCTATATGTATGTATGTGTGTGTGTCACTATATGTGTGTGTCTGCATGTGTGTGTGTGGGGGACACACACGTATGGAGGCGATGGGGGGGTGGGCGTATGGGGGTTCCCTAGGGCAGTTTTCGGATCAGGGCCCCGTGGTTTCTAGTTACACTCCGGCTTCTATCCTGCCTGGCTCTCAGTGGAGTTTTGGCTAACTCAGATAGTTACAATCTTGTTTAACCATACAAATTCATAACATCAAAGGGGCAGCTACTCAGGCTACTGCTGAGCTAATGTAAGCTCCTGCCAGGAACTTCCATATGCACTGGCTAAGCTCTGCAGTACATGACTAGTTCATTGGCTGAAATTACTAATTAACTTTCCTTGCAAATGGGAATTCAGGCAAGTATACGTAAATACATGCATGCTTTCATTGGGGGGCATCCCAGCTCCAGGCAACATACAATTTTCTACAGGAAAAATTACATGTTATGGGAGTATATAATTTCAGTAGAGTGAAATATTCATCTCTTTAAACATGCAATGTTTTCTGAAGAAGTGAAACATAGGATCTTAAAAGCTACACCAGATTTTCAGAGGGGGTGAAGATTCTTTACCCATCCCACCACCACCACCTAATACATTAATGCCTGCTATTCCTAGTTACTATCTCCACTGACTCCCCTTTCTTTGCCTATAAGCCCCGGCTCTGCTGGGGTATTGTTGTAGCTCATCGACAGCTGTACATCACCAACTCTGTCTGTAACTCTACACTCTCTGCAGGATACCTGATCTTTCTAATGATTCCTCTCCCCAGGATGTGCTCATGACACAGAGGAGGGTGTCAGTGTTTTGTGCGTGCTGTCATTGGAATTTTATGAACTGTTACAGATATCGGTCTTATTCGTGACCAAGGTGGGATCCCAGGTATCAGGAAGAAGATAAGCCATGGAGTTGGCACATAATGGTCACCTTATGGATGTGTTTGGCCCAGAGGACTAAAAGGGTCTTCTGCCAAACTTATCTACATCCATCCCAGGGCTGGAAAGAAATAGCTATCAGACAAAGTGGAATGGACTCCTCGCCATGACCAAGGTACAGGAACAAGGGGAACTCTGTATTGTGAGGAGAGAAGATAGAAGTATTTCGAGTACGATGATTAGGGGAACATAATTGGCTATGTGCAAATCTGTTTAAATGAGAAAAATATTCCCTGCTGAAATATGTTTGCACATATGCAGCAAAACAGCACTAATTACTAATTAATTGCATTAAATTAGATAATAGATCTAATTTGGGGGGAGAAGGGGGCATTTGGTGTATATAAAAAAAGTTAATTACTGGGCGTCAAATTTGAAGTCTTATATTACTAGCCAAGCCTTAAAGGTTACTAGCCACTGCAAGCCATAGCATACTCACCAAGGGTAAATTTCTACTCGCCAATGGCTAGCGGCAAGTGGATATATTGTTATTATTATTCTATTATTTATATAGCGCCAGCAAATTCTGTAGCACTGTACAATGGATGGACTAACAGACACGTAATTGTAACCAGACAAGTAGACGCACAGGAACAGAGGAGTTGAGGGCCCTGCTCAATGATCTTATATGCTAGAGGGAGTGGGGTATAGTGACACAAAAAGTATAAGTAGGGGTGACGGAAGTAGGTTGCTAGAAAAGTATTAATTGAGGGCTTAGTAGGTCATTTTTGACAGTTGCAGGAGAAGAGTCATGGGGGGGGGGGTTGAAAACCTGCTAACAGTTTAGTTGATACGCTTTCCTGAAGAAGTGAGTTTTCAAAGAGTCTTTGAAGGAGTGGAGACTGGGTGAAAGTCTAACAGAGAAGGGAAGGGAGTTCCACAGAAAAAGTGCAGCCCTGGAGAAGTCTTGAAGGCGAGCATCGGTTGGAGGAGCACCAGGAGAGAGCAGTATCCCGTAGACCAAGATTACGGAGTATGAGAAGAAACTGTTAATGATCAACAGTGTAAAGGGCAGCAGAAAGATCAAGGAGAATTAGGATAGAGTAATGGCCACAAGATTTAGCAGCGATTAAATTATTGGATACTTTGGTCACAACCCTTTCGACAGAGTGACTAGCGCAGAATCCAGACTGAAGTGGGTCAAGCAGAGAGTTGGATTCAAGGAAGTCTGTCAATCTCGCATACACAACTCTCTCAAGGATCTTAGCGGCAAATGGCAGTAGCAATATAAGGCGGTTGTTGGATGGGGAGTTGTGGTCAAGGCTAGGTTTTTTCAGAATCGGGGTTATGGTTGCATGTTTGAAGGGTGAAGGAAATGTGCCAGAGAAAAGGCATAGATTGAAAATTTTAGTGAGAGGAAGAGCAAGAGAGTGAGACTAAGTGCAGATGAGATATGAGGAAATAGGTTCTTAATATGCATTAATTTTTAGATCAGTATTGTATTACAGTTCCCATCACTCTCTATCCAGCATTATAACTTTAACAAAGGGCCCCACAGATGTACCTATTGGGTTAATGTGAGATGCCTTTTGAGATAACTTACTCATCAATTATTAATTTATACAGTATCAAGTCAGTAATATGTCCTAAAATAACAGTCAACCTCTGCTGCCGATAGCAACCCCTATCGTGCCAGCCACTGACAATAGCTGGTATAATATACACAATTACAGTGTCAGATTTTATTCTATTGAAACTGACAGTCAGTTTGCCAAGTACATCTTTAATCAACTACAGCATCTTTCATCACGTTCATCCGAGGATGTAGGAGAATGATCGGAATTTCAGCCCCAGTTCTGGGAGTTTTTCCGCCTGAGGATATTCATACCATGTATGGTGTACAGGTATCTAGAAACACAAAGCTAAATTGTTATTTCTTTATATTTATTGCAGACACAGAAAAGAATCTCTCTATCTGATATTTTTTCAGGAATCAACGAAGAAGAGGTAAGATTTCGATGTGTGTATAATAAAATCTATCTATCTATCTATCTACCTATCTAACTAACTAACTAACTATGTATCTATCTATCTATCTATCTATCTATCTACCTATCTATCTAACTAACTAACTAACTAACTAACTAACTAACTATCTGTCTGTATATCTATCTACCTGTCTGTCTGTCTATCTATCCACCTGTCTGTCTGTCTATATGTCTGTCTGACTGTCTAGCTATCTGTCTATCTATCTGTCTATCTACACATATGTATAAAAATTTAAGGTGTAAGGTTAAATGCATTCATGCTAAACTTATTAAAATCCCAAAATTCATTATTTAAAAACAGTAGTTTTTTTCACCATTGCATACATATTCATTCTCACACATGTACTGTCTCTGTGTACCTTTATTCCTTATACACACCTGTATTATTTTTGCATACCTGTGCTCCCTGGGCATGCCTGCCTGTATTCTCTACATACCTGTACGGCTTCTATACCTGTACTTTCAACACACCTTTACTGCTTCTCTATACCTGTAATATGTATATATCTGTACTGTTTCTCTATACATGTAATATGTACATAACTGTACTGTTTCTCTATACGTGTAATATGTACATACCTGTACTGTTTCTCTATACGTATAATATGTACATACCTGTACTGTTTCTCTATACGTGTAATATGTACACACCTGTACTGTTTCTCTATACGTGTAATATGTACATACCTGTACTGTTTCTCTATACCTGTAATATGTACATACCTGTACTGTTGCTCTATATGTGTAATATGTACACACCTGTACTGTTTCTCTGTACGTGTAATATGTACACACCTGTACTGTTTCTCTATACCTGTAATATGTACACACCTGTACTGTTTCTCTATACATGTAATATGTACATACCTGTACTGTTTCTCTGTACGTGTAATATGTACACACCTGTACTGTTTCTCTGTACGTGTAATATGTACATACCTGTACTGCTTTTCTATATGTGTAATATGTACACACCTGTACTGTTTCTCCATAACTATATTCCATATACACATGTATTGTTTCTGTGTTCTTCCTTCCTATTTATTCAGGATGTGACTTCCAATGCTTTATCGGACCATGGTTTTGGGTTCAGGATCCCAGTGGATGGCTGCACCCCACCAGCAGTGGATGAAGCTGCCATAATTATACCAACTCTACCCGATCAGCTACACCAGAGTGAGACATCCACACAGGGTGAGAGAGGGGAGCAGAGATGGGATGAACATTCAATAGTCAGATAATTCACATTCGGTCTACTGAAACAGGCTTATTATCTTCCTATACAGATATTCCCGGATCAGACGTGCCCTGCACTCCCAAAGAGCCCACATCATTGTGCTCCCTGCAACACCTCTCCAGGATACTAATCCACATTTCAGTGATACTATCGATCGCAGCAACTTCCCTGTCAATCTGTCTCCTCTGTGAGTCCTTCACCCCATCCTGTCTTATTCTCTATACACTGTGCACCCCATCCTGTATTATTCTATATACACTCCGCACTCTATCCTGTCTTATTCTATATACACTCCGCACCCCATCCTGTCTTATTCTATATACACCCTGCACCCCATCCTGTCTTATTCTATATACACCCCGCACCCCATCCTGTCTTATTCTATATACACCGTGCACCCCATCCTGTCTTATTCTATATACACCGTGCACCCCATCCTGTCTTATTCTATATACACCATGCACCCCATCCTGTCTTATTCTATATGCACCGTGCACCCCATCCTGTCTTGTTCTATATACACCGTGCACCCTATCCTGTCTTATTCTATATACACCCTGCACCCCATCCTGTCTTATTCTATATACAACCTGCACCCCATCCGGTCTTATTCTATATACACCCCGCACACCATCCGGTGTGATTCTATATACACCCCGCACCCCATCCTGTCTTATTCTATATACACCCTGCACCCCATCCAGTCTTATTCTATATACACCCCGCACCCCATCCTGTCCTGTCTTATTCTATATACACCCCGCACCCCATCCTGTCTTATTCTATATACACCGTGCACTCCATCCTGTCTTGTTCTATATACACCGTGCACCCTATCCTGTCTTATTCTATATACACCCTGCACCCCATCCTGTCTTATTCTATATACACCCTGCACCCCATCCGGTCTTATTCTATATACACCCAGCACCCCATCCTGTCTTATTCTATATACACCCCGCACCCCATCCTGTCTTAGTCTATATACACTCAAATCCCCTGTAGGGCACTTCTGGGGCGACCGTGTCTGGACATCTGGTCACGCTGAGAACTGTGACAATAACTTAATAAAATGGGAATAAAATTTGGCATTTAACGTGGAATTCAAAAGGCACCCATAGGTATCAAATTCCATAAGATGACTCATGAGCGTTAATGCAGTTATCTGCAAGTTTTTGCTGATGATACTAAGATATGTAACAGGGTTGATGTTCCAGGAGGTATAAGCCAAATGGCAAATGATTTAGGTAAACTAGAAAAATGGTCAGAATTGTGGCAACTGACATTTAATGTGGATAAGTGCAAGATAATGCATCTTGGACGTAAAAACCCAAGGGCAGAGTACAGAATATTTGATAGTGTCCTAACCTCAACATATGAGGAAAGGGATTTAGGGGTGATTATTTCTGATGACTTAAAGGTAGGCAGACAATGTAATAGAGCAGCAGGAAATGCTAGCAGAATGCTTGGTTGTATAGGGAGAGGTATTAGCAGTAGAAAGAGGGAAGTGCTCATGCCATTGTACAGAACACTGGTGAGACCTCACTTGGAGTATTGTACACAGTACTGGAGACCGTATCTTCAGAAGGATATTGATACCTTAGAGAGGGTTCAGAGAAGGGCTACTAAACTGGTTCATGGATTGCGGGATAAAACTTACCAGGAAAGGTTAAAGGATCTTAACATGTATAGCTTGGAGGAAAGACGAGACAGGGGGGATATGATAGAAACATTTAAATACATAAAGGGAATCAACACAGTAAAGGAGGAGACTATATTTAAAAGAAGAAAAAGGAGTTTAAGCATGCGTGGGATAGACATAAGGCTATCCTAACCGTAAGATAAGGCCAGGGTCTAATGAAAGTATTTATAAAATTGGGCAGACTAGATGGGCCGAATGGTTCTTATCTGCCGTCACATTCTATGTTTCTGTATGTTTCTATGCTTCTATGTTACACCCCGCATCCCATCCTGTCTAATTCTATACACACCCGCACCCCATCCTGTCTTATTCTATATACACCCCTCACCCCATCCTGTCTTATTTGTAGATGTCATGTTTTGCTATGCATTAGCCTATTATGTTCTCATAAACTGTGCTCTACAATGATATTGTCCTCAGTGCAGTATTTCTACCACCCTGAGGTTCATCAAGCCTGTCCTGATTTTCTGGAGATTTGTGCTCTTTCGTTGAACTGCTCCTTTGCAGAAGGTGCCAATCTCTGTCCTCCAACCAGACTCCCAAACAATCGGACCGTTGCCAGTGGTGGTGAGTACAAGGGAGGAAGACATTTTGGGAATTTTATAAGATACGAATGAAATCATTGTTTTAATAGTTTATACATCACAAATAAGTGTAAAATTAGTAATTATTCCATAAAGAAGCACTAGGAAACACTCGGAAACACTCATATTGACCCATTTTTTATGAAACATTTGTCAAGACTTTAGCATAACCTGAGTTGCAAAATGAATAGAAAAAAATTTACATTTTTTTCTTCCCTTCCCTTTCAGAAGGGTTAGAGTAGCCCTTTAATTTAATGTTTTTAATTGGAGACTATAGGGATTATCCAATAAATATTGAATTGTGGAGAATCAACAAACGAATTGATTTGCAGGTCATTGCGACTCACTGTTTAGTGATTAAACCCTAATCCCTCTGTCTTTCCTGATCTCTCAGTGACTCCTGTCTCCCAGTTTTCCTAGTCTCACACTGATTAACTTGTCTCTAGAATTTAGTCACTGAACGCTTTATCTTCCTGCCGGATCCCCAGAATACAGGAACCCAGTGTTACTGCTTACAGAGCGCTCCTTGCTGCAGGTATACAATGTGGACGCAGGGAAATATTACACTGTCTGTCACCAAGGATGGATGACGACCCATGGGTGGACAGTATGTCGAGAGCTGGGGTTCAACAGGTAATGTGTGCTCTGTGGGCGCCCTCTTCTCTGTACCTTTTACAGTGTGATTCCAAATTCCTTCTTGCCTTTTATACATTTTTAGATGGATGGGAGGATAGATAGAGAGAGAGAGAGATAAATAGATAGATAGATAGACCGACCCCGCACATTGTGCTCATTCCCTGCCTCTACCCTTTCTTACCCCCTGCTCTCTGTGTTTACTCCCTGTCTCTTTCCCCTACACGCTGCCATGACTCAGTCTTTTCACATTTAGCCCCTGCACTCTTCCCAAGTGCCTGCCTCTCCTAAACTTACATCCTTTAGTCTGCCTCGACTCCATGCTTCTTTTCTCTAACCCCCTGCACTCTTCCCTGACTTCCTGCTTCTTTTCTCTAACCCCCTGCACTCTGCACTGACTTCCTGCTTCTTTCCTTTAACTCTCTGCACTCTGCCCTGACTTCCTGCTTCTTTCCTTTAACTCCCTGCACTCTGCCCTGACTTCCTGCTTCTTTCCTCTAGCCCTCTGCACTCCATGCCACTTTTATCTTAACCCCTCTACTCTGCCTTCACTCACTGCTCCTTTCATTTTGCTCTCCGTTCTCTGCCCTGCCTCCATGTTCAGAGATTGCCTGCTGCCTATAGTGTGACAACTTTATATACGGCCATCTGCGGCTTACTATGTAAACGTGACACTTTCCTATAATTTTGAATTGTCAGGTTTTATTGATCCTTATCTGAATGTTATCTGTATTTATCAGTGTTGCTGCCTCACTGAGACTGACTCCATTCAAGTAATTCATTAACACAATCTCTCCCTACAGTCACTGTTTGTCTTCACCAGCGCCGCTCATTCCCACAGACTCCACCTTCCTGGAAGGCTTTGCTGTGGTCAATAAAAGCACTGCATTGACCAGTAACCTGGACAATTTTCTGAGCCCAGTGTAAGTAACCCCATCTCAAAAACAGAAAAACACATCACTGCCACAGGGGGGCGCTGTTTCCAAAACATTAAGATTTACAACTCCCTTTTACAACTCCGAGAAATATGAGACTGAAAATGAAAAAAGTAAAGTTATAAATTGCATATGCAAGAAAGTCTGGATTCGTGTTCAAAACCAGCATAATTCTTTGAAATGTAGAATTTGATGTCAGATTAGACATCTTCCCAATCTAGGTTCTGTTTTCCTTATCACTAACAGCAGGTTTAATCTTAATTCACTTTTCTGTTCAGAAACCAGGATTGTGGATGTTCTATCCCAAGACACCAGCCATATATTACACAATAACTATTTTATTTTAATACTTGGAAAGTATTTAGAACAGCAGGGTTAAAAAAGATTAGTCACTTAACGGAGGACAAAAAGACGGTTTATTAACTACAGCTCCCTCTTTATGTTTGCCCCTATATAAAACAGCAAGGAGTTATTACTAAATAAAGTTGTCTCTGGACACTGTACTAGCAGAGAAGATAAATAATGTGCTCCCTTCCCCCCTCTACTTGTATTGGGTTGAGAAGTTTTAACGATGAAAAGTGGGGGTCCATCGAACACCAATGTTTTGCAATTGGAGGTGGTTAGGCCCTTCTATAAGCAAATTCTGAATTTAGCTGTCCAGTTATTGTCGTTATCTCATAGGAGCTATAGTGGAAAATACCTATATTGTGGATTGTTTTTTTTTTAATTCAAAATTCACAAGATAATTCAGAGGTTCACGATGCCACGACAGCATAAGCAAACAGTGATAACAATGTAGAGCATATACATGGCATGAGAAAGTGGCACAGTTTTTAAGTATATTAATACACAGGCTAGTTGTGTTTGTCTATATAGAAGTCACATGAGTAAAAATAGAGGCAGGCATAAGACAAGTAACGATAAAGACCTCGCTTGGTATTGTGGATTGTTTTTAGGGATGAGAGTGGGGTTCTGACCAGGGTCGGGGCTGTTCTGAGAAGTTCTAGGTAACTTATTAATAACAATTTATGCAGCTAAAATGTAGTTTAGGACAAGAACAATGTATCTTTATTTACGAAGACTGATTTCTAAACACATTTATTGTCATTTAAAGAATTAAGACTGTGAGTATTGTTACTGTGGAGCTCTGTTATACACTCAGACGCACCAACAATATGGAACTCCTAGAAAAGAGGGGCAGTTGGAAATGGTCCAAAAATATGGACTGTCCCTCCTAAAAAGGGACACTTGGGAATACGGTGCAGTCTTGAGGAATAATGGGGAACCCCTGGTCTATGTATCCTTCACTCTGAAACCATTCATTCACTCTTTACGTTTTTGTATAATTTAGGTACATAGTCCAAATACATGTTTATCGTAGTATTTTTATGTTTACTCAGGGTGACATGCCCCACTCAGGAAGGTGTCTCGCTGCAGTGTACAGGTAAGATGAGGAACAGGTGTTTTGTACAGGTGATAGAAAGCTATATTCATATACCTACCACCATCAGCTTTTATTGCAGCATGGGACAACCTCTGAAAACGCAACACATCAACAAGTCTATCTTCACTGGATAGCTGAGGATGATATAGTATTTTTTGTATGAAATATAGTATTTATTTAACTATGAAAACCATTACTCGGCAATGAGAGGAAATCCTAATTATAGTAGGTTAATTCGTTTCATGCATTGATTTCTAATATTTTGATTCTTTGTGTATGCATGGGGATTGTCATTATATTTGAGCTTCTGCACCCTAAAGAGAACATATGGGACTACAGAATATAGGCAATTTCCCAATTTTATAACCTGTGTTTATTTATATTATATTATTAAAAATTCTGAGACCCTGCACTTATTTATATGATATTCAGTGACGCAGTGTTTCGAATTCGTTTTTTGGTCCCTCTTCGTCAGGGTTTCTTTTTTGTTAATTATCACAAGGTGATATGATTCACCTATTTTTGGCAAAAAACGGGGCTTAGATAATTGCTGGGTTGACTGTCTAGCACCATGTTTTTTTTCTGCTTTCTTCCATAGACTGTGGACGTAGTACTGCTGACAGTAATCGCATTGTAGGGGGCTCACCATCAGCCTCGGGACGTTGGCCTTGGCAGGTCAGCCTGCGTTGGGATGGCCGCCATGTTTGTGGTGGGTCTATCATCTCTTCCCAATGGGTGATGAGTGCTGCTCATTGCTTTGTGCTGTGAGTAGCTTTGTTGTTCCCTTGCGTTGCTCTCACAGTCTGCATTGGATATCAGTAATGAGTATGGTTCTTTCTCTATCCTAGATCCAGCTTCCTCACTGTTAATAGATGGAAGGTCCATGTAGGGTCTGTGTCTCTAAACCCAGCAATCTCCTATTCCATCCGTAGCATTTATTATAATGGTCAATACAACTCAGAGACAAATGACTATGATGTGGCACTGCTAAAAACCAGCCAACCAATGGGATTCTCAGGTGAGCCATAGAACCGTGAAGACTTTGCCCATCTTGTATTAGGAAAACTAGGGGTCTCTTTGTGCAAATATTAAAATTAAAAGCTGAGTGACAGGGGGCGGAGTATGACTGCGAGCTGGGGCGGACACAACCCTGCATAGCTCCCAACCAAAACCTGCTTAAAAGTCTAATATTTAAGGCTTCAAACCCTCAAATAACTCACTAGCTGAGCACAACCAAGCTGCCCCCCATGCCATTTGTGTACCCGGCGCAGGTGAATCGGCGGAAACGCAGACCTAAGGCCTACTGAGTGGGTTTGAACCCCCCGGAGGACCCAGAGGTGGAAGATTTCAACGCAGCTCACATACCTGCCCCAGCATCGATGGGCCGCAGGTCCCAAAAGCCACCACCAGAGTCACCGTTGGGGTGCAGGGAAATGCTGTTACAACAACCGCCTCACAAAATGGCGGGAGCGGCGGACCACAAAGTCACCAAGGTACCAGCAGACCCCGTACCACCTGACTTACCTCCTGAACAGGCGCATACAACCACTGGGAATCCCAACGGGTCTTCCCCAGTTACCCAACGGGTCTTTCACAATCTAGTTGTGGAAATCAAAAACATCCTGGCAACCAGCGTGGCGGCCATTAAAGTGGACATGCAAGCCGTCACTGACAGGGTGCAGTCCACGGAAAATGACATCTCAGGCATGACTCTGTATTGGCTATACAAGCCCAGCAACAAGCACTCTCTCTCCACTACATAGTCCTTGATGGCAGGACAAGACGTAACCACCTTAAGCTTAGGGGTGTGCCCTACACCGTCACACCCGAAGAGCTGCCTCACTATATGAGGCGACTTGTGGCATCCTTACTGCCACCAACGCATGCCAAAAAATGTAACATAGATGGGATATACCACCTACCATCTTCGAGCAGAGCAGCCCCAAATATGGTCTGAGATGTGATTGTACACTGTGCCACTTCCCAAGACAAGAGAATCCTGATGACGTAACTCCAGGGCAAGACACCACTAACATTCGAAGGAGCACAACTCTCCATCTAGCAAGACCTCACCAGATCCATGCTACATTGGCGCAGATCGCTGAACCCAGTCACCAGCATCCTCAGAGAAGCGGGAATAGAACACCACTGGAGATCCCCCAGATTCCTGGTGGTCACACATAAGGGAACTGTACATAAAATCTCCACACTGGCTGAGTCACCGACATTCTGTAAGGCCCTGGGCCTTCCCGCTCCCAAGCAGGATACCAACCAACGTCCCGCACCTGATACCTGAACTCACCGAGATCAGATTGCGCAGCAGCAACCAGAACATAAACTGCTTAGCTAAATATGTGATTTACTTTACTTGTTTGCTTTGAGCCATACCCAGTTTACTTGTTTCTTTACAATAGAGAGTCTCCTTGCCAGCGACTGTACGCTCCGGCACCTAGAATATTGGGGCATAAGCCTCTGAGAAGGAGTGCACTGCCACTCCATTGGAAGCCTATGCTACCCCCAAGGCCCACTGGGCTAAGGGCACATTTAGTAGAAGGCCATAACTCCACGACCCGTTCGGGTTGCAATTAAGCCCCGTTGTATCACACGGCCATTCTCCCTAAGCAATTCACACACTCCTGATAATGTACTAATGTCAGCTCGCAACTTTTGTGATACATACCTCTTTACCATTTACTGTACATCCTGTTTCTACAAACATATGTATACTTTAATCTTACTTTCTTTGTGTAACACGGCCAACATTGCTGCGATAAAAATGAAAAAGAGATTGACAAGAAAAAAAAAAGCTGAGTGACCAGGGAGTACGTATCAAACGTACTTCTAAGTTTAGAATACAGTAGGTACTATGTGGCAGTTGAAATCTCGTAGGTAATCCCCCAGTAATGTGACTATTCAAAATGATCTCTGGTAACCTTTTGGAAATCGGTGATAGATAACAGTGCTTCAATGAAATTGTCTATGGACCTGAAGAAGTAAGAGAAACTATCCTTTTCTTTTCTACTGAGATAAGAGCTCCAATTTTACCTATTAGGAAACACATTCAATGGGACTGTAGAATGTGGACATTATGGACTCATGTTATACAATTCACAGGAAATTGTGGTTTTCTGACTACGAGGAGATTTTACGACAATAGACAAAGAAATTGAACAATTTAGAAAAAAAATCAAGCAAGATTAATAATGGAGTTGAAAAAATATGTACAGTATGTCTATTGGAGCCCAAAATTTGCTCTTTCGCCAATTGTGTATTCATTCTCCACAATACATGTTTTTCTTTGTCTAAGGGAGAAGGACCTCAGTTTCTGTGGTTCAAGGAAAAACAGACAAAATGTAAACTCTAGAACTCTGAATCTGACACTTAAACTTTATAAAGCAATAATGTAAATCTAAAGGTATTTTAATCCTTCATTAACTAGGAATTATGGATCGTCGTCTCAGTCATGAAGACTGGATTATTAGAGAGTGATGCTGTATTAAATTAGCAGCTTATTAGTTACAAGTAGCATCCTATATACTATTGACTAGTAAACATCATTACTGCAGTTGATGCTAAGACAGGCAACCTGTGCTAAGCTTTTTTGTTTCTCATCCTTTTCCTCCATCAGAGACCCTTCGTCCCGTTTGTCTCCCTAGAACCCGCCAACAGTTCCAGTCCATGGGAAACTGCTGGATCAGCGGCTGGGGCCACGTGAGCGAGGGTGGTGAGGAGTCAATGGAGGCATTGCATTGGTGGAACTACTGGTTTTTGACTATTCTTACTAGACATAAGACTTGATTTCCAATTTTTTTGCAAAATCTTCTAACTACTGTTCCCTCTCTGCATAATTATTTGAGCACTTCATCACTGGAATAGTTGAGAGTAGAATCTTTATAATGACCACATTACAATTTGTGTAACAGCAAAAAGTACTCAATGTAAACTGTAGGATGCCATTCTTTCTTAACTGTTTCAGTGGCAATCACATAAAACTGAATTCCTCTAAAGAATTGTCATGATTTTCTGGGAAAACCCAATAATAAATTATAGCTACAATAAGTTTGGTTACTTTACACTTTACAGTTGTGTTCATTCTCTATTTCCCCATTGTTTTGTTTGTCTGCTTCTTCATCTGTGTCTCCTTTAGTGCTTCCAGCTGTCTGTTCCTTTCTAATTCTGTTCATCCTCTCCCTCTTTCTCCCCAGGACAGCTGTCACCCGTCCTTAGAGAAGCCAAGGTCCATCTAATCAGCAGTGCTATATGTAACCAGTCCTCCCACTACCCTGGCATGATCAGCCCTCGCATGCTGTGTGCTGGGTACCTGGATGGCAAAGTAGACTCCTGCCAGGTACAGTATACAAGCAGTGAGAACCTACTTATTGATCATGCAGGTCCATTTTCACTTCCTCAAAGACTCACTTTCATTCTAGAACCATTTTATCTCAAAAGAACAATATGACATTCTATCTGTTGGCTGCATAATGCATATAATGTTCTATAACAGGTGGCATTACCTGCAGCAGTCAAAGCAGCTTGCCAAATATCTCTTTCCAACAAAGTGTTTTCAAGCATGTATCTTGGATGGTATATAGAAAAAAATATTTATATATAAATTGTAACGTGACTGTTTTTTGTTTGTAGTTTTTTTTTAAATGCACACTTTTTTTGACAAAATCAAATGCACCTTCCAGTAGACACACAAACACACACACCTGTTGTCGACCACCATTAGACTCTGATATTGCTACTTTTCCCACCATAAAGCACAATATTTACATACACATACCCACTTTAACACCAACACACTCACACATTTAAACACATTCACACACTTGATGGTAGTCGGTCAATGAATGAATGAGGCCCTGGTGGGCAGGTAGAAGGAAGAAGCATGGTCCTGAGTTCATCAATGTAATTGTCACGGAAAAGCAAAATAAGCCTTGGATAGTGGGCAGAGGTATGGTTTGTGGGCTGATTGCATAATTATTACACGTAATGTATTCACAAAACAGGGATTTCTGGGGAATTGAAGATACAACTGCACAATTTGGGCCAAAATAACTCAAAAGCAAAAGTGGCTAAACTGGAGATTATTCTTCTACCTAAATTTAAAAAAACATTATAGTGTTAGGAATACAAATATGTATTGCTTACGCTGTATTGTCCCTCCCCACCCCCCCATTTGCCATAAAAATTAGGTTTTTACTTACCTTTTTCCAGCACTGAGACTCCTAAGACATTTTAGCATTTCTGCCTTCTGTGATGTCATCAAGGAGGTGTCGCTTCCTTCATAGTTGGTCCAATCCAATGCTCATCAAAGAGGAACTTCCTATGAGCTGCAACATTACTTGACCAAGTTGTGCTCAGTTGTTGCAAAGGAAGCACCTCTAGTGGCTGTCCAGAAGACATTCACTAGGGGTGTGTTTAAGCCTGCAATGTAAACATTGCAGTTTCTAGAAAACTTAAATATTTTACATGGCTGGGTCAAAATGACCACTTCATTAAGATGAAATGGTCCGGGTGACATTAGTGTCCCTTTAAAGTCTTACCTTCAACACAATTCTCTCACCTGTTTAGTGAATTAAAAGAAAATCAATTGGACTTCAAGTTGTATAATTATCATAATGTCGAGGACAAAGCTTTTAATTTAGACAACGTTAGTTTAGCCATAAACTTTCACATCTCAGATATTGAGCTGAAAAGTAATTTATCATATCAGGTATTTTTTATTAGTGTGTCAGTGTTTAATCAGCGGTGATTGATGGCTTTTGTATAAGTCGATAGCGATGCATGCCAAATGAGTTATAGTGTATTTGCTAATTGTATTACAATATATATTGGTTTAAAACCATATTAAAGGGACTCAAACAAACCCATTTTCCTGGCACTAGAGAATCCCGGAGTGCCCCCCTCCCTCCCACCCCCCATCCCATCTCACTGAACCTAAATCGATGCTGGGTCAGGCTCTGCCCACGCTCCTCCCCCACCGACGTCAGCCAGCAAGGGAGACCTAGTGCGCATGCGCAGCAATGGCCATGCGCGCATTAGACCTTCCCATAGGAAAGCATTATTTCATTATTTAATGCTTTCCTATGGGGAAAATCTGACACTGGAGGTCTGTGAGGACGTACAGCATCAGATAACCAACCAAAAGTTGGTTAGGATACCGTAAGTGCCCCCAGTGGCTGTCTGGTAGACAGCCACAGAGGGCAGACTTAGTGCTGCAATGTAAACATTGCAGTTCCCTGGAACTGCAATGTTTTACATTGCAGCACTACGTGCAAAAGCGTCACATCACCCAGACCACTTCAATTAGCTGAAGTGGTCTGGGTGCCTGCAGTGTCCCTTTAAGTGCAAACCTGCTATTGTCTCTCTGTAAGCATTAGATGCAAAAGAGATGGTTAGTGGATACCTGCATGTTTGTGGCACGCGACCGAACCACAGGTTATAAGTCGTTGCTCATGAGAGTCTGGGTCTTCTGGCCTAAGATGGCCTTTTAGCAATGTCTCAACTCAGTGGTTTGTAGAGCTGGACATCCAAACTGTACTGTACTGCAACCCTGACCTACACTGCCACCCTCACGCACTCGCACACACTCTTCACCGCTCACACACACACACTGCACCTTTCACACACTTCACCCCTAACACATACCACTGCTCCTGTGCCCTGTATCCCAGCAGACCCCAGGTAAGTTGTCAAACTGTTCTTAAACGGTTTGACTACTTACTCTGGGATGGGATCCTGGCACTACTGGCGCCATAACTACTACACTGAGCTGTAGTAGTTATTGTGCCTGCCCTGCATTATTTCTTTAAATAATCTACAAGTGCCCCTCCCGAGATCAGGCTCTGGATCTGCCACTGCTATCCATATGCCTGCCTCCTAGTTAAGTCAAGGCCCACTCCATTTAGCATAGCTTTTCCTTGGGCTTCATAATGGTATGAAAGCTTATCACCCAATCTCCACTCCTTCAAAAAATCATTAAAAACCCACTTCTTCATAAAAGCGTATCAATTAAACTGTTAATAGCTCCTGACTGATTCCTCTTCTGCAACGGTCACTAGTCTAATACTATCCTTACCTTTTTGTGTAATTTTTACCCTCAACCCCTCTGTTCCCCTCTGTTCCTGTGTGTCCAACTTGTCTGGTTACAACTACGTGCCTGTTCATCCACCCATTGTAAAGCGCTGCGGAATTTGAGGGCGCTATTTAACCCCTTAAGGACACAAGACATGTGTGACATGTCATGATTCCCTTTTATGCCAGAAGTTTGGTCCTTAAGGGGTTAAATAACATAATAATAATAATGATAATAATAATAACATGTCGGTGCAAATTCAATGGCATTCCAGAATCTGCCACATTCCAAATGATTATCAACAACTTCCATTCAGTCAGTGAAAGTGGTCCTAAAGAGGAACTGTCATTTCCAGAGAGGTTTATTGACTTGAATACTTCAGAAGAGGCTAGCAGTGGAGGCTCGTTCACAAATTTTGCAATAGTTTAGAAAATGTAAGATTCTTTTTAATCTGAAAAAAGGGAAAAAGGTTAATTAACATACTCCAGCTATTGCCTGTTTGTGTGTCAAAATAAAAAAAAGTGGACAAATGCCACATGTCAGAAGATGATGGCTATAGAGTTAAAGGGTGGAATAAAATTCTGGGGGAGGAGTCTGGTACCCGCTCCCCCTTCCACCTCCCATCTCAAAACTTCACCATCCACTACTGGAGTTAAGTAAAAACTTCCTTCTGGGTTGCTCTTCCCATTAAGCCTTGAATACGCACATCTGTGCTCTGTCATCTAGTGAAGACATTTTCTCTGGCAGTGCATTACATTCGCTGTGCATAAGGCACTAGGAGAGTTAAAGGTGCAGTCCACGCACCTAACGCACTTTAGCTTGCTAAAGTGCATTATGTAAAACTGGTGTGTCCTTTTTAAAAAAAAAATTATGAAAAGATTTCAATAGAAATTTACACTTTTATAAATTTACATGGTTACTCCCCCCTTGCTGTTAATCAGACAACCAGCCCTGTTAATTCCTGGTTATGCAGCTCAGTGGAGCTAAACTCTAGAGGCAGCAATTGCCAAGAGCACCTGCTTTACAAAGATTTCTTATTGAGATGCATTGGGGATTCTGTGATTGGTCAGCCACAGAAAGTCTGGGCGGGGTTAGAAGGGAAGGACTTGCAGACAAGAAAATTGCAGCTTTAGCAAACTTTTTATAGATATATCCACAATAAAAAATGCATAAGTAAATGCATGCATGTTTTCAATGAAGAAAATATAGCTCAACCAGTTGCTAACTTTAAGTTAGCTGTTTGGTTGTGCTGAAATTAGCCTAGTGACCGTTCCTCATTAGAACCTCGAAATCTCTTCCTAAACCTTCTGTGTCAATTCACCACACATTGCTATGCGTTTAAATATTCAGCACCCAGCCATCAAAAAGGGTTAAATAGAAAGTTTAGGTGTGTCAATAAACTTTATTGCAAGAATGATCAAGACCAAAGGTGCAAAACCTGATTGTGTGTATTGTCAAACAATCAGTCACAAGCAACATACTATTCTGTATATCTGTCCTTAATTAGGTTAACAAACATATATTACTCATGTTAAAGTGTTATAGTGTTAGATTATTGTCCCACCACAAGTAATAAAACAAGACTTTTAACTTACCTTCTCCCCCTCTACCCCCCGTGCACATTATCGCCACAGACGCTGATCCCCATCTTACTGAGATTATCATTACTGAGACTGCAGAGACAGTCTCTTTGCCCTAGAACTAGTACATTCGACTGTAGTGGATCTGGTGCCTTAAGTGTCCCTTTAATTTAATGACATCTGATGAAAAGAATAACTCATTAAATTATTACATTTAGGACTGGCATATTAGGCGTTGTCTGTAGATTGCAATAAAAATTACCTTCTGCCACACTAGTATATCAAATCAGTGCAGTTAAATATTAGAACCGAAGTCTGTACAGAGGACAGAAATCTACATTCCACATTCTCGTGTTTGAAAAACAGAAACAAAATTGCCGTGAAACATACTGATAAACAAATGGTTATCTTCTTTTTTGGTCATTAACAGTAATCAGACTCACAATACTTCCAACTTAAATAACGTCGATAAAGTATGTCATTTTACCTGCTTATCTTGCAGGATATGTTGTAAAAGCTTAAATTTAAAATCCATACAAAAACATTTTCTCAAATGACGAGCTCTATTAATAAAATAGAATGATGTGTCATGTTATATTTGAATGTATGAGTACTGTATGCAATGTGCTATTTTGTCAACCCCTAAATGTAACCTTTTACTCACATAACAAAAACGCCCGTAACATATACTGTGTTGTACAATTCCGTTTACAACCTGAGAGAGAGTTATATTCAAGCAGTAAGGGTGAAAGGTTTGTTACGTTTCATGAGTTACCTTTTCTCTAGTTGGTTAAAATTAAAATTGGTCTGTCATTTTTCTTTTTCCATTCCTCTCCTTATGTATTTTTTCTTATAAGCTTTATTTTTTAGAGTCACAATAAAGCCATCAAAATGCCTCCATCTGTCTTAATGATTATAGACCCCCCTTGCCTTTATTTACATTATTAAACATTTTGATTCCCTCTGCCTATGATGCCTGCTGTTTGCCCTACTTGGGGCTTAATTTTACTGATGGATTGTGGGTAAATTCGATTGGCAACTAAAATAGAACCTTTTGTCAACTTATCTGCTATACGTAGGGCAAAATAGTCCCTGCTTTTCTGTATGTATTTTATGAAAATTAGAGTGTTCAGGAATTTTTTTTAAAAGAGATTCAGACACTGGGAGTTAAATAGAAGCAGATAAGATCGAGTTTCTTTTTAGTGACAGAAGTGCTTTCAGTCATGTGCATCATAAAAATCATCATAAAATATAGACAGAGGACAGAACACTGGTGGGCATGACACTCAGCAAGAGATTGTAGAGAATTGACTAGAAGATTTCAAATTCTTCACCAAAATAGGCACTTTTGGAACACAGGTGAGTTGAAGATTTTTTTAAATTTGGCTACTTTCACCCTAAAGTTTACCATTCACTTGTCAGTCTTTTATAATCCTTGTTATAGTGAATTAAATAATTCAACAACTTGATTAATATAGAAGTGATTTAACTAATGTAATTAGAGGCTGGAAGCAAAGCTCACTAATTTGATATCACTTTGATATGCATAGTAATTTTAGGCTTTGAAATACTAAGGAATAAATATCATGAATTGCGAAATAGACATGAAGATACATAGGTCTCAAAAAAGTCAACATAGATTGTAGTGTGAGGAACATAGACAACCTAGGTGATTATGATCGAAAGGCAGAGCTTCCCACATCAATGACTGGTCTTTATAAATTTATCTTTTTAAAGGGAGACAGCGGAGGACCCTTGGTCTGCCAGGAAGAGGGTCTTTGGTGGCAAGTCGGCATTGTGAGTTGGGGAGAAGGCTGTGGGAGACCAAACCGGCCTGGAGTCTACACTAATCTCACTGTGCTTCTAGACTGGATTTATCACAGACTTCAGGTGAGTCACGGGTTGTCCTCTGTAATAAAACATACAACTTCTTCCATATGGAGAAGTTAAATCTCAATACACTACTGATATGGGATTATACACTTCACAAGACTTACTGGCACTTACCAGTAACCACCCATACATGACAAGCCATCTTCATTCACTGATATGAAGTGAAATCAATCTCAGTCATTGGAAGAAACAAATATTTACTGTTTCGTTGAATGTGTTGTAAACCATAAAATGTTAAATTGGTTGTTCCATGTTTAAAATTGATTATTATTGGTTTGAGAACTAACTAACTTGGGTTTTAAGAAGATCAGTGGTGTACCAAAGACCTTCAATAAACCATGTCTCTCTTTCTCTCTAGACGGACAGCGAGATTCCATAACAAAGAGAGAAGAATACATCGGTACATCCCAAAACAAGACTCAAATAAATATAAAAACAAATATGTTCTCTTTGTTTGTTCAAACATGCATGTAGAGTTCAACACATGGTATTCAGGCAACTTTTCATATATCAGGTGCTCCTGATCTATAAATTCCAGTTTCCAAATAGCTGTGCAACAATGAAAGATGACGGGAATTTGACAAGAAACAATTTTTGCTATAGGTTTTTAGTCCTAGAGTGTTCTCTATTTCTCATGAAGCCAGGTGTAGGGTACAGCTAGCTATGTGAGCCTGGGAGGATTCTTACATTGTAAAATATCTTATATGACTGTGCAGGGCATCACCAACAGCTCTCGGGTAACATGTTCATGTTCATTAACAGGACAGCACAAGGCACAAAAAGTCATCTACAGAGACTTCAAGTGCTTCAAACAGTTTTTTTTTTTTTGCCTTCTTTTGGATCAACAGCAAAAAACAAATGTGAGGAAGGCTGAACTTGATGGACGCAAGTCTCTTTTCAGCTATGTAACTATGTAGAAATGGCATTATGCTTATGACAGAGGAAAATGTTTCCTTACATTAAGAAGACTTCAGATGTGGAATTCTTTGCCACAAGGAGTTGTTTTATAAAACACTGTTGAGATTGTTAAAGGAAAACTACAGGGACAGGAACACAAACATGTATCCCTGAGGCCTCTGGGCCCCTCTTACCGCCTAAATATAGTAAAATCTTACTGTTATTGCAGTCTGCTGCTGCTGGCTCTGCCCCTGATCTGGCTGCTTGGCTGACATCATCAGAAGTGTTGACCTGAGTAAACCTGAGTTGACCATAGGAAATAATTGGATTGACAGAGTTTCAATTCAGAAATAAAGAAACAAATGCTAAAACACCATCAAAGAGAAATGCAATTCAAGCATGTGCTGTCTGTCATTCAGTGTCTGACACCACGTATCGATCTGGTGTTGTGCCGGACGCTGCTCCTTTAAGTATCATGCCTTTTGTATTATTCAGAGCTCACAAACCAATTGGTCGTACATGCGCCAAAACACATATATGTTCTGGGAGCACAGGATTGATGTTAGTCTGTCACAGCTCACTTATACCTAGGTAAACTCTCTACTCATTCCTGTCTGACTGTTTGTAATGTGCCATAACTTGCTGTTATTTAGTCTGATACCGTGTACCCCTGATCCCATACTGTGAGTTCTGTTATTCTTAAGGGACGCTCCACTGTTCATATAATAATAAACTAATTTTAAAAAATCACTGTTTAGTAAATATACCCCACAATGCATTTAATTATTCTTATTAATTTTATTGGGGGTATATCTAAAAACAGCTTGCAAATGCTGCAGATATCTTCTCTGTAGCCTTTGTAAGCCCTCCCCTATCCCCCAGCCCAGGCTTTCTGTGGCTGTCCAATCACAGACTTCTCAATGCAGTTCAATGGTACGTCTTTGCAATGCAGGTGCTCTGGGCAATTGCTGTCTCTTGAGTTTATCTTCGATGAGCAACCAGGAAGTAACAGGACTGGTTGTCTGATTGATAGAGGGGAGGTTAACAAGGTTAAAGGGACAAATACTACTTTAAAGGGATTCTATAGTGTAAGGAATACAAAGTGGTATCTTAAAGCCAGTTTTATGAATGGGGAGTCACTGATTAGATCTCTTCACCTCACACACGAACACACAAACTACGAGGTACTACAGCTGTTTTCCGGACCCAAAATGCGAAGCAGTGGATACATTTCTCCAACCTTGCTTTCCCACTTTCTAGAGGTTGGCTAGAATCCTTCATCGTCTTCACATCACAGGGATCTCCATGATACTCATCACGCCACTTGGCAGAGTCAGCGTGGTTTTCGGACTTACTGGCTCTCTCTCAAGACCATCCGCTGCTCCTTCCATGGTCTCCCCTCCTCCTAATGAACTCACAAGGAGAATCTCATCTGCTGATACTACAGGACAGTGTGGAGCTGGTGGCCTGAAGTCTTTCAGGAGATCTTGGTCAGTTGAGGACCTATCGCAATCGACTAGAGACCTCTAATGGGACTCATGGGCTCAAGGAACTAGACATAGCTACATCTCTGCATGGAACATTTGGAGTGGCGGGTGTTTGCAGTGGAACTACGATGTCGTACAGCACCTGTCACTATAGTTTTACATTTTCATTGTAGCAGACTGCCTGGCACCCCGACTGGGCTCCTTTGCCAACAACATTTCCTAATATCACCAAGTACTATAAGCAACACACCAGACACCATAACCACCGTAGCCCCCCCTTAGCCGCCACAGCTTGGCTTGGGTCTCGCCGTCCCTTCCCACCCTGGACCAACACCTGGATCCAGCTCCCAGTGGGAAGACCTCTATCCCAAGAGAATATAATAATCCAAAGAGCAGTATAGCAATTCCCCCCACACATAGGAAGTAGTCTGTTTAATGGAAGCACAGTCAAAGAATTTATACAAGTTACAAACTCCTCCTCTGTGCCTGAGATATAATTGAGTCAGGAACTGTACTAACTCAATTATCTCCTGGTATAGAAAAACACAAATTTTTCAGACATCCCAAAAGTACCCCAAAACACATGAAAACCCCTCAAATACATCCCCTGATAGCCCCGATTTGGGTAAACAACATATCCAAAAATCACCCAGATCGGTTCAGGGTTTTGCGATTTCTATGGAAGTCATAATTTGACCGACCGTGCACATGGTCCTATGCCCAAAATAGTTCCCTGAAATCAGTGCTAATGGTCGGTCAATTTCAGTAGTTTAAAAACGAACTACCTACAATACGTAGTCATACTGTGGAGCTTGTTCCCCTCATCCAAATGAACGATTTCACTGAGCAGTGCCCTTCTAGGTGTTGTAGAATCTGAACGCAGGCTTTGATTGTCCAGAGGTGTTCGGGAGTTTCCGTGTCTGATTTGAGTTCCATGAACTTGACGACCAAACACTGCTGTCTGCATTCGTGGGAACAAGATGACTGCCACCTTGTGGTTGTTCATATGAACTGTGGCCACCCAGATGAACAATTAGAACACTGAATCGTTAAGAAGTGATGATAGGTCTTAACAAGCTCCCGGGTGGTCCATGGTTCATGTGCCTCTTAACAGGCTTTTAGCAGGACCCATAGTCTTTGGGTAGGAGGCTAGCCAGCAGGCCCCTCCAGGAACATGTGTCAGAGGCATTTCTGCCACATTTATCACACCTTTTTGTCAGGTCATTCATACCGTTCCATCAATGTGATACGATCGGCTATATCGGGAAGCTCACCCTCCACTTCAGGGCATACTGGTTAGTCAGGACCCTTTGGTATATCGCTTATTACGAGGTATCAAACTATTCAGACCCCTAGTCCCGCAATACACTCTGTATGGGATGTAGATGTAGTTCTTCGCTTCATACGGGATTGGCTGGATGATTCTGATCTTTTGCTTCGACAATTCTCGGCAAAGCTCACACTACTTTTGTCTCGTACATTTCTGTCGGGTTTCGGACAGTCGAGCGTTTTTTACGCGAATGGTTTCTTGATATCTCAAGAAGGCTTTTCCTTCACGTTATCACGGCGGACCAAGACGGATCCTACATCCATGTAATATCTGTTTTTTCCGCAGCCTCCTCGTCTTCGTGTAGTGAACACTTTACCTTGTTATGTGGAGGTTACTGCATCTCTTCGGTCTTCACAGTCAGGCCAACTTCATATTCTATTTCTGTCAGACTTCACATGCATCCTTTGCTTTTCAGGCACAGCATTAAAAATGCAAAATATGAAACCTCCTGTCAAGTTGTAAAATTGTAGATAAAGCGTATGTAGTGTACCTATAATCTTAATTTTAATAATGACAGGAGGGGACTATTTTCCCACCCTTCTTTTTCCCCTCTCTGTTTGTATGTTTAATTGTTTTTTTACTTCAATAAAGATTTGCATACATCGTGGTTGTGTTTATTTGGGTACCATGTGATTTGATGTATATCACACATATTGAGATCTCTGATTAATTTATTTGTTTAGCTTACTTGTTACATACAGTTGGTATATATTAATGTATATATGACATACAGTTCATTTCAAAGTCCCTTCCACGTCTTTCTGTTTCTTTTCAGTTTGATTCACCTTCATGGATCAATACATGGTGTAGTCTCTACGCCCTCCGACAATCATCCATTCGGAATTTGGATCGTTCACAGTTCGAATTTTCATTGTTGCTATTTATTGAAGTTTAACCCCTTAAGGACCAAACTTCTGGAATAAAAGGGAATCATGACGTCACACATATCATGTGTCCTTAAGGGGTTAAAGATGTATTTCTTGTTTTTTCACATCAAAGAAAGAGGAAGTGTGCAAGGGGGAGGGGCCTTTTTTACCCTCTAACAATATTTTTTTTACTAAACTTTATTGTTAAATCTGTGCTGGTGGAGTTTCGTAAAGCGAGCTTGATGCAAAATATTCACCTCCTGTCATTAAAATTAAGATTATAGGTACACTACGTTCAGTGGCGGATCCAGAGCCTGATCTCGGGAGGGGCACTTGTAGATTATTTAAATAAATAATCCAGGCACAATAACCACTACAGCTCAGTGTAGTAGTTATGGTGTCAGTAGTGCCAGGATTCCACCCCAGAGTAAGTAGTCATACCGTTTAAGAACAGTTTGACAACTTACCTGGGGTCTGCTGGGATATAGGGTATAGGAGCAGTGGTGTGTGTTAAGGGTGAAGTGTGTGAGTGCGGCAGTGTATGTCAGGGACAGTGTTTGTGGGGCAGTGTGTGTATGGGGACAGTGTTTGTGGGGCAGTGTGTGCGTATGGGGTGTACAGTGTTTGTGGGGCAGTGTGTGTATGTAGTGTGTGTATGGGGACAGTGTGTGGGGCAGTGTGTGTATGGGGACAGTGTTTGTGGGCAGTGTGTGTATGGGGTGTCAGTATGTATGGGGACAGTGTTTGTGGGACAGTGTGTGTATGGGGACAGTGTGTGTGTGGGGCAGTGTGTGTATGGGGACAGTGTTTGTGGGGCAGTGTGTGTATGGGGGCAGTATGCGTATGGGGACAGTGTTTGTGGGGCAGTGTGTGTATGGGGACAGTGTGTGTATGGGGACAGTGTGTGTGTATGGGGACAGTGTGTGTATGGGGCAGTGTGTGTATGGGACAGTGTTTGTGGGGCAGTGTGTGTATGGGGATAGTGTTTGTGGGGCAGTGTGTGTATGGGGGGTGCAGTGTGTGTGGGGACAGTGTGTGTGGGGACAGTGTGTGTGGGGCAGTGTGTGTATGGGGGGCAGTGTGTGTATGGGGACAGTGTTTGTGGGGCAGTGTGTGTATGGGGACAGTGTTTGTGGGGCAGTGTGTGTATGGGGGCAATGTACGTATGGGGACAGTGTTTGTGGGGCAGTGTGTGTGAGTGTGTGTATGGGACAGTGTGTGTGGGTGTGTGTATGGGGGCAGTGTGTAATGGGGCAGTGTGTGTAATGGGCAGTGTATGTAATGGGGGGCAGTGTGTGTAATGGGGGGGCAGTGTGTGTAATGGGGGGCAGTGTGTGTAATGGGGGGGGGCAGTGTGTGTAATGGGGGGCAGTGTGTGGTATGGGGGGCAGTGTGTGTATGGGGGCGGGGAAGGAGGCTTTTAAATAATATTTTTTATTTTTTTATTTAATAAAATAAATATCCTATGTCCCCCCTCCCTTCTTACCTTTACTGGGGAGGAGGGGGGACATATTTCGATCCCTGGTGGTCCCAGTGGTGATTCCCTGGTGGTCAGGTGGTGAGAGTGAACTCTAGCCCGCGCTCCCGGGCTAGAGTTCACTCTCGCGAGATTTGGAGCGTTGCCGTGGTAACCGCGGCAACGCTCCAAATCTCGATCGAGGAGGACCCGGAGGAGCTGCAGACTGAGCTCCGGGTCCTCCCTCTCACTCCCTCCCTCCGCCGCCGACTGTCAGCACGGTGCCTGCGGACCGGGGAGGGAGATCTCTGATCTTCCTCCCCGGTCCGCAGGCACATTGCACGGCAGGCAGGGGAGGGAGACCGGCGGATTTCTCGGGGGGGGCAATTGCCCCGTTGCCCCCCCCTGGATCCGCCAATGACTACGTTAGCATAATCTACAATTGCAATTGAGGCTCTCAAGCCTAGCTCTCTTGATTTAACCCAGGACTACAGGGATCGTACAACCAGTCAACAGGTCCTGTCACTGGGATCCCTAAAAATCCACACAGTACACCCAGTTCCAAAATGGAAATAACATACAATACTTTATTTTAATTCAGGACTAGCCAATATGGGCATTACATAAAGCTTGTTGTGACAAACATAATAGAATTCAAATAATTATTATTATTATTGCCAACAGATTCCGTAGCGCTTTACAATATGATAAGAAGGGGGATTTAACTATAAATAGGACAATTACAAGAAAAACGTACAGGAACGATAGGTTGAAGAGGACCCTGCTCAAACGAGCTTACCGTCTATAGGAAGTGGGGTATAAAACACATTAGGACAGGAATTATGTCACAAAACATACAGGAAGTTATAATAGCATAATAACATATTTATAAAGGGATGAGGGAGACAATAACCAGCACTAAATACCTCTCTTGAATGCAGAATTTGCAATATGCAAATCTACCTGAATATGCAAATTAACAAGTCTTGCTATTCAGATAGTGCATATTGCTGTTGCTACCAACAGGCAACACAGCCAAATCCACCTAGTTGGTAGCAAGCAGGACAGGAGAGCACAGAAAACATATAGCAATAAATCAACAATACACGCCCTGCACCTGTTATGGGCAAAGGGTGACTTAGACATAGGCATAGTCCAGGGTCCAAAAAAATACACATAAAGTGTCTGTGTTAAACCCCAGGTGACGGTGACTACCGTTACAGTCCCCGACATGCTAGAGCCTGCATTAGCACCCGCTGCTGTCAGGATCCCATTATAAAAACAATAAAAACTGAAAAAATAGGGAAGAGAAAGAGGTCACGTTCAACTAAAAAAAAACAAGAAGTAATCAAGCACATTGAAAAAGAAATAAAACCTCAGTGATTAATGAAACCAATAGATGGTAATATGTGTATTACACGTTGGTTCAGACCAGACAGGAAACAATGTAATCAAAGTGAAACTGAAAGCTCCATTAACTGTGTATTAGCAAAAAAACATAAAAATACAAAAAAGAAAAAGTAAAAAACAGGTGCAATAACTGGTGTTATATAGTAAAACATTATTAAGGAACAGCTCACATAAACAAAACATAGAGTTTTAAGTTTTGCAAGGCTACCTAAAAATCACTGATCTTAGCAAACCTAGGCACCTATAGTGGGTGGGTGGGGTGCTCAATCCAAAAGGTATTTAGTTATTAGTATGTATAAAATATTTTACCAGGAAGGATACATTGAGATTCCTCTCGTTTTCATGTATGACCTGGGTCCACAAACACTGCATTGTTACAATAGGGTACAATATAATACTCTGGATTCCAAAAAAGGGGAATTATGGGCACACCTAAAACATGCATTTCTTAGTAGTGGTTATGCCGTAAAGACCAAAATATAAACGAAATACAGAAAAGCACAAATACAAAATGTATTTTTTAAAAAGGATACTTAAAATCAGTATTCAGTTACACCATGTGGCAATATGGTAAGGAAACGAACCTTCCACTGCGAGCAGGACAACCGGATTCTAACCAAGATGTCATAATCGGGGGTCAAAAACCCCTGAATATGACAGATCCACTGTAGAGTACGTTTGCAGGTTACTCTAGTTGAGCATGGCCCACACTGCCGCAGTGTGCGATCCTCCTGCAGATGGTGACCCAGATCACATGCTCGTTACTTATCCTAGCTTTCAAGTTATTGTTACTCGAAACTAATTTTATGGCAAGACAGGAGGCTTCATATTTGCTTTAACCTTCTTTACTGAACCTCCCAGCAGCAAAGAAATAGTTAAACATATAGAGAAAAAATCAACCAATCAGGACACATATTAGAACATAACAGTCTGTCAGGCTCCTCCCAAATCCTCTTTCTTTGCTGCTTGCCTCCCAGGTGAGTCTATTCCAATTATAGCTCTCTAATATATATATTATTGACCTACCTTATATTGTTTTTTTCCATATATTTTTTGACTCCTTTAATTAACTTTCCCTGTCTCTTTTATTTCCATGAGGTAATGGTGTGTTTATTTTATCTGTGCCCTTTACCACATAAACCTTTTCACAGGTCAGCCCACTATTCAGTCCCTTCCCTGTGCTTTTTATTTATGACTGACTGGGTTTTTTTGTAGTAAAACCTTAATAACCTTTTCCTTGGTGAAATTATCTTCAGACCGCGCCACTGCTGTGGCTGCGGTCCGTTTTAATCACGCCCGCAATCTATTTCCGTACCGCCCGTGAACCCCACTTGGTCCCCTTAAAGGTGACTGCATATTATCTGGGTGAACCCCAATAAGACAGCCCCTGCTTTTACTTGTTTTGTGTAAAGTTTGTTAATATATATAATAAAAAAAATAAAAAAAATAATTTATATAAAAGTTGTTTAATATACCTTTTGGTATACTGATTCTGTGGTGAACCCACTACTATTTTACTGGTCACCATGTCGGACCAACCAGAACCTGCAATGTCAGCAGAATTAAAAGCCTGGCTTCAATCTGCAATTGCAGACTCTATCCCCAAAGCCTTGGCAGCATTTCGTGACCAGACAGCCACTACTGCCACCATCTCGCAATTGTCAGACTCTGATGATTCCAGGGTCTCTGACCATGACGAAGCCCCACGTAAACGCCCATGGAAGGGTAACAGTGCTTCTGCTGGCAAAGGCAAAGCCCCAGCAAAGACAGCTAAATTGTCTCATGCCAAACGCACTTTGACCTCAGAATCTGACCTCTTAAAGGACTCAACCTCTGGCTATCACCTACGAGTGATAGACGAATACAATGCGTATCCAGAGGAGGATCTCCCAGGTGACCCTTCCCCTTCTGAGACTTTCCTCCTACCCCAAACCCAGTCCTTTCAGGACACTGACCCTATGTCCACTACTAATTTAGACAATACTAAGGACGATATCCTACTGGATACCAATGGTTGTCCTCTATTTGACCCACGCTGCATCAGACACCCTCGTTCAGCGGAATGGACACCCCATGATCACATTGCAAAATATTGCAGATTATGGCTTCGTAAACCCTTAGAAAAGGAGATTAGGGCCAAATTAAGATCAGAATGTCCATGGCCTATGATCCCTGATAAGGTGGCTGTCACCCCTGAACTTGACCCACTCCTGGTCACTTTTCTAACTAAGATGGGTAAAGATCCCCGCAAGGGAATCGAAGTTGGCTTAAAAGCCACCCAGGACAAGCTGATGGATATAGCAGGCCCGCTTATCCAGATTTTTATAATTGCTGATGAGACGCTAGCAGGAGGCAATTTTGACGCACACATGGTGCGTGAATGGGCACAAAGAGCGTTATGCCTGTTAGGCAACGCCAATGTAGCTATTTCCGTTGAACGGCGTAAAGCCGTGTTATATAAAATTGATGCCAAATTGGCAGAACTAGGCACCAAAGAACTTGGTCCAGAGGCTAACGGACTATTATTTGGGGACAGGTTCATACGAGACCTGAATAAACACGTATCCGTGTTTACCTCCCTTAACAAGGCACAATGGAACCTTCGCAGGGTGTTCAGACCCCAGCGTTTTTCCGGGAGAGCTGGTCGCTATAGGGGCCGAACGACTGGCAGAGCTGCCTTCACAGGCTACAGGCCTCAACCAGCAGACTCATGGAATTCGGGCAATACCCGTTTCTACCACAAGCAGTTCTTTCCCTCTAGACGTTCCATCAGAGGACGTGGATATGCTTCCCTCCGGGGCCGCACTGCTTCAGGTAATCGACTTTCCTTATTCTCAAGTTCCTATTGCAGGTCGGCTAACCCTTTTTTTCCAACAGTGGTCTCTATTAACTCAGGATCCATGGATCCTTCAAACTGTATCTGGTTTCCATATAGATTTTGCAAACGACCCTCTACAAGAGTTCCCCCCTCCACCTCTGCACATGTCTCAAGAGGACAATGCGACTTTGGAGGCCGCGCTAAACGACCTTGTCGCCAAGGGCGCTATAGAACGTTCTCGGTCCCCTCACAGATTCATAAGCAACATATTTCTGGTCCGAAAACAGTCAGGGGACTTTCGACCAGTTATCAACCTGAAAGACCTAAACACTTTTATTGTTTACCAACATTTCAAAATGGAGGGTATCCACCTCCTTCGAGACCTACTCTGCGAGGGAGACTGGTTCTCCCGTTTAGACTTGACAGATGCTTACCTCACGGTTCCTATAACACCGGCCCATCGCTGTTTCCTACAGTTCAGATGGCATCAAGACTTATGGCAGTTCACATGCCTTCCCTTCGGACTCTGTTCCGCACCCTGGTGTTTCACCAAGCTGATGAAACCGGTCATGGCCTTGCTACGCTCCCAAGGGATTCGCTCCATCATATATCTGGACGATATCCTCCTTATGGCTCGGGACCCAGGCACTCTACGCCTCCATACAGACATGACCACAGCTCTGTTACAAAACTTGGGGTTCGTGATCAATGTCCAAAAATCCATCCTCACCCCATCTCAGGTGGTTCAGTTCCTGGGATTCCAAATACATTCAGTTTTGGCTATCCTACAACTCCCTTCAGTAAAGATCAAGAACATCAAAAAAGACATCAGAAAAATTCTAGCCTCTTCGACTATCCGCCTTCGCGACTTAGCTCGCATAATCGGACTACTCTCCGCCTCAATTCAGGCGATCTTCCCAGCTCCTTTACATTACCGAGCAATGCAACGTCTGAAGACACGCTCGTTACGTCACTCTGCATCTTGCGATCAACAGATCTCCTTGACAGACGAAGTCCGACTCGAATTGAACTGGTGGCTACACCATATGGAAGCATGGAATGGGAGAGCGATCTTTGGATCACAGCCAGATTACATCCTAGAATCAGATGCCAGTCTTCAAGGCTGGGGTGCATCATGCGCAAATCTCTCTACCGGAGGTCCTTGGTCCCCATCAGAACGGGCATTGCACATCAATTGCCTCGAGTTGATTGCCGGGTCCTTTGCGATTCGCAGTTTCGCAAAGGACTCCTACAATTGTTCCCTAGTACGGAGAATGGACAACATCTCAGCTGTTCAATACGTGAATCGTTTAGCGGGATCCCGTTCCAAAATGCTCTCAGACCTCACAAAAGAACTATACCAATTTTGTCTGGACAGGAACATCTCCCTGCGAGCGGAGTATCTACCGGGTTCCGACAACTTAGCCGCAGATTGGTTCTCTCGACACTGGAGAGACTCCAGCGACTGGCAATTGGACCCACACGTTTTTTACTGTCTCCATCTTCTTCGGGGTCCATTCAATATCGACCTATTTGCATCTCGTCTGAACCGACAGACGGACACTTTTTTCAGTTGGTTGCCGGATCCGACCTCTCTGGCAGTAGTTGCCTTCCTTCAATCTTGGCCAATGACCGGCGCTTATGCCTTCCCTCCGTTCTCCATGATCCTTCGCACTCTGCATCATCTCAGGACTCAGGGGGCCACAATAACACTGCTGACCCCTTTGTGGCATACCCAGCCATGGTTCCCCAATCTCTTGGAGATGTCGGTGAATTATCCACTACTGCTACCTGCCACGCACGATCTTCTCAAAGATCCCGCAGGCAATTTTCACCCTCTTACGTTGCAGGGTCATCTCCAGCTAGTGGCCTGGACTGTTTCAGGGGATCCTGGAATGCCGCAGGACTTTCGGAGACTGCTAGAGCACTCTTATGGGACTCATGGGCCCCCGGGACTAGACGCTCTTACCTCTCAGCCTGGCGAGTTTGGCATCGCTGGTGCTTGGAAAGGTGTATTGATCCCGTTTCAGCTTCTTTGATTAACGTCATGAACTTTCTGTCCTCTCTTTTTGATCAAGGTAAATCCTACAGATCCATTAATGTGTTTCGTTCAGCAATTACGGCAGCTCATGGCCCCATTGATAATACAGCAATAGGTAAACACCCCTCCATCTGTAGACTGTTGCGTGGCATTCGTCTTGCTCGACCTCCTGTCCCAAAATATTCTCATTTTTGGGATATTGCTCTTGTTTTGTCCTTCCTAGAGACTTGGCCACCCAATGAAGCACTCTCTTTACGACAACTGTCGTAGCTTTTCTCCTCTGCTTGGTTTCTTTTAGGAGAGTCTCTGATATTCAGGCATTTGACTTTCACGCTATTGAATTCACGCCCCAAGGTGTATGTTTCAACATTTCTCGCCGCACTAAAACTAATTCCTTAACGATTACTTACCTTTATTTTTCCGACAGACCATCGCTTTGCGTTGCTCGTTGTGTCCAACACTACGTCGCCTCTACATCACCTCTACGTCCCCCTACGGGCCCCCTGTTTATCTCATATGTGCGACCACACAAGCCAGTGTCTTGTCCCACGATTGCCCGCCGGATTAAATGGCTTCTAGATTCAGCGGGCATAGATTCATCTTTTGGCGCTCATTCTGTCAGAGGCACTGCTGCCTCTTCCGCCTTTATAGCTGGGGGATCCCTTGCAGACATCCTAAAATGCGCTCATTGGTCTAGAGAATCTACCTTCCGTACCTTCTATTTTCGACAATCGTCCCATGCTTCTTTTTCTTTGGTTTCCACGCTTTAAAACAGCAAATATGAAGCGTCCTGTCTTGCCATAAAATTCGGGATTATTCTAGCGTTAGTGACTGAATAATCTAAATTTTATTAAAGACAGGAGGCGAATATTTTCCCACCCTATTGCTCTCCCACCCAGATTTTTTTCAGATCACATGTACTCTTAAAATTTTTTCTAGGTTTCTTGTGAGACTTTATATTTATCTGACTGTTTTTCTTGTTTGCTCTGTTTAGGCGCTTATCAATCTGCCTGGTTCTGATTATTTTTAAATTTGCAATAGTTATACTCGTAATATCCAGGGGGTAGATCTGTAAATGTAGGTATCTTGCGGACACCCAGTCCAGGTGACCATACTTTCACGATCTTTCTCTGTCTTTTAGTGTGAAGTTTCTCTACATGAGCCACGAAGACTACGTTCTTTTGGTCTCTAGTATCGGCTGCGTTCTGGTTTACATGGTTGATGGATTACTCAAGTTTACACGGTTGACTACACTTATGATCGGCTGCATCAGAAAGAGGATTTGGGAGGAGCCTGACAGACTGTTATGTTCTAATATGTGTCCTGATTGGTTGATTTTTTTCTCTATATGTTTAACTATTTCTTTGCTGCTGGGAGGTTCAGTAAAGAAGGTTAAAGCAAATATTCGCCTCCTGTCTTTAATAAAATTTAGATTATTCAGTCACTAACGCTAGAATAATCCCGAATTTAATTTAAAAGAACTCGGTAGTCAAGGAGTTAATTGGTCATGTCTGCATCATTGTAGCAGAGGGAAAATGCTGAATCATGTTACATGGACAGAAAATACAGAGTGCGTGCAAGCTTTCCGCGTTACAAGAACACACAGTGCTATATATGACTTGCAGCAATTCCTGTTAGGGACAGACAGCTTCCGAATGTTTTGCAGGGAGTTTCCACACTAGCTAACAGACACACACATTTACTGACAGAGACACACTCAGTGACAGACATGCATTCACAGTCACTTACAAAACATACACTTTCACTGACAAACACACACTCACTAACAGACATCAAATACACTCAGTAACAGACACACTCACTAGCAGACACACACCCAATAACAGACACACTCACTGACACACACACTAACACACACACTAACACTAACACACAAACACTAACAGACACATACACACGTAACATTAACACACAAACACACACTAACAGACACACAAACACACACACACTAACAGACACACACACACACACACATTTTTTAAAAAAAATTTTAATCCCCCCAGCCTCCTTACCTTTTGGAGTGCTGGGGGATTCCCTGGGGTCCAGTGGTGCTGCTTGGTGGGCGGGCTGGGTGGCCGGCGCGCGAGGGTGCACTCTCCTCTGTGCGCTTCCTCTTCAGCTCCCTCGCGCGCCTCATAGGGATGCCGGCGCCGGCTCCGGTATCAGTGCGGTGCGCGAGGGAGCTGAAGAGGAAGCGCACAGAGGAGAGTGCTCCTCGCGCGCCGGCCACCCAGACAGCCCACCCGCCCCAATCAGCAGGAGAAGAGGCTGGCCCTGTGGGTACATACCAGGTCGCAGGGGCGGCCGGGCCCCCTGGTGGGCCGGGCCCGGTCGCAACCGCGACCCCTGCGACCCTGGTATGTACGCAACTGCTTGGTGGCTGTGGTAACTGTGTCTTATGATAAATGCTGCTTTAAGTTTGCAGTTTTTATGTAGGGGTCATGGTCTGTAAATGTTTTACATTGGAAAATTGTTGGGCTTTAATGTCTTAAGGTGTGTTTGACTCTGACCCCTTATTTACAATTTTATTTTTAAACAATTATCATAAATAAAAAGCTGTGATATTTTCCCAAGAAATATCGGTGTCATTGTTTCATTAGGGGGTGGTCTTGCGCATGTCATGTTTGTGTCTCTGAGTGGACTATCTGATCAGCCACAACATTACTGGGACCCTATAGTCACCAGAACAACTACAGCTTATTGAATTTGTTCTGGTGAGTATAATGGCTCCCTTCAGGCATTTTAATGCAAACACTGTCTTTTCAGAGAAAAGGCAGTGTTTACATTGCCCCTAGGGACACCTCCAAGTGGCCACTCCTTAGATGGCCAGTGGAGGTGCTTCCTGGCTCAGTGCTGCACAGTAAGCAGCCCTGCCGTTCAGCGTCCCCACGCTCTGCATTGGATTGCTGAATTTTCCTCATAGAGATGCATTGATTCAGTGCATCTCTATGAGGAGGTGATGGTTGGCCAAAACAGTGTTTGGCCCCGCCCCCTTGCCAATTTTAGCCAATCCAATGCTTTCCCTATGGGAAAGCATTGGATTGGCAAAAAATCGGCAATTTTGATGATGTCACCAAGGGGGCAGGACCAGCACCGGCGGACCCTTGGAGAGCTGGAAATAAGGTGAGCTTTAACCCATTCTGAGGGGGCTAGGGGGGTTTAGACTGGAAGAAAGAAGATTTTGTCTAAGGCAAAGAAAAGGTTTTTTTACTGTAAGAACAATAAGGATGTGGCCTCTGCCTTAAGAAGTGGTTTTATCAGAGTCCATACAGATGTTCAAACAGCTACTAGATGCATACTTGCAAAAACAGAATATTCAAGGATATAATCTTTCAATGTAGGGTAATAACTGCTTGATCCAAGGATAAATCTGACTGCCATTCTGGGGTCAAGAAGGAATTTTTTTCCTAGCTTGTTGCAAAATTGTGCTTCAAACTGTTTTTTTTTGCCTTCTTTTGGATCCACAGCAAAAATCTAATGTGAGGAAGGCTGAATTTGATGGACGCAAGTCTCTTTTCAGCTATGTAACTATGAAACTATGAAATATTAGACTTTTTAATGAATTTACTTAATCTAATATGAAAAACTTTCCTTCTCCCTTCTCTTTTAGTGCCCCCCGCTTAATGTTCCTCTCTCCCCCCTCTAGTGTTCCTCTCCCCTCCCTATTTTTAGTGTTCTTTCCTCCCTCCTCCCCAGTCCCATAGTGTTCTTTCCCCCTCCTCCCCAGTCCAATAGTGATCCCCCCAGTCCTATAGTGTTCTTTTCTCCTCCCTTCCCTGTCCCATTGTTATTTTCTCCCAGTCCCATTGTTATTTTCCCCCTGTCCCAAGTGCAGTATTCTTGACTTTTCATTTTATCATTACTATCTTTTATTGTGATTTATAATCATCTGAATTGTTAATGCAAGCATGTCTGTTAAACCATGCACTACAAAAAATAAAACCTTTTTTTTTTTAAATTAGGCAAATTTGACCCATTTTGCCCGAAAATTTCGGCAGCCGAAATTTCGGTGCATCCCTAGTTCTGACACCTTTTGTTCCCCACGTGCATTTATGAGCCTTGGGCGCCCATGATCCTGGCACATTTCACCGGTTGTCCTTCCTTACATCACTTTTAGTAAGTACTAACCACTGCATACCGGAACAAGCCCACAAGACTTGCCGTTTTGGAGAAACTCTGACTCATTAATCTAGCCGTCACTATTTAGCTCTTGTCAAAGTCACTCTTTTCACTTGCCCATTTTTCTTGCTTACAACACATGAAATTCAAGTATTGACTTTTCACTTGCTATCTAATATATCCCAACCCTTGACATGTGCCATTGTGACTATATAATCAATGTGACTCACTTCACCTGTGAGTGGTTTTTCATGTTGTGGCTGATCAGTGTATAATGGAGCTCCACAACAAAAATACTCACAGTTATGTATATTTAAACTACAGTATGTACATTCAGAATTCAGTATGTGTGAATAAGATACATTGTGTTCTAAATTACATTTTAGTTGCATACATTTCTGGCGACTTTACCCAGCTACACCCCTATCCACACACCTAAAATTAGAGTGATCCTCTTTGTCAATTAGAAATGTTGGGATGTATTTGTCTGGCCCAGCATGGAATTGTAAGTGTTAACCATAGAATACTGCATTCTGCTAATGTAACAGTAACACACACAGGAATGTGTTTGAAATGCGATGGGTGTGAGCAGTGTACGTGTGTCTCAGCACATTAGTCGTGTGTTCCACTTCCTGTTTCTGTTCTGTCTGTTTTAATACCCATATTGTATGCTCGGACGGGAGGCCAGTACATATATTTACTAATTATTTCCCGGTGTGGAGGCATACCGATGCACGGCACAACATGGAGTCGACATGGAGTTAAACAGCCATATAAAGCAATATTAGCTGATGTATCCTTCAGCTTAGTATCTTATCTACAGACTTTGTCAGTATTTCCTGTGAGATTACTGTTCGATACCTGGAGAAATTAAACAATTCACTATTATTGATGTGCAGTTTTCAGACGGTATATTTGTTATTATTAATCTTAAAGAAATTTCAATGCAAAAAATCAAAACACTACTTACTTCCAGGATAAGAAGTCAAACCATTTGCAAACAGTTTGACAATCAACCTTGGGTCCAACAGGCACAAGTCACAGCTTCCAAGAGAGGTGGAAGCTTCTACACAGAGTGTCCGTCTGATCTTTCAAGTTAAGCCGAGCAGAGCAGGCCCATTGATAGATGAGCCCTAAGTGAGTTAAAGTCCTAAACTACCGGCTTAGCTCAATGCAGAGTTTCCTCGAGTAGGACTGGAGCCTGATGGAGCCTGGTAAGTTGTTAAAAACGCTGTAGTACTTATGGTGCCAGGAAATCCCTGGTGCTCTCCCAGGTTTCGTAGTCAAACCAGTTCAAGGAACATTCCAAACATCTAAAACGCTAGAGCTTTTTTCATGTTACATAAAATTAATTTCAGTAGAAATTGTCACTTTAATAAATTAACTTTGTTTCATCCCTCTGGCTGTCAATTGGGCAACCGGTCCTGTTACTTCCTGGTTAGGTTAGCTCAGTGGAGCTTGACATTATTGCACAGTCGTTATTCGGCATGTGCCAACCATACTTTAATAACACGCAGACACCGAAAATTCTGTTGGAGTATAAAGTCCACAGCTTTATTAATTAATATCAATATATAAATTAACAATTTAGGGTCATTGTCAACAGTACTCCTTCGTTAGGCTCTTTTCCTATATCATACCCCCTACAATGACCCTACCAAAACAAACATTAGCATAACCAATAATACATACACATAACTCAACGGCCTACCAAGAGGCCCCACCTCCATTTGTCTAACTGCAGGGGTGTACCCAGACACCACTACACCCCTTGGTTCGTAGCCACCGACGGGCTCGAACCTACCTCCATACTTTTGAATTCCGGCCTACTCCAGCCTAGACCTTGGCCTACCAATTTCTTAACCCACCAAAATTCCAGTTTAACCAAGACCTTTTCCCGCCGCTGTGACCAAGCGGGAACTACTACTAACTCATAGGGTGGGTGGGAGGGACAATTTACAGGTAAGAAAGGCTCAAGTTAGAATGAACTTACCCTAAAATGGCCGCTATTTAAACTTCCCTTCTAACCCACGCCCCCCAGCACAATCACAGGACAGCCTCTTGACCTGAACTTCACCCTGCCTACTCCTGGCTCTGTCAAGGCCCACTCCTCCCTGCGTTGCTCCGTGGTTTCATGACATTATTGCACAGTCGTTATTCGGCATGTGCCAACCATACTTTAATAACACGCAGACACCGAAAATTCTGTTGGAGTATAAAGTCCACAGCTTTATTAATTAATATCAATATATAAATTAACAATTTAGGGTCATTGTCAACAGTACTCCTTCGTTAGGCTCTCTTCCTATATCATACCCCTGACAATGACCCTACCAAAACAAACATTAGCATAACCAATAATACATACACGTAACTCAACGGCCTACCAAGAGGCCCCACCTCCATTTGTCTAACTGCAGGGGTGTACCCAGACACCCCTACACCCCTTGGTTCGTAGCCACCGACGGGCTCGAACCTACCTCCATACTTTTGACTTCCGGCCTACTCCAGCCTAGACCTTGGCCTACCAATTTCTTAACCCACCAAAATTCCAGTTTAACCAAGACCTTTTCCGCCACAGCACTTGCCTTGACCCCTTAAGGACATGTGCGACCCCCACCACACAAAAACAGGGCTTGCGCTATCCCGTCTTGCAAACCTAAATTAAAAAGGTCATAACCAACATCCGATAAGTGCACCCCGTCATCACGAAAGTAACCCGGTAATCTCTCCTCCAACTCCCGATGCCTCACCACCACGCCTCCTAACCTTTGAATGAACACCGCCATGGTCCTGTTCACTTTACCCCGACATCGAGAAACTGCCTTCTCATCCCTGGCGTATCTCCAGCATAAACGAGGTACCATCTCCGACCATACCACTTTCACGCCAGGGACAAGCCCCCTTAGTCTGTCAACGTCCTGCTTCATACACTTAACCAGTTCACGTTGGGGGACCAGACCCAAGTCGTTTCCCCCCCCCGTGAATTACCACCACGTTCGGCAAGGGCTCCTCCGCTACCTTCCGAAACAATACCGTAATAATGTGCTGCCAGTCAAACCCCCGATAACCGAACCAGAATAACGCCACCCGATCCTCAGGAAAGCCCAGCTGTGTTCCATGTCTTCTAACTGCGGCCCTCCTCCTTGCCCAATGGATATACGAATGGCCAATTATCCACACCGTCCAACCTAAAATAAAACATAACATTGAGGAAACATCACCAGCACATCCCAAACACCCACAATCAACCACCCCTTCAAACCAGCCTATCTGGCCGTACGTAAGAGCGAAACCTGAGAGATTCCCATCTCCCAATTCGTCTAATCCGCTCATCCCCTAAACCCAAGCGAGCCGCTTCGGTCGCCGCGCCTATTCGGAATGAATGTGTTCCAAACTGCATGGGCTCCAGACCCAACTTCTGTAATCCCAAACGGAAAACCTGCACAAATTGGAAGCGCGACAGTGCCGTGCCGTCGGCATGTATGAAGAAACAACCGCTCCCTATCGGGCGTAGTTCCAAAAACCCGGCCCCACTTGCCACCGGACACAACCCCGACCCTGGTAAACCAAACAACGTGACCATGGAACCTTTACCAAATACGTCCGTCTTTGATTGAATCAGGTGGATCAATACCCTGTCCCTACTAACCGTCACATCTTCCAACCTAAGCCCACCAACCCCTCTCTTGTTAGCACTAAGCAACTCACCAATCCGAAACGCCCCAAAAAAGGCCCACGAAAAAGCCACCGTAAATAACGCCACTTCAAACACAGAAAAACATATCTCAGGTAGTTTGTTCACTAACCCCTGTAACACTGTGAAGGAGACTGGTCTTCTCGTATCCTTCGTCTTCTTACCTTTCCTGTATCCCCGAACCGCTTGCCTCACTATAAAATGCTTCGTCACATCTTCCCATCCATTAAACTTAAACAAAAACGCCAACGCTGACATGTACCTATCAACCATCGATGGCGACGCTTGCTTTGCGAACAACCGGCATAGGATCCATAACAGTATGTCCAGCCGATTGCTCCCCGGGCCCATCACCCCTACCTGCTGCATCGTGTCTTCCCACACTTGCCAGACCTTAACATAGGAGAACCAAGTTCCAGGCGCCAGAGACTTCTTTATGTACTCCCCAAGCAAGACGTCCCGAGCTCCCACATCTCCGCCGGACAGGCTTGACCCTCCTTTTCCGCCTCCGGCGCCGCCTCCCGAAAACGCTCCCACTGTAGGCGAGACAGCGCGTCAGCGACAACATTGGTAAGCCCCGGTATATGCCGAGCGCGAAACACAATATTAAAAGACATGCACAAGAGAACCAATTGCCTCAACAACCGTACCACTGGCCATGAAGAAGCCGATAATCCGTTGATAGCCTGCACCACTGCCATGTTATCCGAATTGAACACCACCCTCTTATTGGCTAACTCCGGACCCCATAACGCCACTGCCACCACAACCGGGAAAAACTCCAAAAAGGCCAAGTTCCTAATCAAGGGGCTCGCTTTCCATGCCTCCGGCCACCCCTCCGCGCACCATTTACCCGCTAGGTACGCCCCAAAACCGATGCTGCCTGATGCATCCGTAAACAAACCCACGGCCGTGGAGGTTCCCAACGGCTCCCGAAAAAACACTTTCCCGTTAAACTCCCTCAAAAACCTAGCCCATACCTCCAAGTCCTCTCTCATGTCCACTGACACCCTAATATAATGCGACGGTTTTCTCACCCCGCTTGTCGCCCGCGCCAATCGTCTGCAAAAGACCCTCCCCATAGGGATCACTCGGCACGCAAAATTCAGGCTCCCTATCAACGATTGAAGTTCACGCAAGGTGACCTTCCTCGCCCTACCAACCGTGTCCACTAGCCGCTGAAGGGCATGTAATTTGTCCCCGGGCAACCTGCACTCCCTCCGTACCGAGTCGATCTCCAAACCCAGGAAGCTGAGGCACGTAGTGGGCCCCACCGTTTTGTCCTCTGCTAACGGCACCCCAAATGTGTGCGCCACCCACTGAAAGGTCCTCAACACCTGGCTACAGCGCTCCGTGCGTGGTGGGCCAACGCATAAGAAATCGTCAAGGTAGTGCACCACAGCACCCCAGCCGATTCCCGTCGTACGACCCACTCCAAAAAGGTGCTAAACCTCTCGAAGTAAGCACACGAGATGGCACAACCCATAGGCAAGCATAAGTCCACAAAATACCCCCCATCGAAATAGCACCCCAATAAGTGATGACAATCCGGGTGTATGGGAAGCAGCCGGAAAGCTGCCTCCACATCCAATTTCGCCATTAGAGCCCCTTGTCCCGCTCTCCTAACCAACTCGACAGCCTTGTCAAATGATGTGTAGGAAACAGAACACAGGGCCTCGTCGATATCATCATTAACCGATGTACCTTGTGGGTACGATAAATGATGGATCATACGAAATTTACCCGCCTCCTTCTTGGGGACTACCCCAAGTGGAGACACCCGCAAACCAACCAACGGCGGGGAAGCGAATGGTCCCGCCATCCTCCCTAATTGCACTTCCTTACATAACTTTTCCCGAGCTATGCTCGGATGTTCCCCCACTGACCGAAGGTTTTTACATAACCCACCCGCAGCCCTTTCTTGAAACGGAATCCTGAAACCCTCCGTAAAACCCAGCCGTAAAAACTTTGCCACCTCCTGATTATCGTATAGTTTTAACCAAGGCAGCATCGCGCTTACCTTCACCGGCGACGCTCCCAGCTGCAGCCGCAGCTGTTGATGTGCCGACAACCCCTCCTCCCAAGTTCGGCTTACCTTTTCGGAAGCACCTGGAAACTCCGTGATTACCCCCGCAACCGGAGCACTCGTGCTTAAATCTGCAAGATGCACCCCACTTGCATTGGCCCTCATTGTAGAGCCAGCAGAAACCTTTCTTCTGACCTGCCGACACGGTACCTGAGCCCGTGCCGGCCGCTCCGAGAAAGGGGGCACTTTTCTGTGCCATCATCAGCCTCATCCACAAAGGCAAGTCCATCTGGTCCCACCGCATGGACGGATTTGCCGCCAATCGCTGACGAAATTGTTCGTCATATTTCCACCATGCTAAACCCCCATAGGTCCGATATGCGTCCCCTATCCCGTCTAAATAACAAAAAAGCTGCGAACATCGATCCGGGTATTTTTCCCCGATCACGCTCGCCAAAATACAGAAAGCCCTCAACCAGTTCCCAAAAGACTTGGGTATTTTCCGATACCTCCGCCTCTTTTCCTCCTCTTCCTTTTTCGCATCCTTTTTATCCTCTTCTTTCAAGTCTAAAAATTCCTCCAGGGGAAGCAGGGAAAATATTTCCACGAACTCCCCTTTCCAAATTTTCTCCTTAACCTCCACCTTTAAGTGGCACCCTAGCGGTCCCGCAAAAGACACATGCACATTTTGCCGTGCCGCATCCGTTACTTCCCCGCAGAGAACGACATGCTCACCCACGTCACCCGTTGCTCCTTGACCCGTCCCCGCGGCGCCCTCACCCCCTTTCGGCTCCGCTGACGCTGCGGCCTTCACCCCTGTTGCCCGACCGCCGTCTGCAACCCACACTTTCTCAAACCGTGTCGGAGACCCCCCGTCCCCAGACCATGAATCTAACAGAGATCTTAAACAACCAAGTAAGCTTCCTGGGTGTGATGCAGTTGGAGACTCACCGCTCAAGCCCCCGGCCGCTGCTGGCCGCGGGGGCGCCACTTTTTCCACCACGACAGCCGACCCAGAAGGAACCAGGGGACGCCGACTCCTGCCTGCCTGTTCGTGTGTTGCTCTCGTGGGCGTCCTACTCAACGACCTGCAAGGAGAATACAGCCTGGGTGATCTGTCCGACTGCAGCCTCACCCGCCCTTCATTCCCGTGATCAGACCCGTCCTCACCACTTCCCTGCCTGCATCGTCCCTCCCGCTCGCTACTTCTCCTCCTCCGTGCCGTGTGGTTCCTCTCAGACGACCCTGACTCACTGCGCCGGCGCCGTAGCCACCTGTCCCGAGAAGCTGACCTCCTCCTATTGCTCCGGTTCCCTGCTGGGCTCCCGTTCCCATGTCTCCTTCTGCCTGCAGACCCTGACCTGCTGTCCCGCCATTCTGCCCTTCCGCGCTGCCATCCTCCGCCATTCCCTCTGCTGGCGCTCCTCCTATCGAGCCGCTCCTGGGATCGACCCCTAAAGGCCTCCCGCCCACTGCTGTCCTGGGTGCCGCCGTCCTCCTGGCCAGTCACCCGCCTGCTGCCACTCCGCTCCATACTGCCACTCCTCCTGTCTCCTGGGTCCCCAGACTTGCCGATGCTGTGCCCGTCTCCCCTTCTTCCCAAGCTCCTGGCCATGCTCCTCTGATCCCTTGGATCCGCAGCGCTATCCTTCCTGCCTCCAACTCCAGCCGCCTCCTGCTGTGCCCTGCTGACCTGGTCCCTCTCCCCAACCTGTGAGACCGCTGTCCTGCCACTGCCAGCCCCTCTCAATCCCTCCTGCCCCACAGTGCTGCCCCCAGGGGGCGACTCACCGGGACGTCCAGGGCTGCTCCTGGGTCTTGCAGCCGACTCCCCTCCGTCCTGCTCCATTCCTGCACCAGCTGTCAGCTCCGCCTGCCCGCCCGCCGCCATCCGGCAGGGGGCGCCCTTCAAGGGAGGCCTCCTCCTGGCCTGCAACCTCACCGCCCCGGCATTGCGCCTAGCTGGCGGTCCCGGCCGACGACTCGCTCCACGTCCCTGCTTTCCGGCCGCCGCACTGCTTCCCGCCGAGCTCCTCCTCCGTCTGGCTGCAGGACCCGCTCCAGGACTAAGCCGCTGGGGCGGCCTAGCTCTCCTCTCCGGCCTCCGATCCGGCACCGCATGGGGGGGAGCAGACGTGCTCGGAACCCCCAGCTGCTCCTGTAGCCACGCCATTCCCTTCTCCTGCACCACGGACCGCAGACCCGACAGAAGTTCTTCTAATGACACCTGGAAAAGAAGAAAAGAGGAGCCCAACCGACCTGCAACAATTTACAGGTAAGAAAGGCTCAAGTTAGAATGAACTTACCCTAAAATGGCCGCTATTTAAACTTCCCTTCTAACCCACGCCCCCCAGCACAATCACAGGACAGCCTCTTGACCTGAACTTCACCCTGCCTACTCCTGGCTCTGTCAAGGCCCACTCCTCCCTGCGTTGCTCCGTGGTTTCAAAACTCAAGTGGCAGCAATTGATCAGAGCACCTGCCTTGCAAAGACTTCTCATTGAGGTGCATTGGGAACTCTGTGATTGGACAGCCACAGAAAGTCTGGGCCGGGCTAGAAAGGGAGGGCTTGCAAAGGATGCAGACTAGAAACCTGCAGCTTTTGCAAGCTGTTGTTAGATAAACCCTCAATGAAAAAATGCATAATTAAATGCATGCAAAAAAGACATATTGACTGTATGAGAGACTATGCAAGAGGATATGTTGTCCTAGGGTTCTTTTCAAAAATAACCCCCCAAATCTTGTAATGCAGTAGGTAAAAAAATATGGCCATATTGTGTATTGTATTAATATCAATTGGTCATTCTATGTGTTCATCCATTCTACCATTTATCATCCAGTGTATTTTTGCACATGTTAACCTCGGCCCACTAAGGTTTGGTATACATAATCTTGCTCTTTCTGTTACAACAAACTTACTAACTATTCTCTGTGTGATTGGGTCACCCCATGCTGACAGCTCCAAACAAGAGTGGGGCAAAAATCACGCAAAGAAGTGAAGTGACTGACAGCCTCTCTGACCACCCATACACAGGGCAAATTGCGCACAGAGCTGAACGCTCTCTGCATGGTCCTAGTGCCCTCGTCTAAGCACAAGCCCGGCATATAATGATGCACTCAAGTTGTGCTTGCTAGATACAGTTACCTTGTGTCCCCAGATGTGAGACATCAGGCAACCTGTCTGGGACAGTAGGACAGAACCCCCGAAATCGGGACATTCCGTATAGGGAGGAATGCATTATTATCATTAACATTTATATAGAAACAACATATTCTACAGCGAGTTACTATTATACAAAGAAAATAAAAAGATTGCCCTACAAAAATGAATATCTACCTGCCTTTCAATTGCAGATCTTCCTGCTTTCATCTCTTATTTTCACTAACCAGGTAAAAAGTGTGAGGAGCTTTTAGCATTTTATCTACACGTGCATATTTTACATATGTCTAAAATGTAAAATTAATATTAAACTCCTGATAATTCACATTTTGGTGTATAAAACTGACACTAAATCTATCTTCAGTAGAAGATCTGTGTTTTGGCCTCCACCAGCAAGAAGGATTAGGACTCGGTGTCAGGGATAGTTCCAGATATCTCAGGAATCCTGGTGACAGGTGACTGGAGAATGGAATTGATCACGATGACTTGCAGTTAGTTTACAGAGGTACAAAAAATATGACCCGCATTCGCCCATCCTAACATGGATGCAATTCATCTAATCCTATTCTTATCTCAAGAATTTACGTGACGGAAAACTGGGATATTAATGACTTCAGTTAGTTTAAATACATAGAAAATAATAGAGCCTGTCACTTTTATCTCTCATTCTATATATCTCTCCCTCTCTATCTCTATATATATATCTGTAATGTCAGCTCTGAATACAGCCAACTGCAAAATGAAGATATGGCTGCCTTAAAGTAACACCATTACTTTTGTGAGTCTTCGCAAAAGACCCCCCGAGGATGGTGACATGTTCACTTGCATGGGGAGAGAAGGATAGTTATGATTATGTGTTCCTCTCGGTCTTCAGTGTGCCCAGCGTCTACTTCCAGGTCTGGCAAACTCTCTGCCAGGAGTCACGCCACGTTTGTGCTCAACCATAACCCCAATATCTTTTAAAGTCAGCTGTCAGTGGGCAGGGAAAAATGGGGCAGAACAATGACACGGATCACGCCACTGGTACCGCTCAAAGAAAGGGAGCGGGTATGCCCAGAGAACTGGCAGGTCAGCATGGCGTGACTGCCAAGTCAAGCTGCCTGCCAATCAAGCAGCCCGTGTAACATGCAGGAAGAACTATAGTGTTAGCAATGCAAAGCTGGCTTCCTCGTCTCCCATCCCCCCTTTATGCCTCCTATCTTTTACTCATATTATTTCAGAACTAAAGCCCACAGCGCTGTCTCCATCTCCTCCGACATTAGCTCCAATGGGGAACCTAATGCACATGCGCAGCAAGCAATGTGAGAGCATTAGGCCTTCCCCATAGGAAAGCATTTCCTATGGAATAATTGAAGACGTTGGATGTCCTCATGGTAAGCGCGAGCTCTAGTAGTAGAGGCATTCTTAACTCTGAAACTGCAGTCAGTGTTTTACATTGCAGGATTAATGGGCCGTGCCCCCAAACCACTTTAATCAGATGAAGAGGTCTGGGTGCCTATAGTGTCCCTTTAAGTTTAGTAGTGCCCTGAGCATAGCCCAAGTGCATCTTATGATGATGCTTACACTATGCTTTCTGTGGACAGCTCCATGGTTTCCCCAAAAAACCATGGAACAAAGTCTGGAAAGAAGGACACAACCCTAAAATAGAGACTGTTCAGTCGAAATTAGGATTGTTGGGACGCCTGCCATGCCTTAGTGTTGGTGCCGGATCCTTCAAGGGCCTGGAGTTGAAAATTCCGGTGGGTCAGACTATGAAATTTTCATTTGTATTTTTGTTCTCTCATGCTTAGAAGAGCATGTGTCTGATATACGTCTGCTTAAAAAATAAGGGGTTACTGGGGTGCAGAACTACGAACAATGCTGCTGGTGCAAACACACCAGGGCCCAGCAGGTCAGGAGGCCCACCAAAGTCCATTTCTACCATGGGGACCACACTAACACTGACAGAAGGTCACCAGAGCCCAAGGGAAGACATGTGAAGTGTGCACAGCAGGAGAGAGAGCTGGACTCTGAGAGAACTCTGAGAGAGTGTATTGTGTGTATAGGGGTCAGTGTTTGTGTATGTGTGCATGTGGATCACTGTGTGCAACAGTACATGTGTATCATTGTGTGTCACCGTATATGTTCATGTTTGTCAATTTGTGTGTATGAGTGTGTGTTTCTGCCCATGTGTGTGTTGCAGGGCTCACAATTTCCACTCACTAATTGAATTTGGCGAGTAGATATTCTATCCTGGGAAGCAAACCCTTGTAAGTGTACCATGAGCACTCTAGGCTTGCAGTGACAAGTAACTTTTAAGACCTGGCTAGTAGCGCAGGACGGGCAAGTTAACCAAGTTGTGTGTATATCTTCATGTTTGTCATGAAAACACACCCCCGCATTCAAATTTCAACACTACACGAAATTACTCCCATGCGTTCTAACATCAGCTATACACATAAATACACAAACATTCACACACATACACGTACAAAAAACACTACACAAAAATACTACCCTGCATTCTAACATCAGCTATATACATAAATACACAAGCATTCACACACACATACCCGTACAAAAAAATGTACATTAACACACATACAACCCTGCTAGGACTGGCAATTTGTAGCACTACAGTTGTACCTGCTCTTCATGAAGTGGAGGGGGAGGGGTAGGGGGGTAATTTTTGCACCAGAGCCCACCATACATTAGTTTTACCACTGCTGGAGTGCATTTCATCCACATCCTATGGGTTACACCCTAACCCCTCAAAAAAAACATCAGGCAGCTGAGCTGGTGTCTGATGTAGTGTGTGAAGCATCCCTATGTTAATCTTGGGAGAAAGAAATCCTGATGAAATCCCAATGCAGTCTCTATGATAACTCTATAGTGTTCTGTCCTTAGTTATCTATCTATACCCCCCACCCCCACCAGTGTGCCATAAATTAAGAAAACAGTTTTACATCACTTTTTTCATTGTGAAGACTCCATCGGTGCTGCCCACTACTTCGCTTCTAACAACATTATTAAGAAGACATGTCCTATTCCGCGAAGCACTTGTATGTACGTAGTGGGGAATTTTCCGATGCTACCTTATACATAAATTAACCCCATTAAACCCTCCCAATAACGACAGACAACTTAGTATGGATGAAACAGGCCACAGCATTTATTATAACATAAATAAATAAATACTGCATAACACATCCATAACTTTATTTATTCAAAATCTTATTTCTGTAACCAAAATTGTTAAGGGAACACTATTGTCACCTAAATTACTTTAGCTAAATGAAGCAGTTTTAGTGTATAGATCATTCCCCTGCAATTTCACTGCTCAATTCACTGTCATTTAGGAGTTAAATCACTTTGTTTCTGTTTATGCAGCCCTAGCCATACTTCCCCTGGCTATGATTGACAGAGCCTGCATGAAAAAAAAACTGGTGTCACTTTCAAACAGATGTAATTTACCTTAAATAATTGTATCTCAATCTCTAAATTGAACTTTAATCACATACAGGAGGCTCTTGCAGGGTCTAGCAAGCTATTAACATAGCAGGGGATAAGACAATCTTAATTAAACAGAACTTGCAATAAAGAAAGCCTAAATAGGGCTCTCTTTACAGGAAGTGTTTATGGAAGGCTGTGCAAGTCACATGCAGGGAGGTGTGACTAGGGTTCATAAACAAAGGGATTTAACTCCTAAATGGCGGAGGATTGAGCAGTGAGTCTGCAGGGGCATGTTCTATACACCAAAACTGCTTCATTAAGCTAAAGTTGTTCAGGTGACTATAGTGTCCCTTTAAACATAAATAAACATAAATTAACATATATACATATATAACAACACACAGTGTTATACAGTAACCCAAACGTCCTTGCCAATAAACATACCGTGGTTCCTAATCACTACTTCCTCTCACCTCCCCCCTCGTCATAAATCATACCATTCCAATGCCCGCCATCAGCCGACCTTATCCACGCTCAATGGGCACGATACCTCGGGCAACCTAAAGTTAACCGTTTAAAGCAGAGGCGGTTGAGACTTGCCAACTTATTAACTCACTCCAACCATAAAAACATAACCCCACAAACTTAATTGGCAAGGACATATCCTCGGCTAGCTGCGACTAACTACCAAAAAAGGGGTGGGCGGGCGGAAAGCTGTCTGCTGGCCCGGTTCCCAAGTGGCACTGAGGTAAGGCCACTCCCCCCACTAACTACATTAAACTTAATTCCACCTACACATACTCTCTTAACCACTCCACCGCATCTATCCCCACACTCCTACATGTGCCCTTGTCCGCTTAGCTGCGCTATCTCCCCAGGGCCTAATCTCAGGCCCTTTATAGAGGACCACTGGAGAGCTGATGCGTGCGCGCAAACAAGTTTCCCCCTAGGAAAGTGTTGTATTCTCGGATCACCAGACGTGAAGTTCCACTGGTGACTTTCAGGAAGATCACCATTAGAGGTGGATTTAAAAAGTAATATAAACATTGCAGTTTCTAAAAATAAAAAAAACAACTGAAAGGACAGGACCACTGCATCTAGGACACTTACTGAGATGAAGTGGTCCGGGTGACTTTAGCTCCCATTTAGGACTACATTTTATTCTTTATTAAATCACCACGCCTTGTGTGACTGTTTTTTTAAATCTATAATTGCTTATATACAGCAGCTTATTGGTATACATATGGGTATAGATCATGTTTTATCGCAGATGTCTAATAGGCCCCAGTAAGTTTATTTACTGTTTCATAGCATTCCATAACATGGTAGCTAAAACCCTGGAGAGTCATTACTGGATTCTTTCCAACATTCTGACTGTTCAATAGTCACAATGCACTGTCTAATAATAACATTGCCAGAGTCATATTTACTATGCAGTTTGTGTTCTGTGTGATATAACAACATATGACATGCGCATCATCGTCCTTTTGGCCTATTCCTGTTATAAACCAATTAGAGACCTTCAAGAATTACAGACACATGAATTTTGGCAAAATATTCCACGGCTTTATTAAATATATAAATAATAAAATATAAATTTAAAAGGTCATTGTCAACAACGATTAGGAAGACATCCCCCCAATTAACATAACTATACACCAAGACAATGACCTAAACCATTTTACAGAATACATCCATATAACCATATAACATAGTATAAATAACATAAACATTAACATAGCCACCCAGGGCATCCATTTCCAATTGTAGGGGCAAAGCAAGACAACCCTACGCCATTATCACAGCCACCAAGGGCATCCCTTTCCACTGTAGGGGCATACCGAGACACCCCTACACCCCCAGGTTCAGAGCTACCGACGAGCTCGAACCTACCACCAAATCCAAAGGTAAGTATTCCTCCTGACCTATCCCACTTACCAAAAACCGACCTACCCCCCAATTAACCTAATCCATCCCCCGCCGCCGTGACAAAACGGAGGAGCCATACCGCTTGGCCATCAACATACTGAAATTAGGGAGGGTGGGCGGGACAGCTACCAACAGGTAAGGGATTTAAAATTAAAATGGAAACTGAATTAAAATGGACGATTTTTATATGGGCTACTTAGGCCACTCCCCTAACTGACCTCCACCAATCAAACCACACCTCATTCATAGGCCTGCCTCCTAGCTCTGTCATGGCCCATTCCACCTAGCTTGCTGTTCCATGGGCTTCATTCTGCAATGTAGTATAAATGACACATAGACACAGTGTGAGGTTCCCTCCCAGTATCTGTTTACCTCCTTCACATTGTTTTATAGTGATTAAGGAGACAGTTAAACTTACATATTGCATCTTACTCCTTTAAGCGATAAATAAATAAATTATAAATATACTGTATTCCTACTGCACCTCCCTCTACTGCAATCTAACCTGTAAACACTATATAAATAAACTATACATACACTGTATACCCACTGCACTTACTATACCTTCCTATACTGTAATATAACCTGTAAAGTGCTGAGTACACCTGTTAGCGCTATATAAATAAAAGATACATACACTGTATACCTACTGCACTTACTATACCTCCCTATACTGTAATGTAACCTGTAAAGTGCTGAGTACACCTGTTAGCGCTATGGATAAAATATACATACACTGTATACCTACTGCACTTATTGTACCTCCCTCTACTGTAATGTAACCTGTAAAGTACTATATAAATAAAATATACATACACTGTATGCACACTGCATTTACTATACCTCCCTCTACTGTAATGTAACCTGCAAAGTGCTATATAAATAAAATATACATACACTGTATACCTACTGCACTTACTGTACCTCCCTCTACTGTAATGTAACCTGTAAAGTACTATATAAATAAAATATACATACACTGTATGCACACTGCATTTACTATACCTCCCTCTACTGTAATGTAACCTGCAAAGTGCTATATAAATAAAATATACATACACTGTATACCTACTGCACTTACTGTACCTCCCTCTACTGTAATGTAACCTGTAAAGTACTATATAAATAAAATATACATACACTGTATGCACACTGCACATACTATACCTCCCTCTACTGTAATATAACCTGTAAAGTGCTATATAAATAAAATATACATACACTGTATACCTACTGCACTTACTATACCTCCCTCTACTGTAATGTAACCTGTAAAGCACTGAGTACACCTGTTATTGTTATATATATATATATATATATATATATATATATATATATATATATATAAATACAATATACATACACTGTATTTCTACTGCACTTGCTGTACACAAACCAATTAACTCTATGGCGTCCCGTGAAGAGAGACACGGGTTGGCTTAAAGGGAATGAGACAGTCACTGGTGCTACCCAAAGGGAATGGATCTGGACATGACGGAACAGTCCTACTCGAAGATTAAGCGTGTCGACCTGACAAGCTTGGCTAGCATGCCTTGATGCATGCCAAGCTCACCGTTCCTAGAATGCAGAATCTCTTGACTGCTGACCCCAAATACCAAAACCGTTACCCCCAATAACGACATGACACCTGATTGTTGGGTAAGGGCAACGGCCACAGCTTTATTAAACTTTTACACAGCCAGCATTTCCACCTGTCAGCTGTTGTGGTGACTACCCAACAGACAGATACTCCAAGTCTTTATCCAGAGTTCGTACAGCCTGCCTTCGGCCATCAGCCCTAGCAGGCTGCGACTCCCCAAATCCTTTCCGTGCATTACGTGCGCTGGCCAGGAACTCCGCCATAGCTGTGACAAAACAAGAACAGAAACAAACAACACCACAAGCCAAACCATCACATAGCATGGGAAATGTTTTGGAGAGGGCGGGCGGGAAACTGTTCCAGACTGCTCCTTCTGCACTGGTGAGTCCCACCCCCCTGCTCTCCCTCTTATATCCCACTATATAGGCAACATTGTATCTTTTATATTCCCACCCCTTACTGCAGGGCAGCAGTCATGCCTCTCCTTCCTTGCAGTCCAGGGGATATCTGTATACTGTGAGCTCTCTATACACACTGCAATATCTGTATACTGTGAGCTCTCTATACACCCTGCAATGTCTGTATACTGTGAGCTCTGTATAAACACTGCAATGTCTGTATACTGTGAGCTCTCTATACACCCTGCAATGTCTGTATACTGTGAGCCCTGTATACACAGTGCAATGTCTGTATACTGTGAGCTCTGTATACACACGGCAATGTCTGTATACTGTGAGCTCTCTATACACACTGCAATGTCTGTATACTGTGAGCTCTGTATACACCCTGCAATGTCTGTATACTGTGAGCTCTGTATAAACACTGCAATGTCTGTATACTGTGAGCTCTCTATACACCCTGCAATGTCTGTATACTGTGAGCCCTGTATACACAGTGCAATGTCTGTATACTGTGAGCCCTGTATACTGTAAGAATATTAAATAGTTAACTTGTTTATATGTATTTTATGCTTTTATAAGGTTTATAACATGATTATTGCTGACTGAAGGAATATTGAATACTTAAACGACATAATATGCTGACTGTGACAGACTAAGGTATTTCTTCTATAGGATGTAAGACAATGCTAAAATTTCAGGATGTCTTGCCCATTCCGATTTTAAGGATATTCTTTTCCAGACGTATGCAAAAGCTTATCTTTCCATTGTCAGAATAATGTAATATAAGGAAGTAATAAATCTTATAGTCTGTACTGTATTTGCATATACCATGGCTAATGTAAGCAAACTATGTATAAAAGCCAGCTCTGGAATACACTCATTTGAGAGTCTTGTAAAGCTGTTGTCCGTGTGTTATTGCTTACAAATGATTCTCCATCAACGTTGATTATGGTGACCGAGGGATCGAGAACCGAGGGGATTAGAGTCCATTACAACATTAACCCTTTCAGCTTGGTGTCTAGAAGAGGGATAGAAGTTGGATCAGCAAAACCATTTGCGGTGAGTAGCCTTTTTGTGTCTTATTTGACGCTGATTGTCTATGACCCCCCTTTGGTTCAGTAAGTCTGTATCCAGTAGATAGGAAAGGTGTAAGGACTCTAGTTATATTGAGACTATAAGAGGTCTCCGGTTTATTAGACATTTGGTCTAAATATATATAGGGGTTCTTGGTAACCCAGGTTAGTATCTAAGATAGATACAGGTTTTTGAGACCATAAGAGGTCTCCGGCTTATTATAGGGTTTTGGTAACCCAGGTTAGTATCTAAGATAGATACAGGGTATCTCAGGTAGATACAGGTTTTTGAGACCATAAGAGGTCTCTGGTTTATTAAGTCTATAGGTGTTCTGAGCAGCACGGTTTGTAGATCTTTAAGTATAACCCAAACTTCTCTTTCTCCCGGTCACCTTTGTTTGTCTTAAGTGTTTTTTGTGGGTGATTGATTGTCTATATTGGGGACACACTTTGGTAAGTTAGTAGTGTCCCCACTCTGAATCAGCAGTATGGGAAATGTGAGTTCATGTCCTGAGTGACCAATATATGTACATGTATATGTGTGTGTATGTATATATGTGTATATGTATGTATATATGTGTGTGTATATGTATATGTGTATATATAAGATAGCAGTACTTTTAAACAAAATGGAGGTTTTAAAAATACATAGGGATTAAGGAGAGAACGCAGGTAACTTGTTTTTCTTTGGTTTTTACCATATATTGGGGCTGATGTGTACTGTAGTCCTTGCTGCTGTCCAGTAGTGATGGGAGTGAGCGCAGGACTTATCTTTCTGCAAGATAGCAGTACTGTATATTAGAAAAGAAATGACTCATAGGTTGTACCTGATAGACCTACTTAAATCTTTTTGCTTTATTCTTTCTGTCGCATAGAAGTATAAGTTTATTACTCTGTTTTATTGTAAGTTATTTCACATGGGAACTGTGTGCCTGGAATGATTGTTGCTTTAAAAATACTATAAGCCCACTACATTTATTATGAGAGTGGGATAGTGTAAATGTGTTGCATTGTTTGCATGATGAGCTCAGTATATTTTATAACTGAGACAAAAAGTCACTTCATTAGTATTTGAAAGTTAATTCCCCATATGGGATTAATTGTATAGAAACACCAATCAGCATATCTTCCCTGCCCTGTGTGTTTGTTGCAAAAGATCCATACTGTAAATATAATTTTATGTTTGAAAATAACAGAGCAACATTTACATTTTCAGCGGTCCAACACATGCTTTATTTTGCACTGTAAACTAACCTTTTATTGCAACAGGTTCCTTTTAAATGATCCAGTGTAATAACTACTGCTTGTGTCTTCTATGTCTCACATTATGTGTTATTTTAAATTGTGGTATATAGCCTGAATCAGACATCATGGACAAAAGGTTTTTACCTGTGTTACTAAGGGCTCTTGGAGACTGACCGGTCTAAAGGTTTGCCATGCCTTTAAAACATGGTATAGTATAAATTTTTTAAGTCTCTAAGAGTTCTGAAAGATTCTGGTGAAACCATGTCTGTTTAATCTGGTCCAGATGTTTGTTCAATTTCTGTAAGATTTAAGTTGATGCAGCATCATCTCAGATTAGTTAATGGTAGTTTTATACAAATAGTTGAGTTATGAGCGCGCTATATAAATGGATCCTTTCTTTAAATACAATACTATACTAGATTAAAGTAATGAAGTTAATTAAGAAAATGTATACATAAGAATCCCTAAAATAAATCTAAACTAAAATTGGTATACTTTCCAATAATATGTTCTGAATACAGCTGTTAACTCTTTATTTTGTGTAAATGGTGATTGTGATAATGTGTGATAAGTGTGCAGTTTAACTTGAAAGTGGTTTAATTTATGTTGCTGTATTGTTTTAAATTATATGTGAATCAGTTTGTCACAGTCTAGTGATACTGATAAGAATGACAGCCAAATAACCTAGCAAATAACTGTTTTATTAGTTGTTGAATACTAGCGTTTTGGCCAAGAATAGTTGGAGATTTGGAGGTGTTAGTTTAAGATTGCTTTTATATTGTGTCTATCTGTGTTTCCTAGGAGGGAGACAGAGTGTGTAGTTGTGTGCCCATAAATGTGATTTCTGTATTGGCATATCTGCTGGGTACCCATTATGTGTTTCTACAAAGATATTGCTTTGTGAGATGACGTGTAATATTACATTGGATGCTGAGTATGAGTTATATGGTTTGAAATGAATTGGTGATTATGAGCTTAGTACTTCAGTATGATGTGCTAAAATCTGGAACAAGGTGGAAGCTGAAATGTTGGGATTATGGAAGAATAGGTAGTCTATATTCACTGCTTTGGCATATAAGCAAGATGCAAAGGAAGAGATTGGTAATATGATTTTTGTAAAGAAATTTTACAAGTGTTGGAAGGATGAGGCAGGTTTGATGTCTGGAGATGATATAGATATCTTTAAAATACAGTCATACCTTGGTAATATGTTGCCACAGTATTCTTTGCTTGTGAAACAATTGATTTCAGACTGGGCCAATTTGGATAGCTCAGATTTTCTTACCAAGGTTATAGAAAATGAAAATGCAGGTTGTTTTGAATTAAGAAAAGATTTAGGAAAGTAAGGTTGCTTATTATGCTCAGGGATTGCAACATATTATGTCCAGCTACACAGGCTGAGAGCGAGGATGGGATGGAGCACATAAAGCCCGTGGAAGGGGTGGTCAAAGAGGGGCAAGGGGATGGAGACAGGGAAATCAGGGTTATAGGGGTAACCAAGGAGGAATAGACAGGAACACTTGTTTCAACTGTGGCCAATATGGCCACTGGAGGAATGAGTGTCCACACCCCAGGAAACCCCACACACCCCAACAACCCCACCTTTCTCAAAATATGCCCTGTAGGCAAGAACAACACCAGACCCACTCCCAACACCACTGGCCAGCATATCGCTTAGTTCAGGACTTTAGAGCCCTGAATAGTTTAATTGTGCCCATTTCACCCATTGTCCCTGATGTGACATCCCTCATTACAGCCATTCCACATGATGCCACTTGCTTCACTGTCATTGATTTAAGTAATGCATTTTTTCTATACCTATTGATCAAGAGACACAGCTACTTATGGTTTTTATTTTTTGAAGGCTGCCAGTTTACCTGGACACGCTTACCCAAGGCTATGTGGATTCCCCAGCTGTTTATTCGTTGGTACTCCAACATACTCTAAAAAAACATGGACCACCGGTCATGGTTCCGTCCTTTTTGCAAAATGTTGATGATTTGTTGTTATGTAGCCCTAGCTATGAGGCAAGCACTGTGGATACTGTCAGCAACTGTAGGTCACAAGGTTGTTAAACACAAAATGCAATTGTGTAAATCAAAGGTTGAATACTTAGGTTTTGTTCTGGCTTTAGGCACCAGACAATTGAGTCCAAAACGTATTAAGGTCATTCAGAGGATTCCTACACCCACTACTCGGAAGGAGTTGCTCACCTTCCTCGGCATGATTAATTACTGCCACCAATAGATCCCTGAATGCTCCCATTATGACTCAATCCTAAGGGAGGCTGTACGTTCTGACAGCCCTGAAAATGTCTGCTGGTCACCAGACATGCTAGCTGCATATTACAGTTGTTATTGTGCAAGCCCAGGCTTTAGGACTACCTGTGTATTGTAAACCATTTCATTTGTATGCTTGGGACAATTGTAAAACCATGGCCGCAGTCTGTGCACAAGAGCAAGGAGGCGGTATGCGTCCCATAGCATTCTTTTCCAAAGTAGTTCGTGCTCCGGTACAGGGTATGCCAGCGTGTCTCAGAGCATTGATAGCATGTGCAATGGCTGTTGAAACTGCTACTACTATCACACTAGGGCATCCTACAATACTTCATGCCAGTCACCAGGTCACTCAGCTGATAACAAATCTCACCACACAACACATGAGAGCCCAGCGCTTCAGTGGTTATGAGATTCTTTTTTTTAATACCCAGAATCTGTCTTTTGGATTAAACAAGGTTTAGAGAAAGATCAAAATGATCTGTTCTCTAAAGAGGGGAGAATAGGCATACTTGAAGAATAGGCATACTTGAAGCAAGCTGATTTATTTTCATCAGTCAGGCACATAGCAAGCACCATTCAATTCTTCATGAATTCATTTTATATTAGGAATCTCAGGCAGCATGTACAGTCTTTTGTAAGATCGTGTGAACGCTGCTCTTTTTACACACTTACAGATTGATTTTATTCATGTATCCAAAATTAGTAAGAAACAGCAATACTTACTGGTCATAGTTAATCAGTTTAGTGGATGGCATGATGCCTTTGTGACATCTAGGGAGGATGCTAGTGAAGATTATTGTTACTGAAATTATTCCCCGGTATTGCTGCCCTCTGCAGATTGGCTCTGATAATGGCCCGGTTTTTGCAAGTAGGGTTGCCCAGGAACTTGCTAAATTCTTGCAAGTTACCTGGCAGTTTCATATACCCTATCATCCACAGAATACAGGGGTAGTTGAAAGGATGAATAGGACTATTAAGGAAAAGCCCAGAATTTACCCAGGAACATGGGTAAATTGGACAAGATATCTACCAGCTATTTTAGCTGAGATAAGAATGAATCCCCACAAGGTGAATTGTTGATAAAACCGAATGGTATGTATGACAATGTTTCTTCGCAGTTTTCCCTTACCTTCACAGGATCCTACTCATTCATACCAGCCCGGTGACAAGGTGTATATCCGTCAGCTGAACAGGACCAAGAAAGGAGGATACCCTTTTGGACCACCTGCTACTGTGATTGCTGTAACCAGAACCGCTGTCCTCACAGATTCCCATGACATCTGGATTCACGCATCCGGAGTGAAGCTGTGTCCAAAGAGGGGAACCAAGGAAGACAACACCACTCCTCACTCGGAAACAGAAGAATTTCTCCTCAGCGAAGCATCATGGCTTTTACACCATATCGTAGATTGAGAGGATCATACGTACCTGAGACCAAGATTATGTTGTGTGCTATGCTTTCTGGAGTTGTTATACTCCCTCTGATATTGTTCCTTGAATGCCATTATGAGTACAAGTCAATGGCAAGTTCTGGAAAAAGACTCTGACATGATGAACAATTCTTCAATACCCCCAGCCCAATTAGGCCTTAGCCCCTCATCTAGCATTCGTCACACACGCCCCCTCAAGAACCTTTTCCCACCACCTTTCTATCAGCATGCAATATGCAATCATTCATTCACTGAACGCATTTGGATGAATTGGACAAATAGTAACCCTTATAAGTACCAGTTACCCATATGAAATGTGTCCACAGCTAATGAAACCGATGCATTATGTTTGTTTGAAGGTTCACAGAAAATTGTTAGATCTTATAACGCAGAAATGTGCACAGTTAAGGTTGCATATCAATGTAAACAGACAGGCCTTATTACTTTTAATAATGATTATATAACTGGTATCTATCATTTTGTTATTATAGTCCTGATTTTATTGTGTATGGTTTTATATAACTGTCACCTTACTTGTACATTGAGGAAGAGAGTACATAAATTAATCCATAATGCAGAACAGAAACAATTAGAAATTCTCCTCTCTGCCACTGGAGGGTATCAACCCATCTTTAAACTGGGCCTTAGGAATTACCACATGGGAATCGAGGTGAAGAAATTAATGAAAGTCCCGCAGGGAGTGACTAGCACCCCTGAAAATACCATGTGGAAGTTTCTCTGTCCTGGTAAGATTTTATCGATAAGATGAGCAATTGTTTTATTGCTCAAAGAGGGGAATGTAAGAATATTAGTTAACTTGTTTATATGTATTTTATGCTTTTATAAGGTTTATAACATGATTATTGCTGACTGAAGGGATATTGAATACTTAAAGTCAATATGCTGACTGTGACAGACTAAGGTATTTCTTCTATAGGATGTAAGACAATGCTAAATTTCAGGATGTCTTGCCCATTCCGACTTTAAGGATATTCTTTTCCAGACGTATGCAAAAGCTTATCTTTCCATTGTCAGAATAACGTAATATAAGGAAGTAATAAATCTTATAGTCTGTACTGTATTTGCATATACCATGGCTAATGTAAGCAAACTATGTATAAAAGCCAACTCTGGAATACACTCATTTGAGAGTCTTGTAAAGCTGTTGTCCGTGTGTTATTGCTTACAAATGATTCTCCATCAACGTTGATTATGGTGACCGAGGGATCGAGAACCGAGGGGATTAGAGTCCATTACAACATTAACCCTTTCAGGGTGGTTTCCCCCTTTAGGGCATTATATTGCCAGGAAAACGAGTATGTTTTCCTGGCACTATAGTGGTCCTTTAACATACATTGATCAAAGAAAATATTTACCAGAGCCCTATCAACCATGGCTCTGGGTGAGAAAGGCTCGACTTGAGAGGGAATAACTCTCACAATGCTCAGGCTTGAAGGCTTTGAAGACTTTAATTCACAAAAGATGGCACTTTTAGAATGGAATAGCTGCAGGGATGACAGAACCAGGAAACCCCAATGGCATAGTTTTATTGTGTGTTTGTGTAGTGGATGTAGTGTGTGTACAGTGATGTAGTGTGTGTTTGTGTAGTGGATGTAGTGTTTGTGTGTACTAGATGCAATGGGTTTAGTGGATGCAGTGTCTGTAGTGGATGTAGTGTGTGTATTAGTGTGTATTACAGTGTCTCAGTATAGTGAATGCAGAGTGTTTGAATGTGGATGTAGTGTGTGCACTGTGAATACAGGATGTTTGTGAAGTGGATGCTGTGTGTATAGTTAATGCAGAGTGTATGTTATTGTAGTGAATGCAGAGTGTGTGTCAGTGTAGTTAATGCAGAGTGTGTGTTAGTGTAGTCAATGCAGAGTGTTTGTCAGTGTAGTGAATGCAGAGTGTGTGTTAGTGTAATGAATGCAGAGTGTGTGTCAGTGTAATGAATGCAGAATGTGTGTTAGTGTAATGAATGCAGAGTGTGTGTCAGTGTAGTGAATGCAGAGTGTGTTACTGTAATTAACGCACAGTGTGTGTTAGTGTAATGAATGCAGAGTGTGTGTTACTGTAATGAATGCAGTTTGTGTGTCAGTGTAATGAATGCAGAGTGTGTGTTAGTGTAGTGAATGCAGTGTGTGTGTTAGTGTAGTGAATGCAGAGTGTCTCTTCATGTGCCTCATCCTCTCCAGTCCCTCCATGTGTCTCATTACCCCCCTCCATGTGTCTCATCCTCACCAGTCCCTCCATGTGTCTCATTACCCCCCTCCATATGTTTCACCCCGATCCCCTATGTGTCTCACCCCCTACCCCCTCCATATGTCTCACCCCCCTACCCTCCATGTGTCCCATTCTTCCCTAGTCCCTACATGTGTCTCATTCCCCCCGCCATGTGTCTCATTCTCCCCCCAGCTCCTCCACATGTCTCCCCCGATTCTCCATATGTCTTATTCTTCCCCACCCCCTTTATGTGTCTCACCCAATAGCCCCTCTGTGTGTCTCATTCTTTCCCCCAGCTCCTCCATGTGTCTCATCCCCCCCAGCACCTCCACGTGTCTTCCTCAATCCCTCCATGTGTTTCAATAACCCCCAGTCCCTTCCATGTGTTAATTGCCCCCCCAGTCCCTGAATGTGCCTCAAGTATGCTGTAGTCATTATGGTTCTATGAGAATCCTGGCACCCCCCATTGTAAGTAGTCATGTTATATAGTTTGACATCTTACCAGGGGTTTGCTCTGTCCTACACTACCACAGCAAGAGAGCTGTGCACCGCATGACTTAGCTCATTGGCTCAGAGTGATTAGCTGATGCTCTCAGCCAATGAGCTAGGAGAGCTAACATAAGCTTCTAAGCAAGAGTTTCCAGCTCTCTAAGGCTAAGGCGGTGGAGTCCGGGAGTGGCATCTGGAGACCCCCAGCTAATATGTCAAACCTTTTTGCCTTGGGCGGCAACCAATTTTCCTTGGGCGGCATTTTTCAGGGGGCGGCAAAAAACGCTGTCCCCCAAATGCCCAGAGCAAATGCCTAGTTAGTCTTGCGGCTAACAGACATGCCGAGCGGACGGGCGGCGCTGGCTGCTGTGCGGGCGGCGCTGGCTGCTGTGCGGGCGGCTGGCGAGGGAGCTCTTCCTCATGACATCATATTCCGGCTCCCAGCCTCACTCTGCGGCGCGCGAGGGAGCTGAGCAGACCGCTCAGAGGAAGTGCTCCCTCGCCAGCCGCCCGCCCAGCAGCCAGCTAGGGCAGCACAAAACCAGGATACACCACTGGCTGGGCTATGCAACCATACCCCACAATTGTGTATAAAGGATTGACATAATTGCAAATTAAATGTATTTATTGCAAACTAAATGTATTTATGCAGAGACTGACTCTCTGTATCCAGCGCTGCAAGCCCGCCTTTTAATATAGCGAATGCTCCTTACACACATTATTATTTTATACTTTGGGTGTTAGTGGGGCCTAATGCTTGAATTTTGCCTAAGGCCTCATAAAGTCTAGAGCCGCCTCTGGCTTTATGTATGAAGAATGTGCTTTATTTCTTCATTTTACAAAAATTGCAGATTTCAGTAAAAATTGGCACTTTTGTAAATTAACATTGTTACACCCCCTGGCTGTTACTTCCTGGTTTAGTTATCTCAGTGGAGCTGACCTCAAAAGGCAGCAATTGTCCAGAGCACCTGCCTTGCAAAGACGTCTCATTGAGCTGCTTTGGGAAATCTGTGATTGGACACAATATACACATTTCACAGAGGAATATTTAGGTCATGTGGTCCCGGGAGCAGGTACATAATTTGTGCTCCCCCTTAAAGCAACCAGGAAAAACTTTAGGTTGATCTGGTACTCAAAGCCCACCAACACATCAGATTCTGATCCTTTCACTTGCTAACTTACATACACACACACATTCAAAACGTTCAGCTCCAGGTCCATTGGGCCCTTAATCCAGCAAGTTGGACGTCACTTGCTGATACAGCTGGCCATCACTGGAGACTGGTGTCAAAGAGGGCTCATATCTGTGTACCAGGCAGAGCATTAACTGCTTGCTACCTGACACACAGAGATTTCAATGTGCTGTCCAAGGTTCTATACAAGAACACAATTTGTCTTCTAAACCAAATTATTTCAGCTTTTGAGCTGAAATAGTACTTCCCTTTTGTGCAGCCCAAGTTGACCCTGTACAAGTTGAAAATCACACCAAGTCCCATTCTTAAAGGGTTGTTGCTTTCCTTCTCCCCACCCGCAGCCTCATTCCATTCCTTTGCCATTGACTCCAGTCATGAATAGGTTAACTTTTTTTTCTCACTGTATGAACAAGCCATGTCTTGCTATGGAGAAAGGAATAAAATGCGGTCCTTCAATACCAGCTGCTGAACCTTGATGACATCAGCTTCTGTGATGTCACGGCCAGTCCTGCCTAGACTATGGCAGAGCCAGAAATCAGTATTGCAGGGGTCAACAGCAGGAAGGTACATATATATAACTTTCTTTGTGGAAAACTCACCCAAACTGCAAACGAGGAGATAACCAGAGTAGACAAGGTAGGAATAAAAAAGTTAAATGTCTTTTGGTGTCATGGAGCTGCTTTACTCATGTCCAATCACTGTTTTGGCTTAAGATGCGAAATACTGCATTTTGGCCACTGGGGGCAGCACCATGGTGGCAGGAGGGCTGGAGGCAAAAGGGGACAGTTCATATTTTCCTATGAACTGTCACATCATTTGACCAAGTTTTACTTGGTCAGTGCAATGGTCAGTACGACGTCTCTAGTGGTAGTGACTCAGACAGCCTCTAGAGGGACTTCTTGGCTTAGGCCCTGCAATAATGGTAAGGATGTACTGAGCAATATGTGACTGAGTTTCTTTTTTGGATTCATTTTATAGAATAGAAAGATGGTGTGTGTTATAATATGCTGTCAGATCTGTGCACAGTCCAGTTGTGATGGAATTACCCAGGGACTGGGACATAGGCAAAATGCATGATTGTCAGCGGCATGAAGTGGGGCAACAGTTCACTAAACTTGTAGTGAATTGAAACACAAATGGCAAACGTTAGTCTAAAATAGATTATTTGGACTAATTCTCCAACACTGTTATAGACACAGCTTGTCTATTTTAAGCTAAAATTGTCTTTAGGGTTTCATTTCACTACAGTTTGGAATTTAGTGAATAAACATTTATGGAGAAAGTCGGCGTCGATGGAGTTAAGAGAGCAAGCCCTTGAATAAAGGTCCTTGTGACACAGAGCAGAAGAAGGGCATGTGGGCATAGTGTAGTGATGGACAAAGAATTAGTACAGGCCATGGACAAGGTTGTGAGCCAAGCAGAGACTGATGTGTGATTGAGCTGAGGGGAGATATAAAGTTCATAGAGGAACATACAATAGAGACAAATGAGCAAAGTTCTGGATGGGGTTCTGGATGAGAAGGGTACAGGGATGTGAGGGTTTCAAATTCAGTTCGTTTATAGATGTTTGAAGAGGTAGTGCTAATTCTATATCTAGACTCTTTGATTTAATATTAATAAAGTCTCACTGCCTGGTACATGCAGAGCCAATTTGTTTAAAATATTTTGTAGAAAACAATGATACATTTGATACGGTTCCTCACAATAGGTTAGTATTCAAACTAAAAGAAATTGGTCTAGATGAATATTCTTGTGCTTGGGTATTAATGTCATTAATGTCATAATTGTCATTAATGGTAATTTTTTAGGCTGGACAAAAGTGGTAAGTGGTGTCCCTCAGGGTTACCCTAAATGGTAGTGAACTAGGGATAACCACACATGAGAAGGATTTGGGAATTGTTATAGACAACAAATTAGGCAGCAATATGAAATGTCAATCAGCAGTTGCTAAGGCCAGTAAGGTTTTGTCATGTATAAATAGGGGCATAAATTCTTGGGATGAAAATATAATTTTGCCCCTTTATAAATCACTGGTAAGACCTCACCTTGAATATGCTGTGCAATTTTGGGCACCTGTTCTAAAGAAAGATATCATGGCACTAGAAAAAGTGCAGAGACAAGCTACAAAATTGATAAAAGGAATGGAGCATTTTAGTTACGAAGAAAGATAAAAGAATTTAAATCTCTTTAGTTTGGAAAAACAGCGCCTCAGAGGGGATATGATAACACTATACAAATATATTCAGGGCCAGTACAAACCTTTATCTGGAAATCTATTCATAAACATGGCTATACATAGGACACAAGGTCACACATTTAGGCTGGAAGAAAGGAGATTTCATCTAAGGCAAAGAAAAAGGTATTTTTTTACAGTAAGAGCAATAAGGATATGGAATTCTCTGCCTGGAGAGGTGGTTTTATCAGAGTCCATACAGATGTTTAAATTAGTGAGGTAATAGCTGCTTGATCCAAGGAGACATCTGACTGCTATTTTGGGGTCAAGAAGGAATTTTTTCCTAGTTTGTTGCAAAATTAGAAGCGCTTCAGACTAGGTTTATTTGCCTTCTTTTGGATCAACAGCAAAAACAAATGTGAGGAAGGCTGAACTTGATGGACGCAAGTCTCTTTTCAGCTTTGTAACTATGTAACTATGCAATGCTTGCAAGAAAACATTCACATTCTATCAACTGATATGGATATGTCTAAATTCTACCTCTTTCTCTGTTTAGTTTTCTTGGGGATTGTGACTTCAGGAGCCAATTGAAATGGCAGACAGAGATCCAGAAAACCCTGTGTCTGATGAAAAAAATGAAGACATAAATAAAGATTTGGAACTTCTAACTGGGATCTCTCATAGGCGCTCTATCATCATAGTCATGATCCTCGTTTATATTAATCTCATTAATTATATGGATCGTTACACAATTGCAGGTAATTGGTCAGTTTTTTATCATAATCTATGATTACCAAGATACGTGACATAGCCTATATGTTCCCACATTCCTTTGCATGGTTATTCAATATACCATGAATTTAGAAAATTAATGGGAAAACTGAAAATTTTAGGTCAAAAGAGTCAAAGATGAAAAATCCTCCAACTGTTTTCATACCAGGTATTCTGACCTTAAATTTGCAATTTCCAGGGTTAATTCCCTACTCTGCATGGTCTAGTAGTGTGATCATTGCCCCGCTTCTCCCAAATTGTGTAGTATTTAAACTTTCTTGTGTATATCATTATGAATCTTAACAGTCGTGGAAGGCCAATCGTGCTAGGGGCTGGTTAGCCTCTCACCCAAACCGCCACATCAACCTGTAATGATTATGGCACTTAGGATTCCCCTTTAAATGGCTAGAATTGTCCTTTTTAAGGAACAGGACCCCCAAGCACACACACTATGAACGCAATAAAAGCACCATAGCTAAGGTTTAACAGACAAGTACCAAAAACATAGTTATGAACGTGATTAATTAACAAATGATATATAACTTTGCCATTGTACATTTTTATAGCCATAATAACGTTGCTTATTTTTTTTGTACTTGTTTACATAGGTGTCCTCCCTGTTATTGCCAATGATTTTGGGATCAAGGACAGTGACTCCGGACTGGTTCAGACAGGTACACCCCTAAATAAATCCATCTGCCTTTTTCTGTGAGTTCTATGTCAGTAAATATTGTATCTCCGGAGTAGAGATGTAACTACAAACCAAACCACAGGGCCGGGTGCGAAAATTGCCCTGCCCCCCCCATGTGTCTCATTCCCTCGCCCCCAGCCCCTCTTGTGTTTTATTTTCCCTCAAACACCCCGTATGTCTCATATCCTACCACCAGTCCCTCCATGTGTCCCATTTCCCCCTCTCTCCCCCTAACCCTCCATGTGTCCCTTTACTCCATCTCTCCCGCCCTTCCCTCCATGTGTCCCTTTCTTCCCTCTATACTCCCTCCCCTCCATTTGTCCCTTTCTTCCCTCTCCCTCTCCCCCTCCCCTACCCTCCATGTATGCCTTTCCTCCATCTCCCCTCCCTTCCCTCCATGTGTCCCTTTTCTCCTTCATTCGCCCCTCCCCTCTATGTGTCCCTTTCCTCCATCTCTCCCTCCTTCCCTCCATGTGTCCCTTTCTTCCCTCTACCCCCTTCCTTCCCTCCATGTATCCCTTTCTTCCCTCTATGCCGCCTCCCCTCCATGTGTCCCTTTCCTCCCTCTATATCTTCTCCCCTCCATGTGTCCCTTTCTTCCCTCTCCCCTCAATGTGTCCCTATCCTCCATCTCTCCCCCTTCCCTCCATGTGTCCCTTTCCTCCCTCATTTGCTCCTCCCCTCCATGTGCCCCTTTGCTCTCTCTCTCCCCACTGCTCCTGAGTCCTCCAATATCTATGCTTATCTCTACCTGTTACTAGGAGCATTGTTTAGAATATAAGACTCTTCTATAGCGTTCATATGTAAATTACATTGATAACTTTTTTATTCTCCATCATTCTTCCTCCTTTTACATAGAAACATAGAATGTGATGGCAGATAAGAACCGTTTGGCCTATCTAGTCTGCCAAATTTCTAAATACTTTCATTAGTCCCTGGCCTTATCTTATAGTTAGGATAGTCTTATGCCTATCCCACGCATGTTTAAACTCCCTCACTGTGTTAACCTCTACTACTTCAGCTGGAAGGTTATTCCATGCTTCCACTACCCTCTCTGTAAAGTAATACTTCCTGATATTATGTGTAAACCTTTGCCCCTCTAATTTAAGTCTATGTCCTCTTGTTGTGGTAGTTTTTCTTCTTTTAAATATAGTCTCCTCCTTTACTGTGTTGATTCCCTTTATGTATTTAAATGTTTCTATCATATCCCCCCCTGTCTTGTCTTTCCTCCAAGCTATACATGTTAAGTTCCTTTAACCTTTCCTAGTAAGTTTTATCCTGCAAGCCATGAACAGTTTAGTAGCCCTTCTCTGAAGTATAAATTTTACTGTATTTTTGTATTGTTTGTTTATTAAATGCATCTTTCTGATTGCATGGTCTCACAGCTCTTCTCATTCTCTCCCTAGTGTTTATTTGTAGTCACATGGTGTTTGCTCCCGTCTTTGGGTACCTGGGGGATCGGTACAACAGAAAGTACATAATTGGTGGAGGCATCTCCTTCTGGTCACTTATCACCCTGTCCAGTTCATTCATCACGAAGGAGGTAACATCACAAGGCATTCCATTAAAACCAATGATTGATTTCCTATCAGGCCTATCCATTTTGCAGAATGCTTGTAGAGCTTTGATGGTCATCCATCAAATCTCCTGAGGTGCAGTCATCATGCAGTTTGCCGAGTTCTCAGAGTATCAGATTTACTGTGGGATTGCTGCTATTGTTTCTTCAGGATATTTCTAGATAACTGTTGCCCCCTCCCTATTTTTATTTTTTACAGAACTACTGGCTCCTTCTGATCACACGGGGCCTTGTGGGAGTTGGCCAAGCAAGCTACTCCACCATCGCCCCAACGCTGATTGCGGACCTATTCCTTCATGATGAACGCAGCAGAATGCTATCTTTTTTCTATTTGGCTACACCTGTTGGCTGGTGAGTTTCCGATTCTGGACCATCGTCGTTTCTAATGTCATATAGCTTTTAACAATCAAGAATAGATTAGGGTAGGGTGATAGATTATAAAGCTATTGAGGTTGTAAGTGTTGGTTTTGTGGCCATAAAATTTATAATTCCATAAACATAGGTTTTATTGACCAGGGAACTCTAAATGTGTGATCAAAATAGTGAAACTGGAAAAAAATGAGTTTCAAGATTTTCTTTAAGGTCTGTTCTATTTTTGCCTGAAGTTAGCAATTCCCATTTTAGTCTTCTAGAATTTCTGGTTTATTGGCAATGTTCTTTCATAAAGACACAGGCCAATCCCTAATCCTGGTTTTGTCTATGAACATTGATCATTGTAGTGAGTGCTTGACATTAGAAAGCCGATTCTTTTCTCTCTTTTACAGTGGACTTGGTTACATTGCTGGGTCAAAGGTGTCGAGTGTGGCAGGTGGAGACTGGCATTGGGCATTAAGAGTAAGTGAAAGAAAAAAAGCTCCAGATATTGTGTCTCTTGGTGGATGGCATATTGCTTGGGGTTTCTTTGCATTTTCATACACCATTTAAATATGGCTGACATTTGCAGTGCTTGATTCACACACGAGATTCCACATTCCCGTTAGCCCTTACAGGGTTAACCCATATGAACTGAAAGCAAAGTTGTAACTAGAAAATACACACTATGCCATTCTGTTTGTCAAATTGTTTAACGTATTTAACAGTAGAATATAGATCTTTCAGACTATTACTGGCATTGTAGAGCAGACAGCCATTGGTCCACAAACCAGTCCTCATAGCCCCCACCCCTCTCACCGGTCCAGGAATTACACAGTCGTGTCTAAGGTGTTTTTTTTTTTTAAACTCCTTATACACAACTGGGTAATCCCTAAATCCTGGACTGGTAGTGGACATGAGGACTGGTTTGGGAACTACTGAGATAGGCTGTAAGTGCAGTGTCAACAGCACCATGCTCTTACGTACTTATTCATCCTGTATGCACATCTGTGTGGGTCTCTCTGGCCTTATACTTTGTGCCCAGATATTTGAGGTATGTAGTATGGTCATTGACACTGTCTGATCTTGTGCTGTAGGTTACTCCAGTACTGGGTGCTGTAGCAGTGTTATTACTGCTCTTCGTGGTCCAAGAGCCTCCCAGAGGGGCCGCTGAAGGGAAGATAAAAAGGGAATCTCTCACCAACTCTTCCTGGACTTCCGATATAAAATCCTTGTTAAAGAAGTGAGTTATACTTCTATTCTAACTGACAAGCATCTGGCCTCTGCCTGGTGTCTAACGTCTCCTTTTATCATCCCCTCTTGTAGTCCAAGTTTTGTTCTATCGACGCTTGGATTTACAGCAGTGGCGTTTATTGCAGGAGCCCTGTCCCTTTGGGCCCCAACGCTACTAATGCGTGCAAGGACGGTGTTATACAAAGATAATCCGTGTCAAATCCCTATTTGTAGCACTGATGACAGGTAAGGCTTACAATCACCAACGTTGACTGCCATTGTCTTTTCCATTCTGTATGTCAAATGTGTGTATTGGACAGTTTTAGTGAAAATAACTTCTAGTGAAGCCAACTGGCTGCAAACATCCTACAAGCCTTTGAAATACCTCTAGTCTTCCAGTCTTCACCTGTGTATGGTTCAGTCTGTGTGTGTATGAGTCAGTCTGTGTGTGGGGGGGAGTGGAGAGGGGGGGTCAGTCTGTGTATGGGTCAGTCTGTGTGTGTATGGCTCAGTCTGTGTGTGTATGAGTGTGTGTAGGAGTCAGTCTGTGTGTGTGTGGGGGGGATGGGCAGGGGAGGGGAGGGGGGGTCAGTCTGAATGTGTATGAGTCAGTCTGTGTATTGGGGTGGGGGTTCAGTCTGTGTGTGTATGAGTCAGTCTGTGTATTGGGGTGGGGGTTCAGTCTGTGTGTGTATGAGTCAGTCTGTGTATTGGGGTTGGGGTTCAGTCTGTGTGGGTCAATTTGTGTGTATGGGTCAGTCTGTTTGGGTGGGGGTCAGTTTGTGTGTATGGGTCAGTCTGTGTGGATGGGTCAGTCAGTGTGTGTATGAGTCAGTCTGTGTGTGTATGAGTGTGTGGGGAGATCAGTCTGTGTGTGTATGAGTCAGTCTGTGTATTGGGGTGGGGTTCAGTCTGTGTGGGTCAATTTGTGTGTATGGGTCAGTCTGTGTGGGTGGGGGTCAGTTTGTGTGTATGGGTCAGTCTGTGTGGGTGGGTCAGTCAGTGTGTGAATGAGTCAGTATGTGTGTGTATGAGTGTGTGGGGGGATCAGTCTGTGTGTGTATGGGTCAGTCTGTGTGTGTATGAATGTGTGGGGGGTCAGTCTGTGTGTGTGGGGATCAGTCTGTGTGTGGGAAGGTCAGTTTGTGTGTATGGGTCAGTCTGTGTGTGTATGGGTGTCAGTCAGTGTGTGTGGGAATCAGTCTGTGTGTGGGGGTGGAGGGGTTCAGTCTGTGTGGGTGGGGGCCATTTTTCGACCTGGCGCCTTGAATTTGCTGAGCACTGTGTATGTATGTGTGTGTGTGTGTATATATATATATATATATATATATATATAATACACAAGATCCAGCGCACTCACCTATCCACTAAACAGCAACTTCAATGTTGAAAGATTTTATTTGTTTTTTTAAAAACACCTAATCTAGGCAAAAATAATGGGGGTTTAGTTACATTATATGATCATACATTGCATAAGCCTGCCACAACGTCAATGTACCCCATCTTTGGCAGGTCCTACACTAACAGCCTAATGTCTGCTCTTATGAGATTAACCTACTTGGGGAAAACAATTCCATCTGGGGCTCTCTGCAGTACAAGGCTAAATAGGGCCCTGGGATGAGGCACCTGTGACAGGGAGGGGTGCAAAACCAAGGAGTTGGCTAGACTCCCAAATATATATAAAACAAGAGGAGGTTGGCTGCACTCACCTTAACATGCATAAATGGGGGTGCTGCTGGGGGCCAAATAATACAATACACAAGATCCAGCGCACTCACCTATCCACTAAACAGCAACTTCAATGTTGAAAGATTTTATTTGTTTTTTTAAAAACACCTAATCTAGGCAAAAATAATGGGGGTTTAGTTACATTATATGATCATACATTGCATAAGCCTGCCACAACGTCAATGTACCCCATCTTTGGCAGGTCCTACACTAACAGCCTAATGTCTGCTCTTATGAGATTAACCTACTTAGGGAAAAACAATTCCATCTGGGGCTCTCTGCAGTACAAGGCTAAATAGGGCCCTGGGATGAGGCACCTGTGACAGGGAGGGGTGCAAAACCAAGGAGTTGGCTAGGCTCCCAAATATATATAAAACAAAGAGGGGGTTGGCTGCACTCACCTTAACATGCATAAATGGGGGTGCTGCTGGGGGCCAAATAATACAATACACAAGATCCAGCGCACTCACCTATCCACTAAACAGCAACTTCAATGTTGAAAGATTTTGTTTTTTTTAAAAACACCTAATCTAGGCAAAAATAATGGGGTTTAGTTACATTATATGATCATACATTGCATAAGCCTGCCACAACGTCAATGTACCCCATCTTTGGCAGGTCCTACACTAACAGCCTAATGTCTGCTCTTATGAGATTAACCTACTTAGGGAAAAACAATTCCATCTATATATACACACACACATACACACATTTTAAAACTGCCCTCCTACTTTTGTCACTGGTCCCCTATGTGCCCCCCCTAAGTATGAGTCCTTGAGACGTCACTGATGCTATGTCAGGGGACACTGCCTTCTCTGTAATTTTGGACATGTGATTATTATGAAGACTAGAATATCATTGTCAGAAGTGAACTAGAAACCATCAGGCCCTGGTGCAATAATTGCTGTGGGACCCTCTCCCCCACGGTTCTCATCCCCCCAGGTGTTTCATTCTCCCCACCAGCCCCTCCATGTGTTTAATATCCCACAGCTCCTCCATGTTTTTCATTCTCCCCCTCACAGCTCCTCCATATGTATCATTCTCCCCCTCACAGCTCTTCCATGTGCCTCATTCCCCCTAGCTCTCCCATTTGTCCCTCCATTTGCCCCAGACCCTCCATTTGTCTTATCCACTCTCACAGCTCACTTCATGTCTCATTCCCTCCATGTATCTCCCCCACAACTCCTTCATGTGTCTTATTCTCCCCAGCCCCTTCATGTGTCTCATTCCCCCCAGCCCCTTCATGTGTCTCATCCTTCCCAGCCACACCATGTGTCTCAATTGTCTCCCCAGCACATCCATGCATCTCATGCCCTCCCCTCCTGTGCCTGCTTACCTCAGTTGCCGAGGTAATCACCAGTCAGACCGCAGTCCACTCAGCCATGCTACTTACAGTGACTGGCAGGAGGGGAGCACTGTGCTGTGTACTCCCCTTCTGCTTGTCATCCGTAGACCGTGACTGTGCAGCTGTGCATCAGACCTGAAGTTATGCAAGCCCACCTATCTAAGGGGTCTACAGGCCAGCCGAGTGATGGACCAGGTTGCAACTGCGACCGCGGTAGTTATGCCACAGATCACTGTATAGTTGAGGACTGCGTTGTTTCCCTAAGTACAGAAATGTATGCACTGGCATTATTGCATTTGCTCACACTTGAGAAAAGAATCCACTGGTTTTGTATTTTGTTTCACTTTTTTCTGCCCATTATATTTCTTCTGTCTTTCTCTCTTTTTACACTGGTTTATTATACTCTTAATTTTTTAACTCATTACATCTTTGAATTTATTTTTTTGTAGTTTGATTTTCGGAGTGATCACTTGTGTGACTGGTATTGTGGGGGTTATAGCTGGTGTGGAGATCAGCAAGCGTTGCCGGAGAAAAAATCCACGCTCGGACGCTTTGGTCTGCGGCTTTAGCCTCCTATGCGCACAGCCCTTCCTTTACGTCTCCTTAGTGATAGCACAGAAAAGCCTTATTTCAACTTACGTAAGTACTCTCCCTCCCTTTACTAAATATGCACCACTCACCTCCTCTTCGTAGCAGAAATAGAATTTCAAGGGCCAGTTAGAGGTGAACAAATGACTATTCAGTGTTAAGGTAGATGAGTCAAGCCTTCTCAAAATTATTTGTGAAAAAAATCAAGGATCCAGCTTTCCTAGGATCTTGACACACTGGACACTGCTCAATAATTAGTAACCAGTCCCCCATTTATAGATTGCTTAATAAAAGAATACATCCATATAGGAATCCATCCTTCTTTGGTTGATGGCACAGTGGCGTTGCATGTTACTTTTTAATTGTCTCACTCTTCTGCCTCTCTGCAGGTTTTAATCTTCATTGGGGAAACACTGCTTTCCATGAACTGGGCGATTGTTGCAGATATATTACTGGTAATGTATGAAAGGACATCTTGGGAGGTTTAAAGGATTTTAATCACAGATTAGCCAAATACATAACTTGCTAAAGGGACACTCGAGACCCATAAATTACTTTCGCTTGCTCAAATGTTTAGTGTGTGAAGAGGGCATCCTCTTTTATAATTTTACAAAAACTGCAGATTACAAAAAAAATTTGCAGTTTTATAAATTAAACTTGTTACACTCTCATGGCTGTCAATCAATGGAGCTAAACTCAAGAAGCAGCAATTGCTCAGAGTACGTGCCTTGCAAAGGCTTCTCATTGAACTGCATCTTAAAGTCTGTGATTGGAAAGTCTGGGTGGGGTTAGAAGGGGATGGCTTGCAAAGGCTGCAGACAAGATAACTGCAGCTTTAGCAGGCTGTTTTTATATATACGCCCAATGAGAAAATGCATGTTTCCATTGGGATACATCTACTAATAGTGATTTTTATTTATTTGTTGGGGGAGGTATTTAGGCAGTAGAGTGTTTCTTTAATCATTCCTTGGACAGTTGTGCACTAATGTTTCTATAGCGGCAGTCCCAATTTTCGGGTCTTTTCCCACTATTCTGACTTTACTTCCTGGTGTTAGACCTTTGGTGACACCAGGGAACAGTCCCCAGAAAGTGTAACAAGTAGATGTGCGCATGCTGCACATTTAGGGAACTAGGACCCTGCAGAGAGCATTGAAACAAAGCTCTCTTCATGTCCTACCCTCAGTGGGCTGGTCTGCTTGATTGGCTGAAAGCCTGGCATGCATTTGACTTGATCCTATGATTAAGAGTGGACATTCCACACAATATGTGTGAGGAGGTAAGGGGCTGTTTGCCACGCTGAGGTGCAATTCCCATTATAGTTGTATTTTTTCATAAATTTATAATAAAACATATGAATTTGGACGATGCTATTTTATTAGCTATACTGTGAACACAGTTCCGGTTACAAAATTAGCTGTCTTTTGATGTAAGAAACAGTGTGTTGCTGCTTTTCAATTTCCTCACACCTGCCCTGCACAGACCTTTACAGGGACACAGGCACTTTAACAATTACATTTTATTGAAGTTGTTATAGTGCCTGCAATCCTGCCCACCCCCCAAAAAAAACGTTATAGTTCACTAATTAGAAGGCTTGGAACAGCGGCTTCAACCCACTCCTCCAAACCCTCTGGGTATGAGATTCAGAAGTCTTACTTAGAGTTCTCATATGGTAACATCCCGTGACGTCACACTCTCATGCGCAGTACCGTCACAGTCAGCCATAGAGACTCATTGTATTCAGTCTTAGGCGCATCGCAGCAAGCATCACAAATGCGCCTAAGGTCCCCAATGCTCTTTTATGAGGCAAAGAGCATTGGATTGGCCTAAAATTTTCAATTCATTGATCGAATGTCCTTAATACCTAGTTTCCCAGTTAAGTGAATAAACCCTGGTAGTATGAATGCTTCCAGCATCAGTGTACATTTTCAGCCTTATCAAGAATATACTTTGTGCTAACATTCCGAATCACTCTTTAATTTTTAGGCTGCTATTGTGTGCACATATGTTCACGTTATCTCCAAATCTGCTTGCTTATTGTGTGATGTTTTGCTCGTTCCTCTTGGTGTGATGATATTTCTAACTCTCTCCTCTTGCAGTATGTGGTGATTCCTACAAAACGTGCAACGGCAGGAGCATTGCAGATCGTTGTGTCCCACGTATTAGGAGATGCTGGCAGCCCGTATGTAATCGGAGTGGTAAGTGATCATTATATCTCCATGAACATTAAAGGGTTACGCCAACCCCCATGACCACTTCAGTGATTTGAGTAGATCATGGTGGTAGGAGCCTGGATGTGCAAATATGTGCTTTAAACACTGCACATTCAGAGATATTTGCATTTGTGTCTCGGATGCTAGTTACTCTGAACTCTGTTGCAGGTTGCCTAATGTCAATTCTATATATATTTTATGTCAGTCATCAGCCCACACAACGCATGCTTTCAACAGACATAATTATCTTGTCCCTAACAGGCTAAGTGCCTGCAAAGGGAAGATCGTATTTTGGAAATTGAAAGTTCCACCTTCCCAAAATCTCTCCCTCCCCACTCCGGGGGTCTCTGGGGACAGTAGGTCCTCCCCCATGAATATTAGAATAATAGAATATGTTTTTAACTATTTGATCACCGGTTGCTAGCAATGCCTGTAGGCAAACCGTTTGGATTTTTTTAAACCGGGGCCCGAATTTGAAGCCTCTGAGCCTGGAATTATTTAATTTGGTTTGGATTTCAGCTGTCCAGCAGCGTTTGGCCCTGCTGATATCTGGACCAAATTCAGGTATATTTGGGGCCGGAAGTGCAAAATCTGTATATTGTTGAATAGTGTGAACAATGTCTGGATTTTGGAGTCCTAATAGCCCCATATGCAGGCAGATGGTTTTCCCATCCGGTACTGCGCTATTTAGACTTTATGGAAAACTCCTGTACCTGTCTCTGTTTAAGTGGTCCTTCCAGTGGGATGCCCATAATAGATTATCAGCAGTTGTTGAAATATGCATCATTAAGTAAAGATACTAAACAGGTACAACCAGTATGGAAACTAAAACATGAGAATCTTTACATATTATATGTGACAGATGGCAACACTCACCATTTGGCAATTTGTCTAATGAAAATAACTGTGCTGTATTCTTACAAATACACGTGATCAAAGAATTTGGATATGTTTATTTATTTAGTTTACTGTTTTACCTGCATTTTGGCCTCAATTTAATCACCAGCTGTAACTGCGTCTCTTTCATCTTTCTTCTCCTCAGATTTCAGATCTAATACGCAAAGGAAAACCAGATTCAGACCTCTTGCGGTTTAATAGCTTAGGCTCCGCTCTGATTATTTGTGCCTTTGTGGGAGTCATCGGAGGGGGATTTTTCCTCGCAACCTCTTTCTACATAGAGAAAGATCGGAAGAAGGCAGAAAGTTACTCCCAAGATGAAGATGGTGAGGTTTGAGAAGAGGTCTGGACATCCTTTACAAAATGTATCGAACACGGTAAGAATTAAGCGCTATATGTCTCCCGGTAAGCAACAGCAGCAACAACAAGCTGCCAAGATTTCCTCTTCTTGGCTGTACTGATAAGTTCTCACAATGGGTTGGTGGTTGCTCTTCAAGCAGGTGAGTTTGTAAGAGAGCAGAAAGAAATGTAATTGTGGAGTGTCGGGATCCCGCGGGCGGCTGCGAGGGGAGGCTGCCCTCCAGCCGTCCGCGGTCCCCTCCTCCTCGTGGGCTCGGCGAGCGGCATCCTTCCAGCCTCGGATGCCGCCCGCGTTTTCCTCCACGTCCCCCAGCGGCAGCATGCATGATGCTGCACGCTGGGAGACCGCCCAAATTATTACACGCCGGGGTCAGTCACCTGACCCGGCGTTAAAGGCACAGTGCCTCAATCACAGTGGGAGGTTTAGATATTTCCCACGTGTGATTGTTAATTCTGATTGGAAATTATCCAATCAGAATTAACCTTATGGTTTAAATACTTACCTTTCCTGTTCCTCCCTGCCCTGTTGTGGTCTTTACCTGCTAGTATTGATACTGAACTTGTGGTTCTGGTTACGTACTCTCTGGCTTGTTTATCCGACTTTGTGACTTTCTCCTACCCTTTGACCTTGGCTTGTTTCACGTTATTCTGTCTTCTGGTTTCCCTTTACTCGGCTTGTTTCCTGACTATTCTTTGTGTGCTTAGCCCGGCCACTCTAAGGTCCGGTACTGCACTTTGTGTGTGTGTGTGTTGGCGTATTTGGTTCCCCGAATCGTGACATGGAGTATAACTAGAAATTTGGGTGGAGTGAAAATGGAAAATCACCTACAATTTTAGGTGTTTTTAAACCAGTTCTGAGATGAAAGCTTTGATTGAATAATCCCCATCTAGGCATATATAGTTATTTTCCTTAGCAGGTCAGAGTCTTCAGCAGAGTATTAACAAAAAAAACAAAAACATAAAAGCAGTATATAGTGTAGTATGTCGGAAAGTTCTAGGGATATATAGTAATAAGTGGTAATGCACTCACATGACATAGAGCCTTTTATGTGTTACAAACAAAACAGCATCCAGTGGTATAATCTCCACTTCTGGATAATGTTTAGCTGGATTTTCTCAGTGTTGTCATGCAAGGCAAAACAGACATAGAGCTCTCTATTGAAACCATGTATTATGGAATAAAAAGAGGTCCTACTTGCATGCCTCTGAGCAATATGGTATTGCTCAAATCAAAACTGGCTTTGCTTATCCCAGTCTAGATAAGGAAAGTGATCAACAGGATTGAGGATGATATTAAAGGGACACTATAGTCACCAAAACAACTTTAGCTTAATGAAGCAGTTTTGGTATGTAGATCATGCCACTGCAGTCACACTGCTCAATTCCATTTGGTCCTGCAAATTGTAATTAATAAAATGACCTAATTATGTAAAATTATTACATAAATATATACGTAGAATTATTATATATAGGTGTATATATATATGTATAGAATTTTGTAAAATTATTTATATATATATATATATACATACACACACACACACACACATAAGAAAAGCATGGGCTGCACTCACGGTCTTCCAATAAAAAAGCTCTTTATTTCAACAAATCAGCAAATCGACGTTTCGGTCTGCACAGGGACCTTCCTCAGGACAAAGTGATATATATGTAAATACTTATGTATGTAGATATATATTATTATATATCTATAATATATATATTATTTTGTTCTACGTGTATTTTGATATCAATATATTAATTTTAAAATACAGTTAGAACGAAATTACATATATTTATTTATTTTTTTATTTAATTTTGTACGTATTTACATATTTATTTTATATTATATATATGTATATATAATGATAATTATATATATATATATATATATAATCAATATCATTGTACGTGTATTTTGATATTAATATATATAATATTAAAATACACTTAGACAGTGTGTGTATGTATGTATATATATATGTGTGTGTATATATATATATATATATATATACACACACACACTTAGATCATATATATAAATATATATGATCTAAGTATATATTTTATTTCAAACTGTAACTTTAACATGTATTTTACTTTTTACAGGCAGCAGGGGGAGTACCTGTCATTACAGGCACTCCCCCTGCTAGCATTGCTATG
>OW240921.1:20654427-20812417 GCA_933207985.1 Pelobates cultripes | reverse complement strand
TGCTGGTTTTACCCCTGGTAGCAACACTAATGGGAATGGACAAAATGTGACGGCGGACACACTGCCTTTTCTCAAGTTTTGGGAACTCAGGTTTTGTCCTATGATGTTTTTTTGATTGTATTGGAATTTACTGGAATTCCAACAGATTAGGTATGACTATATAATAAAGATTTATATTTGTCCTACAATGTTTTCCAAACACAATCTCTTTTGACTTTTACATTTATATCCGTAACCCGAGATAAGATTGATCAATAGTTGAATATCTTCTTTCCAATGTTATTTATTTATTTATTTTTTTGAATTATTTCACTTTTCCATTAGATTGCCAGTTTCAGCAATATTGTAGTGTGGTATTTAAAAGGTTAATGACTGCTTTTCCATTGTTTGCATTTAAAAAAACACAACTAATTGCTGCTTTAAATTCCATTCAGATTTCTCTTTATACAGCTTCTCTCGACTGTGTGTTAAGTTGTGCGCATATTTAAAATTACCGTCACCTAACGCTTCGCTCTTTCCTGCAGTTGTTTGAACCAGTCAGTTGTACGTACACTTATCTTCTTGCCGATGAAAAGACTAAAGAGGCCGTTCTGATTGATCCAGTGCTGGAAAAGGCTGACCGAGATGCCAGGCTAATCAAAGATCTAGGTCTGAAAATGATCTATGCAGGTATGAGCCCTACCGAGCATTGACTTTAACTCTGTGACGCTGTATATGATAACCACAAAATACCCAAATCGGTTTTAATCAAATGCCATACATACCGCTCTTTGTCTGTTGTCCATCTCACAAACCTTTGCCAGCAAAATAATTTTTTTGGGGTGTCTGCTTTAAACTGTCGTTAGGTACACCCAAACCACTGTAAGAAGGTCAGAAATAGCTCAAGGAATATTGTACTGACCATCGTTGGTCCTCCACCATAGTCCACTATCCTGGCCAGTTTTAGAAGCTGAGCTGCTTTACAGGCATAGAAAGACCTTGCAGTTAAAGGAGGAACGCTAAGTTACACAAGCACTGTAGTGGCTATGACGCTGTCTTATTTTTTATTTTATTTTCTGAAGGAAGGGTTGCCCCAAACCATTTAGGGTCAGTTTGGCAAACACCATGTCTGCCTCATGTCTGCCTCCTCTCTAGCTGACTTGATAATTGAGAATTTACACTTCTGCCTCCAAACTAGATCACTATGAGGAGACTGTCACTTTAGGCCAGGGATAGGCAACCTTCGGCACTCCAGATGTTGTGAATTACATCCCCCATAATGATGGCAAAGCATCATGAGAGTTGTAGTCCAAAACATCTGGAGTGCTGAAGGTTGCTTATGCCTGCTTTAGGCTATCAGTGCATCAGATCAGCAATGATGCCTCTCATTGGCTTTCACCAAATTTTTAAATAAAAAAATAAATAAAACATCTGAGTTTCCAAGGTTCGCTACCTCAAGCCCATGGTTTTTTTTTTATAACTCCTGAATAACTTTTTTTTTTTCCCACAAGGAGAAAACCCTATATGAATAATATGTAACCATGACTGTTTGATACAGTGATAATATAAATTTGTTACAGCTGACAAACAGAACACAGGGATGTGGAATATGGGAAGACAATCTCTCTGTCTGTCGCTAATTCCGGCTTTGTATGCACTGCAGTTTTTTACTGGGTACAAAGTATGGGTTCATAAACTATAAAAGCCACATATACGGGGCAATTATAGAGCTGTAATCAAACCATGAATTTAACGAGCTCCTGTAGTAATCCTATGGCTGTCACCACTGCTGTTATCTCTGGTTGAATCCAAGACTCGTCATTCGACTGAAGTTGATATTAAAAGCTCTGACTCTGTAGTGAGAATATAGGTTATCTGGCAAACGCACATTTCTTTATAATGTAATCAAACAGAACATGAGGTCAAATAGAATATTTACAGTTTGCATATTAATAGCAGACAAACCATTACTGACTTTTTTTTTTTTTGAGACATTGGAGAAAAATATAAGTGAGAATAAATTATGTTAAATCTTCATGTAGCCGATAAAATAAAGAGTAATGGACTCCATAATTCCCAGATATTAGGCATAAGGGTTAATAGAATATATATTTTTTTGCACTGTTTCACTCTTGGCAGTATGATTCAGAGCGCCTCGTGCACCACTTTGGCACCTGAACATTTATGGGTTTATTCTAAAGTGAGAATTCAAAATGAATTTCAAGCTCAAGGCCAAAATAGTCAAAACTGAAAGCATAGTTAACATGGAGAATGATTCCAGTTTGACTATTTTGGCCTTAAATTTGAATTGCACTTGGAATTCTCACTTAAGTAAATAACCCTGATGATTTTTTTTATTTTATTGCTCTCAATGTTTTATGGTAAGCTGAAGTGTTTGAAATATACAAGGTCCTTTTCCCTACAGAAGCAGAATGCTGGGGCATTTCACACCTCCAAATGCAGATGCTTCTAAAAGTACAGAGGGTCTACTTGCATATTTCTCCCATAATCTGTGTACATTTTGTAACCTGTAATCGGAGACTAGTGTATGTGCTGAATCAAATCTAGCCATTAGGTGGTAACAACGCGAAGTGGTGGGGCAACTATAATTGACAATAAAATAGTCAGACTTTTTCCTTCGTAATTTTAATTAGTCATAAAAATGTTGTAATCTATTTAGGTTATGCTCTGTGAAATTGACGACTGCTTGTAAAGTTTAAACCTGCAGTACTAGCTACTTGGCCGTTTGAAGGGGGACAAGTATTTTTGTGTTCCCTGTCATTGAAGTGCGCTCACATGAGGCATGACAGTAAACATTGCTCAATAAAATCACTCTTTAAACTGACAACATACTAAATGTCAGAAATGGGAGGAAAAATAAGAAAAGCATCTCCTCTTAGAGATGAATTGAATCAATGAATCTCTATGAGGAAAGTTCAGTGTCTGCATGCAGTGGGAGGAGACACTGAATGTTTGGATGCATTTTAGGGAGCCATGACCCAGGAAGGATCTCTAACAGCCATCTGAGGAGTGGCCAGTGAAGTTATCATTAGGCTGTAATGTAAACACTGCATTTTCTCTGAAAAGACCGTGTTTACAGCAAAAAGCCTGAAGGTAATGATTCTACTCACCAGAACAAATTCAATAAGCTGTAGTTGTTCTGGTAACTATAGTGTCCCTTTAACACTCTCTAATATAGCCACACGCAGAAAATGGTTTGTCTGGTCCAAGTGACCTCCACGTTTTCTAACCTATATACAGGGTTATTACCTAAGGCCAGAGAAGCCGAACGGAAAGCATAGATCCGTTACAGAATATTTCCAATTTATCTATTTTTGACCTTAAATTGAAATTCTCATTGAATTGTCACTTTAATAGTTAACCTAGTAATAACAAAATATGTCCGGCAGACTGTAAATCTCTCTATGTTTTCTCGTTCTTTGTGTCTCCTTTGGTCACTGCTGTTTATTTTCTTCAGTAGTCTTTTGAACGGTCCCAAAAAAGAGAATGTTGAACAAACCTATTGAAAAGGTGCTCCTAAGATGACCCATTGTTCTATGTAAATGTATATTTGAAACCTGTGACTAGCCCTCCTTGTGTAACAGGGTAACAGAACTGCATGAATATCTTGTCACTGAATGTCTGGTGGAGAGTTCTGTGAATACGGGGTTGTGTACAGTTTGTAACTGTTCTGTGTTATCGATGTAACAATTCTCTTCTTATTTGTTTCCAGCTAATACGCATTGTCACGCTGATCACATCACGGGGACCGGCGTTCTGAAGAAGCTGCTCCCAGGGAGTAAAAGCGTTATTTCCAAGGACAGCGGGGCTAAAGCGGACATCCACATACAGGCGGGCGACGAAATCAAGTTTGGGAATTTTGTAAGTATTCGCCCCCTATGTGTGCCACTTTCTTCTAGGAAAGATTTGATTGTAGTTCTTTTAGTTTCCGTCTCGTACCTATAATACAAAACTGTGAAAACGTGCCATCAGCTGATTACAACTCCCATGAACATATGCTACCCAACTGTTTTGGTTTTTGGATGGTTCCCCAGCTGTTCGCTGACTAAAACTCCCATGAGCCTTCGCTAACCATTCGTTATGTTTGTGACTAAAAGATTTATGGGTGTTTAGTCTGCTATAGTTTTGCTGTCATGTAAGGCATCTTCTCTGGACACTAAGTGTTTTGCTTGTCCACATGACACAGTTTTAAGTGAGCAGACTGGCTTAACGTGTCCCATCCCCCTTTACGTTATATACAAGAAGAAGCTTCAGGCACTTAATACAAAGCAGTTTGTATTGGATTAAAATGCAACCTAAACAGTGGTCTTTGTCAAGCCTGTACTTTATAATGCTACAGAAGAAGCTGATGATTACTTATAAGTTAGAGCAGAGCTTGTCAACCCACCCATTCATGCTCTTCTTGAACTATTCTCAACCTCAGCCAGCCTTTGCATTTCAAACTGACACACTGCATGACATGTCTTTCCTAATTTATCTGTTTGTCTGACTGGGAGTCATGGTCTTTGAAGTCCAACAATATCTTTATAGTATAATACTTCCTCCAGGTTTATCAGAGGGATGTCGCGCATACATTGGACTGCTACTGGGGCAACTGCAAATCAGCCCACTAGCATAAAGGGGTTATGGGCTGCAGTCTCATAGTAACATTTGTGTGCTGATCAAAAGCAGCTGGCGGTGTATTGGATGTCTTCTGACCGTTTTCTGCAAAAATGATTGTGCGGGGGCTGGGTGATTACAATCTTGCTGCTCTCCAGCCTTAGACTGACCCATATTTTCTTGGGCGTAGTGGGGGGGGGGGAATGAGATTATTCATATATATTATATTATACCCCCCCAAAAAATATATTAATTTACAAACCTGTATTCCACTTTGGAGTCCCTCCTATTATTATTCTGAATGAAGCCCAGAGCAATTCTAGAATTAGCCCGAATGAAACATTTTAATCACAAGTGGTCAGCAAGTTGAAAATCAATGTAAATTAACAAATAATAGAACTAAGATCCCTGGACCGCCTTTTTTTCTTAGGGGCTATATGATTTATTTTCTGTTGAGCATATTACAAGTTACAAGCTTATCAAGTACATCACAATAGAGAGCATCGATTTTTCAAATAGCCAATATGCAAATGTTATGTAAACAATATCTGTAAGACATTGCTTTGTACAGAGGGTGATGGAGTGAAAAAGGAAGAAAAGTTAAGAGGAATCTCTGCTCAGGATAGGTGGAAAGAAGTATAATAGTTATCTAATGCTCTTGTCATTATGGAAACGGACATATTAAATTGACAGGAGAATTAAAGTCCTAAATATCTAAACAATGCCCTGCATTTTCTCTCTCAGGCTTTGGAAGCACGATCCACCCCTGGGCACACAGACGGCTGCCTCACGTACGTGTTGAATGATAAGAGTATGGCTTTCACCGGAGACGCGCTCCTGATTAGGGGCTGCGGACGCACCGATTTCCAGCAAGGTATGTACTAAACACACAGGTACAAGACATATTCAGGAACACGGTCCGTTATTTAGAGTACATTGCTTTGGGATGTACCGTTACTGAGCCTCCTATATTTTATTGTAAGTGTTATGTTTGCAGGTGTGTGGATTGACATGACAGATCTCACCTTTCAGTGGAGATAGTTATAAAAAGTGTATTGTACACAGCTGACCGCGTGTGTCTCTATGGGGTATTTACGGTGCTTAGAGCTCCGTGTACTGCTATTTTAAATGTATTTCACTGTGGGTTTGTGGAGCTCTGTGAGATACTTGTACACAGCACACATTACTGTTGAGTCTTATTGCAGTGGAGCTCTGTCGAACACTCAGAAATTTCTGTAAAAATAGTTTTGCAGTGGAGCTCTGTGAAACACTCACACACTGCACCTTACTTTGGAGTTTTATAGCAGCGGAGCTCTTTATCACACTCATACACACTATACATTGTTGTGAGTTTTATAGCGGCGGAGCTCTGTATCACACTCATACACACTACACATTGCTGTGAGTTTTATAGCCGCGGAGCTCTGTATCACACTCATACACACTATACATTGCTGTGAGTTTTATAGCCGCGGAGCTCTGTATCACACTCATACACACTATACATTGTTGTGAGTTTTATAGCGGCGGAGCTCTGTATCACACTCATACACACTATACATTGCTGTGAGTTTTATAGCGGCGGAGCTATATTACTCCTACACATTTGCTATAATTGAAATGCCTATAAAGCACTGTGACTTATTTAAGCACAATGTGACTGTGGTTAACAAGTGTCCCTGTCTGTTTGCAGGCTGCCCCAGTAAGCTGTACCATTCTGTGCACACCCAAATCTTCTCCCTGCCTAGCGAATGCCTCCTCTACCCTGCTCACGACTATACAGGTCAGTATGCGATACCCTGTTGGTGCTTACACTTTGTAAGGTTTCTCTGAACATTGAGAGTAAGTGTTCTGGGTGACTATAATGTTCTTTTAATTATTGAAACTCAAAACTAAATACAAGTCAGGCTCAAATCAGGAAACCGAAAATAAAGCTGTGACGTGGCTGATTTCAGTTAGTATATTATTAAAGTACACGGAATTTCCTCTATTTGTTTTGCTTGTTTAAATATATAGTTCAATACTGTTGCAGCAAGTGACTATCTATGGAGCTTTGCCAACTCCACGTTATGCAGCCACAATCCTCAACTCTAAGGATAAACCTGCACTCCAATCTTACATGGCTGCAGGGATGGACTGACAATCAGGGCCCCCACAAAAACGTAGTTCTTGTCCAATATACACACATACAAGTATAAATAGCTGCTTTTTCACTGAACACGGAATATTGGAGAACTGATAATGGAACTAAAATTTTAGGCCACAATAAATGGGCTAAAAAATATCCGAGTTGTAAAATCGTTCTAATTTGGCCCACAATGTGCTTTTTTTTTTTGTCAGTTTTGTAAAGTTTACTGAATAACTCGTGTGTGTGTGTGTGTGTGTGTGTGTATTATGTATATAGTGTAAAGGGAATGTGTAGGAAAGCATGTTTGGCTGTGTGTATTGTGAGTGTAGGTACTTGTTTTATGCAGGAATTGACACATTTGTTTGGAGTCTATGAGCCAGTTTTTTTTAAATTAAAAATGTTTAACTTTCAACGTGAAAAATGCAATTCTTAAAGGAACACTATAGTCACCAGAGCCACTATGCTTTATGTTCTGGTGTCTATAGCCTGTCCCTGCAGGCTTTTCAATGTAAAAAAGGGCAGTGTTTACATTGCTGCTTAGTGACAGTCACTCAGACGACCACTAGAGGGTGCTGGGTCACTGCTGCACAGTGTGTATCACCCATGTTCAGCGTCTACAAGCTCTGAATGCATTGATAGAAATGCATTGACTCAGTGCAACTTTATGAGGAGATACTGATTGGCACGGTGCAGTGTTTTGTACCTTTTTTTTTTTTTTTTAAACCTTTAAAAAAAAAAAAAAAATGTAATTTCTGGTTTCTCCATGGCAACCTCTAACTGCAAGCCACATTTTTTTTCCTTTCACTATATAACAGTAATAGCTTGATTTGTATGTGCTGCCCATTAATATGGATGTGTGTCCAGGAAACATAGATTTGTTTTTGGAATCTGCCCAACCTCTCTGGTTTTTATTCCCTCTAATGCTTTTCCTTTTCTCTTCTTTCTCTCTGCATTCCTGTTTTTGTGTCTGTCTACTACACCTCCATACCACCGTCTTTCTTCCCCATACCCTGTGTAGCGTGGCCAAGCTGGAACTAGCGCAAGAGTGGCGAGAAGATTGATCCCCAAGCATATTTTTGTATAGGGGTGTATCTGTATGTACTGTTGCCATTGGAATGCAGTGGTGTACTTGTGTGTAGTGTTTGCGTTTGTAAGTAGTTTTAGCTTTTAAATGCAGATGTGCTTATGTGTGTAGAGTTGGTGTTTTGTATATAATTTTAGTGTTTTAATACTGGGGTGTGTTTGTATGTAATGTATGCATTTGCGCGTAGGGGTGTGTTTGTATGGAGTTGGGGGTTTGTATGTAATGTTTTACATGTTGTGTTGATGTTTGTTTGTTTGTTTGCTGTGATGTATCTACATACATGCATAGATACACACACACACACACACACACACACACACACACACATTAACACCTAGATAGAAACATATAAAAACACAGACACATACACACAAATGGACACAAAGATCTACACACACTGGCACATACACTCAGATATACATACTGGCACACCGATATACTACTACATACACACACTGGAACGTACACATGTCAGTAATTTGTATATTTGCAGCCACCCTTCTTTTAGCTTACCTTTTGTCTGCAGGAGGGTGACTTGCTTGGGGTGCTGTTGCCTGAGGATGACATGGGCTTTGCAACAGCTCTTTCTCTCCCCCACCGCCCCCCCACCCTCCGTACTGAAATGTTTATTATAAGCTAAAACCATAATTGGTCACAATAATAATACTCCTACTTTAATTTGTTAAAAGTTGGCATTTTCAGTAGTTGCCGTTACTTGCTAGTACCCTCTAGCTGTAGAATTATATTTAAAACCTATTCATTAAAGGGACAGTATAGTCACCCAGACCACTTCAGCTTAATGAAGTGGTCTGGATGCCAGGTCCCTCCAGGTTTTAACCCTTCATATGTAAACATAGGGTTAATCCAGCCTCTAGTGGCTGTCTTCTGGACAGCCACTAGAGGTGCATCTGCGACGCTGGAGGCGAATTTCGCCTCCATCGCGCAGAGCGTCCATAGGAAAGCATTGAAAAAATGCTTTCTTATGGGTTCTTTGAATGCGTGCGCGGCATTTGCCGCGCATGCGCATTCGGCTCCACTGACGTCGGACGGGGAGGAGAGGTCACAAGCGCCGAGGGAGCCAGGTGCTGGATTAAGGTAAGTGGCTGAAGGGGTTTTAATCCCTTCACCGCCATGGGAGGGGGACCCTGAGGGTGAGGTCACCCTCTGGGCACTATAGTGTCTGGAAAACCGCATTGTTTTCTGGACACTATAGTGATCCTTTAACAATAATAAAGAGGATATTTAGAAACCGTGATATAAATGTTACAATTACTCTGGTATTGGTAACATTGTTACACTAGACTAGTAATATGTTAATCGTATGAGGCCACAAACAAATTGTCTCAAATTAATAATAAAGTTCTGCAATATTAGTTAGAATATACTCTAATCGTATGTTATTCACATTCATGATTACTTTTACTTCCATTTGTCAATAGAAAATCTCAATAATTACTGTTACTCACTAGCGCCCTGTAGCCGTTGCACTATTATTGAAGCAGATATTCATGAACAATGACGTTAAAGATGTTTCTGAACAGTAATAATAATGTTAGAACTGCTCTGGTGCAGGCAACATTGTTACAGCACACGCAAAAAATAAATAAAATTTAACCTTCGAAGTAGGGCACATCGAACTCCAAATGTAGACCAGCTTGTCTCCTTGCTCATAGATTTAAAAAAAAAAAAAATCCATTTAACCTCTTGGAAATCCAAATTCTATTCATGTCCCCACCTCACAGGAAAGCATTAAGCGGCTCGTACACATGCGCGTCAGAATGCAGCACTGCGCCATTCAGATTATCTCTCTTGGTTGCCTTCTGGTTAATCAAGGCTTCTAGGGCCAGATAATAAATGTTTATGCACTACATGTTCCTTAAAGCGGCACTGTCATGCCAAATTTATCTTTCTCCTATTGTTTCCTTTTCTCTCTCTGAAATTTAAAACCATATAGCATGGTCTGTTAATGTGCAACCCGAATTCAAGGTTAATGTAAGAGGAATTTGAAATAAGGCATAATCTTAAAAGTGGAAAAATTGCCATGGAAACCAATGTAATACCTTTTTTTTTTTTTTTTATTCTTTATTTTTCTTGTGCATTTGGTTACATACATGCTTACAGATCCACGACAGCGACTGTAAGCTATTTCAAGACATATAGTGGCATATCTGAGTGGTTGCACATTTAATATTTGTGGAGTATAGTAGGCTAACAATCGTTAAGTTAACTACATGAAATAGGTACACATGTTGTAGCAGGATAATTATAAAAGCCGTAGAGTGAACAATGTGTACTAAAAATACGCTCCTGACAATGGCTGTGGAGGGGCCTTATCATACCTGGCATGTGTCAATCTAGTTAGTGTTGTCTGCTCCGTTAGTATGTGTGCTGTGAGTTTAATCCACCTATGCTTTAATGAGCTGTTCCGGGAGGTGTTGGTCTAAGTAATGTAGTGTATCATTCTGCAGTGTTCCCTTTCTTCTGTTATCGTCAGGTAGCATAAGGAAGCCATGTGGGAGGTATCTAGGTACTGAGTGTATTGTAACCCCATCTGTCTGCCATTTGGGGTGATGTGCCGCCTTGTTTCCTCTAAAGGCAGATGTGAGGGGGGAGGTAATTAACCTGGTGGGAAGCGTTCTTGTGTGTGTCCGACAGGTAGATAGCTAGTAACATTTACTGGTACATTAACAATTATAAACACAAAGATAAGCAATATAAAGTAAAAGTTGGCAGGTAGGCAAAGTAGCAAAATTATTTGGAGAATCGCAAGGAGTTAGTCCCAGCAAATATCTTGTTGCGATTTACAATCATGCCATTGGATCTCTCATGTTGGGTTGTCAGCATGGGAGCCGTGTCTGCACCGTTGCGGAACGAAAGATTTCACCCTTTCCGGGTTCCACCTGTGTCGTGGGACGTATGGCATCTTGAGGTAGTCCCAGTATGGGTAGCAAGTCCTGTGCTCCCTGGAGGTCGTGAATCTCGTGGGTGTTCCCGTCATGTGTCACCTGCAGAGAGCGGCTGAGACGCCAACGGTATGTTATGCCTTGTTGCTGGAGTAGCGTTGTAAGTGGCTTAAGCGACCGTCTCCAGTCCAAGGTACTGCCGGACAAGTCCGTGAAGGAGAGGGACATGGCTTCGAAGGAGTACTGGGGTAGGTTTTTGACCGCTGCCATGGTTGCGGCTCTGTCTTCCTTCCTTGGTCGGTTTGGGAACTCTGTGGACTCCATCCAGGCTTATTGCTTTGGCCTGCCGCGCATGGAGTAGTGCTGCCAGGAGCCTCTGCACAAAATGCGGCAGTTCCTCCACCGGTATGTCGTCTGGTACTCCCCGTACCTTTATATTAGTTGCTCTACGTGTGTCCTCCAGCGCGGCGAACCGCCGCTCAAAAGCCTCCATTTTAGCCTGCAGATCCCTGATCTCCAGTTGCATGGCGGCAATATGGGTAGCCGTGGTAGCGGAGGTATCCTCCAGGGTACCCAGTCTCCTGGTCATTCCCTGGAGGCCTGCCATTTCTGCCTGGATCGTGGTCTGCAGGTCTGCCAGTAATGCCTTGAGCACCGCTGTAGTGACTGGTGCATTATCAGGGTCTGGTGGTGTGGCTTTGGCTGCCGGAGGACTGGGAGAGCGATGCTTGTCCTCACCTCGGGAGAAGTCTTCCGACAGGTTGGAGTAAGTCTCTGGGTATTCGGCCATCTTGGGCCCAGCCGCTTTGTGGGCCTGACGCCACATGGCTCCGATATCGAGGCCAAGACTGGGCTGGTCAGGCTTTTGCTTTTTGTTTTTCCGTCCCATGTCGATTCCGCTGTTATTGCCTGGGATTTGTGCTGTTTTGGTTGTTTTTTTCCTTTTAGATTGGGTGTTTTTTAGCTTGAAATCACAGGAGCTACAGTGCCATGCGACTTCTCTGCTCTGCAGCTTGGCTCCGCCCCACAATGTAATACATTTTAACACTATCAGGTTTATTAGTGAAACTACTCATTTTTAGCGCGGCAGAGAAAACAGTGTATACATTACGGCCTAGGGATACTTCCACTGGCAACTCCTCAGATTGTTGCTATAGGTGCTTCCTGGGGCAGTACTGCATAGTGTGACTGACATTCAGTATCTACACCCTCCTCATGATTCTGTGCATCTCTGTGAGGAGATGCTGATTGGCCAAGGCTGTGTATGGCTTGTGCTGGCTCTGCCCCTAATCTGCCTCCTTGACAAGATCCGCCAATCTAATGCTTTTCTTCGGGAGCAGACTGGAGTAAAGGTAAGATTTTACTATGGTTGGGATGGGGGGGGGGGGGATATGTGTTTATTTAATTTTATGTTAATTGTGTGCCTGAAACATCTGCAATTATAAAATTGAAGTTGATTGTTTTCTGCATACACACCTTTACAGGTCAAACAGTAACAACTGTGGAGGAGGAGAAAAAACACAACCCCAGACTGACCAAGAGTGAGGCAGAGTTTGTGAATATTATGAATAATCTGAATTTGAAGAAGCCTGCACAGATAGGTAAGGTTATATACTGCCCCCTACTGTACAGAAGTCACACCAACACCGTATGTGTCATTAGAATTATAGGTTTCTTTGAACTGAAAAAGAATATCAGAATTTCAATTGTGCATATTTTGTGTTCCTCATGTAATGTGTGGGGGACCCGAAATTCACTTTGAATTTCCTGTGGTTGTCTGAAATTCCACTTGTTTCGTAGTTAATGCAGTTAGTTCTCAAACACAACAATACACACCGCACGCAATTTCTGAGCATATTTCAAAAGCCCCTGCATAAATTGTATATAACATTAATGTATTATGCGGTTTTCTGTCAGTCTATCTAGTGGACCTCTCTGTATGAATGGAACCCATGTAATATGTACTATGACCACAAGATGTCGCTCTATTACAATGTTATTTTGGCGGTTACTTTGTTACATTTCATTATGATGTGTGGGAATTAAAACAATTGAACGTTTTCAATAACCGAAATACTGGTGATTATATATAAAAAACCTTTGTATTTCATGTTTTTCCTATGTGCACCTATTGTACTCCCTTATTTGCACCAAAATATCAAAATATTCCTTACAGTGCAAATTCTGGTACTTTAATTTTCTGTTCCGTTTTGTTTTTTCACAAATGAGTCATTCCCAATGTGTAAAATAAAAGTGCAAGAATGCTTTTTAAAATGTATTTATTTTTTCCCCAAAAAAGATTTCTGCCCTGCCAGAGTGGTGACTTTTCTGACATTAGTAAGGGACTTTCATTGTCTTCTCCTTAAAAAAAAAATAAATAAATACAAATTTTCTAAATTACAATTGTAATTGGCAGACTGAAGCATGTTTGTTTGTTTGGCGCATTACTTAAATCACCAGTTAAGAAAATGGTGCAAGTGCACAAAACTAGCGTGCACACATGAAATGTAATGTGACAATGTTTATACATAACTCCCTCTGTATCCATACATTATACCAACTAACCCACACGGCTTGTAAGTTAAAAACAATTTATCGAGCTGCACCTTTTTCCTGCCTTACACACCTGTGGTAGGGATTCCCATCTGTTGATCTATAATTCTCATTATATTTACCATCTACAACTCCCATAGGGATAGCCCATAAACTGTGACATGATAAACGAGGGGTAATTAACGGTTTGTTTTAGATTTCATTATTTAATCTTAAAACTGGGGTTGGAAATAATTTACACACTAAACGCAGCAAGCGTGATGCCGATAACTTCCATTTGAATGAATACTATGGGGGAGAGATGTCTGTACACAATTCATTGTCTTCATTGTTGATGTTTATCATTTTCGTGGTTTATAATTCTGATTAAAAAAAAAAATAAACTTGTTTTGTGTGTTTTTTTTTTTTTTGCATTATTTATAGCAAGTATTTTTCTTTAACCAGATATTGCTGTGCCAGCCAACTTGAAATGTGGCATTCAGGACTAGTAATGACATCACTACTTCAAGGATGACCTCACTGAGATTCTGTCTGTTAAATTCATTACTTTGGCCTTCTTACGGATCTTGAAAATATGAAGCATTTGTAATTGTCTCTTTGATATAGATATATATATATATATTTTTTTTGTATGTCTTGGGGGGGGGGGGGGGGGGGGATTTGGGACCACTCATTAATAAATCTGGAACTTAATGCACTTACAGTACAGTTCAGGAAAGTTGTATTTTAAATAGGTCATGATTACCTCATTACTGCTTTTGTTAAAGATTCACATTTTTCTAATAGTCCTTAACTTCTGTAACTGGGAGAACTGTAGCTATTGGGATACATTGATGTATATATGTTAAATTATTTTTACCAGTAAAATTACTGATTGAACAACTGTCTGACTTATCTATGTTTTTGTGTGTGTGTGTATATATATATATGTGTATGTATGTATGTATGTATGTATATGGTATGTATCTATCTGTATGTGAAACCAAGAAGGCTGCACGCAGGTGAACATGTATACTTATGAGGTTGCTGCTGGGGCCAATTCATACAATATTCACTAAATAAATATATGTACCAGTATATATATATTATTCCTCATTCTCAGGTCCTCTATCAGAGGTCTTGGTACCTGAGGGTTTTTTTCTCAGTATATTAGCTGTTACCAGAACTGCACTCTTCTGGACAGCGATCTCTGGTAACCACTAATATACTGAGCAGAACCCTCAGACTACTCTTGCCTTTCCTTTCCACATCCTTTCTCGTTCCGCTTAGTTCTTGGTATTTGTCCACCTTCTCCTGTACCTGTATCCACTCTTCATGATGATATGATGCAGAACAGCACTGGGGTTAGCACATCACCTTAGTATATGGCACATTTGATGTTTACTTGTGTTATTGTCCTGGAAATGGCTTCTAGCATTGTTTTTCACTTGTTCATGAAGGCTATTTGTGTTTTGCTGACCTCGTATAGAGCCAAGCATTCCAGTATCCATGTTGGTGGCATTATGTCATAGGCTTTCTTGGAGTCAATACAGGTTATACACATATTGGTCTGTCTGGTCTTCGAATCGTGTGACTGCTTGGTCTACCAACAGCTGGTGTTTTGATCCTCTGGTGGTTCCAATCCCCTCCTGAGCATTGCTCATGTACTGACTCACAGGCCCGTCGATCTTGGAGGCTATGATGCCTGACCGAACCTCCCATGTTTTGGGAAGGCAGTTTATTAGTCGGAGGATTTGACTGTGGTGTTCCCTTGTGTGGGTCCTTCATGACCAGTATTGTTACGCCTTGTGTTAGTCAGTCAGATTGGGAGCCTGTGGCTAGTAACTGGTACATTCAGTATTTCTTTGTCCAGCAGGTGTGGATCCTTTCTGGTCCGAGTGATTACCATGTGTGCAGTCTCCCGCTGTGATGGGGACTGGTTCCTGTTCAGGAAACATGCATTTTCAGGTCTAGTTGCTTTGGGCTTTGATTGCTTCACCACTGTATAAAGGGTGTAGTGACCGCTGTATGACCCCCACTATAGAGATCCCCCCAACAATTTATCTAATTTTTTTTTTTTAAACAAGACTGTGTGAAAGCTGTATAGCTGCAGAAGGAATATTTTGGTGCCCAACAGAAATTGGCCTAAAATTTAGCAAAACGCGTACAGTGGTGTCGATTTTCTACATTTTATTTTATTTTGCATACCTCATAAAACATGTTAATAATAGGCAATAAGAAAGCATAATAATAAAAATATTGGAACATGTTTTTGTTTTTTATTTTCACGCAACCAGGTAATTTGTAGAATAATTTTTAAACTTTAACCTTGAAAACTTCCAAAATAAAATCACACCAGTGAAAAATTGAAGATTATGCTAGCTTTAGTGTACAGATAATCTTAATTTTAATAATGACAGGAGGCGAGTATTTTGCATAATCTTTCTTTACTATCTCCATAGCAGCAAAGAAATGAGTGACAAAACTTTTAACCAATCACAACGTAGAATAGGGTATAAGAGGTGAGACCTATGACATCATTTCCTCTTTTAAACTTGCGACATCACAAGACCATAAAAGTAGAAAAAATAACCGAACAGCTGAGAAGTCCATAGAACAAGAAACTGGAAACTTAATCAGAATAAACTGAACCGGAACAGGTAGAATGCAGATGAAGACGTGTCCTTGTCAAACGATGGTCTACGAAGACCTGATGATGAATCTCCTGATGCGATGATGACGACATCTTGCATGGAGACTTTAATGATTCCGTGTAGCTCCTGGTTAAGCTGAAACGAGAGTATAAGGTGCGTTAGTGTCCAGAAGTGATTGTATAAAACAAAGGATGTCTGTCCCGTAATTCAACTTTAATAACGTCTAGTAACATGAGAATAAAATTAACTAAACGTCCTCCCTAGCGGTGTTAAATAAGTATCCCACCCAAACAATATATATATATCTCTATGATGTAAATAAGGCAGTTAAACAAGAGCTATCGTGTCAGGTATTATACCAACATATGAGAGAGCAAAGTGTAGTAGGTAGAAGTGAAAATAAAAGGGAGGGAAGAACGAAAGAGAACAGGGAGGGAAAATACTCGCCTCCTGTCATTATTAAAATTAAGATTATCTGTACACTAAAGCTAGCATAATCTTCAATTTTATCACATGACAGGAGGCTTCGTATTTTGCAATTTCAACGCTGAGAAAGAAAAGCAAATGCCGGATTATCAAGAGGACGAAAGTAGAATGTCCTAAAGGTAGATTCTCTGGTCCAGTCCGCTGCTCGTAAAATGTCCGAGAGGGACGCGCCTGCCGCATAAGCGGAAGAGGCCGCTGCCCCACGAACGGAGTGTGCTCCAAAAGTTTGGTCAATACCGGCAAGGGATAGTAGCCACCTAACCCATCTGGCCAGTGTAGTAACCGAGACCGGACCATAAGGGCGGACGTAAGAGATGAGAAGTTGATGAGTGGAAGGTTGCCGCAACGTCGCGGTGGCTTCCACGTAGTGACGGAGGGTTGAGACCACGCAGAGTTGAGGGTCAGAAGGGAAGAAAGGGTAGAAGACCGAGAGAGAGTTGGACTTAGTGCGACGTGAGATCTGAAAGGTGACACCCGCTGGACAGAAAGTAAACGCGTTGGCATCAAAGGTGCGTACGTCCGCTACCCGTCGAAAGGAAACCAGACAGAGCAGGAGGGTGAATTTTGCGGTAAGCTGGCGGAGTGATAGTTTCTCGTTGGGAGGCCAATTACGTAAAAATTGAAGGACCACGCCAACGTCCCAGAGACTAGAATATTTAGGTTCCGGGGGGCGCCGTAGGCGCATACCGCGGAGAAGTCTGCAGATGAGCGGGTCCTTACCAACAGGAATCCCCTGTATCGGAGTATGAGCCGCTGAGATGGCTGACCGTACCACATTGATGGAACGGTATGACTTTCCTGCGGTGAAAAGTGAAGTTAAGAAATTCATGATGGAGTGAGTAGGTGCAGTAAAGGGATTGAGGTCCCGTCCCACACACCAACTTGTCCAGGAGTGCCATGCTGATAAGTAGCACCTCCTAGTTCCTGGTGCCCATGAATCCCATAGCAGGTCCTTAGTTTCCTGCGATAATTCTTCGGTTCTCCAGGAACCCCGGAAAGAGTCCAGGCCACAAGGGGCAAGCGTTCCTGCAGGACTAGTGGGTGAGGAAGGCCCAATGGATTCCTGAGGATGGTTGGGGCATCTGGTAGGAGGAGGGGGTCGTTGATTGAGAGTTCCAGAAGGTCCGGAAACCATGGCTGGCTCTGCCAGAGCGGCGTGATGAGAATTATTCTCACTCCCTGTAGACGGATCCGGTGAAGGACCCTCGTTATCATTGCGAAAGGAGGGAATGCGTAGGCGCCGTCCCTTGGCCATTGTTGGAGAAAAGCGTCCGTTGCGAGGCTCTCCGGGTCTGGGAGCCAGCTGAAGAAAACTTCTGTCTGTCGATTGTTGCGGGACGCGAAAAGGTCTAGGTAGAGAGGTCCCCTCTGTGCATCCAGTAGTGCGAAAATGTGAGGGTCTAGCTGCCAATCGCTGGCGTCCCGCCAGTGGCGTGAGTACCAATCCGCCGTCGTATTGGAGTCTCCTGGTAAGTGCTCTGCCAGCAAGGTGATGTTGCGTGGTAGGCAGTAGTCGAAGATCTCTTTCGTGAGATCCGCCAGTGCCTCCAAGGCGGTTGATGTATCTGACCGCTGAGACGTTGTCCATGCGGAGTAGGATGCAGCAGTTGGATCGGTCCTTTGCCAGGCTGCGAATGGCGAAGGACCCGGCCAAGAGTTCCAGGCAATTTATGTGCATCGAGAGCTCTTCGGAAGTCCAGACTCCTCCTGTGGACGTGGTTCCGTCTGTTGCCCCCCAGCCTGAACGGCTGGCATCCGATTCCAGCACGAAGTCTGGCTGGTTCCCGAATATGGCCCTGCCGTTCCAAGCCTGCATGCAATTCAGCCACCAGTGTAGTTCTTCCCGAACTTCGACCGACATTGGAACCGGTTGGTCGTATGTCGGTTGTCTGCGAAGGAAACTTGCCTTGAGGCGTTGCATGGCCCTGTAGTGCAGGGGCCCGGGAAAAATGGCCTGGATGGACGCAGAGAGAAGGCCTACGATCCGTGCCAGTAATCGTAGGGGTATGGTAGTCCGACGAAGGACTTTCCGGATCTCCCTGCGGATTGCCGTAATTTTGGTAGCCGGGAGGTGAAGAGTGCATGATGTGGAGTCTATTACGAATCCGAGGAATTGAACTGATTGAGCCGGGGTCAATGCGGACTTGGGATGGTTGACGACGAAACCCAGAGAGTCCAAAAGGTGTAGTGCATATGCCGTATGTCTCCGCAGAGTGTCTGCATCCTCGTCGAAGATCAGGATATCGTCGAGGTAGATGATGCATCTTATACCTTGGGATCTGATTTTTGCCACTACCGGCTTCATAATCTTGGTAAAACACCACGGGGCCGAGCTGAGGCCAAACGGGAGACAGGTGAACTGCCAAGGGATCCCGTGCCAGAAGAAGCGGAGGTAGGGACGGCTGCTTCTGTGTACCGGAATGGTAAGGTACGCATCTTTGAGGTCCAGACGAGTGAACCAGTCGTCGCGTCGAAGCAAGTCCCGGAGGAGATGTATACCTTCCATTTTGAAGTGTCGATATACTACGTGCGAATTGAGCTCCCTGAGATTGATAACGGGGCGAAATTCGCCTGTTTTCTTCCTGACCAGGAAGATATTGCTGTAGAAACCGGTGGCATCCGGAGCCGGTTGAATGGCACCCTTGGAGCGGAGTTCTCGGAGTTCCGCGTCTATGAGGCGGGCATCTGCTCGTGTAGTCTGGATTGGACGTGGAGGGGTCAGCTGGAGCGGGGTCGAGTCGAACTCTATTCGATAGCCCTGCACCGTTTGGATTATCCACGCATCTGAAGATAGTTCTTTCCAGTTCTGGAAAAAAAGAGAAACACGACCTGCGATATGACAGGGGGTTAGAGGAAGAGTAAGATTCCGACTTACCGTTGGAGAATCTTGCTCGTGAGCGTCCTCGGGTGCCTCGGCCACGATCAGATCCCCTGAAGTGGCCGAATCTATTTCGACTAGATGAGTCTGGGTAGAACATCTGAGTCCTTGTTGTACGGGGGCCGGATGGCCAAAAACGGCTGGCGGCACGGCCCCTCTGCCGTCCAGCCCTTCCAAAAACACCACGGGTGTGGGAACCGCGGAAGACTTTCCGCATTGAAGATTGTGCCTTGTTAAGGGACGTGAATATGTTGACCCTTTTATTTAATTCCTTAAGGAAGGCCTCTCCAAATAATTTACCCTGTGCTAAGGGTCCTAATTCCTTATCCCCCAGTTCGACCAGTTTTTCGTCGATACGGTAAAGTGCTGCTCGGCGCCTCTCCGAAGAGAGGGCTACGTTGGTGTTCCCTAGGAAACAGAAACACCTTTGTGCCCATTCACGGGTATCTCGTGCCCATTCACGCACCGTATCTGGGGTAAAAGTGTCAGCCCTCTCATAGGCTTCATCCGCCATATCCATGATTCTGGCTAGTGGCCCAATGGCATCTAGCAGCTTATCTTGCGCTCCTTTAAAGCCGCGCTCTATGCCCTTGCGCGGATCCCGACCCCCTCGGGACATGAACGTAGTCATGAGCGGGTCAAACTCGGGGGTGTGCGTCACTTTGTCCGGTAGACTAGGGCGAGGGCATTCGGATCTCATCCGGTTTCTTACTTCCTTGTCTAGCGGTTTTCTGAGCCAGAAGTGCATAAACCTTGCCAAATGCTCAGGTGGTGACCATTCTTCCGAACGGGGGTGCCGGATGTTTCTTGGGTCGAACATTTGGAGGCCCGAATTGTCGAGGAAAATCTCCGAGCCCTCCTGTGGGTTATCAATGGATGTTGCCATGGAGTTCTGGGGCTCACCCAGACCCTGTTCCCTTATGAAGTAAGGGTCAGAGTTGGCCGTGGAATCCCTGTCGGAGTCCCCCTGGTCAGAGGCTGCCGCCTGCCATTCATCCAGCACAGCTAGTGCCTGAGTGGGTTCTACATCTTCCTCACCTGAGGAAAGTTGTGTGGCATCGTGGGTAGCACGAACCGTGGCTTTCCTGCGATCAGCAGGGGCTTTCCCTTTAGCCTTGCGTGGGGTTACATTGCCCTTCCAATGGCGTTTTCGCCGTTGGGAGTGTTCCCTGGAAGAGTCAGAGTCTTCGGAGTCCGCCTTATAATGAACCCGTTTAGAGGTGGGCCTGGGAACCTCAGGGTTTGTTTGGAGCGACTTGGAAGCGGCTTGTTCCATGGCTGCAGCCACGGCTGCTGTTATCATGGCCTGGAGGTCTGGGGTTTGTGATTCCTCCATTATGAGGAGTGAGGATTCGGGGCTCACCCGATAAATTGCGTGAGGGCACTAGGCACGATTAATGGAGAGGCCTGGGGACCGGGGTGGTATGGTATCAGGACTAAATAACCTGTGGTTAGAGACCGGTAGGTCGTAGAGGAGAGGGCTGATTCACTGGGGCTCACCCAGGTGATCGGAACCTGCATAAACAGGACCGTTTAGCAGCATAAAATGGGGGCTCACCCCGGCCAGAATAAGGTGCAGACCAACTGGCTAAACCAACCCCAAGTGTAAGGCACTAACCTGGTCCCACTGAGTGAAAATGGTAAGGCTTTTCAATTGCTTGTTGGAATAGCAGGAGCAGAAAAATCAGGCAGTGTCTATCTCTTTAAGATGGCCGCCGGACTGACAGGCTCAGTGTGTGGAGAATAGTACCTCCCCCAGTTTGGGCGGCAAACTGTAAGCTTGCCATTCGCATAAAACTGCCGAACGTGAATAGAAGATCTATGCGAACTGCCGAACGTGCGAATAGAAATAGATGCGAACGTTTAAAAAGGCGATCGCGTCAAACTGCCGAACGAAGCGTTCGGTAGTTAGAAACGAATAGTCAATGTGCGGTCGCGCGGGCATTCGAATAAAACAGGCGAATGCGCAAAACTACCGAATAACGCGTTCGGTAAAAAGAACAGAAAAACTGTTAAAGAGAAACAGAGAAAATGGAGGGAAAGTACAGACGGCGGGAAAGCCGTGAAAGACAGTTAGGGAGCCAGACAGGGTCCCCTGGTATACAGGGGTTAAGAGCATTAATAGGGTAAATATATAAAGGTACAGTGAAAACAAAAGGCATGTAAATGAAAAGTGTATGTAGAATAGATAATACAAAATTTGGTACTTAACTTGTGATGGAGCAGCAAAGAAAGAGGAAATGATGTCATAGGTCTCACCTCTTATACCCTATTCTACGTTGTGATTGGTTAAAAGTTTTGTCACTCATTTCTTTGCTGCTATGGAGATAGTAAAGAAAGATTATGCAAAATACGAAGCCTCCTGTCATGTGATAAAATTAACTTGTGATTAAGCACTTCTGTTAGCATGAAAAGCAATGTGTTTTTTTGTTTTTGTTTTTTTTCGACCCCTCTGCTGCCTTGAAAATGATACACTAAGCATCAAAACAACGTGAGCTTAATGAAGAACTTTTTTTAAAGGGACACTACAGGCCCATAAAGCACTTTAGGTTGCTGCAAAGCTTTGTGTGAAGGGGGTGTTCTCCATTTATTTATTTTCATTTTGGAAAAAGAGCAGATTTCAATAGAAATTTACACTTTTATAAATTATATTGGTTACACACTTTTTAAGCAGACAATGGGTCTTGTCACTTACTGGTTTGGTTAGCATATTTGCACTGAACTCAATACGCAGCAATTGTCCAGAGCACCTTCCTTGCAAAAAGTTCTCAATGAGCAGCATTGGAAAGTCGGTGATTGGACAGCCACAAAAAGTCTGGGCGGAGTTAGAAGAGGAGGGCTTGCAAAGGCAGCAGAGAAGAGAACTGATGTTTTTTTGCAAGCTGTTTTTATATATACCCCCAAGGAGAAAAAGGTATAATTAAATGCAGGTTTTCATTGGGGGTACATCTACTAAACAGTGATTTCAATTTATTTTGTATTTGAGCGGTGGAGTGTCCCTTTTACAGTCTCACTGCTCAATTCTCTGCCATTTATGAATAATTATTATTATTTTTATTCAAATTTTTTGGGTGGTGTTTTACTGTACATCATGATAAAACATTGCCAATGTAACAAGAAAACTGAAGAAAATCAGATGTAGGTTAAACAACTGCAAGTCAGGTATTGGTTAGTTGAGGGGTGCCAGCACATTACTGCAATCATATGCAGGGTTGTCATTAAATAGTGTATCGTGAGCAGCAGATTAAAAGGTTAAATGACTTTAGATCCTGTTGATGCAGCCCTAGCCACACCTTCCCTGGCGGTGACTTGCAAAGTTGTTTAGGTACTTAGAGATTCCCTTTAACATAAAAGCACATTACTACCTTTTTGCAATGCAGGTCTATTTTCACTCAATATCCAGGTGTGGATTAGTTTTTTTTATATTTTTTGATTTGTTCATGACCAGGCAAATAACACCGTGATGGCCTACAAATCACAAGAGGTACCGTGGCAAGGATACAGTCCAGTACCGAATAAGAGTTTTTAAATGTAACAATAAGAAGACGGGCAAACAGTGCTACAAAACCAAAATAAAAAAAGCCTTTTATCGGTGGCGGAGCCAGCTGCAGATCAGAGTGGACAAATCTTGTAGAGCTCTGAGCAAAGTCCTGCAATCTACCCAACAGATTACAGAATTTGGGCACTCACCCTGCTCAACACCCGACTACTACCCTGAGTAGACACCATGCGCCAGAAAACTAAAACTCACGGGCTGAAAAGGACCTAACCAGTTGCAACATAGGCGACCTGCGGAGCTCGCAGAGGGCCACATGGGAGAAGATGGCGCTGGGGGATGAAGGCTCCTCTTACTCTTCTGAGGATGCCTCAATTAATCCCTTAGAAGAGGCATCGTCAGGCCTTCCACCCATGCACAAGAACAAGTCAACACCCGCTGGAGCGATAAGCTCGAGTTCTGGCCATTTGTATAACTGAACGCATGTGGTCCAGTGCATGGAAGCCATTTTGTCTCCCGAACACAAGCAGCGGTCCATGGTCATCGAACAGCTGGAACTATTTTCGGCCATGCGAGTCCGCGAACCCAGGCAGAAATTGTACCGCTGCCCATTCAACTTCCCGACCATGTAAACAAACGACGTTCAGGAGATATGATCTACCAACTGGGGGAGCATTTGCTCCCTAAGATCCAGGGGGAGTGTTTGCACAGGAACCCCCGAAAGCCGACCGGCCATCCTGACCAATTCTCTGGAACTGTTTTGATCTATCCCCTCATGGCCGGCCGGTCAAAACTTTACTCGAATAGCAATTCCGTTCTACCAAACTGATCTGAGCTCTTTTTGAATATGTTGGGCGCTCACATCAGAGCTATTCGTGGATTTGATTTTTGTGGGGTTCCTGTACTGTTCTCATGTATTTGTGGGGTATTGTAGAAATATTGTAGTTTGTAGTTGCTGGGTTTGAGAGATAATTGAGTTATCCTAATTTGAGCTGAATTATCTCTCAAACACAAAGGCTCCTGTGTAAATCCCATGATGCAAGTGCATAAAAGCCGTGTGTGGCAGAATAAAGTTCAGTTGTACTCCCAGAACTGTGTGTCATCCAGTTACTGGGTAGGAGGTGGCTATTCACTTGGCAGTTTCTTGTTCCTGAGTTCCCGTATTCATGATCCAGCGAAGAAAGGATACGGGCAGGACTAGGGCTCCGCTGCAGTGGTTATGGTGCTTTGGGTGTCTATTTGAGTGTCTGAGCGCAGTATGGATTGTCAGAAATCAATGAAGCATGATTTTTACTTATTTTTTTGTGATTTTGGGGTGTGTGTGAACCCCAAACAGAAGGTATTAATCCATAAAATAATAATTTATCTGTTTGTGATTGTGATTTGGCCCCAGGGCAATAATTAGTTCGAGCAAATAAACCTAATTAAGAGTTGAAAGTTCAAGAAATGATCCTGTCACAATAATTAATGACTCACATATCATTTTATGAAGCATTCCAGACGCTGGCCTGTTTTAATTAACCGATGTTGACAGGTAAAAATCTCAAAGCTTAATGTATAACAGTTGTGGTGGGTCCCACTTCAGCCACCACACCCTGGTCTATCCCCAAATCTTTCCACAAGTGTATAAGTCTTATAAAACAAGAAGATAAGATTTGTTTCTGTTGTGTGATTAAATCAGATTAAGTGGGCTATTTACTAAAGTGAGACTTGTTGGTAACTCAAAGTGAATTTCAAATTTAAGGCAAAAGTAGCTGATTTGGAAAAATTAGCCAACACTACTTATCTCCCAGTTTTGCTACTTTGGCCTTACATTTAAAAATGGCAGAAGAATTGCTAATGTGAAAAAGGGAAGTAAATTTGCAAATAAAAGGCTGTCAATGGTCTAAGAATCTTGCCCACAGTATCCAGAAATCTGCATCAAGGCCTGTGTTCTATTTTGGTAATGATACATTTAATAAATCTGTTATTTAAAGAGGAACATTCTAAATGTCCTCAATACATTGTGAGACATTGCAAAGACACTGGGCTTCTGTGAAAGCAGCATCGTAAACCCAATGCTTAAACAGAATATTGGCGTACAGAGGATGTCACTAAGGTACGGTTTAGGATTTCTGTAGCTTTAGAGGGTCTTTGGACAGGTGGTCATTAGTGTTCGGGAGGAGTACCTGCCTTAAATGTTGATTGCTTCAATGATTCACAGATAGTTTAACTAAATGGTTCTACATTTGTTTTTAAAGTTAAACTTTTTGCATAAGAGATCTTCATCATGATATGGGCTTCTCAATAAGCCTGTCTATTTAAGCATGTCTTTACCCTACATGCACGATAGTGCTGTATTTATTTATTGCTTTGTTAATAAAATAAACTCTTTTAAATGTAATTTAGAAGGGGAGGCTCTCCTAAAGTATTGATAAGCTAATGTTATTAAGATCCCACCTTGAAGCTAGCATTTATCAGTAACACAAAAGGGCTAATCTAAGAAAGCCCAAATGTTGTCTGTGCAGTCCCAGTGGATGAGATGGTTAATTGATCTGGGGACTAGCACAATTAAAACATTAGCCGATTCCTCCTTCTGAACCCTTGGGGATTGTTCCAAATTAGAGTCTGAGTTAACAGCTCCAAGTGTCTGATTACCCTACAGAACCAGTTAGTTTTTCATATGGAACTTTATTTGTCTTGTTACTTGCGATGGATGAAAGAGATCCTGCAGAGTAGCATTGATACTAATTAACTGTGTGTATAGTTCATTTTGGATGCAAGAAGAGAAAGGTGAATTCTCGACACAAGTCTTTAAAGATGGGCATTACATAAAATGCTCATCGAATGCACCTGGAGCTCTCCTAGAAGGTTATGTTCTTTGATGCCCTCATGAAACAGGTGTTTTTGAATGTCACACTAAACTAAATTACCCATAAAGGGTTATTCCGAGCACCACGGCCACTGCAGGCATTTTAAGTGGTCCTGGTGCCTGCAGTGGGTATGTGCAGTGTTTTGCTGCCGGAGGTGTATCTCCACCTGCAGCATCATCAATGGGGTGTCATTAGCCAACACCGAACAGGACTTTCAGGTTAATGTCAATACTCTGCAAAGAGCATTCTTTGGATGAAAGCGATCAGCTGACACTCTCAGCCAATGAATGAGTGGCAGGATTGGCACTAGACCTACTTGAGAAGAGACCAAGTGCATGGCCAGGGTATTCCTACCATTTTAACCACTTACAGAGGGATGTAGTTTTATGATACCTGAAGTAGTCCAATAAGAATGGTATTTGGGAATTTATCATTCACTCATTGGAGTTATCATTCAAATTTAATTGTGCATTTTTTTTGCATATCACCAAATTTTAGGGAGAGGAGAGGATCCGGCGGGCCCTGACCTGCAGCTCCACCAGGTTCCTCTCGTGAGGTTGGAGCGTTACCATGGCAATACTCCATTCTTTCGAGAGTGAACTGGAGCTGCAGACTAGAATTCACTCCTAATAGGACCACCAGGGCTTCACAAGAAGTGTCCCCCTCCCAGGCAAAAGGTAAGAAGGGAGGAAGGATACATTTTTTTTTATTATTAGAAAAAACATATATAATATTTGCCTCAACCCCCCACACACACACAATACATCCCAACATACACACTGCACCCCTCAAACACACACAATTGAACCACTCACACACATAAACACCCCCCCCACAAACATTGCAACCTTTCACACACACACTAGGTCTCCCATACACATTCTGGGTTCACCACACACACGTTCACCTACAGTACATTATACACTACAGTCCGTATGCACACACTAACTACATCCCCTATAAAACACTATGTCCCCTATACACACACACATACACACTCACACTCTCTCTCTCTCTTTCTCTCTCTCTCTCTCTCTCTCTCTCTCTCTCTCACTAATCCCATTTATGGAGACACCAGAGACAAGTCACAAGCAAACACAGTGCACACATGTTTATAAATTTGCTTACGCTGCACAAAACAAATACATGCCATTTTTCTCATGCAAGAGATTAAACCAACATGCTCACTTTGAGAGGGGGCATGCTTATCATCGATTCTGACAAAACACCCCCTCTTGGTCCCGCTCCTTCTCAGTGGGCCGCTGTGATTCAAAAATGCCCAGGACAAATTTTTTTTCCAAGTCCAGCCCTGCTGTCAGCCTAGGTGAGTGGTGGAAGGTAGGGAGGTTGCATGGAGAATCTTGCTTCAGACAATCCTTTTCAATGACTGTAGATATTACTGTGCTAGATGTGGTCCTGGTGGCTGAAATTGGTCAAACTGCTATTAATGTTTGTGGTATCCCAATCATCTTCAGTTGGGACACTGTAGCAAATTCTTCATTCTATCAAGCAAAGCTTCAAAGCTCTCCTCGACAGACAGTGGAATTGATATGCTGCCTCTGTGAAATCACTTAACTAATCATGGTGGCTCCTTTGGGATACAACAATTAGATAATTGATTTCCCACTACAGGCATTTATTCCACATTCTGCTGGGCAAAATAAAAAAAATTACAAAATGGTGAAGTACCATCCCTATGACCAACATGCAAGTACGATTTTCTTCTCCTATCTAGTAAAACATTTCAGAGGATCAACCTAATTTGTCAGCCCCCATCCCAGAGCCCAGGGGATAGTGCTAGGAAGTGGTGGGCAGAACGGATACTGTAACCCAACAGTTACAAGAAGGAAGAGTTTCAGAGGTCCTTCTTTGTAACTTTTGTCCATCGAGCAACTTGGTTTTTTCGAGATGGACGAAGTAATGGCCAAAAATTCAGGCGAATGCAAAACTCCACCAGCTTCCTACTGTTCGGCTCTGCAGAATATATTTACATTTTATCTAAAAATAGTTTAGTGTGAGTGGATGTATCATTCGTGTGAAGGTTTAAAAATACAGCTGACCTGAGTATTTTGGTGCCTCTATGACCCAGACAGGAATCTGACACTGTATGCACTTTGGGTGGACAGCCCTGTCTGCTCTCTGAGTGTGAGCGAAGAACTAGGCCGGTACTGCTCAGCATTTAAATAATTACAGGGTAAATGTACAGAAGGGGCAGCCCCGGGGGCAACTGTATTGGTTAAACCAGCAAAGGTCATTTCCATAAACTGGAGACAGACTGAAACAAATTACCGAGTAGGACTGAGAGAGCCCCGAGGTAGAAGATCAGAAAAACAAAAGCACGAATTTTCACAGTAATGAGCGGTAAGTATCTCTACGCACAAATACGTGTTTTTATTTTTTTCTTGTAAAGCAAGTTTTTAAAATTTGGGGCACTGCATGAAACCGTTTATATCAGGTTTGGCAGAGAGGTAGCGCCAGTTGTTGCTGAACTACATCTCAATGTTTAGGCTGGCAAAGCATCATGGGAACTGTGGCTAGAAAACAGTTAAAGATCTACCACTTGACCACCACTGGTGTACATCAACTTCATTAACAGAATGTTTTTATAACAATACAAAAAAACATGTCTTGTCTTTTTATTGCTTTCTATTTGAATTCATTATTTTTATTGTAGGTCTACAACAATATGTTATTCGCTTATATTTAAATTACATTTGCTATAATATGTTTGTACGCATTGCTAGATGTTTATTTTAATTAAATTTGTTATCCCGTGGGTTATTTTTAATTTTAAGAAAAGCAAACAAAATCATAATTAAAGAAAAATAAAGAAGGAAAAAACAAACGAACATAGAAAGGTGCGCAGAGATGATTTAAGTTAGGTGGAGTTTCTCGCGTAATAGACAGCAGTTATCGCACAGAATGCCTAATGTCAATTTTGCTCAACTTTTGTCACAGCGCAGCTCTGCAGAAGCTGGAGCCGCGTCACTGGACCCCTAAGGAGCATCCAAGCCCGGTGTGAACCCTTTGCTAATCAGCTTGCCCCATTACCAGGGAACTGGCCCAGGGTACTTTTGGCTGTAGGGGTTACAGTGGGCTCTACAGTGGGGTAGTGGTTATATCGCTTGCAGTAACCCTTTAAAGCCAGCGTAACCACACTGAAATTATAGGTTAGTTAGCCATTTCAGCTACTTTGACCTTTGGAATTCACTTAGAATTTTCACGTTCTCGAATAACTCTATTCGACCTTAAAACTCATGGTGCAACGAAATGACCCCTAAATAAGTGATTCCATATCCCAGTTTAGGCCCCAAATATTTCCTTTAGCTATTTCATTGTACTATTTCAGCAATAGCTGTGCTGCTTACTGTAGGGGCACGGCCTGCCGCAGCGCTGGAGTCCCTATTGAACGTGCTTTGATGTAGTTAAATAATTTAAATATATATTCTTCTATACCAACCGAGCAAAGAATGGGTCATTCAGCTCATTTTGGAAACAAATGCAATGTATATAACATGTCAAAAAGCATCAGGAACGCCTGCAATAAATGCTTAGATGTGATTACAAAGTGCCCATGGGTTCATTTTTTTTTCTAAAGCATGATAAATGTGGTGCTAACTTATCCTGACTGGGAAAAAAAAATTATGAAAATGAATAAAATGGTTTTCTTAACTTTTCTGAGGGCAGTAAGGCATTGTCACCCTAGCCACACTTATAATGTTAGCTTGTTTCATTGGCCTCCATATGGTACTGCTATGTTTTACAAGGTATCCAGCAATGAATGGCAAGGAGTGTTTGTAGAAAGGTGCCAGATGTGTTGAATTAATGTGTTTCCTACTCCCAGCCCACTCTGCAGGCCGAGGGGGGGAGGTGTACAAACTTTCTGAAACTCAGTCAGACCACCTATTGTCATAGAATAAAGGAGGGGAGATAAATAACAACTATTGTTCATTTAATAAGCCACGAGGAGGGGGCAGGGAGCAGCATTTTCACTCATTCCAGGATCCAGCTGTGAGTCTGGCTGAGGCTTATGAGAGTGGGAGTCCGGAGAAAGTCCCTTTTTATCCGGCTACTGAAAGCGAAGGTGACAGAGTGCGGGACAAACAGAGCCAGAGGGAGGAGTGTGATCTGGAGGCTGGTCTTACTCAGCACAACTGAATCATTCACTCAGTCACTCACTAGAGCTATGCTGGCTGAAAACACTGCTTATTGGCTGATTCATAGCGAGGATACATTGTGGATACATTGACTGAAACTCTCAGGTTGGCTGATTGAGTAATACTCCAGGTCAGGTTTACTGACTGAGCGAGATTCTCAGTCTCTGCTCATTGAGTGAGGATCCCAGGGATTACTGACTGAGTGAGGATCCCAGGGATTACTGACTGAGTGAGGATCCCAGGATTACTGACTGAGTGAGGTTGCCAGGATTACTGACTGAGTGAGGTTGCCAGGATTACTGACTGAGTGAGGTTCCCAGGATTACTGACTGAGTGAGGCTCCCAGGATTACTGACTGAGTGAGGCTCCCAGGATTACTGACTGAGTGAGGATCCCAGGGATTACTGACAGAGTGAGGTTCCCAGGATTACTGACTGAGTGAGGTTGCCAGGGATTACTGACTGAGTGAGGCTCCCAGGGATTACTGACAGAGTGAGGTTCCCAGGATTACTGACTGAGTGAGGATCCCAGGATTACTGACTGAGTGAGGCTCCCAGGATTACTGACTGAGTGAGGCTCCCAGGATTACTGACTGAGTGAGGATCCCAGGCTGTGCTGTGTAAGGAAGACTTTGCCCCTGGAACAGAATCCAGAGAATTGAACAGGAACTGTGAAGGTAAGATACAAATTAACAGAATTCTGATTCCATTAACCCCCAGTTCTCAGTGTCTGACAGTCTGCTCCCCATGTTTACACCTGGCACCATCTGGATGTATCACATAGGATTTTATCACTGCTCCATCTATCAGTGCATGACGTATACTATGTATTTCACACATACCGTCTCACACCTTCTATATAGATCTTATACACCTGTTATGTGCTGTAATGTACTATTAGATGTTACCAGAATTTACAGTTACTTCACATACAATCAGTGTATATCCATGATTATATCTTTGTGCTATAGGTGTGTATATACAGATGTTACCAGATTCATGCAGAGGTCACCTTTTGTGGTGTAGACATATACTATGTAATCCAGGGTTATATATTTATATATATATATATATGCTGTGCGGGATATGTATATACTCCTATTGTCTTGTAGAATTGGTATACATATATTATCTGGTTTACATATATTATGTGTGTTTACCTGTGTAATACAGGTGTATTCAGGTGTTAACGTTTCTGACGTAGTTGTACAGAGATGTTACCTGTGTGATGTAGGTATATGCGCATATTGATTGTAGTATTGGTGTATACATATATTAGCTATGTACAGAGATGTTACCTGTGTGATGTAGGTATATGCGCATATTGGAATGTAGTATTCGTGTATACATATATTAGCTATGTACAGAGATGTTACCTGTGTGATGTAGGTATATGCGCATATTGATTGTAGTATTGGTGTATACATATATTAGCTATGTACAGAGATGTTACCTGTGTGATGTAGGTATATGCGCATATTGGAATGTAGTATTCGTGTATACATATATTAGCTATGTACAGTGATGTTACCTGTGTGATGTAGGAATATGCGCATATTGGCTTGTAGTATTGGTGTATACATATATTAGCTATGTACAGAGATGTTACCTGTGTGATTTAGTTGTAAGTAGATATGTGACAAGTGTGATGCAGGTGTCTAAAGAGATTTTTATTTATTTTTTCCTCCTGGGGATTGTAGGTGTGTAAAATGTTGCTTATGTTTTGTTAATGTTTACGTGTTTCCTGTGAGATACAGGCGTGTTGGAATGTTACCTGTGTTAGGTAGGTATAAACACACGTTACTTGTGTTTTCTATCTAAATACCTTTATTCCCTATGTATGATATGTGCAGTTGTTGCCTGTATTATATGCAGTGTATGTTTCTGTACATCTGATGTGTAGCTGTGTGTGTAATATACAAGGTACCTATGTCATACACAGTCAAGGTTATTCGATAAAGTTAGAATTTAAAGTGAATTTCAAATTTAAGGCCAGAGTAGCTGAGCTGGGAGCACAGCTGACTTGGAGATTTTTTTCAGTTTGGTCATTTTGGCCTTAAATTTGAAATTCACAATAAGTTCATTTTGAATTCTCACTTTAGTGAATAACTGTGAAAGTGCATCTGCCAGTGGGCTGTAAGGTGTCTGTGTGTGTGTGTGTGTTTTGCACTAGTGTAAAGCAGTTTGATGCAAATGTAACCAGTGCCGTATAGATACACACAGATGTCCCAGGTGGAATGTATGCAGATGTGTTATTTGTGTGTCTGTACTTTATTTGCATACAGACTGACCTGCGTAATGTGCTTGTTGCTATAAGATGTATGATGTGACATATATGGTGAAGGAGTATTCAGATGTGATGTAATATATTTGCATACATAACCAACCTGTGCATGGCTGGTGTATACATGTTACCTGTGTGGTGTCTGTGTACCTGTTTGATCCATGTCACATTGGCATGAAACTCTATTTCATCACCGATTTGAAGTGTTGGGAGGACATGTGTACAGCTGTTAGCTGTGTGATATAGGTGTGTACAGATTCCTCCTGTTTTCTATCCTATGATGATGCTGTAATTTTTTTTTTTTTTTACAATTCTACGCTCATGTTATCTGCATGTCTTATACCGGTTTAAATAGACACTGCCTCCGACATGGGATTGTAGATCAGCTGCCGTGCATTATTAGCTGATTATCAAACTGTTACTGCTTCCATATATCTGTATTTAGTTATACGCAGGTAGGTGATTGCAGGTCCAGTAATGACCTTCCTTTGCGATGACCGCTGCTGTTAAATTTCTATTCTAATCCTCTCCCAGGCAAAGCAAAGTTATTACGGGGATAACAGCAAAAAAAGGCGGCCTTCGCAAGTGCATTAGCTGAAATGTACAAAACGCCAACATAATCTGTGGTGATGTACAATTGGGTCAACCATAATGTAGCAGTCTAAATAAATTACTTCAAACAGGACCCTGGCAGGAACTTATTTCTGAGCTGTAGAAAATACTGCCCTTTTATAAGAAAGTAGGTCTTGGTTATAGATAACCTATCAGGGTTATTTACAAGAGAGAGAATTTGAGCGAATCAAAGTGAATTTCACGTTTAAGGCCAAAGTAGCTGCATTAGATACATTTTCTAAGTCCACTATGCTTCCATTTCAGCTATTTTTGTCTAAAAGTTGAATTAACTTTCCATTTTGTTTTGCAATCCTAACAATTCTCATTTTAGTAAATAAACCTGTACATCTTCTCTGTCCCTCTTTCAAATGGGGGTCTGGCAACCTGCATCTCCTTTAAGTAGGTCTATGTGATCATAAGGAATGGTGAAGAATCATGGGACATGTAGTCCACAACAGCTGCAGTACTCCAGATGGCAGTTTTACTCTCCTGGCATCTGTTGAGCAGATATACGCTGTGTGGAAATTACGCCTGCAGTCTATAGATAGTTGGTTCACAATGGTCATTAAAGTGTCACCTCCAGTAGTGAATGGGTAACCCAACTCCTGGACTGAGATCCTGTTTCTTTATTGCCAAAACTGGCTGACAAGGCCCTTCCAACATGGGAAGCAGGTTTCCCACACGCTAGCTGTTTCCAGTCCCATTCGGGGGAGCCCAGAGACGATCTATTGTTCACACGGTGTGTATGGACCGAGCATTGTCTGCAGTCTGGTTTCTGGAATTTGATCCAGTTGACCTTGAAGAGGGACATGAAATGGTTAACATGACATCATACAGCATGAATGCCGTGTGTTGCCAAGTGATAGTGGAGAGAACAAGGATGAGGGTGAATTTTGGATTTTTTTGGGTTAAGACATTGTCATGCTACCCAGTAGGTGCAGCCGGCAGGTAGTTAATAGATGGCTGTCAAGATGCTGTTCGCATAGAACTAGAATGTCAGGTTTTCGTTAATCACATAATCCAATTGTCTGAGTATCTGGAGTAATGTGCAGGGAGATCTTCAGCTGCAGTTGAACTTCAAGTCCCATGATGCTAAGGAAAGTTTAGAAAGCACCGTGGCTGGCTGAGCATCATCAGTGGGGTAGTCCTATGACAACCAGAGAGCAGTATGTATAGCACAACTAAACGCGAATGTATGACGTGTAAGAATGTCCTTTTGAACTTAAAATTCATTTTTTAGACACGACATATGCGTATCACCCTGTAGACCAGGCTTCCCCAAACTCCGACCCTCCAGATATTGCTGAACTACAACTCCCATGATTCTCAGCCTATCTATTTCATTCATAGAATCATGGTAGTTGTAGTTCAGCAATCTGGAGGGCTGGAGTTTGGGGAAGCCTGCTGTAGACCCTCTGAGTATTATTTGGTTTCCGTAAATGATGAAAGCAGGTGACTGCTCTCTTACCCGCCTCATTTACAAAAATCCTAGGTATGATAATTTGGAGAGGACAGAGATGCCTCCAGGTAGGAACAGGTGAAATCATTTCCATAAGTAAAAAAGAAAACATATCTAAATAATTTGCAATTGATGCAACCATGTGATTCTGCTTCTTTTTACATTGTTTTTGAAATATTCAAATCAGTGATGGGAAAGAGCTTGTCTTATCTGCCTGCACATGTTTTGCAATATAAATACATGCAAAACCTGTTCTAAAAAATACTAATCATACTCCTGATAGTCCTCTACCTGCTTGTGTACGTCAGGCCCTGTACACACAGCAAGACCTGAAGAGTACACATTAAAGGGGCTTTAAACTCTAGTTCAGTGGAGTATGATATACATTTTAACCTTTCTGTTATACACAGCGTAATAGCAGAACTTACCATTATACGCTCCCATGTTCCCCTGCTCATAAAACCGCAAGAAATGAGATGAGGGGCAAAAAACCAAATCAATTCATACCAGGCACCCACGGCCACTATGACAGGTACATAGTCGTACCCTTGGACATTAAGAATAAAACCCCCATACATACCCAATAATGCACGGACATAATATGTTGGGTAAAACTCTGTCCACAGCTTTTAATATAATATAATATAAAATAAATTTTAATACAAAAGGTAATTGTGCAACAAACCCTATGACACAGTCTATACCTAACCCCCCACAACATTACAATGACCCCAATATTAACAACATTACACCATAACAATATAGCAACATAAATAATATCATGCAACATAAACGTGCAAACAATTTGCCCGAATGATCCAATGTAGGGGTATATACCGAGATAATACTACACCCCCAGGTTCTGAGCCACAGGCCAGCTCGAAACCTACTATACCAACTTTTAAACCACATACCAACTTTTAAAACCCATATTTAATTCAATCCATAATAACAACCCATTCCACCCCCCCCAATTTACCTATCCAGCCCACCGCCGCTGTGACCAGACAGAATAACTTCAAACCTAACACAAAATCAGGGAGAGTGGGAGGGACAACTACAAGGTCTGTGAGCAAACAGAATGGGAACATTTTAAGATGGTTGCCATATATGTATCAGCCTGAACATCCCAGATAACTAGCCAATCCAAACACACTAACTATGAATGCCCGCCTCCTAGCTCTGCCATGGCCCATCCCAGATAACCAGCCAATCCAAACACACTAACACTGAATGCTTGCCTCTTAGCGCTCTCACGGCCCATCCCAGATAACTAGCCAATCCAAACACACTAACTATGAATGCCCGCCTCCTAGCTCTGTCACGGCCCATCCCAGATAACTAGCCAATCCAAACACACTAACTCTGAATGCCCGCCTCCTAGCTCTGTCACGGTCCATCGCAGATAACTAGCCAATCCAAACACACTAACTATGAATGCCCGCCTCCTAGCTCTGTCACGGCCCATCCCAGATAACTAGCCAATCCAAACACACTAACTCTGAATGCTCGCCTCCTAGCTCTCTCACGGCCCATCCCAGATAACTAGCCAATCCAAACACACTAACTCTGCATGCTCCGCCTCCTAGCTCTGTCACAGCCCATCCCAGATAACTAGCCAATCCAAACACACTAACACTGAATGCCCGCCTCCTAGCTCTGTCACGGCCCATCCCAGATAACTAGCCAATCCAAACACACTAACTCTGAATGCCCGCCTCCTAGCTCTGTCACGTCTCATCCCAGATAACTAGCCAATCCAAACACACTAACACTGAATGCCTGCCTCCTAGCTCTGTCACGGCCCATCCCAGATAACTAGCCAATCCAAACACACTAACACTGAATGCCCGCCTCCTAGCTCTGTCACGGCTCATCCCGGATAACTAGCCAATCCAAACACACTAACTCTGAATGCCCGCCTCCTAGCTCTGTCACGGCCCATCCCAGATAACTAGCCAATCCAAACACACTAACACTGAATGCCCGCCTCCTAGCTCTGTCACGGCTCATCCCAGATAACTAGCCAATCCAAACACACTAACTCTGAATGCCCGCCTCCTAGCTCTGTCACGGCCCATCCCAGATAACTAGCCAATCCAAACACACTGACACTGAATGCCCGCCTCCTAGCTCTGTCACGGCTCATCTCAGATAACTAGCCAATCCAAACACACTAACACTGAATGCCCGCCTCTTAGCTCTCTCACGGCCGATCCCAGATAACTAGCCAATCCAAACACACTAACTATGAATGCCTGCCTCCTAGTTCTGTCACGGGCCATCCCAGATAACTAGCCAATCCAAACACACTAACTCTGAATGCCCGCCTCCTAGCTCTGTCACAGCCCATCTCAAAAAACTAGCCAATCCAAACAAACTAACTATGAACGCCAGCCTCCTAGTTCTGTCACGGCCCATCCCAGATAACTAGCCAATCCAAACACACTAACTATGAATGCCCGCCTCCTAGCTCTGTCACGGCCCATCCCAGATAACTAGCCAATCCAAACACACTAACACTGAATGCCCGCCTCCTAGCTCTTTCACGGCTCATCCCAGATAACTAGCCAATTCAAACACACTAACTCTGAATGCCCGCCTCCTAGCTCTCTCACGGCCCATCCCAGATAACTAGCCAATCCAAACACACTAACACTGAATGCCCGCCTCCTAGCTCTTTCACGGCTCATCCCAGATAACTAGCCAATTCAAACACACTAACTCTGAATGCCCGCCTCCTAGTTCTGTCACGGCCCATCCCAGATAACTAGCCAGTCCAAACACACTGACACTGAATGCCCGCCTCCTAGCTCTGTCACGGCTCATCCCAGATAACAAGCCAATCCAAACACACTAACTATGAATGCCCGCCTCCTAGTTCTGTCACGGCCCATCCCAGATAACTAGCCAATCTAAACATACTAACACTGAATGCCCGCCTCCTAGCTCTTTCACGGCTCATCCCAGATAACTAGCCAGTACAAACACACTAACTCTGAATGCCCGCCTCCTAGCTCTCTCACGGCCCATCCCAGAAAACTAGCCAATCCACGGCGAGTTATTTAGCTGGGTTAAGAGTAAATAAATGACCTGGAATTTTTTTACAGTTTGACTGTTATGAACTTGGAATTCTTACTTTAGTAAATAACTTTGTATAACCTCTGTTTAAACTGGGACATGAGACGTTTGCCATTATTAACAAAACTCTTAATTAGTTGATAATTACCACAGAACTAGAAATTTCAAGCCAAAACAGTCTAAATGGAAAATTTCTCCAATGCGAGTGTTTCCAATTTTGCTATTTTTGTCTTAAATGTATGATTTCAGGGTAAACTCCAGACACCTTAGGGATCATTGAAATCATAACCAGTAAAGCCCGCTGAAGTGACTCCGATGCCCGGAGTAATGTGGCCTGGTACCTCAGTAATGCGTCAAACTGTGGGGTCCCTTCCTCTGCTCCGATGCTCTCTCTCCTCCGAGTCCTGGGTGCTGATCCAGCCACCACTCACTGGTTGAGAGCATCAGCCAATAAACGGCACATTGTGCACACCTCCGGCAGCCAATGGGTTAAACCCATCATGTGCAGGGTTTAACAGAGAAACCCAGCAAATACAGACTTCAGGCACCGTAACCAATTGAAATCACTGAAGTGGTCATGGTACTTGGAGTAACTCTTTAGTGAGCTAGAAATATGCTGATATCGAAATGGTGCTGCAATCCCCCTTTTCTGTGCTTATTTTACACTTCACATAGTGTAATAAAAATAGAAGATTTACCGCTGGCTAAAGCAAGGTCTGGAAAGACTTCCTACACAGGTGAACATGACAGACAGACTACCCTTAGAATATATGTGACACCTGGGATAATCTCCTGTCGTAGCATGATAAAGTATTAAGATGCTTGGGGATTTTCATGTTTCTGGGAAATGTTGTTATTATTATTCTGGAATTTGAAGCATTGTGGCAATCAGGGCAAAGGGCGTGCAGCAAGCGGTTATTCCAGTGATATATCGCTGTTGTGTATCTGTATGTGAATCCACACAATTCAATCACCATCACTCCAAGCAGATGAGATGGGTTAAAACGTTCTGGTGAAAACCTTGGCTTTTACAAATAGAGTTTTGCTATCACCGCAGGAAGCCAAATGTAGATCCCCAAACACCCTATGATGCTTTGCTAGACGCAAAATTCGCTGGTTGTTTATAGTATGTTCCCTGGAATCAAATTCCTCAGGGAAGTTTAAATTTTAAAAATGATTGATACTTCCAGAGGTTTGGAAACAATTCAAATAAAATAGTGTAGTATAGCCATTTGTCTCATAAATCAGCCTTAAGGATACATTATTTAAAAGGATCTCAGGAGGAATAGAAAATACATTAAGCATATGACTTGCATAAGAGACTGAATGTTTGTCCATTTATTCAATATCCCATAAACATAATATAGATACAATATATCTAATGAAAAGATTCTCGCCTCAGAAAATTCAGTGTGTTTTATGTAAATTCAATGGTCTGCAGAGATTAGGAAGTGGCTGAATTTTCGCAGCCAATCCTGGTTATCACATTTTATTCTAGGGGGTCACTATGCATAGCCTACATAGCAGGTGTTGTTTTTAGGATATGTTGTTTGGATGTCTTGAGTAGCTTCATTCATGAAAAACTGTGAATGAAACTGCCCAGCAAGTTAATAGTATCGGGCGCTTTTTTTGTGAATAAAGCTGCGCGGTGAGCTTATGTCATATGATTTCTCTATACTTGTACCAGTCATTTAACAATAATGTGAGGTGATTATGAACAGTGCTCAGAATGTCCCTTTACCATACATGTCCCTGTGCATTCTGCGAAGTTCTATTAATACAGAAACCACTGTAAGGACTTTCCTTTGATTTTCAGTTTACAGTTATATGGAAACCATATCCCCTCACATGGTGCGGCTTTCCAGAATAAATAAACCTCATCTGAAAACCCTCTCTTTGTAATTAAAATCTTCCCCTTGCCTTTGAACAAAAATACAGTAATTATAAGGCCAGGATTTTTGTTGAAACTGTCCCCATCTTTAATTAATGATGTTGCCTGCCTTTGAACCTCAGAATCCCAGCTCCATAATGGCCCGAACTGCTAGCCAACGTTAGCCAGTGACTGAATTCCCCTCCAGGGTACCCCTTTCAGTTTCATATTACTCTCTCTGTTGTGGAATCCCCATGATTCTCTTGCCAGCTTGTGTTTGGGGAACATGTATGTGTATAATGTATCCAACTGTAAAAATTACCTAAGGGCTTTCTGCATATCACATAAAGCACTCAATGGGATTTTCACACAACCTCAAACATGCGCCTGTATGTATCCTTAGATCAATGGGTGATACATTGTGTACCCCTAACCTTCATAGACCCGTCAGCAGACTGTATCTCGCTGCACCCTCAACCACGCATAAATTGCTTGTGAATAAGGGAACTGACAGTTTACAGCAGCTGTAGGTAACAGTCCGCACTCCCATAATACTCTAAGCTGGCAAAGCTTCATGTGATATCTAGTCTACAAGATCTGCAATGCCAAAGGTTGCCTACACCTGGCCTACAAAATTTTTCAGTGCAGATATTCCCTTAAGAAATTCACATTTTAGTCCAGTTCTAAGCACCATCTAACCCTAAGCGCAACACTTAAAATGGCACGAGAACACCACACTCAGCTGAATGCGCCACCATTACAACGTTGCTCATTAAACCGAGCACATATTTGACAGGTTTCTCCTCATAAAACCATCGCAATCGGGAACTCTGGAAATAAATCACAATGAATGAAAATCAGTACTGTAATTAAGTTGTCTGTTTTTATAAAAAAAAAATCCTTTCTGCCATGTACAATTTTCATAGTTCATCGTGCCTTTAAATGAAACGTGAGCAGTCAGAACTGTTTACAATATAGTGAATTTACAGAAAGCACAGAGTAAACTTCAGCAAAGTTGACCTCGGCTATTCATAGAAGTTAAAAGGACCTTGAAATGTTCGCTTTGTGTGTATAAAGGAGAGATATCACAGCGCACACAGACTGTCCCTCACGTTCACACAGAGCCTCCATTTTAGAGTACATTATAGAGCACAGACAAAAAACAAAAACACTTCACTGGAAAAGGGGTGATTTAATAAAATTACAGAATTCAACCATTAAATGTACAATTAGGGATTTAATCACTGAACATCAAATTTGTAGTGGATTGAAAAACTCAGGCTAAAATAGACAAGAATTGCAGAATTTCTTCAAACCTGCTATTTTTTTCCTTAATGTTGTTGATCGGTTACTATTTATAAATTTGTTCTGAAATTTATGTTTGGGTGGTGTAATAGGGATTCATGACAGCTGTCTAAAATATGGTATCACACCCGTGTCTTTATGTAATATTATCACACCTCTGCCTTTTATAGTCAGGGAGGTCAGTGTGTGATGGGGCTAACCCATGCCCAGCCTTTAGTGACACATTGAGGTTGAAAGGATTGTCGGAGCTTGCATGTTTTGCATGTGTCAAGCTGTCACTTCACGTAAAACACATGGTTTTATAGCTGTGTTGGTCAACGTGTGATTGTCTAATGGACAATAGTTGCAGATCAGTTGAGGTCTATGACATGATGCCAGTGTCAAACATGGCAGCTGCTTGGAGGCCGTGACCTCTGCTCATCCATTTTGGATCCCTGACTGGATTCTGTAAAACAAAATAGCAAAACCTAATTATCAACTTGATGTTGGGTACGTCTGTTATTGAGTATGACTTTAGAGGGGCACTGGAAATGGAAGTCCTCTTAAGCAATGTATACAAACTGACAGTGATACTTATGATTAAATAAATAATAAACTATTTTCGATTAAAAATTTCAAGTCTTGCGATACTAGCCAGTCCCTAAAACATACTAGCCATTGCAAGCTTGGAGAGTCCATAGCACACTCACCATGTCTGAATATCTACTCGCCATGGTGGAATTTTCACATGCCAATGGGTTGTGGTGAGTGGAAACTTTTGATTCTTACAATAATTATATAATTCAGTTTTTACAACACAATCGGGCTAGTTCACACCTGAGCAACAACCAATCTCTCCCAGATTGGCACAGCTCCTGATTAGCCACGCATGTGTGCCATAAGCCTCTGAATAATATGATATTTTGCACTGACAGGCGAAGGCATGCAAGGGAGCGCTAGCAGTACCCAAATGTTGCGTAACTATGTTAACATAAAACAAACCGGTAATGCAGACAGGTGATGCTTAGCATGTTTGTATCAGGGACAAAACATTAATTTAATTTGCAAATAGTTACTAAAGAAATATCGTATTGACTTCTCATAGTGAGGCTTACTGACCAAACCCAGTGCACAGCGTTATGCACTATGTTGGTGATTTAAAATAATAACAACTTGTTAATGTTTAAAATATAATCCTATATCTGTTTATAGCTTCCAGTTAAGGGGAATTTAACTTTTTTTTTAAAATAGATAGAATTGAAAGTTCTGTGGATTTCCCAGGGATATTTACTAATAGAACCATAGTTACTGTCCTAAATCGGGAGGGGGACAGAAAGAAGTAATGGTTTATTTATTTTTAAATACATCATCCTTTTATCAGTGTTTGACAGGAGCAGGAACCAAGCGTTTAAAAATAAACACACTTTTTTTTGCTTTCCATATCTGTGGCTTCACGCGTTGTTTGCTAGTGCTGAGGACATATCACCCAAGTGTCCCTCGCAGGAAGCCAATATGATCAGTCCTTTTTTTTTCGTAACTTTCCTATTTCGAGGTGTTGGATTTTCATTATTTTAGATAGTATAACATGCAGAGATGACAGCAAGACTGGGAGATGAGCAGACCAGATGGGGACGTTTTAAAGATGTGAATGTAGACAGTCTCACCTGTAAGAGGGGGCTGATGTGAATGCTCACCTGACGGACAGGCCACAATGCTGGCCAGCTCCTCTTGGGGTTCTCCTGCATATGAATGTTCTCATATGAATTGAATTCCTTACAGTTGGCACAGATCCAGAGTCTAATGCTGCACTTATTAGGGTCACTTACCCGGTATTCACAAGCGGGTAAATAAAATAAGGAATGCATTGCCCCTTGACTCATACATCAGCCAGGTGGCCACTTTCACCCTCTTCTCATCCTAAACACTACATGCTTGGTGCCTGATCAATAGACCTAGCATGTGCTAAGATGGCGGGCTGAAGCTTTAGGGGGCATGACTATCACTTTACAGATCTACAAGGCGACATTAAAACCTATATCCCAGATGGCCGGGGGGTCTAGTCATTTTTATGTTCATAAAATGTTGTTGATTAACAGAAAACATCTGGTGAAAACACAAGGTACAAAAAAAAGTAAATTAAATAAATACATATAAATGTCTCTGTGTTTGTGTTTCTGTTTAAACCCTGGCTTCTTGATTAAAGTGGTTGACCTTTAATTTATAAGGCACCATTGTGGGGGTCAGACAGGTCTTGATGGTAAGTGAGACGGACATGTTTACTGAATGGCTTTCTGTCTGGAACCTGGAATGTATTAGGGTTAGTGCTTCTACCCCCATTTGGGCCTCTGTTAATATTAGCTGGGGATCTGCAAAACATTTCAAGTTAGCCCCCCTCCCCTCCTCAGCATTTCTGTCCATCCATTGAGTTTAAAAACAAGACAAAAAAAAACCCTATTATTTTTAATTTGTTATTATTTACAATGTCCAAGTAGACAGCCACAAGAGGTAGAGTTAACCCTGCAAGGTAATTATTGCAGTTTTATATAAAAATAAAATAATTACACTTGCAGGGTTAAGAGTAGTGGGAGTTGGCAACCAGACCACTCCAATGGGCAGAAGTGGTCTTGGTGCCTGGAGTGTCCCTTTAATCCTTTATGTCAAGGGGTTAGGCAGAATCTGTTGCAACATGACATTTTTGTCCCTAAGAGACAAAAGCGGAAGTTTTGGGGGGAAATATATATCTTTTTTTGTACAGCGTATAGAACAGGAGTGATTAGCAAAGTTTTATGAATTAGTTTTTACATGAGCCGTACGTACAGCTGATATTTGATGCATTTGTGGTAACTTCTTTAAAGGGACGCAATATAGGCACCCAAACCACTTCAGCTCATTGAAGTGGTCTGGCTGCAGTGTACCTCTGTCACACTTAGTCCTGCAATGTAAAACATAGCAGTTTTAGAGAATCTGCAATGTTTACATTGCAGTACGAAGACCACCTCTAGTGGCTGTCCACCAGACAGCCACTAAAGTCTCTCCCGAGATCTTACCGGACTGTCACCAAAGGGACGCTTGGCGTCCTCACGCTCCGCATGAGGACATCCAGAGTCTGTGAACTCCTCATAGGAATGCATTGATTCAATGCTTTCCTATAGGGAGGACCTAATGCACATGCAGCAATCATCACACATGTGCAGTAGGTCCCCCCTGTCCGACGTCCGAGGAAGCGGATCGGAGACCCAGCGCCGACACACATCGGCACTGGAATCGGGTAAGTGAATAAAATGTTTTTAACCTTTTATGAGCTAGAGGGGGGCGCAAGGGAGGGGGAACCAGAGGGCACTATAGTGCTACGATACAAATTTGTATTCCTAACACTATCCCTTTAAGATCTAGACGTTAGATGAAATGCAACAAGCAGAATTAAAGGAACACCATATTTAAAAAAATAAATAAAATTTACACCCTTAAAGTTTGATGTCCTGGACAGTCTCCTTGTTGTAGCTGCTCCCCCTCTTTTGAGATCAGCATTGCTTACGATCCTAGTCTAATCCAGTGCAGCTCACAGAAACCCGAATTGGTTACCTGCAGTGCAAATGTGAAAATCCACCAATCCAACTGTTGCCGAAATCCGAACCTAGATTTTAAACGTCTGAATTCCTTCTAGTTGGCACTAGCAGTCAGTGGGCAAAGAGTAAAAAATAAAATAAAAGAATAGTTATGTGCAGCTGGCTAGTCTTGCTAGTCACCCGCCACATTAAAACGTTTAAAAGAAATGTAAATAAAACCTAAGAGGGTCAATATGGCTATCGTCTAACTTTAGGGAGGCTTAAAATTTCCAATATGCCCCCAACCTGCAGTGCGGCGGAGGGGAGAACATCAAATGGCTGATCATGGTTTTCAAAACTAGCGAGAAAAGAAAGCTTTAATATTAGTGAGCTTCCAATTTTGCTTAAAATCAGTGCTGTACTATAGAAAGAATATATGTCAGTTGAGGGCCATGGTCTCTATGGTCTTCCCTTTTTTTTTTTCAAATCTTTATTTTGGAACTCGGGTGTAATACTGTATCACAGCGTTGACAATGAATCTGGAGTAGGCCAATACACCGTACAAAATTCACATTAGGGATAAAGTCACCGAGCGTATTGATTCATCTAAAACAAATACATTTTGATTGCAAGGTAAACAGTAACTGGTAACAAAAAGGGCCTAATATTTGACAGCCTTCTTAATAGTATGTAATAACCTGCATAAAGTGATTAAGAGACACAAGCAGAAAAATATTTACTGCCAATGCTGGTACGTGATCTAGGCCTGGTGCAAAGGATTGTGACACCTTAAAGTCTAACCAGATAAAATAAAGCTTTGCTCTTTATTTAGGAATTTGACTTTCACACGTCTACGTTTCACTTTCTTCTGCATGCGTGAGAGTAGAACGTTGATATGTCTCCTACCAGCTTCATAGGCCAGGGATTGGAGATAATCTAGCAGATGTTTCACCTGTTACGAGGTCGTTGCAAAAAATGCCGGCACGTGAAAAGTGACAGTGTTTCTATAAGGATATGGTTAGTTTACAAGTGCTAAAAATCCAGATGTCTCCTGCCGCTATATCAACCCCTTGTTAAATTTTACTAACTCTCCCTAAATTTCATTGAGGACACATGACTACTCCAAATCAGTGCTGGCTGACTGTGGCCATGATACTGACTGAGCATCCTGTGACATGTGGCCACGCTAGATCAGTGCTGGCTAACGTTGGCCATTAAACCAGCTGAGCATTATGGGAAACAGTCAACCAGAGCTGGAATGGCCAATCTTGGAGGTTTCTGCCCTAGAATGAAGTAATCATGCCTGTCCCATTCTTGCAAGTTGCTGTTTGACTGTATGTGCATGCATTTTATCATGTATAAGGAGCCAACAAATTCCATAGCGCTGTACAATAGGTGGACTAACAGACATGTGTTTGGAAAAAGGCAAGCTAGATGCACAGGAACAGATTGTGTTGAGGGCCCTGCTCAAAGGAGCTTACATTCTAGATTTTGTACTTTTCTATAGCAAATGCGCAGCTGTGAGGACAGGCACAGGTTGGGGCAGGCGCAGAATTAAATAATAGCATTGTTTGACCCAGAAAATGTATACCTGTTCCACCCAAAGTGAGAACAAACAATGCCTCTCACTCCCAGCCTCAGACACGGGAGACGTTTATTAGTTTCCAGCTCATTTTTAATTCCGTCATTGCTGACAGTGAAGTTGCACTATTGAAGTCTCATTGGTTCTGGAAGTAAATCAACGTGTGGTTGTTTTTGTGCACAAGTTAACGAGATTCCGCCTTGTTGCACAAGCTTCTTATCGCTGTCAACGCTTCTAGCCACCCTGACTTGCCAGGCCTCACATTACTTCAATGTCTGTTGATAAAATCTTTATTGCTGTGTAGAATTCTCTTAAAGAGGAATTTTGGCTAAAACATGTTTCTAATGTATTTCATTAAAAAAAACAAAAAAATACCAAAACCCTTGCATTACTTGGGGTTGCCAGTATGATCATGTTCTCCGGGTCACACAACATTTCTACGAAAAGTATTGCCAGACAGGAACTGTCTTGATAAGTTTGTTTTTATTTGCACAGCATCTGACTGCTACATACTACAGACCAGCACTTTTCATGCAATGCCATTAAATTTGAAAATGTTATATATTTGTCCACAAAAGTAGAGGATCATTTTTAAATCTCATCCTCAGGATTCAGAGCGCGAGATTTGAGTCGTGCCCATGGTACCTTCATGCACTGGTATCTCCATGTAGATGACTGAGAACTTGCTATGTCAGTCATGTCCCCCTTAACACTGATGCCAAGCACCCTAAGTTACAACAACCCTACAACCCCTTAATCATAACATTACATTAGAAGTGCCTTTTTTTTTGGTGGTTTAATGACTCTGAGATCATATGAATGTAGCATAATTAGAACACTGCTGCTTTTTAAAGGCGATACTCGAAATAAAATTTATGCTATCCATTGCCAAGCTTTTTTTTTTTCTCAAATTTCCAAATGCCCCCCCTTATATATAGTGATTAGCCAACCAGTGGCAAGTGCTTGGAGCGTGACAGACATAATGCTTTATATTTTATAAGGTGTTTAGAGTGCTTGTAAAATTAGTAGTTAGAGCTCCCTTGGATGTAACTTGTGCTCCTACAGCTTGCATATTCAATGTCACAAGCTATTAAAAAATGCTGTCTGCTTTGGTAATGCGCTATTTACTATCTTTCCCCCTCCCCCCCCAATATGCTACCCACGTCTCCAATGCCATTTAGTAATAATGATGTATAACATTTCTTTAAAGCGAAGGCAACGCATCATTAAGTGCTCATTAAACAGGCAGCATACACAGGCGTTTCCGGAGCAGTAAGGTTTAAAATAAATAATGCTGTTTTTATGACTGCGCGGCTGGGATCCTATGGAGAGATTTACTGGCTTATTGCATTACAGCACTGGAGTCAGCACAGAGCACAATGAGAAAACTATTCCTTCTCAGAAAAAGCAATTTATAAAAGAGCCAGAAATCCCTATGCAGTTACTTCTTTTAGCCTTTCTATCTAGGAACTTTTGGCTCACCGGCCAAAGTAACGGCGGACCCTAGGTGCCGTCAAAAACGTCAGTCTTGGAACCATAACCACTACAGAGAGTTGTAAATCTCCAGATTACTCCCATATTTTGAGTCTTTAACCCCTTAAGGACACATGACGGAAATATTCCGGCATGATTCCCTTTTATTCCAGAAGTTGTGTCCTTAATGGATTAAAGGGGCTATCTAAGCACCATAAATGCTACAGCATTCTACTTATAAGTGCCACGAGTCCCCTGGTGACATCCCCCTAGCTTAGAATTAAATCATTTTCAGACCCATTACCACTTCCTGAATTATCTGCCTCTTATACACCAGTTTGGAAAGTCAGCATTTCCATAGGTCTCCCAGAATGCTGTGTTGTATATGCAAATGTGTAAATGTCTCCATCACACTTTTCTGCAGTGACCCAATGTCTTAAAACTTTCTACTTTTAATGCAAATCCTTAGGCTCTGATCAAATTTTTAATTATTAAAATGGGTTCAAAGTTTTTTTTGCCACATTTCACACTCATTTGAGATTATTCACTAAACAATTGTAGAAAATGTAAAATTTCAATGACCACATTTAGGCAACATTTGCTACAATTTTAGTTAGCGAATAACCTGAAATTAGCTGCAGGAGGTAAGCTCTCCACCATTTGAAGTCTATTTACTAAATAGTGAATTGCTAATCAATTAAAATGGGAATGTTCCAGATCAACAGTTTTTGCCCTAAAATTAACCATTTGTATTTTATTTGTCAGCTATTAAGAGTTTTTAGTAAAAAACCCTCAAACTGTTTTGTGACTTACGAACAAAACGTCTCCAGGCAATATCAACAGAGTCGCTTACCTAATCTCATTGTAATTTTATTTAATGCTGACATTGATGGTGAAATTGTACTCATTATGCAGCTGTTGTGCCACTGTAAACACAGGCAAAGCCACGGGGGGTGTAAATTCTAAATATTTCATGATGCAGCTTGTTAGCGTATTGTATGCAATGCATTGTTTAGTCTGACACAATGTCTCCGTAAACATACATTGTTCTTTTTCCATCATAGTGATAAAACGCGATGGGGATTATTCACTAAACTTTGAATTCTAACAAATTAAAATATATATTGCAAAACTAAACAAAAAGAGTGATCTTAAAAAAAATAAAAATAATAATATTAAAAAAAATTCCAAGTCCACTACAGGCACAACTCGATATTTTAGACTCTGTTGTGCAATTTTGGATTTCAGTGTGCCACTCTAATGCCCCTTTCCCTTAGATTCAGGACCTCCCGGGTAAAATCACCAAAAAAAATATGATAAAAAAAACTCATAACTTTTTAATTACCTTTTTTCAGTGCAGAGAAGCATCTCTTCGCCTCCCACTACATAATTGAGGAGGATGGCTTCCTCGTCTCATTGAGAAACTAGTGGTTGTCTGGAAGACAGACACTAAAGGTGTGTTTAACCCTAAAAACGTTAGTGTTTGTCATTATGGGGTAAAAATAACAGGACCACGGCACCAAGACTACTTCACTGAGATAAAGAACTTTGGGTGGTTTCATGGTCCCTTCAATGTGTAAACCCAAAGGACCTTGCTGTGAACATGCTAGAAGTTTTTAGTTGACTGTAACATATTTGTTCATGAAGAACAAGAGCGAGACCTCCCTTGTCTGAAAGAACTGACACCAACTGACCATTCTAGTCCGATGTATTGGAATTCTAGAATTTACAAAGAATGTTGCTGCCTTTCATTGATTTCAGTTTTAGAATGTATGGCTAGGCTAGTTAGTGGTAAAACTAAGACCTGGTGCTTGCTTAGTGTGTAGACGTAAGTAGGTAACAGGTAAGTAGAACTCCTCTTAACTTGCCCTCCAGCACTAGACCGGTTGGGTGTCTTGGTAAATTATGCAAAACCCCCAGACAGTGACAGTGCCGCTTTATGTTAAAGGTACACCTGCTCTACACTACATTTCATTAACATGATACTCTGCTATTGCGTGTTTTTTTTCCCTCTATATTATTTATTAATGTCTGATGAAATGGAGACCAAAAGAGGAACAGATAGGTCCAGACAGAGTTCCAGAGAAAGCAAAGACCCGACTCAGTGGGAAGTCCCCAGCTTTGCGGCAGTGAGAGGGAACCACACACACACACACACACACACACATACACACTGGACTCCCCTCCTTTCTTTCTATAGAGATTTCTTGAGTAAAGTGCGATGATACCAGCCAAGACAGAAAATTCCGTTTGCATCCGTGGGAATTTTGTTGCAGACTGCTGAATCACTGCTGTCGTTACCCAAGAGAACACAAATAAACCATTTCTTGCATAAATGTGCCAAGATAGCAAAATCCCACCAAATGTATGAGTGTATGGCTGCTGCTAGTGCTGGGTTGTGTCTGTGTGTTGTTTGAGTGTTAACGAGTTGTGGATTGGCAAAGCTTGAAAAGGTAATGATACCCATATCATGTACTTTGTATTTCGCGCACACACACACTCTCCCACTCACTTTCTCCCTCTCTCCGACGCGCGTTTTCTCTCTCCGACATGCTTTCTGACTTAGCCAGATACCTATATTAAAGGACACTACAGGGTCAGGAATACAAACACCTATTTAAATGTCTGGTTCCCACAGAAGTATGAAAAATTATTTGTGTACCTTTATTTCACCGCTGTGTCTGTCTTGCTGCAGCCGCGAGATCACCATTACTGATGATCGGGGCCAATCCAGGTTTCCTTATGGAGATGAATTGAGGGGCTAGTGTGCATGCATGTCATTTGCCACACTGAGACCAATCAGCATATATTCGCAGAGATGCATTGAGCCAATGGATTTCTATGGGGAGCGGCAAGCATTTCTGTGCAGAGCATGCAAACGCTCCAGTACCTCTAGTGGCAGAGTGACAGCCAATAGAGGTGGTGTTGGTCACCAATGTAAACACTGCCTTTTCTAAAAAACAAAACCCAACAAATTAGAGTTTGAGCTGTGTGCAAAAAGTAGATCCATACATCTAACGGCACTGAGTGAGCTGCTTTTAATTCACAACCTGGCTGCAGACAGTCAGAGAAACTGATATCCTTACAATATGCCTTTCCTGGGTGTCCCCTATGTAGGTTGCTTTGTAGTTCAGACCATTCAGTGCTGTCAGTGGCTGAGCTGTCTACGTACACTGATAAGGAAATGTTTTTTTCTGGAATGAGGGGGCGTGGCTAAGGAGGCAGACTGAGGGTGCAGCATTCTGCAAACCATTTATTTATTTTATGTAAAAACGATTTGCATATTCGAAAAAAAATATGGCATTTGTATGAGGCCAAAACCTAGTTTTATTGGTTTTCAGACTATACAGCATTGATCAGCCCATTGTATTAAAGCATTGTGTAGCATGGTTTAGCCGATTTTAATAATTCGATGTATAGTATGGCTCTGCCTCTAAATTAATGCAACATATAGCATGTATTAGCCCCTGTTATTTATTCTTCTCGCTTTTTTTGTTTCTATTTATGTGTGTAGTATACCGACTGCAAAGTGCTTTTGAACATGTTGATGCTCTGGTACTGATAATATTAATAACTTAATTTCTCTCCTGTGTCTCCAGACTGCATGACGTGGTAACCCATGGTTGTCGCTCGCCCAGGATCCCTTTTGGGTCAGTTAGAACTTCGTGTTTGCCTGGACCCATCTACTAGGTCAATGTCTCCTGAGAAGAAAATAGAAGAGGATAGTGGGTGGGAGCCCCCATGTGAGGAGCTAGAGGGGGATTCCTTATCCTCAGAGGGTGGTAGAACCACAGATAGCACAGATGAAGAAGAGACCAGCAGCACAGAGAGTGCCCGTACTCAGGTAAGTCCTTCTGTGTGTCAGTGTTTGTCTTAAGTTTTTCACAAAATGATGTAAACTTTCCTTAATATACTGATAAGCCATGGAAGAATGTGATGGAGTCCCCTGTACCCGATTGGGTACCTCATTTGGGTTGGGAACCGGGAAACCTAAAGCGCTTCTGCCCTAGTCGCGGCAGCTTGATTGGGGTCCATCTGGAGCTTTTCCACCCGACCAGGCTGCAGCTCTCCTTCCGAGCAGGTATCTACCTCTGCCTGTAATGTGATTTCTATTGCCTTTACAAAGGTACTTGCTGATCTCAGGCCTAGCTCTCTTGATTTGTTCCAGGGCTAGAGGGATCGTGTAGCCAGCCAACGGGTCAGAAGACTCTGTTACTGGGAACCCTAGAAATCTACACAGGACACAAGTTCCAAAAGGAACTAACATACAATATTTTTATTTTACTTGGGAGTAGCCCATATGTTTGTTACATAAAGCTAAATACAAATAACCAAAACATTTCCGAAAACATACAGGGAATTATAATAACATAACAACATATTTATAAAGGGTGGGAAGATAATATTTAAAGGGACACTATAGTCACCAGAACAACTACAGCTTATTGAATTTGTTCTGGTGAGTAGAATCATTACCTTCAGGCTTTTTGCTGTAAGCACTGTCTTTTCAGAGAAAACGCAGTGTTTACATTACAGCCAAGTGATAACTTCACTGGCCACTCCTTAGATGGCTGTTAGAGATCCTTCCTGGGTCATGGCTGCCTAAAATGCATCCAAACATTCAGTATCTCCTCCCTCTGCATGCAGACACTGAACTTTCCTCATAGAGATTCATTGATTCAGTTCATCTCTATGAGGAGATGCTGATTGGCCAGGGCTGTGTTTGAAGCATGCTGGCTCTGCCCCTGATCTGCCTCTTTGTCAGTCTCAGCCAATCCTATGGGGAAGCATTGTGATTGGACCAGTCTACCACTTCTGATGATGTCAGCAGACTGCTTGTTTTTTTGAGTTTATCAGCATGCAGAGTTACAGCTTCAGGCTTGAATACAGTAATAGTTTGCTATATTTAGGGAGGCATGAGAGGTCCAGGGGGGCTAGATGGTTGTTTTAACACTATATAGGGTCCAGAATATTTGTTTGTGTTCCTGACCCTATAGTGATCCTTTAACACAAAATATCTCTCCTGCCTGCAGAATTAGCAATATGCAAATCTACCTAAATATGTGAATTGCGAAGTCTTGCTATTCAGGTAGTGCACACAACTGTTGCTAACAACAGATGGCGCCATAGATGCTCCACAGCCAAATGCACCTAGTTGGTAGCAAGCATCAGCAGGGCAGGAGAGCAGGCAAAACATTTAACAATAAGAAGATACATTACACACACCCTGCACCTACAATGGGCACAGGGTAACTTGGACATAGGAGTAGTACAGGGTCCTACATAGAGTGTTCGTCTGAAACTCCTGGTGATGGTGACTAGCGACACAGAGAGATTTCTATGTGGACAAAAGTTACTGGAATGGATCGTTTTGGATATAATAGGACTTGTAGTCACACTACTGGATACTGGCCAGTTTGTCTCTGGGCTAGTGAGAGAGCGTTACAATATGGGGAATAGTGAGAGAGATGAAACGATATGAAATATATTTTGTATTGCAGAACCCAGTTAGCCCCAGGTTATTATTTGTTTACGCAGAATACATTGATTCTAATTTCATGAGAAATATATTTGATAAAAGTATTACTGTTTAATAAGAATAAAAACGCCAGATTTCAAAACATGATTTGTGGTGAGTTGATGACACATTAAAAAATTAGAACCGTTAAAGGACCACTATAGTGCCAGGAAAACATACTTGTTTTCCTGGCACTATAGTACCCTGAGGGTGACCCCACTCTCAGGGACCCCCTCCCGCCGGGCTCTGGGGAGAGAAAGGGGTTAAAATTTACCTTTCTCCAGCACCGGGCAGGGAGCTCTCCTCCTCCTCTCCGCCTCTTCTCCTCCTCTTCGGCTGAATGCGCATGCGCGGCAGGAGCTGCGCGCGCATTCAGCCAGTTCATAGGAAAGGATTCATAATAGTGATTTTCACAGTGAGAAGCACGCAAGCACCTCTAGCGGCTGTCAAGAGACAGCCACTGGAGGCTGGATTAACCCTAACATAAACATAGCAGTTTCTCTGAAACTGCTATGTTTATAAAAAAAAAAATGGGTTAACCCTAGCTGGACCAGGCACCCAGACCACTTCATTAAGCTGAAGTGGTCTGGGTGCCTAGAGTGGTCCTTTAATATTTGTTACATGATGAACAAGGGAAGCAACAGGAAAAATGTTGTCACCTTAAATTTAATCTTACATTCCCCTGTGACATATGACAAAGTGTCAGTGAGTCACTTTTCGATAATCTGAGGCCACGGGGTGGGGGTGGGGGGAAAAGGAAAGGTTTTACAGAGTACATTTTATTCAGTGTAGAGACTTTATTTTCCAACATTAGTTATGAACAAAGAATTATTAAATGGGACAGGGAACATGCAATGAACATAGTTGGTAGAGCTAATAAAGTCTGTTTTATGTATGACATTTAATATTTTAACTTCTTCTGTAAGCTGTTCATGAAGCATTATATTAAAGGACCACTATAGTGCCAGGAAAACATACTCGTTTTCCTGGCACTATAGTGCCCTGAGGGTGCCCCCACCCTCAGGGACCCCCTACCGCCCGGCTCTGGAAAGGGGAAAGGGTTAAAAACGTACCTTTTTCCAGCGCTGGGCGGAGAGCTCTCTGCCTCCTCTCCTCCTCCGTTACGCCCCGCCGGCTGAATGCGCACGCGCGGCAAGAGCTGCGCGCGCATTCAGCCGGTCTCATAGGAAAGCATTTACAATGCTTTCCTATGGACGCTGGCGTGCTCTCACTGTGAAAATCACAGTGAGAAGCACGCAAGCGCCTCTAGTGGCTGTCAATGAGACAGCCACTAGAGGAAATAGGGGGAAGGCTTAACCCATTGATAAACATAGCAGTTTCTCTGAAACTGCTATGTTTATTAAAAAATGGGTTAACCCTAGCTGGACCAGGCACCCAGACCACTTCATTAAGCTGAAGTGGTCTGGGTGCCTAGAGGGGTCCTTTAAAGTTAAACGTGCCATCTATAAATGATCATATTCAGGTAGGCATACCTCCCAAGTGTCCCTACTTAGGAGCGATGGTCCCTATTTTGGATCTGAATCCCCAGGTCCCTCTTTTCTAGAAGCTTCATTTTGCTGGTGTGTCTGCGTGTATAACAGAGCTCCACAGCAATAATACTCCCAGTAATGTCTGAGTGTGTAACAGAGCCCCGCAGCAATAATACTCCCAGTAATGTGTCTGAATGTATAACAGAGCCCCGCAGCAATGATACTCCCAGTAATGTGTCTAAGTGGATAACAGAGCTCCACCGCAATAATACTCCCAGTAATATGTCTTTAAACTACAATAAACGTGTTAAGAAATTAGTCTGTGTAAATCAGTTGCATAAATTGTCACCTAAAATGTCTCATAAGAGCCCTGGCCACGCCCTCACCTACACCCATACAATTAAAGTGTCTATATTTGCCCATTTGAAATATTGGGAAGTGTGGGTGTGTATCAATTTAAATCTATCTATTGTGCTGGAGCAATGTATAGATTAAAGTAAATGCGTATACCAACACATTCTCAGTGTTTATTTCCCATCATGGCTGCTGGGAACAGGTTTGTCAGATACACTGTTTTTTGGAAAAAAAAAAATTAGCACTTGAACCAAACAATATACACATAAAGGGGGGCAGACTGTTACTAATTAGGATTTTTAATATTATATTTAATTATTACCTATATTTAAAACAATATGTATTTGGGAGGTGTGTAATAATTTAAATATAGAAATCCAAACCTCTCCATCTTTGTTCTGTCTGTCATTGCTATGAGCTCTGTCTTTGCACCCGGCAATCAGCATAGAGAATAGATACCGAGAATAAAAGAGACCAAACAATGTTTCTATTTCTTTTACTCATTTGCAAAATATGCCTTGTCTGTGCCAGGACTGAACTAGATTGTGATATCGTTTAAGTCTTTAATATGATTGTTAAAGAAATGGTCGCGCCACATGACTTTACAGGTCATTTTCAGTTCCTTACCCCTGAATAAGTGGAGTTCCTGATTTTTGTGAAATGTTTAATAAACTATGTATTGCAATCATAAATTCTAAAAAGGAAACATGTCTGGTGACCTGGGACATAAAACTAATATGGGAAATAACTTGTCACAGCTGAGCATAATGAATACATCTTACTAAAGATACAATTTTTCATATTTTTGCAGTCTTTAATTTATTTTTTGCAATCCTTAATTTTAGTTTACATGGTATACCAGGAAAAAAATTGTCCCTTCCAGCCTTCAGATGACCCATCATATTTTTTTAAGTGCATTGTGTAGCTCATGCATCCAATACTAAAAAATAAAAAAATAAAATAAATACTTGCACGTGAAGTTCCTGAATTTGCAGAAAATCCCTAATTTTTGTGGCTTTTGCAGTGAACTGTGTTCAGACTAGCAGGTTACACCGCTAATCATGATACTTTTTTAAGTATCTTTCTAAAGTAGTTTGGGGGGATATCTATTAATGGAACATTATAGGGTTAGGAATACAAATGTGTATTCCGAACGCTATTGTGCCCTCTTGGTCGTTTAGGTCCCTGGCCCCCACCTGTAGGAAGGTCTTGTCATAGTGTTGGAATCGAAGCTGCTGTCCAGCCTTCTTGGCTGAGCTGGAGATCGGTGATCTCTGCAAGTAATGCTCATCTATAGGAAAGCATTAGGGAGGCTAGTGCGCATGCACTTCAAAATGCTGCACTGTGCCAATTGTGATGGTCTTTATGAGACTGTGCCTGATAGACATATCAGAGTTTTACTGTGTGACAGCCACTGGAGGCATTTAAATCCTGCAGAATGCCAATGTTTTCACTTGCAGGGTTAAAAGCCCCTACCTTTAAATTACTCTGCCGCAGGACTATATGGGCACAACTGAGTTTTTGTGAATGTAGTTTAGTATTCATACAGTATAACGCTAACCACTAGACTGCATTTCCCTTTAAATACTTGCTGTTAATTTTGTACATCTGTGTTATTAAAGAAACTGCAAGATGGGGTGTACGGGGTAGGTTTATGGAGACAAGAAATTAATTTAAAGGGCTTACCAGTTAAAATGTCTGTGACCGAACCTACACAATGCGACTAACATACAGTGTATCTTTATGTCCTTTAAACATCTTGTTAAAAAAGTGCAATTGCTTTAATTGTCAGTGCACTTTAATAGACTGCATTGCTCTCTCTTCTGCTTAGACCGCTTCCTATACATTTTTGGTTCTGCATTTAGTTGGCACGCTTCATGTTTTACATATCCGGTGAGCCGATTAGACCCTCTACCTGATTTGGAATGAAATTATTACTGTAAACTTTGATATAATAATAATAACAGGGGTTTATTCGCTAAACACTGAATTGTAGTTGATTGAAAAATAAATTGGTCAAAGTGGGCATCGATGGCCAAACTATGACTATATAGATTTTTCAATTCACGACCGTTCGGGGTTCTTATGATGAATTCGATGTTGTGTTTAACGGATGCCAATTACATTCTCCCTCTCCCACCAGCAGGAAGATGTGGTCAGGATTCCGGTCCAGATGCAGCTCGAAATTGAGCAGATGAAAGTTATGGGTCGAATTTCACAGCTGGAGCAGGAAATCAGAGAGCTGCAGCTACAGCGGCGTGAGCTCACTATTGAGGTAACCTGCGCCTTTTGGTCATGCCAACACTGTTAACCTTGTAAATGTCAGAGGATTGTACAGTAATCTAAATCATTTTTTAAAACCTTTTTTTTTAAAATTTAATTAAGTTGCTTGTCCCACCGTTCTTAAAGATATTAACTGGGGAAAGGTAACTTTTTCTTATTTTCTGAATTAGCAGAGCTTTTTTCCCCCTACAAAACATTTACTGGAAGGAAGGCATTGATCATTCCTCTGGCACTGAAAGGATACAATACAATCCATTTTTTTTTCTTTGTTTTTTTTTTTGTATGTATTGGGGCTGATGTGTATTATGGTCATTGCTGCCGCCCAGGAATAGTGGGAGTTTGAGTGCATGACTTAATTTTGTATGTTTGGATAAATTGTAGCAATTGTCATTCTTTAGGCACTCTGATAATCTTACTAAAAATTTGTTTATTGAGGAAATACAGGTGATAATAAGCAGAGGGTTGTTTATGAATATTTTTAGAATTTGTTCCCAATGAGTGAACTCAGAAAGTTAGACTCTAGGTAGTTACGAAGGGGGTTATTTACTAAACATCACATTTTACTGCATTGGAAACCAAACTGCAGAATCTAGGAAGTGAATAGAGCTAAACTAGAACATTTTCACATTTTTTGTCCCAATTGTTGCAATATAGCTTTCAATTGACTACAAATTGGTATTTAGTGAATACGCCCCTTGGTGTAGCTGGAATGATGCTGGCTGGTAAGCTGACTGTGGTGAGATCTTTACATGTTCTCCTGTTTGGACAAGTTCTGCACAAGACAAGTCAGTTCCTACCTAGAGACATCCGCTAAAGAGATCACCCTCATTAAATTAAGTTAGGCTAAACTCGAGTTGACTCAGCATTTCCCTTAAAACAGCACTGTCAAAGTCTGTGGACTTGCAGAATTCGCAAAGACCCTCAATGGTGACGTCACCGCTGGAGATCCGGTGGACAGGAGTGGGGGGAGTGCAGGTAAAAGTGAGGTTTTTTTTTTACCCACCTAAACCTGTCCACTGCGGATGCAACCATCGTCTTCCGGTGGGTCGTGGGGCAGCAAAGAAAAAGCTATCAAGGAATTATTAGATCTACATTGTATACAATTTCCACAAAACGCTACTTGTTATACATTTTAAATTTTTTAATTTTTTATGTTTGGCTTGGATTGGCAGTGTTTTTTGTAAGTTTCCCTTATGCTTATTTATATGATCTGGATATAAATCTGCTGGGGTAGAATCTGGAGAACTACAAACGAGATATTTGACTGGAGCCTTAAAAGTTTGCATTCTCTGTCTCAGTTATATGTGAGTTGGATAACGAATGGTTGCATTATTGAATTGTGAATATGTAATATACTTGTATTGTAGGTTATAATTTACTTATTTTTAATGTGCTCTCATCTATTTTTCGATTATTTTAAGTTTACAGCGTGTATTGCATTGATGGAGGAGAAACAAAAACAGTGGGTGCTTTAATATTTGTAAAATATAGGTAATAGACTAAAATAATATTAAAAATAATGAGAAATGGGGGAGGGGCTTGAATGCCATGCAGAGTGAAATCAAAGTGCCATAGCTCCTCTTATGCAACTACATTTTTTACTACTATGACTGACTGGTCAGATTTAGTTGACTCCCAGATATTTTTGTCTAACTGGGAAGACCTGGTGAATGGGTTGATACAACTCAAGCAGCATTTTTTTTTATCTTAGTCCAGTCCCAATGCTTTGGCAGCCTTCCTGTGGTGAAGAAGCTGGAGAGGCTGTTACCCTCCTGAATTGTCTTGTGACTTCATCTAGAGCCGTTTTTTCACCCCTGTTGACCAGTGGGGATAATTCTGGTTTCCGTGTCCAGAGCAGCTTCAATGGCTTCTGCCACAGGTTGATCGGCTGGCCTGCTAACTGCTACAAACTGATCAAAGATGGTGAATGTTACCTTGCCGAAAGTGGGCCAGACACTTTTACATGTGGACTCTCTGCTCGGCGCCTTTGACATCTGCTCGAGATTTTGGGGCAATGCTGGACCAGTGGACTTCCCCAATTCCCAGCCATCAGTCAGGCTTTATGCGCATCGATCATGTGTTACGAGAACTCACCTGGGCCATGGGCCTCCACCAATCCTTACGTTGTCTCTTGTGTCACCCTCTTCAATGCTGACTCCGTAATTAGAAGTAGTGGTTTGCGATCCTAGAAGTCGGATGACTTTTACATAATAATGGCCCAATGAGGGGACTCCTTGTGCACCGTGAAGGATATGCTTTCTTAAGTGATTATAGGCATTTTATCATGCTGCCCTTAACTCCTGCTCCAGTGGTTTTACTTGTTTTCTTCTGATATATTTAAGCTGTTCGTTTAACATGAGATAATTAAAAATTGTGCAAAAATCTTGACATGTATGGCATAATCTTGTTGACCCTAATCTTATATTTTACCATGACATGTCTTTACCTCTTGTGATAGAGTTAATGCAATACAAATATAAAAAAAATGGAAAAACAATAATGAGAAATGAGTTACTTTTTAATACTCTACGTAATTCATCATGTAGCTTTTTACATTTTATTAATTTGCGATACGTTAATTCAGCTAAACTTGCTAATGCATGCGTCTAAACCTTCCAGAGTTCCAGAACAGTCCCAATTTTCATGTCCTGTCCCACCATCCCAACTTTGTTCACTGGTGTTCTGCTTTTGGGGACACCCAGGAACTGTTTTCAAAAAGTGCAGTGCAAGATGTGTTCGCTCTACACTCTGGGTCCCTCGGATGCTATCGCACCCCCACCCCCCGCTCAGGACGCTGCTGCTTTTAACACCAGTGTTGGGGGTATGTTAATGTCTTTGTTTTACTTTGCCAAGTTTTTAACCACTTCTCTGAAGAAAAACAAAACAAAATATATTACTTTTATATTCGCTCCACCTCTGAATACCTCTTTAAACCACATTCCCTGAGCACTCTGCGTTCTTGGACCCGCCACACCTCTCGTAACCCACACTACCTGTCAGGAAAGCTCACTGGTGTTGCCAACACCTCCTATTAAATTATCATTGTCATCAGATAGTGTATATAAAACATCTTGTAGCACTGCCTGTAACTTTTTTATTGAAAAATGAAATATGCACTGAATAAATACGCACTTTTTACCTTTTTGTTTTTATTCATTTATTTTTTAAATAAAATTTTATTAAAAACACAATAAAAATATCTAGCTAACTTTAGCATTTAATTTTGGATAGTGCTCTCCGTATCAATGCTTTTCTGGCTGGATTTCATTTTGCAAATTCCTGAGTGGGCTGCATAATTCTAATTCTTTGTGAGCTGTAGACCACCAGAATTTTCCAAAAATTATTTCTCATGTTTTCTGAGAAAACACAATGCTAACTGCTTGATACATATTAAGGAGAGGTAACCGAAAACACAGCAGTAGGATCTTTTTCTACCCTATATTTTCTAAGTGTCACACCTTTGCCAGTGTTTAGCGCTAACCACCTGATAATCTTGTTCAATATGTACAGTTTCCCCCAGAACGTCTGCTCTTTTGGTTTCATTCCCAAACCATCCATCATACTTTAAAACCCCTCCCCCAACAAACTGCGGTAGCGTCACTATCCTTGACTCCCCCGCACCCTGACAAACCAGTATTTCCAGACTATTCTCATTTATAGGAGGAACCGAAACCTGAAAGGGGGGGTGGGGTTGGGATGGCACAGTGTAGTCTGGGAATATATATATCTAATTAAAAACAGGAGTTGGGAATTTTACGATTCATAAAAATTGCCAAGGGGCTTATAACCTCAGCCACCCCTGCTAAGAAAACATAAACTTTTCCATTTAAGAAATGTAGAAGAGAACATAAAATGACATTTTATGGCCTTATAGGTGCTGCGGACTACAACTCCCATGCTACCCAACTGATTACATGCATGTGATAAGAATTGTAGTTCACAGCCACAGAATCTGCGTGAACATCTCACAATTGGTAAAGGCGATTTGGAAGAAGTTTAAAGAAATAAACAGATCACTGAAGACACTTATATAAAACACATAAAATTAAGTAGGAAATTAATTTAGATCACAATCAAACTGTTTAGTGAATGAGCCTCGTGGTCTGTCGTTGGCACTCATTGTCGATGAAGTCTCCAAACATTATTTTGGTTTCCTTTTAAGCAGATCTGCCTTGGTTGGATCTAGCACTAGTTTCTTTTCCTTCGTACATATTCTACAAAACAAATGTTTTTTTTTTTTTTTTTTTAAACATCTATTAAGGATAGATATCTTCCAACTGTAATCCTCTACATCATTGTTAAAATATTGCACGTGCGCATTGTCATACGGACAAAAAGGAAGAACCGGATTTGTGAACCTTTCTGTAAGCCGTGGTAAAGAGTAAGCAAAAATAACTCATATTTTAGGTTGGGCTATCAATTTTTAGCAGGCCATAATTCTAGAATTCAGAACCCAAAAACAAACCTGCACCCCAATAAACAACTGTGTCATACTTGAGCACGTATGAAATTCTGCCCTGTATACACATTATGCCCATACCTCCCAGTTGTTTCCTGTTTAGTTGTATTTTGAGCCCAAATATCTCACTGTTCCTCTCTTTATATCTTAATGTCCCTGAAATGTTTGGTATTTAGGAGATTATCGTGGAGCATCACAGCAATAAAACTCACAGTAATGGGTCTTTAAATCACAATAAATGCGTTTAGGAACCAGTTTGTGTAAATCACATGCTATGGTGTTCTAAATCCTATGTTCATTTATAGACATGATTATAAGGAGGTCATGATTTAGTCTAAAACTGTCCAGGAATTTCTGCACTCCCCCTCCCCCCCCCAACCTTTAAAGGTATGTCTTCTTGTCTGCTTAATTACCAATAGAAATTCTATTATGCCGCACATGGGCACAGCAACCAGAAAAATGTTGAGAGGGTTTGCTAATGCTTAAACCACCCTTATATTTTTCCCTGAATTAAACCAAGAAATTCATGTAGATTGTTTATATTTTTGTGTGTACAAAAAGTCAAACCATCTTGCTCTCGATATACATACCAATTACTTGCCTGCGGCTTATCAGCAGAGTTATAGAAGCAGGTATAGAGATAGCACCCCTAGGACTTATTCAAATTAGTTCAAATATAACTTTTGTTGCTCAAAAAATTAAAATAGATGTTCCAGTTTGCCAAATCAAACTTTCTTAATATGTTGCAGAACAAAATGTATTTTATTGAATGCTGTTCTGCTAGTATAAACTATTTTTTTTGTTTAGTTTGTACTCTTTTTGTTTATATCTTCATATACAATTTTGTCTTGTATGCAGTATAAACGTACTGCATATATTGATGTAAAAATAAAAAACCTTTAATAAAAAATATTTGAAAAAAACTGCAGAGATATTTCCTTATTCCTTAAAAGAACCCGTCTGTCAATGTCACTATTTGCTCCGCCAGCCCGTACAGAACTTGTCCACTGTTTATATTCTGTGGCTGAACAGGTGTGCACCGCAGTCTGGGTGTATTGACACTGAAACAAAAGATTAACTGATACAACAGGACACTTGTTTTCTTGAGCAATGTCAAGTTTTGAAGCACTGTGTCTGAGGAACATTCACAGGCACAAAGCAACCACGGTCAAAAGCAGAAGAATGGTGCACTAGAGGTCAGTGCAAGGTCTGTCGTTTGGCCAAATCCTTTCTTGCATCGCTCGTCACATCCTTTAGAAATGGCACTAGCTTTCTTTTCTGGTCCATCTTTGTCGGCTGGAAGACTAATTACCTCGCCGCTCCTGATTGCTGAGAATCTACATAGTCTGACAGTACATAGAATTTAATTTACACTTCTAGTCTGCACATTGTGAAACTCCTGACTTGTTTTTCAACTATTCAAAGTTATTTTTCCTTATGATGACGCCAAGCCTATAAATTGTGATCTCTATTTTGCTGTTTTTGACAGGAAGCAAAAAACAAAACATTTATTGCAATTTTGGGCTCTGCTTGCAAGCTGTCTTAATAGTGTTATTGGATTTCCATAGAATTTAACATTAGAAGTTTGGAGGAATTTCTCTCATTTTGGAGATTTTTAGTATGCGTTATCAATTATGTGTTTATTTATTTGTAGGGATTTTCTGACCAAACTCCAAAATATATCACAAACAGCAGTAATATCTTCAAAAACAGTCCTTGTCCCTTTGATTAAAGGCAAGCATTTAACGTCACGTAGACTACTCCCATTAGGCTAAGACAGTCTTAGAGGTATGATCTGTATGGGTATTCACTATTATAATTGTTTTTATTTTCAGGACAGAAATGTATTGAAAAGCCGGAAACATTTTTTTCAAAGTTAGCTTTTTCCCTTTCATTTCTGCTCCTCCCAGTTTTTCCCATTTAGGAGGGATATTATTCCTGGGGATAGAAGAGTTCCTCGTGGGAGGTGCTTATTTCTCACAAAGTCTCTCTTTCTGTTTATTGCAGGTGGAAATGGAGGTGGCTTTGCTGGAAGGAGAGCTGAGGACAGAAAGAAAGAAGATGGAACAGGATGAGGCACTCATACAGTCTTTACATGAGCAATTGAGACAGACGGAGGGGAGGTGGCAGGAAGAAAAAGAAAAGGTAATATTTGGGCACACCTATTTACACAGAACATTTTCTGTCATCACCTGAATGAATGCATCTTTTATATCTGCTTATCAGAATAATTATCATCTCAAAGACCTGTCCTGTGTTATTTGAATACAGATATTGGTCCCTTATTTAATACTTGATTCACAGCTGTAAAGAACGATACCTTTTACTCATTAGTTCTGTTTAGTAGTCTCAGCACAGTGGATTCACCTTTTAGGAATTCTTGAACTTCACATCTATGGATTGCCAATTTTTGTTTTGCTGGACAAACATCTCTTATTAAACTGCTTTGTTGAAAATACTGACTGAGCCACAGATTAGAGTCTTCGCACATTGCTGTGAGACCAGCCGCTTACTTTCATTTTATTACACCACAGGATAAGCTACGGTTGCATGATGAGAAGAAGAAAGTGCGGGATCTTGAGAAGAAGATCGCAGAGTGTCGTGCGCAGCTGGACAAACAACCAGAGAGTTTACGGGAACAACTACGGAAGCAGATACAGGAGGTGAGCAGAAGTAGGGTGGGCTGATTAGGATTTTATACCAATGGATGATAACTTGTGGTCCTTCTGTTGACTCAGGAGATGAAAGGTTCTACTTCCATCAGAGTTTATAGACTTTTAAGACTGTTTGATTAATTTTATTATACTTTTTATTATTAATTAAAGGATACGATACGTTATGACCTTTTTAGAAGGGTTTTACTTTTAGAAATGTCTCTGACTTACCCGATTAAAGTGCTTACTATTTATAAGGTAGTTAATGCTCGATAGTTGTAGTTTGAGTCTCACATAGATCGTGTGATTCCTGAAGTTCTTAGGTCTACCTGCCTGTGATCCTTCTGTGAACGAAATTAGATTTTTAGGCATTGAATATACTCAGTGCCTGGAAGGGTGCCCAGGTGTTTGGTTCACTGCTCGGTTGTCCCCTCTAGAAGAAGAATGAGGATGCGCAGGTGTCACTTTTCCATCTATGTCTTTTCCATATTTGGTGAAAAATATGTATTGGGTCAATTAATCAGATTTTTCAGTAGATAATGCAGGGTGACATTATATTGTGTCCATTATCCTGTGAATTGTTTGGAGGTTGTTCAGCTATCAGGTCTAGATGCTTCATTCTCTCCAAGGTGGTGGAGAGTGCCCAGTTACCTTTGCTACCATTTTTTTAATTGATGGTTAGAATGGTGTGTAACCCAGACACTGTCACTGTGCTATATTCTTTGATAGTCATTGTGGTGGTGGAGTGTGCTACCACATGGGTTCTTACGTTGGTAACTCTCACACTGTTTATAGGCAGTGCATTTTGTTTACTGGTCGTTGATTCTTAGATGAAAGCGTTTGTTATTCACTCTGTGTTAATTGCAGATGACGGAGTCTATGGAATTAGCTGTGAAATCTTTTGAGGACTTGGAGTTCCAACAGCTGGAGACAGAGAGTGGCCGAGAGGAGGAACATGAAGCTGCATACAGACAGATCTCACAAAACATATCCAAGCAACAAAATGAGCTTAACCGAAGGAAGGTAAGTGGTATCACCACCAGACATTTGTGTACATTGTATGTATTCATTGTGCATTCAACAGCCTCAGGAGAATTCTCTGTGCCCCTTGGTATAGATGTTTATTTAAAAGTCTTATCTTAACAATGTAGAAATGAGCCGTAAAATTGAACTTAATGCTGATTTAAACTAGTAGGGACTGTGTGCCAAATCAGCCTTTAAATTAACTCAATTAACTCCTTTTTTCCCCCCTAGGACAAAGTTTTGCGCCTAGAAGAGCAGATAAAGGGCGCAGAGGAGCAAGCCGTGGCAGAGAGACAAAGGATTAGTGAGCAAAATGCCCAAGTCTTCCAGTCTCTAAATCAGGTATTGGTTTATATTTGTACTTTACGATCCAGTATGGAAACAATGGGTAGAATGAGATGGGCACTATACTGTGTACAGGCAGGATGGGACGGTGAGGTGGACACTGTACTGGGTACAGTCCTGATCTGACAGTGAGCTGGGCACTATAATGGCTACAGCCCAGAGCTAGGCATTATACTGGGCAAAGGCTTAGTCTGATGGCGAGATAAGCCGTATACTATATGGAAAGATTGTGTGCTGGGCACTGTTCATTGCAGAGAGATGAAGAGCTGGGCACTGTGCTGTATGGAGGCATGACGATCTATGCAGTGTTCTGTCGTGTGCTGTATTCCCGAAAGACATACCTGTATATAATCTCCTCTCCTGGTTGTGTAGACCGTCAGAACTAGAACTTGAGAACTATGGAGCCAAGTACTGAAAGCAATTTCCTATAAACAACTATGTGAACATTCTTTCTCCAACAGATTTAAGTAGAAAATGTTTTGCATCACAATTCAACAAATATTTAGCATAACCTGTAAAATACAAACAGAAAAATCTAGAACCACGTCTGGCTCCACTGGGCATAGGGACAGAATGCAGGGTTTAATGGGTTTACACTACCTAGAAATATCCTTAGGGTTCCACCTTTTAAAGTCACTTTAATTTGATTGGCACAAAATATTGAGGTCACAGAGATCAATGAGAGAAACGCTGTCTTTACACATGTTATGAGGGGCACTTACTTAAATACAATAATATTTTTTTGATGTCGGGATGAACTAAAAGACTGCCCAGTGGCCGTGGTTGATATCTTTACCAGCTTAGAGGGAGACTAATCTTTTCAGCGATCCTTGGGTTATATGTGTATAAACTCTGTCCCTCTTGTATAATGTTAAATACTTTAGTTAATATTGCTCTCGTATGTCATGTCAGTGACCATGTGTTTGTACTCTAGGAGAAGAATCGATTGCTGGCACTTGGAACCAAAGACTCTGATCAAAAGGAAAAGGTGGAAAGCCCTCTGAGAAAAGTAAGACAGAAACTAGACTTCGGTCATCTGTCATCTTCTGACACCTAGTGGTCGATTAAACAAATTTCACTCACTTTCCCTGCCCTCAGCACATTGGATATTTTACATTTGAGACTGTACGTCTTCCATTTATTTCCGTTGTCTAGTTTTGGGCTCCATGCTTAACTTGTCTTATATTTTTCCGTCCACCAGGGACTCCAGAGAACCTCCAGCTTGCCACGAAGACGAGGAAATGCCCCGTTCGTCCGGCCTACCGACCGGCCAGTTTCTCTTCACAGCAGCAGTAAGTGACCACTGTGCTCAGAGAGTACTTCCTTTCAAGGTGGACCTGCCATCTACAAATATTAAATATAAATTGGCAAATTCTAAAAAGTAATCTATACTTTGGGATTCCAAATCATGCAAATGTATATGTTTATATTTATAAATTTATAAGATCTACTTACCTGAAACTTGGGTCCAAATCTCTGCCATGGACTTGTTGTGCTACCACAATTTATAGGCCAAGGCTACACTGGAGAGATAGTGGAACTCAGTACTTGGCATGGTATAAGCAGATAGATGCATGAATACACCATGCATATTGTCTATAAAGCTAAAACGTAAAATAATATTATTGTTATTATTACTATTAAAGAGATATTTTCCATATCTGGTATTTTGGATACATTTTGCAGATGGTGCCATGGTTATCTTTTTAACCCCTTAAGGACACATGACATGTGTGACATGTCATGATTCCCTTTTATTCCAGAAGTTTGGTCCTTAAGGGGTTAAAGGGATACTATAAGCACCAAAACAACTTTAGCTTAATAAAGCAGTTTTGGTGTATAGATCATGCCCCGGCAGTCTCGCTGTTCAATTCTCTGACATTTAATCACTTTGTCTATGCAGCCCTAGGCACACATTCCTGTGTGTGACTAACATTGCCTTCCTAAATAACTCAAAAAAAAAAAAAGTTAAGATGTTTGTTCCCCTTATTGCACAGTGTGTTTAATTTAGAATTTCTTCTCACCTGCTCTTTCAATAGCATACTAGAGCCTGTAGGAACCTCCTGTGTGTGATTAAAGTTCAACTTGCAGAGCAGTCGCATCTGGGGAGGTGTGGCTAGGAGTGTATAAACAGAAACAAGTGATTTAACTCTTTAATGGCAGTGAATTGAGCAGTGAGCCTGAAAGGTCATGATCGATACACAAATACTGCTTCATTAGGCTAAAGTTGTTTTGGTGCTTAAAGTATCCTTTTAACTATCACAATGAGTATCTTAGTTACTAACATAAGGTCTGGGGTTTTCCACCGTTTATGGCAGACCTGTTAAATAAAACTGTGGAGTACCTGGTGCTTTCTACATACATCACTTATAACAGTAATTATTTCACAGTACAGGGCTGACAGTTTCACTGGGCCTCTCTTTATTTAAAATAATGATTCTGCTAAAAATGACTAGTTGCTTTGCAGATGCATGTCGTTTTACACTGACCTCCATTTACTCTCTGATATCTGTGTCACCGCAGCCAATCACTGGTGACAGCTGACTAAGTTAGTGTTAAAGAGATACTCCACTGCCCAAATCCCTCAAAAATAAAAATCACTGTCAGAATGAAAACATAAATTTTTTTACTGTGGGTATATGTAAAAACTGACAAAATCTGCAGAACTCTTGTATGTGGCCATTGCAAGTCCACCCCTTCTAACACCGCCCAGACTTTCTGTGGCTGTCCAATCACAGACTCAATGAAAAGCCTTTGTAAGGCAGGTGATAAAAGTAAATAATTTTTTTTTTTTTAAATCTGCACTTTTTGTAAAATGAAGACCCTTGTTTATACATAAAATTGTTACGGGGGCAGGGGGCACTATCGATTTACTAGGGATCTTGTGCATTCTTTTTTTAAGTTTGTGATTCTAATAAAAAAACAAATAAAAATAATAATGATTTAAGGGTATATTCACTAAACTGGCAATTGTACAGACTTTGAACAGGGAATAGTACCGTTTAGGTTAAAATAGCTGAGTTTCAAAAGTACCTGGTTGGTGAATTTTTGAAAATATAGAAAATAAAAATAGATTTTTGTACCACTCAAGGTTGACATAGCATCATGGGATATGTAGCTCTATAACATCCGAGAATCTGCATTTGGCCACCCTGGGTTGCAAGATGTTTTACATCTTAAGTCTTTTGATAAGTAATTCGATAGTAGTTTGGTTAAAATATAGCTCTAAAGAATTATAAACTTCTGAACTAGTTTAACTATTCAGATTTTAAATATTGACAGGGTTATTCACTGAAGTGGAAATTGATGGAATTCAAAGAAAATTTTAAATTTAAAGGAACACTATAGTCACCTAAACAACTTTAGCTTAATGAAGCAGTTTAAGTGTATAGATCATGCCTCTCAGGTTTCACTGCTCAATTCACTGCCAATTAGAAGTTAAATCACTTTGTATCTGTTAATGCAGCTCTTGTCACACCTCCCTGGCTATGATTGACACAGCCTGCATGAAAAAAAACTGGTTTCACTTTCAATCAGATGTAATTTACCTTAAAATTTGTTTCTCTTTCTCTGTAAATTGAACATTAATCACATACAAGAGGCTCTTGCAGGGTCTACCAAGCTATTAACATAGCAGGCGACAAGAAAATCTAAATTAAACAGAATTTGCAATAAAAAAAAATGATAAACTTTAGATGACTTTTTACAGGAAGTGTTTAGGAAGGTTGTGCAAGGTACATCCAGGGAGGTGTGACTAGGGTTCATAAACAAAGGGATTTAACTCCTAAATGGCAGAGGATTGAGCCGTGAGGCTGCAGGGGCATGTTCTATACACAAAAACTGCTTTATTGAGTTAAAGTTGTTTTGGTGACTATAGTGTCCCTTTAACGTCAAAATAGTTAAACTGTAAAAATTCCAGTCCCCTAATGTTTCACTCAGTTTAGGAAATAAGTAAATGTTTAAGCAGCTTATTATTTTGCTACTAACAGATGTAGTTTTTTTTGAGCAGAAAAAATATTTGTAATCTTAAAATCTGTTTATTTCCTGGCAGTGCGCGAAATTTCTGTTCTGTAGATAGTGGTAAATGTGAAATGCTGCAAGGATTTTCTTTTTTGTTTTGGCGATTTTGAGTTTACAGTGGAAATTCACTCCTGCTGTGCCAATTATAAAAGCCATCACTTACCTATAATAAAACTGTAGCAGCAAGAAAACTAAAAAATACCTGCAGAAATTTTGGAAATATTTAAAATAGGTCTTTTCTTTTTTTCACAGCATGTTTGCAGAGCGTTGGTCTTGCGTTAAATCTTGCCGTGTCCTCTCAAAGCACGGCTGGTAAAATCGGCCTGTCTCTCAGCCCAAATCTTCTGAGCGCTCGCAATCGTAATATCCAAGGGGAAGAGAGGAGAACGTCAAACGAAGGGAAAACCCCAAATTGTCCCCCCAAATCTTCACTGACCAATGGGTAATTATAAATTAGGATCTCTGCTTCTTTAATAAATTACTCGGAAAAACATGATGACCTGTTCTATCACTGTAAGACAGATGTTACCTGCGAATCATATGAGTTTAACTCAACCAGTAAAATGCTCTAATCCAGGGGTAGGCAACCTTTGGCATTTCAGGTGTTGTGGACTACATCTTCCATAGTGCTCGTACAGCCACAATGCTGGCAAAGCATCAGGGGCACATCTGCTGTGCCAAAGGTTGCCTACTCCTGCCCTAATCCATACAATTCAGAGGGAAGAAATTGTCAAATTGTGCGGAAACTCAGAATGGGCTTTCTTACCTCCCAGTGACTTGTGGGTTGCTATCTACTGGGTAACATAGAACCTTCCTATTTGCTGGTTAACAGATTGTCCATCAACCTCTAGTCGTCGTCTGCTTAGAAGATTCTGCAAGACTTGGTTGCTTGTGAGCGCTGGGTGTTAATGCTGTTTTTAGGGGCCCAGTCTGAAATATAAGGTCTTGGGTTAGAAAAAAAAAAAAGAAATAAGCACACTATTATGGGTGGGGAGACATGGGGCTATTGAGGTAATTAATTAGAGATGAAAAACCAGAGGAGAGAACATTTGGGATAAAAAGATATATGGACGATCAGATAGGTGAAAGTCATAAACCATGAACATAAATTTACAAGATTATCAATGAAAGTAGTAACACTTGCTAAACAAACAATTAACAAAAAGTCATCAAATAACATGACCATACCAATTTAAAAAAAAACCCCCAGAAGATCATAACGGGATAAATAATAGTTATCAATTAAGTAGTGATAGTATAGGGAGGGAGGTGGAATAGAACACAATTTTAAGTAGTAATAAGTAGTCCAGGACTTCTTGAATATATCTTCCAGCTCTGTGTTGAACCCATAGCGCTAAAAATATTTAACCCATTGAGTGCCAGAGGTGTGCGCACAATTCTTTGCTCACAAAATATTGGTTATTATCCACGGTATTGCCGGTATTATGCAATACAGAAGTCCTAAAATTCTTAATTCCTAGGGTACAGGGGTGTCCACATTTGTTTCAGTTTCGTGAAGATGATCTATTTTTTTTTTAAAGAGACATACATGCTGTGAGTGTTTTCCTTTCAATCTGCTGGCTTCCGTTTGTGGCTCGAACGAGAACAGAATGAAATGATGCATATCTTACATGTATCACTGTATTATAAACCACTAACAAGTGCATGTGCCTTGAGTTTGTTAACACATTAATGTCAGCTGTTAGTGCCAACTAAGTTAATAGACTACTACTGGTTTACAGACTAATGGGCTGGTTTTTAATCCATTTTTAAATAATTAACATGTTAATGACCGACTGTTTGGTTTCTAGCCCAGTCAGTGCTGTCAATGGCTTGAGTGGTGTATGTACACTATTAAGTTGTTTTTCTGGAGAGAGAGAGGGCATGGCTAATAAGGCAGGCCTTAGGGGCAGCATTCTGCAAAACATTATTTTTTTTTTGCAAAAAATATTAAGATTTGTACATGCATAAAATACAGCATATTAATGAAGCCAAAAACTATCAAATGCATTATAGTTGTATTGGTGCCCAGCGTGTCCCTTTAAACATTTTATAAAACTTTTTTGTTAGCTTAGTAAAATACATTTGTCAGGTAGTTGTAGGATAGCATATATATTACTGAAGACCATATTAAATATCTGAACTGTTATAGTAATTAGAAGAGTTTCAAGGGGAATATTACTCAATTGCATGTTTGTTTTATATATTCAAGATCCTTACCTAAAATAGCTGAGATTGAACGCCAGTTGCGGGAGGCCATGGCAGAGAAAGAGCGCCTTCTAAAGGCCAGGGTGAGTACACACATTCAAATGTTCTATTTAAACTTTTTTTTTTTTTTTTTTTTAACAAGCATTTCTGTTGTAATTGCTGCTTAAGTTTATTCAAGATATGATACTTGCAAAAAATCTTAAAAAAATAAATAAATCCTCAATGAATTTAGTAAATCACATTTTAGTAACTGTTGAGCCAGGCTGCCAGTTTTGCATTAAACAAAGGGAGATTCTGACTATCCTTGTATTCGACACTTGATGCAAGGAGCCATAATCCGTAGCTGCTGTGAATTACAGTAAATGAAACCTAGTTTTGCTGGTACACACACTCCTCTAGTGACTCTCTCATTATATATGCAGCTCTGCTAGTCACACATATACACCCCACGCTGTCTCAGCTGATACAATATGCAATGCTAAACCAACACACCGCCTTCCCCACTGCGTGTCACATGATCGTCACACCAGCCCTTCTCCTTTCTTCTGACAAGTCACCCAGTGCTGGGAGAAGTTTATTTTCTCAGGGAGCCCGACCACAATCTGGATCTGCAGGTCAGCTATAGCTCTCCATCTATCGGGGGGATACAGACCTTATACAGTCCTTTAGCAGGACACTGTGCCATGGGTTCCCTGGAATGTAGCTGTGTATTGACATTGTTCTCTGTATACTGTAACTGTCAGGTGTAACAGTTGCTGTATACATTGTGACTCCGTCCCATGCATGATTCACTAACCTGCTGACTGGAGGAACAGGTTTCCCAGCTTGTGATGGGATTACTAACAGAAGGTGGAGGTTTGGACTGGCTCTATGCTCTGTTTATGGCATTTCACATAGAAAGGATTATTGTAAAACAATACCTCACTGTTCATGTCTGGCGTTGGGAGAAGCACCTGTCCTTACATGTTACTGCTCAGTGATGGCGTGTTTGATGTGCGAATCAGTCATGTTTGCATTGTTGTATGTGATGGTCGGGCCGTCAATCGGGGTTTATTTACTAAACTGTGACTTGTGGCGATGTGAACGGGGAATGAAACTTTCTGGCTGAATAGAAAAGTTTGATAAAAAAGATCTACAAGGTAGCAAGTTATAGTCTTTCACTGTATCCAACACTTGGATTGATAATCAATTGATAATCAAATATTTAAACCGGTAATTTACATTTACTTTTCTTCTGCTTTCCTTTTCACGTCGAGCCCTATCCTCACAGCTATCTCACTGATTTTGGCTATTTATTTGTCCGTTTCCCGAAATCCCCTGTCCCCCTCCAATCCCATACCTGACTCAGTTTTTTTCTATCTTAATATGTCGTAATTTATCTTGTCTGTGTCTCTCTCTGTGTCTCTCTCTGTGTCTGTCGCCTTGTGTTGCACTTTTTCTATCTGTCTCGCAGTGTCTCTCTCTTTATCTCCATTTCTATCTTTTCTCTCTCTTTCTGTGTTTCTGTATCCCAAACTCTCTGCCCCATGCCTCTCTTGAACCCTCTCTGTCTCTCTCCCCGTGTCTCTATTTCAGTCTCTCTCACGCTTTATCTCTGTCTCTCTTTCTCCTCCTTGTGTCACTCTCTTTATCTCCGTCTCCTTCTTGTGTCTCTCTATTTCTGTCTCTCTGTGTCTCCCTGTCTGTATCTCTATTTCAATCTCTATTACTTTCTGTCTCTGTTTCACTCATGTTTGCTGTCTCGCTGCTATCTCTCTCTCTTCCTCCTTTGTATCTCTCTCCCCTCTCACTCTCTGACTCTAGTCTTTAGTGCATACCTCCCATTCCAGCATCCAGATAAGCAGGGCCTGTCAATCAATCAACCAGACCGGCCCACTGAGGGAAAATCATGGTGGATCACTGTTTCAGTACTTCCTGCAGGGTCCTAGTGGCCTAAGCATAGCGCTCGCGTGTATTTGTTGGGAACAGTTCCCTGGTGTCTACAAAAGCGGGACACTAAGAATCTAAGTTGGGACAGGACCCAAAAATCTTGTCTGTCTCTTCAAAATTGGGACAGTTGGGAGGCTGGAAAGTGAGAACTTAAAATTTCTGTAAGCCAGTTATGCTTCCAGTTCAGTTATATTGGACTAACATTTTAAATTCACTTTAAATTCCTATTTTAGTAAATAATCCTGTCAGTCTTCCAGTCTTTGTGCAACACACAGAGTCAGTAACCAGACTACTCTAATATAGAAGTTAAGAAAATTGTCTTCATCTACACTTTGCAGATTATCAAGCTTTTAGGTGCTGAATGTTCCTGTAAAACGCAGAGTTAGCTATCAGGCTCCTCTAATATATAAGCTATCAATTATTCTAGCAAACTGACTCCAGACAGACTTTACAGATTATTACGCTGTTTAACCTGTTACACTCTATTCTGAGTCTCCATTGGCACTTCACAAACAACAGAGGCTTCTAAGTTACAATTGCCTTTGGACATTTACACGGGCATTCATTGCACATTAAATTATTTGGCATTGGGGTAAATAAGAGACTGTAGTTCAGACACTACAATCAACAGTTTTTTTGGGGGGGTAAAGGGTGCCCTCAAAGGCACTACAAGAAATTGGGTTACAGAAAGCTATTAGACTCTATAATCAGATCTCCTCTTTCCCCCTTTCCCTGCAAATACCACTTACTTACTGAAACAGCTGACTCACAGCACCAACTAAGAGTCCTACTTTTCAACAGCATGTGTACATGGTTCCAGTACAAAACTGAACTTTTTTTCAACATTGATACATATTAACTATAGTATCAAGAGTCTCTCTGATATAAGTGCTAAGAGAAATATTGGTAAAATTAGGAACTCTCAACTCACAGTGAAACAACACAAAAAGTGATAACAGGTGAATTGTTTGTACATTCTAAAACTTCTTGTCTCCTATTTCACTGTTTAGCTAAGGGCTCACTATTTTTGCGGCAACAGGCCAAATAGAATCTGCCACAATACAGTCTGACCAGTGGAGGACAGCATTGTCCTGTTCCATCTACCCGGCACAACTGTCAAGACTTATAGAGCATTGAAGTGCTTACTTTTTCTTTTCTTTTTTTCTTTTATTGATGAATTATTTACACACAGTGACATTTTTGGTATGATGGGTGCTTGAATAAACTATTTTATTTGCAATTAGTATCAAACGTTAAGTTTTAACGATATCTATTGTAAGGACTCCTGAAAACTAGGGATGACATGACCTTACCCTAACAAACTCCTGACTTAGTTCTTTCATTTACTGATTTCACTATAAGGGGTTATCCCCCACACAGGAGTTTACACTTCTATTTGAAAAACGTTTTGGTTATTTATATACAATGGTATTGTATCGCCTTGTATGATACCACCGAATAAAAACACATTATTGACAAGGTTATTTCTTTGCTTATATATGTGATAAATTATGTGCTTTAAAATGTATTTTTTTAATAATATTAGGAGGAGAAAAGGGTCGCTAGAGAGATAACGCAACATTTGGAGATGAATCCAAAAACTGTGAAGGATGAAATGCCTGTGGTTACCCCAGCCGTGGTACAACCTGTCTTGACAGAGACTACCAAGGTGCGTTTACATATTTAATACATTATACTACAGCCGTGGACCCACCCAAGATTTTATGTACAGATAAATAATGAAATATGGATATTGGTGTTTATCACACTTTTCATACAGAATAGAGAAGTGCTTGCTAATTACACACCAAACATTAATTCACATAGTTATAGCTATGAATAAGACGTTGGATTCTTACATGTTTCATTATCACAATAGCTCTTGAACTCCTTCAAAGCATTATTTTACCATAATACACTGTTTACTGTTATATCATTTGTATCTTTACATTTATTGAACTAACATCATCATCGTTTCATCACATTTATTATATGTATTCTTAGGTTAAAGTTCCCCCATCTTCTTGTTCTAAGCCACCTTTGGATCTCCGAGCTTATCTGGAAGCCTCGGGTCACAGCGTAGAGACCTGCCCACAGGTGAGGGTCTCTGCCATGTGCTGCCGAGGGTACCTGGTGAAGATGGGAGGACGCATAAAGACCTGGAAGAAACGTTGGTTTGTATTTGACAGACAAAAGAGGCGTTTGGCATATTATTCAGGTAACTGTCTTTATCATTATTAAGATTCTTTTATTAAGCCATAATAAATTCCACAATGTTGTATATAGGCAGGATATGTCCACTGGTATGTTGTGGGATCCTGTTATCTATGTTTATTAAGTCCATCTTACTCTTTTATCTTTGTGTACAGATAAAGAAGAACAGAAACTAAAAGGGGTGATATATTTCCAAGCTATTGAAGAAGTTTATTACGATCACTTGAGGAGCGCTTTCAAGGTAGACAATAATTACCAGAACTTTTTAAAAACGTTTTAAATTTTTTTAACGAATAAAGACATATATGTGATGATGGAAGTGTGCCAACGCATTTTAATCTTCAGGGTTTAGGGAGTTTCTTTGTGACATTGCAGGTGTATGTAGAAACGTAGCACAACTTTAACTGTGGGCCAAAATTGGACATACCTTAGCTGCAAGGATTACTGCCTTATTATTGTTTTCTTCGACAGAGTGTGTTTTAAGTTAACGATTCTCTCAACTTGAAAATAAAACCCCACAAATATAAATATAGTTGCTCTAATATGTTCATTTATATATTTTAAGTTTTGTATGCATCATACCATATCTTTCACAAGCGGTGGATTGTCATTTCAAACTTTGTCTACTGGGAAAGGATATGAACTTATGGAAATGCTTATTTTTCGAAACAAAACCTCTTATGTTGTTTACCTAAGAGAGAATAATTGGTGATGCTTTGTTTTTTCCAGAGCCCACATCCCAAACTGACATTTTGTTTGAAGACCTTTGAACGTCTGTTCTACATGGTTGCACCAACGCCAGAAGCCATGAGAATCTGGATGGATGTTATGGTCACAGCGGCTGAGGAAAACTCTCGATATTAATGGACAATTCATTATGTAATTAGAGGCAAGAGGGTGTTTTCAAGAAGAAGAGTAAATGAAAGGATGAAATCACTTAAGACAAGAAAGAATGTTTCAAATAGTGATTACGATCGTGATGGAGCAGATCGAGAATAAAAGTTGTGCTCGAAGGACATTGATGCTACATCATTATTAACAATATGCGATGATCTGTGAGATTTTGTAATTGCAAATATTTTTATATTTTTAGACACCGTTCACATTTACATAATATTTTCATTTTCTCGGTCTGGATTTTCTCCTGCATTTAGAAAACATTTTATGGCCTTTTTAAAAATTTTTTTTTTTTTTAAAGAGGTTTAAATAATATACACTATTCTACTATTTACAAGTGTAAAATGTCATTAAGATTATAAATCGCTTTGGACTGCTAATGCCAAAACCTACTTCTATGTGTAAATTGTGTACTCCACAAGGAACATGAATTGAGCTAATGGTGTACGACATGTATGTGTAGAAATCAATTACTGATGCCCGGATTGTAGATTACTATCTTTTAGTGGACATGAATGTAGATAATGGTCATTGACATAGCTATTTGAACACTTGCAAAAGCCATGGATTTACAAGACTGTAATTAATAAAATGATTTCAGCAAGGTACCGTGGCTGGGTGGACATGGCCACAGTCGTTCTTCTCATTACATGATCAAGATATAGCACGTGTGGATCACACTTTAATAACTATGCAGAGGTTGAATTTGGTTCTAAATTTTTTTTACATGTCTGGCAACCTGTGGATAAAAGGACATTCTGGACATATGTACCCAGTAACGGCACATGTCGGCAGTTGAGCAATAAACTTGGATCATAACTTCGATGACCAGCAGTTTTGGAAATTCTGGGGTTATCAACGAGAGGTCAGACTGCTGATGTATTGAGAGAATAGCCATGATTTTTATCATATACAAATCCAATTATGTGCTTATTATTGGCCTGGACTCTTTACTGATGGAAGAAACTAATCACTTGGAACCTATATGAAACTTAAATATTATGTGCAATACTTTATTTTGTTTTTAATTTAACTTTTTACAGTGTGTTATGCCTGCAGGACTATTTAATAATAATTTACATAAAGTTTTCTGTTACCTGTATGACTTATTTTCAACCTCAAGTGTAATTTTAGGCCAACCTCTATGTGCTCTTATAAAAAGGTGGGTGTATTCATCCTAACACATGCATCCTAAATAAATGTGCCTATGCGTTAGACAAAGCGTATGTAGATTTTTTTTGTATTCTTACGGGGTTTTATATTAAGGTGATACTTGTCAGGAGTTATTGGTGAACTCAGAGGGGATTCCAAATTTTATGGTAGACTAACTGAGCTGGAAACATTCTCCAATTCAATTATGTTTCAATTCAGCTGCTTTGGCCTAGAATTTGAAATTCACTTTGGATCCCTGATTATTCCAGTTTATTGAATAACCCTGCTTGCATGACGGGGACCTCAAATGATGCCCTAAACACTTAAAGTAAATATAGAATTTGTGCAGCCATTACTAAATTATTTTAAAGTGTAATTAGTTTTTGAATTTTATAAAAGTTAGACTATTTCCGATTTGGTTTACTAGTCTTGATGTTTTTTTTTTGTTTTTTTGTTTATAGTCCTCATATTCCGAACAGTCTGTTTACATACCATTTGTATGTTGATCTCACAGCTTTATACACTGGTTATTGGGTTTGTTTAATATATTCTGTAAACTGGGAATTGTGTAGAATTATCAAGAGAATTTCAATTTGTAGGCAGAGCTAGCAAATGATCTGTTTTGGGGAAAAAAATTCAATTCAGTTGCTTGGGCCTAAACTTCGCATTTGACAATTATCCATAATTTCAGTTTTAATAAATTTCTGTGAGTTTACTTGTAACCCGTTTCTGATTGAAAAGGCTTGTGACACATTCTTTAAACCTGCAATCTCCCGTTTCTTCGTTCTTATACAATATGTCCGCTGCTTAAATCCACCTGCTCCGTCCAATAGATCCCAGGGTTAGAGTGTAATGGTAGAAACACGCCTCCCAGTTACCCTAGGGGTCAAGGATCCTGGTTAATTATCACAGAATCCTGGCACCGGTGGTCCACTAACTGAGCATCCTCGGGTGATGTAATCTATGGGCAAAGTATCCTGCTAGCTGTGGTCCTCAAGGTCTGCATTGCTTGTACAGTTGCTTGTTTTTGGTAGAGAACATTGTTTGCAAAGAAGTGGTTGACTTGTGTTTTAGGAACAGATAAGAACCATTTTGTACATATTTCTATGTCTGTCCCTTGACTATAACATGTTTATACAGTTCCAGCATTGCCGGAGCAAAACAATATGTGTTTATTTTATGTTAATTTGTAAAAGTGTGTAAAATTTGTGATTTTTTTTTTGGGGGGGGGGATGTTTATCGGTATTGGTGGTGGGTGAAAATAATTTTGTATTTTATTTATTTAGTTTAAATAAATGGATCTGTTCTAATCTGAAATGTTTTCTTTTGTTTTGTTTTGCTTTCTATGTTAACTACATGTAGAAGATGTAGATAATTAAGACATTTAAAGGGTTACTCCAAGCACCATGACCACTTCACTGATTTGAAGTGGTTATGATGCCTGGAGTCTGTATGTGCAATGTTTTGCTATGAGATTTGAACTCCTTTGCTGCTTTAACTCCTTTGCTGCTGGGGGTCTAACTCCACCTCTGGTAGAGTCAATGGGGCGCTTTTAGCCAATTTCGGAACAAGATTTCTAGACTGGCTAATATCAATTATATGCCTAATGGACATCTGTCGTCAGCAAGAGTCTCAATAGCACACTGATTTTCAGAAGGGGTTTCAGCTTGGAGTGGAAGAGATGTTGTGGAAAAGGTACATAGCAAACCTTTCTGTAATGTAAAGTGTTGGTCATCTTCCAAACTGTGTAGCCTTTCTCTAATCCACGTTGGGTACATACACCATCTCCTCCACATTAATCCTCTCTTTAAGTCAGATTTAACATATTCAATTAAAATACTTTTATTGAAAACATAAATATCTTGGAACTTCAAGCTGCCCTGCATTATATGGGAAAAAAATATTATTTATCCCGTAGAGACAAAATATGTTACACTTTGCCATCATCCCAATCTGGTGCCTCTTGGCCTGATGCCCAAGTTGATTGCCCTGTTTTTAGTTATGCACCACATGATTTACAATGTTCTCTCCAGGCAGTGTGAGGGGTAAAGTGTGTTTTAATTCTGCAGTTCACTCTCTCTTACAAGCGGTTACATATTATGCATGCTGAGTTAACACATTTGGTTGGGTCCTGTGGTCTGTCACATGGTAGGAGAACAGGAAGCATATTGCAAACAAAAAAATTAACCCTGAGATTGCTGGAGCATTATGGAAGGGTTTACAGCTGCTCTCCAAGCTGAATAAAAATTACTCATGAAAGCATTTATAAATGTCATTCTCAGCCAGTTTGACTTCAATACAAATATCCAGGTTATATGTCCTCAGAATTAGAGGGAGAGTCTAGACCCCTAAATCACATCAGCTTGGGGGCTAGCTGTCAGACAACCAGCCCTGTTACTTCCTGGTTTGGTTAGCTCAGTGGAGATAAACTGGAGAGGCTGCAATTGCCCAGTGCACCTGCCTTGCAAAGACTTCTCATGGAGCTGCATTTGGAAGTCTGTCATTGGACAGCCACAGAAAGACTGGGTGGGGTTTGAAGGGGAGGGCTTGCAAAGGCTCCATAGAAAAGCTGTTTTTAGATATATCTCAAAGGGAAAAAAAGGCCTAATTAAATGCATGCATTTTTCATTGGGGTTATATCTGCTAAAAAAAACAATTTTTGTTTTGCATTTGGGCAGTGGAGTGTCCCTTTAACTAACGTGACATCAAATAATGGAATGACTGTGACTGATGCGGTCAAGACCTTCAATGGATTTGAAGGAACAGAAGAACCTGTAACTTCTCAGGACCCCCACAAGTTTAGCCATGCCACGGGCGATCTCACAACAAGAGAACAAGTTCAATTTTATTCTGAAGGTGGCAAAACTGGCAAAGTGCCCCTGAAACACACGCTCAGCTAAATGAAACCAGAAATGCAGGTGTTTCACCATCAGTAGTAAATATGAAGAAAAAAGGGGGGATGGAACAGCGTAAAAAAAATGGCCAAACGAGCCAGTTGTCTTGGTGCATCCTGTTCTCTCTTTTTGTTTCATCATCAGTTATTTTAATTTAGGGTTCTGGTAGAAGGAGCGCCCTTGGTTCTCTCCTGTCTAGCTGTTTTTCTATTAAAGAAGAAAGGGCGGCTTTAACATTAATCTTGGCCTTACTATGAGAAGATAAATGGTAGATTGCTAAGGGTTTAGTATACAGAGCCCAATATGTGGTTGGAGGCTGAGTAGAAATCAAGACAAGCTACCGGCAAGGATGAAACAGAGACAAAGTCAGGATACAGAAAGGTCAGGTTGGGCGGCACAGATTCATAAACGGATAACAGGCCAAGGGTCAGATAGCAGGAAGACAACACGTAATCAGCAGGAACAAAAAGGACAATGTGACTTAACCAGGAGAACAGTAACACTGAGCTAGGAGAGCAGTCTACTTATGGAAGCGAGAGGTGAGTGCGGGGCAGAACGGGGGCCTGACACAGCTTGGGATATCAAATGAAAGAATGTAAAAGAAAATTGATTGGATCTCCAATGCGTTTTATTTTGTGAGTCATTCTGATGGAAACTTATATCATTTGCATATCTGGCAGATCCCATCCCACAATGGCAGTCCAGAACAGAAATGCCAGTTAGGTCTTCTCTGAATATGCGATGCTGAGAATGTTTCAGCCCACTTCATTTAAGATGCAGCCAATAGATACGTCTAGATACAGGAAGGTAGAGTCCTAGTTACCCAGACTAAAGGAGGTGACAGACATCCAAATAAGCCCAATCTGAATATACATGAATAAAGTCACAAATCAATATGGTTAAAAAGCCGAGCAATCACATGACAAATTAAATGGTGAAGAAATGTGAAACTTTTATTCAGACATAAACAGTAACAGTTCAATTTTATTTACAGTATCTATGTCAATCATCTATCTACTTATAACTACATCTGTATGTCTGTTCATTGATTAGTTTAGCTTATCTATCTGTATCTCCCAACATCACCTGTTTACCTATCTGTCCATCTCCCATCATTCTTCAGATATATCCCATCTGTTTCAATATTTATTTGCTATGCAAGCAAATTCAAAGATGAAATGGCGTTTGCATTGTTCTTTACTCACATCAACAGAGAGGCAATTGTCTGATTTCAAAGAATGCACAAGGAACCAATCAATATAATAGGGTACAGTATACATGGGCGCTACACACTTTTCGTTTGAGTCACTAAATCTAGCAGCTCCTGCTGTCTTGGCATCCTTTTCCCTGGAGAGTCCTGTTCTAATTTTAGTAGGATCACAACTTAGTGTTGCTACAAATGCATCTACATGGGAAATGTATAACTTCATATAGTTTAAATACCAAGCTCCTGCATGGTTTGACCTATTTAAGTTACACGCCAAGCACCATAACCACTACATTGCACCAGTTTAGACTGAGAGCTTCTGGCTTTCAATTGGTATTAGTGGAGGCAAATACAGTGCCCAGTGGACCTCAGGTAATAAGCCATTCCTACAGCGGTTTGTTACTACTACATACAGTTGGGGAACACTAGAGCACTTGTGACACCATAACCACTACAATGCGCTTTAAGTATGCTCATGTTTGATTCAGGCGTGCATTTGTTTATTAGTGTAAAATTTCACATAACAATTGTCACCTCTGGGATACGCTCAATAAATTGCAGTTTAATTTACTGATGTAAAGAGTCTCTCTACAGTCCCCATCTAAATATGTCTTATATTGTATTCTCTTCAAAGAGATTTGAATAAGTTAAATGCTACTTAAAGGATACTAACTACTACTTTCTCAATGAAGAGGTCTGTGTGCTGTGGTCCTGTCCCCTTAATCTTGTAGTGTAAAACATTGCTGTTTTTGAGAAACAGCAATGTTTTCAAGTAAGACCCGGTCACGTGACACAGCGGCCACTTGAGAAAAGTAACGATTCAATGCTTTGCTATGAAAAAGATGGAACGCTCTATAAACAGCACTGGAGACCTAATGGACAACATGGAGGAGGCCATGGGGTTTAAGGTTCTAAGTTTTGGTTGTGAAGTTTGAAAAATATTTTTTTGTGTCCTTATTAGGCATAATAGATGGACCATCAAATATATGCTGAAGCATTAAACATTTAAATAATGTAATTCCAAACAATACTACTTTTTCTTTGGTCTAGCATTTACAGAAATAGTTGAAGAGGTTAAACTATTCAAATATTATATATTATCACTTATTCTGCAATGTCTATAATAGCAAACAAGCAAAATATTTTACAGTAGATGCATATAACAAAAATACATAAAATTAACTAATACTATGCATACAAATAATTTGTAAGAAATCTGGTGACTTTTTATGAGGAATAAGCAACACAAAATTCCACCAGAATGTTAAAAGAATGTCTGTATGCGAGCATAATGCCACTGCAGTAAGTACAGTTGCCTTGCTAACGCCAGTCAGCAGTGCTATACATTTTATTCTAGTACAGCTGCCTTGCTAACATCAGTCATCTGCACTATGCAAGGTATTCCAGGGTGAAAATATACCCTTTTGAATGGTCAGAACCTTCTCTACCTCACCTCCCCCCGCCCTTCCCCAAGTTGCTAAAATGCAGGACTTTATATTTTGAGCATTTTGAGCTTCTATATAACATGTTGGGAATTACACATTCAGATGAATGCAAAGAGACTGGGTATTGTCCAAGCAAGCAAAGATTTTTTTTTTCATGCCGAGTGAGTAGCAACACTGGAGCAAAGGAGAAGATAAGTTATTTTCATCAAGATTTTGGTTTAGATTATAAGGCAACAAAACAAAAAAAAATACAGATTGAACAGTGAACAACTTTAAGGGAACATTAAGTGATGAAAGTTTAGAAATGCTTAGATATTTATTTTTGACATTAATTTTATTCTAGTTTCTGTACTTGGTACAAAAATTGTGTATATCTGCCGAACAAGAAATATTTATATATTGTTGTAGGTAGTCATTGACTAAATCAAATCTTAAGAGATCAATATTTTCCATATGCCTTAAAGCAAAATGTCCTATCCTCATAAAAAGTACATTTTTATAAAAGGACAAATAATCCATGATCATTATTTTAATGGCTAGACAAAACATCAGAATTTGAACAGAACTAAGTTCAAGAAGACAAGCCAAAGAGAGATTTGTGATTGGGAAGCTTTGCTTGGTTGTTGATCATCTTCATGTTTCATGGCGGCTTTTAGAGACGTAGTGTCCGAGCCGACCGTAATGTTAGCTTCTTTGAGTGTTTGAGTGGTTTCATTTGTGTGTGGTTGTTCCTTCGTGGTTCTCCCCCAGGTAGGAATGGCAGGAGTAGTTGGTGACTCATTAGAAGGAGGTATCAGTACCAGAGGTGGCAGTTCCACATACTGGGTCTTGTTCGAGAGGTCCTTGTTGCAAATGTTTCCTATACAGCACGCACCTTTAATCTCAAACGTTGAAGAACCAAATGTTAGAGTTCGCATGGCACAGGTATGTCTTTCGGAGCAGCTCTTGATGGGTATAACAGCTGAGGTATTTCCTAAAAACAATGAGATACATTAATTCATCTCCAAAGAATAGCAGAATGATTTTCTCAACGTTAATTTCTCAGCAGGTGTCCAGGTCAAGGTGTGGCAACTACTTCTACTGAAAAGTGAAACTTTATCATTTGTAGCAACATTAGCGGAAAGTGAATGATCAACTTATTTTTTCATTACTATTATTCATATTTGCAGTATTTTCTTTAGTAACTCCGTAACAGAGATTTATCCCACCCATTCCTAGCACATTGTTAGCATCTTACAGAGTGCTGTATTGGTTATGGTACCAGGAGTGCACTGATGCAGCCCTTCTCCTCCCATATAAGTAGTCAAGCTACTTGAGTACTGCTTGATTTCTTACATAGGGTCCCCAGGAGCAGCTCCCCATCTCCACTACAATCTTCAGAGCTCCAGAAACTCCCTGTCTGAGATATGCATGACAGTGCAATACTTAGCTCGTTGGCCAACACTTTTAGCCAACGAGCTAGTGCTTAGTTTAGCAGAGCCCCTAAACTCTTGCCACTGGCTGCAGAAAAAAGGAAGGAAGCGGCACCCCGATAAGAAGTCAAGCTAAAAACAAACCAAACTTTATCAGGATTATTAACTAAAGTGTGAACTGCCAGGAATTAAAGGTTAATTCATATTTTAAGCCACATTAGATAAATGATAACATGAGCTGACTTGCTTTGGACTAAAATGTCAAGTTCACTTCCAGTTCAATTCGAATTTTCAACCATTTACACTTTATTAAATAACACTGTACATGTGGTTGGGATCTATGAACAGATTTCTGCCAGTTGTGTTTAAACTGGTTTGGAAGTAAATTTGTTATTTTTTTTTTTAAATGTATTCACCTCTTTGCCAATCTGCATATTTTAGATTTAAAACAAATTAGATTTAATATAATGCTGGGAAACGATAACATTGTATTCTTGATTTGGAATTCTTCAATATATATCGGTGTGAGGGAAGCGATATTTACCTTGTGTCACTGTAACGTTGCCATCGAAGCAGTGATGAAGTGGCTGGAAGCATTGTTTGACAGGGGCATTGGACGACGTACATTGATCTGGAGTTTTTCCAATACAGCTGTAACATTCCACTTCGTTAAGCTGACGATCTGTATTTTCTGAAACAGAATAAGTAAGAAAAGTCATTAAATATATCATAGAAGTAACAATGTGAATTCTGTACTCCCTTGGTAAGCTGGGACCAATAGATCTGAAGTTCATGGATTACCCTATTGATTACCCTAAATTCCAACTAATTATGAGAGAAAGAGATTAGTGGATGACCTACTCCTAGTTCACAATGGGTTTATTTATTTATTTATTTTTGTTTAGGCTCATTGTGACTTTAGAATTAAATCCCTAAAACAGTAGTAAGTGGACTGTGATGGGCATTTATCATTGAGTTGAGTCATAGAGTCAGGGGTGGGTTGGAAGAGCGTGCTTTGTATAACCAATAATGAACTAGGAAATCTTATTCTTTTTTTAATAACGTCAAGCTTTTAGTTTGAACTACTCTTCCTCAAAGATTTTGGTGAAGTAAGGAATTATGACTCATAGCACACATTAACTAATTCAATCATCTATCTTCTCTCAGTTTTTAAATCCTTTCTTAAAACCAAATTGTCTCTAACTTCAACCCCTGTAACTTTGGGGTGGTATTTTTGGACATAACTTCCTGTTCCTCACCAAAGGAGCTCTTGATATACACTATATGGACAAAGGTATTGGGACATATCTCCTAATTATTGAATGCAGGTTTTAATCAGACTTATTGCCACAGGTTTATAAAATCAAGCACCGAGCCATGCAGGCTGCAATAACAAACATTTGAGAAAGAAATGGGTCGTTCTGAAGAGCTCAGTGAATTCATCCGTGGTACTGTGATAGGATGCCAACTTTGCAATAAGTCAGCTTGTGAAATTTCATCCCTGCTAGATATTCCATGGTCAACTGTAAGTGGTATTATTGGAAAGTGGAAGCATTTAGGAACAGCAGCAACTCATCCACGAAGTAGAAGATCTTGTAAAGTCACAGATCGGGATCACCAAGTGAGGTGCATAAATGCCGCCAACACTCTGCTGATTCCATAGCTGAAGATTTACAAACTTCCACTGGCATTAATATCAGCACACAAACAGTGTGATGGGAGCTCAGAAGCTTAATGGAATGGGTTTCTGTAGCCAAGCACTTGCATGCCAGCTTCACATCACCCAGTACAATGCCAAGTGTCAGGTTGAGTGGTGTAAAGCACTCTGCTACAGGACTATGGAGCAATGGAAATGTATTCTGTGGAGTGATGAATCAAGCTTCTCTATTTAGCAGTCTGATGGGCCAGTTTGAGTTGACTGGATGCCAAGAGAGCAACTTTAAAGATTGGTGGAGGAGGTGAAGTAAGGGTAGGAGGCTCTTTTTGAGGGGTTTGGCTAGGCCCCTTACTTCCAATGCCCCAGTGCACAAAACAAGGTCCATAAAGACATGGTTTGGTGTGGAAGAACTTGGCTGGCCCTGACAGAGCCCTGGCCTCAACCCCATCGAAAACCATTGGGATGAACTGCAATGGAGACTGCAAGCCATGCCTTCTCATCCAACATCAGTGCCTGATCTCACAAATGCTCTACTGCAGGGGTGGGAACCCTCCAGATATTTTGGACTACATCTCCCATAATGCTTTTAAGCCATAATGCTGGCAAAGCATCAAGGGAGGTGTAGTCCAAAAGATCTGGAGGGCCAAAGTTTCCCCACCCCTGCTGTATTGGATGAATGGGCAAAGATTCACTCTCCAAAATCTTGTGGAAATCCTTACCAGAAGAGTGGAAGCTGCTATAGCTGCAAATTTAGAATGCAATATCATAAAAGTCCCTGCTGGGGCAATGGTCAGGTGTCCCAGTACTTTAGTCCATAGTGTATATTTATATCTAATACCTGTTTAGTATGAGTAGAGTTTGCAAACTCTTAGCTTTTTTGTCAACATATTCAGTGTTATTCACTAAAGTTAGAATTCAAAGTGAATTTCAATATTAGACTAAGGTAGCCAAACTTGAAAGATAGCTGACTTCAGCTATTTTGGAATTCCATGGAATTCCATGAGTTTATGGATATGTTATTACCAGGGGGTAATAGAAGATAGGTCTTCGCGTGCAGTTCCGTGTTGCAGAGGCTGGTGTTACACTGTATCAGCATTATGTACATTATCATTCCATGGAAGTACTCAGCTTTATCTACTCTTCCTGGTAAGCCGGTTCCACAACCTTTCTGTAGCATCGTGGACTGGTCGTGACCTGTTAGAAAAGGGAAAGTTTGGAAAATAGTGTCAAACAGCTTCTAAAGCCCATCTCTTATGGTTTCTTCTTTTTTTACTATAATTAATTTATTTAACAAACTCTGGCTAAATGTTGTTGGGATTTTCTTTACACTTAATGGGACACTCTAGGCACCATAACCACTTTAGATCATTGTAAATGACTATTACAATTATTAAAGGTAATTCCTTCTTAAGCCCTTTTTTTATATCAAAATAACAGGAGGTTTGTAATACCTCTGCAATGGCCGTCAAGGGACGAGTACACCTCGTCCATCAAGCCAAACCACTTAGGTGAATTCTACATTAACAATAGCAAGGTGAACTGCTCTTATTTAAATGTGATTAGGAATTTGGATAGTGCACAGATACCTTTTTTTGTTGTTGCTTTTTTTCCTGTTTATTTTAGCCACTGTTGCCAACAAGTAGTTGGAGTTTGAGAGCAGGGCTTAAAGAGACACACCACACATCCTAAAACACTTTAGCCTATTGAAGTGCTTTATGTGTGAAGAGTGTGTCCTCTTTTTTTTTTTTCATTTTACAAAAAGTGTAGCTTTCAATCGAAATTAATCTTGCTCCACCTCCCCGGCTGTCAGTCAGAAAAACAGTCCTGTTACTTCCTGGTTGTTTAGCTCAGTGGAGCTAAACTCAAGAGGTAACAATTGCCCAGAACAAAAGCATTCTCATGGAGCTGCATTGGGAAGCCTGTGATTGGACAGCCACAAAGGTATGGGTGGAGCTAGAAGGGGAAGGCTAGCCAAGGCTGTAGACAAGAGAGCTGCAGCTTTTGCAAACTGTTTTTAGATATACACTAACAAAAAAAAAAAATCAGATTTTCTGAATGAAGCATGTTTTCCATGTTTTCCTGCAGTATCACTCCATACCCCATCACTCCATATTATTTGGCAATGTTTATTCTTGACATAATGCCTAAAATACTTTTAAGCCATTATACAACTACTCAATGAAGTGGTCTGGATGCAGTGGTCCTGTCAATTTAGCCATTCAAGGTAAAACATTGCTGTTTTTCAGAAAAAACAATGTTTACCTTGAAGGTTTAAGCACATTTCCAGTGGCTTTTGTACTTAAAGACACTGGAGGCGGTTTCACTGTATGGACCAAGAAAAACTTGGCCACAAGCGGAAGCCCTCCCATAGGGAAGCATTCTTTGGTGAGCATTTCCATCAGGTGCCCAGTTCTCCTCCATGAGAAGCATTGTATTGCCCTTTTATGTATTGATTCACTGGTTGGTGATCTAGAAGGATATTTGTTTGTCTCTCAAACCACAGACTTTTAAAAATCTTTTCAAACTGTAAGTGCCAAATCACGGGGTTCACACTCCATTAACGTGAACGTGTCATTGTTCACCTCCTTTACCCCACACATACTTGTTTCCAAAGCCGTGACGGTCTCGATGCACACATTCTGGTCTGGACCGCAGAGGACCTTTGAAACGTTTTTGTCTGAGCAGTTTCCATTACCCATATCCTGGCAGGAATAGCATTCCAAAGACTCAACGCACGTCCCTACAAAAAAAAGTAAAAGTAGACTTCAAGGATCTTCCAGACATCACAAACATTTTCATATAATCATAGAACACGTAGAATACACAGTAATTAACTATACTTTGCAGAGACCCAAAAGGTCTTGTTATATGTATTGTTTAGTTTTATTTTTTTTCCTTTTATTATTTATTTTTCTACATACGTCTGACAAATTGCTGTACTCTGGTATACCTGTGATAGGTCAATTGGATGGTGAGCCTTCCGCCTACTTATAAAAAATAAGCTTTGATTGATACTTTAGTACAGGTTGCTTTAAATAATGGTAAAGACACCCTGTATTAGTCTTAAAGATATTTGGGGTTTTATTTCCTATCTTGATGATATACATGTGCGTGGCCTCCTATATTGAGTACATATACTGCTGCCTACACTCCAAACAGATCAACCACTGTCCATACAATACTCAGGGCACCAAGCAGCTCAAACCGGAGGGCAATCAATCAGCGTTATAAATGGACGTTAAGTTTTAAAAATAGCGCTTTATCTCAAAACTACTTTGGTTTTTCATGATAAATACAATAATCATAAAGTTTTATCAGTGGGAAAGTCAATGCAAATATGGTCCACAAAACCTTGACTTCGACCCAGCTCTCAGGTCGGATACATGTGATGTCGCGACTTGAATAAAAACAAATTAAAAAGTGGTAACAGTTAAAAAAATTTAACATTTTATATAAATTAACACAAAAAATTAGTGGTTGTTTTTACCTGACAAACTGGTACAATGGCCATTTACGTAAGCACAAAAATAAATTTAACCAGGGATCATTTGGGTCCTTGACTATACAGCATGAGATAGCCTTCCTTCTTTTCTCATACCCCTTATGTGGAGGAGACTGAGTAGGGCATAATATATCAAGGGGCATGGGAATCCACAAACCCGCCCAATCTAACATACTGTATACTACTTTATGTTTATAACAGGGGAGACCTGTGCAATTGTCCCCCTATTAAAGTATAAATCAGAGGGGGCAATTAATGTGCAACAATCCCCCCCTTAATAAATATTTCAGGAGGGTGCTTAGCTTCACTGGTGCCAAATTAATCTCTATATTATCAAAGAGATGGCACTACAGAGCAAATGGGAAATTCCCCAATTATTACTATGCCATTGGCATATTCAATCTCCATGCTTTAAATATGAAAAAGACATCTAATTTTATTTCAGTATTTTGCATTTTCTATACGGTGATGTCTATGTGTCCTCAACTATTGCCACTGAAATAGTCATCATCACGTAAAAAATAACCTTCGCAATCCTAAAGCACTTTTTTTGTAATATTAAAACACAGCCTTAGCTCTTATGGATCCATGCTATTTAATACAATCATCACATGGTGGTCCCTAAAGACCTAATGGCAGTACGGAATGTCCTGTTTATTTTTAAGTTCTACACGAAGCATGTCAAACTCGCGGTCACAATAAATATCTTTGCAGCCCAGCGAGCCGCGAGTAGATGGAGTGTAACAGGGAGCCCAAGTGATGGGCAGCTGCCCATCTAGGGGCGCCCCCAGAGCAGTGCTTACTGTTAAGGCAGAGTTGGCACCTGCTCTCCCCACATTACAGGTGCCTACCACCCTATGGACCCCTGCAACCGGGTGCCCGCTGCCATGTTCAGGGGCCCATCGGGTGGCCCATGCTGTTAGGGCCACCCGATGGCAAAGTATTACCAGGGGGCCCGTCAGCAATGGGGCGCTTTAATAGCACGACCAGGCCCCCTGTGATGATGTCAGACTGAGCTGGGAGAAAATGACTGCCCCAGTCACTCCTCCCAGCTTACACAGAGCGCCGCAAGGGAGGAAAGAGAGAAGGGAGTCAGAGTCTAACTCCCATCAGCCTGAGCCACCACTGGACCCCAGGGACGTCACCCTCCTGCATCTAAAAGGAAGGAAACAGAAGGGTGACTAATGTTTGTGTGTGTCTCTGTATGTACGTGTGTGTGTCTCTGTATGTATGTGTGTATGCCTCAGTATGTGTGTGTGTGTATCTGTATGTATGTGTGTATGTCTCTGTATGTGTGTATGTCTCTGTATGTGTGTGTCTGTGTTTGTGTGATTGTATGTATGTATGTATGTGTGTGTCTGTGTGTCTGCATGTGTGTCTGTTTGTCTGCGTATCTGTATATCTGTGTGTGTTACTGTTTGTATCCGTATGAGCGTCATTCTGTGTATTTGAATGTTTGTCCTTAAGTGTGTGTGTATCTGCATATGTGTCTGCATGTATATATGTATCTGTGTGTTAGTTTGTGTGTCTGCATTTGCATGTGTGTATGTGTGCCTGTGTATCAGCATGTGTGTCCGTGTATGTATCCGTATGTGTTATATAGTGTGTATGTGCATGTATGTCACTGTGTGTTTGTTTGTATATCTGCATGTGTGTCAGTGTATGCAGGGGTTTGTCTGTGTAACTGTTACCCCACCACATACCACTGTCACCCGCCTTCACTCTGCCACACTCACAATAACTCCACCAATCCTGTGACTCACCCATACCATACTCATCTCCCATTGCTTTGTCATATTCACCCCATTACACTCCCCTTCTCTCGCACTGTCACACTCACTCCCACTCTTTCTCCATCACTCTGTCACACTCGCCCCCTTTAACCCTGCCACACTCATCCCCTTTCACCCTGCCACATTCACTCTATCTCATTAACCGCTCCAATTCTGGTATTCTCAAACCCCCAACCATGCCACACTAACCCTGTGGTGTGTGAATGAGACACATGGAGGGGCTAAGGGGCTAGGGGGGTGAGACATATGGGGGGGCCAGGGGCAATTTTCACATTGGAGCCCCATGGTTTCTAGTTACACCTTTGGCCACGTCCCATTCGGACTTGACGTCGACGTGCTCCACCTTCACAGGGTATACCAGAGTCCGGACTCCGGAGTCGTATACTGGCAGCGGCAATGTGAGTGGAATCTCCTTGTTGGCTAATTTTTAATAGAGGGGTTTAATAGAGGGGTATGCTGGGATTTAGTAGAGGGGAGGCTTGGATTTAGTAGAAGGGGGGCTGGGATTTAGTAGATGGGGACTGGGGTTTAGTAGTGGAGGGTGTTAGGGTTTAGTAGAGGGGGGTTGGGGTTTAGTAGAGAAGGGTGCTAGGTTTTAGTATTTTAGTAGCGGGGGGCTTGGGTTTAGTAGAGGAGGGTGCTAGGGTTTAGTACAGGGAGGGCTGGGGTTTAGTAGAGGGGGGCTGGTGTTTAGTAGAAGAGGGTACTAGGCTAAGTAGAGGGGGGCTGCGGTTTAGTAGAGGAGGGTGCTAGGGTTTAGTAGAAGGGGATGCTAGGGTTAAGTAGAGGGGGGCTGGGTTTAGTAGAGGAGGGTGCTAGGGTTTAGTAGAAGGGGATGCTGTTTTTTTTATTTTTGTTCTTTACTTTTCAAAAAAATAAATTTACATTTCTATGAAAATTTCATTTTTTTTCGGCCCACATTAACGTAAACCTTGTTTATTTGGCCCGTGCTAGCCTTTGAGTTTGAAATACTTACTCTACATGGTCCTCCGTTCATTGTTATATATATATGGGACAATCCTATTTGATACAGGATCTTTAAAGTCCGGTAATCAGAAAAGCACAGGGCTGTGTCAAAATGGAGCTGATGGTATCTTATATTCCCATAGGCAAGTGTTGGTTTATTTCTTATTTCAAATTAATGGAGAGTTCCCAAAGGTTTATTGTTCAGCATTGTCCTTAGACTTCCACGAGAAATTAACCATCTTGTAGATTTGTATGGAGCAAGGGTTTCTGGGAACGTACAGAGGTGGATGTACAACATTTTATGTGGTTACTATCTTGCCAAAACCCAGACAGTTGGGAGATTTAGTTTTGATACTGAATTTGATACTGGACTCTAGGAAGTAAAGTATCAGAAAAATATAGTACTCTTAACACTCTTTGCATAATGTGACCTGTTTTTCTGCAGTTCCCAATGGGTTAAATTGTGTAAAGAATGTGAAAGGAACAGTCTACGATTTTGTGATCCGTCCTATAAACCGTATCACGAACGAACGTGGTTCTCTGAATGAGAGTTCTGTGAAAGAAGAGTTCCTCATTTTATGGAATCCAAGGCAGTCTATGAAATCTATCTGCTTTAAAAGAAAAATGTTGTTTCCTTGCAGACAACTAAATCCTTTAAGTCTCAGGGGTTTATTTACCAAATACCAAATTGTATTTAATTGACAAAATTGCTCATTTAGGCAAACATGCTGATTTTGCCAATGTTGCAACTACAATTAGTTGTTTAGTGAATTAAACCCTCGGTTTGCATCAATATGACATCATAATGCTATAATGGGTTATGCCTGCAAATAGTTTGGATGTTTAAAAGCCGAGGCTGGATTTGGTGCATCCGGGCCCAGATTTTAAAAATCCAGTTGCCAATTTCAGCTGTTCAGCAGCCTTTGGTCCGGCCAAAGTCCAGGTCAAATTCAGGCTCATTCGGAGCCTTGTCTGCAAAAGCTCAACCTTGTTAAATAGTATGAACAATGTCTGGATTCAGTATGCCGAATGGCACCGTACAGCTCAGTTTGGTACGGGGAGATTTGGAATTGAGTGATTAACTCTGTGAATCACCCAAAAACATAAACATTGTCTAGCAGCTCTTTAGGAATATTTTATATTCTTATATTTTGCTGCTTTAGTGGCTAATGATGTCACGGAGTAACTCTGAATACTGAATGTGAATACATTACGGTATTGGCAGATAGCAGCAGCATTGGTTCTGCTGATGATTGCAAACTACTTTTCCCATAATGCACAGCCACCTTTCTGACGCATTATTAGTCATCACTGCCCCGGGTCAAAACTTTAAAATTCCAGCTCTTTGGAAGACATAGTAGTAAAAGTCGCCATCTTGAAGCCAAGTGTTATCCGACGGCCCTATTTTTAAAGCAAAAATTAACTAAAACCACACTTAGCCACATATTTTGTTGGACGTGAAATATAATAAGATGCACGTCGTATCAAAGACTACCTTCATTCTAAAAAAATAAATAAAGTAATACTACATAAATTGCTGCATGTACCGTGTCTTATTTTATCACTCTAATGCATACTTATACAATTATTTACATATTATACGCAAATTAAATCCCCACCCACTAAATAGTGCGTTGTGGTGGGTTGTAACAAATAAAACAGTCAGTTTGGAGAAAACACATAGCCTGATCTGGAGAACATTCTGTTGTGACTCTTTTGGGTTAGTTTTTTAAGCAAGCGTATTGTTAGGTAACTACGACTCAATATTTCTTAAATGACCCTGAAAAAAACACGTGCATAGGGTTTACGTACTGGTAAAAGAGAATTTCCGCAAATGTATTTGTAAAATGTACACCAGATAACTGAGATGGTAAGATAGTGGAGTTGTAGAATTGGTCCAAGGCAACTATTTAAAAAAAAATTCCCTTGTCAGTTCATCGCAATTCACAGTATACACGTCTCAGTAGCCTTCTTGGCGTTAATGATTCTTGATTTTGGATTAAATAGTTCTCTAGGCAAACTGCGCCACTATGTTCTTTTCGACTGTGGGTTTTACTAAACACTACATTTTTGTGAATTGAAAACCAACTTAAATAGCTGATTATGGACATTTTCTCCAATTGTAAATCGAGTCACAGCGTGGCAATTTTATTTTTGCAAAGTAGTTTCCAATTCACTGCTTTTCATTTAAACATGACCCTACTCCCCTCCGGTTATGCAAAGTTTGTTTTGTTGCAGATACTTGTTGTCTAGTGAATTAAAAACCTTGAAAATAGAAAATAATAATTTATATAACAGGCTGTGAAAATAAATAATTCCTCACCTTGCATTAGGACCGCACAAATAATGGGCAATAATGAATATTTCCAGTACAATTTATATTCCATCCTCAGACAGTCTAGTTTCAGGATGCCAGGAGAATAATTCAAGTCTTATCCCGGTGAGCTCCAAGGTGTGATCTGCTGGTCCTGTCTTGTTGATCATCAGCTTCAATGAAATTCAGGGTGGTGCCACAAACTTCACAGGAGCGGTTCACACCAAAATCTGCCCCGCAGCATCCTTTACTCTTCCAGAGGTTCAACCCACAGACATAGGACTCTTACTTTTAACCATTTAATTGTCCTTTCCCATAGCTTTAGAACTGATAATTTTCCTAGAAGATCTCAAAGAAAGGACTTCTACCATATTCTTTTTTTCCACAATAATATAATTACATAGTTACATAGGCAGGGCCAGCCCATAACATTGTGCTGTCTGGGTACACGGATGAAATGCTGCCCCCTCACCAAAATACGTCCACATTCATTATGTTATGCAGTGTGTGTAGTCTCTGTGTTTTTGTAGGTGATACAGTGTGTGTATTGCATTCAGTGTGTGTATTGAATGCATAGTTAGTGTGTATAATCTATACAGAGTGTGGGTTTGTGTGGTGGATGTAGTGCCTGTGCTGTAGTGCATACAGAGTGTGTAGTAAATGCATTGTTTGTGTGTACGTATAATGAATGCAGTGTGTGTGTGTATAGTGGATGCAGTGTGTGTGTGTATAGTGTATGCAGTGTGTGTATATAGTGTATGCATAGTGTGTGTTTGTGTAGTGGATGCAGAATCTGTGTAGTGGATGCAGAGTCTGTGTAGTGAATTTAGTGTGTATAGCGAATGCAGAATCTGTGTAGTGGATGCAGAGTCTGTGTAGTGAATTCAGTGTGTATAGTGAATGCAGAATCTGTGTAGTGGATGCAGAGTCTGTGTAGTGAATTCAGTGTGTATAGTGAATGCAGAATCTGTGTAGTGGATGCAGAGTCTGTGTAGTGGATTCACTGTATATAGTGAATGCAGTATCTGTGTAGTGGATGCAGAGTCTGTGTAGTGGATTCAGTGTGTATAGTGAATGCAGTATCTGTGTAGTGGATGCAGTGTCTGTGTAGTTGATGCAGTGTCTGTGTAGTGATTGCAGTGTCTGTGTGTGGATGCAGTGTCTGTGTTTGTACAATGGACGGAGTGTCTGTGTAGTTAGTGCAGTGTCTGTGTTTGTGTAATGGATACAGTGTGTGCAGTGGATGCAGAGTATGTGTTTGTGTAGTGGATGCAGTATGTATAGTGGATGCTTTGTTTGTGTAATGAATGCAGTGTTTGTGTAATGGATGCAGTGTGTAGTGGATGGAGTGTTTGTGTGGTGGATGCAGTGTCTGTGTTTGTGTAGTTGATGCAGTGTGTAGTGGATGGAGTTTCTGTGTAGTGGATGGAGTGTTTGTGTAGTGGATGCAATGTGTAGTGGATGGAGTGTCTGTGTAGTGGATGCAGTGTGCTTGTGGGGTTGAATAAGCAATGTTAGGGGTAAGCAGTTTTACATTTTAAAAAAAAAATTATGTTTATTCCCCCCTCCCTGCCTCTTAACGTTGGCCAGGAAGAGGGAGGAGGGGTGGATGGGGGCAATAAGCTGTCTGGTGGTATAGAAGGTTTATTGTGAAGAGGGGGCTCAGGGTTCTCATCTTCCACCTCCAGCAGCAGCAGGTCCTCTCCTCTGTTGCGGGCTGACACGGCAACACTCTCCCAGAGCCGCGCAAGCATTCAGCCAGTCTCATAGGAAAGCATTATAGCTTTTCAAGTGATTTATGTACAAAAAAAAAATATGGTAGACTTTAAAAAGAAACTATAGTGCTCTATAGCATTATCAATACTTTCCTATGGACGCTGGCATCTTCTCATTGTGAAAATCACAGTGAGAAGTGCAGAAGCGCCTCTAGCGGCTGTCAACGAGACAGCCACTAGAGGCTGGATTAACCCATAGGTAAACATAGCAGTTTCTCTGAAACTACTATGTTTACCGCAAAAAGGGTTAACCGTAGCTGGACCTGGCACCCAGACCACTTCATTGAGCTGAAGTGGTCTGGGTGCCTAGAGTGGTCCTTTGATGCAATATTAACAAGCACATTAGTGAAAGCATCATACTTCGAAGGAATTAAAAAAAGAACAGACATTTGAAAGTTAAATCCACTTTCCTGCCTGTTATGTACATGAAATCGTTTCTTAATTGTCTGATTTATGTTTTCACATTTTTTTATTTGTATATGTTTTTTAAATTTAATCATTAGTTAAAGGGACACTTTAAGCACCAAAACAAAAAAATCCACTCGATAAGATAAATATGAAAGTTCATCTTTAATTAAACCCAGTTCTATATCTGAAGCTCCTCATCCTTTGAATGAGACATGCCTATACATTTAACTCTCTCAGTGCCAAGAGATGAATATAACATCATAACATGCATGCCCGATGTACGCTGTCTCAATATCACCGTACAGGTTAGGACATGCCCAGGTGTATGTGGAGCGGTTATTAAATTGAGTGCCTCTGACCTGATTTCATTTAACTTACTCTTTTATAAACCTGTGTTATTCAAAAACAGGTTCACTAATCTTCTGTCTCTTGTGCATTGTATGGGTGGGAAAATTACAGAAACAAAAATAATTTTTTAAGTGCAGCACCCATACACTTGTAGATACATGATATTGCATTTATAGGACCTTGACCTCGATTCAGTTCATTTCAGCATTAGGAACAGTTTGGTAAGAAAAAAAACAGCTTTTCAAGTGATTTATCTACAAAAAAAAAATATGGTAGACTTTAAAAAGAAACTATAGTGCCAGGAAAATAAAGTTAATTTCCTGGCACTATAGCTCCCTATAGTGCCCCCCAGCTTGCAGCAGCCCCACCCTCCCACCAGGGTGCAGAATTGGTTGAAAACCACTTCTAAACAACTACTAAGCGCCGATGTCCCTTAGTAGTTGTTTAGGCTTTGCCTCCGCTCCTGACATGGCAGGGAGGACCTAATGCGCATGCTCGTCACTTGCTGCACTTGCATTAGGACTTCCCCCATAAGATAGCATTGTATAATGCTTTCCTATGGGGTTTGGGTGACGCTGGATGTCCTCATGCATGGCATCTGGTAGACAGCCGCTATAGGTGGAGTTAACCATGGCAGGTAATTATGGCAGGTTATTAAAAACTGATATAATTACCACTGCAGGGTTAAGTGACTTGAGACACCTATAATGTCCCTCTAATGGTGACTTTTTTCTAGCAGATTGGAATCATTTCTGATTCTCATTCAAATTAATTAAATAAAAGCCACAGTTTGGGTTTCATGTGAAAAATACGAAAAACACGTATTTTGTGTTTTTCGGTAAAATAAAATGATCCTGGACAGAAATATATTGTGGACGTATAAACAGCCAAATTACTGCAAGATTGCAATTATGAGAAGTCAGAAACAGATTTTGCTCTTTTTAGAATTCAACCTCCAAATAAAGCAGAATATTACAATATATGCGGTTATGTGTAACGTATAAATACATTATTATTTATAATATTGGCCTATATTCCCTTTGGAAGATCATTATGAAACCCCATGCTGGAGCCATGGGGGACTCAGACAAATCTTGTTAGATGGGAGTGACTCATTGCGTCCCTTCCAACTCCAAACGGGTTTTATTTAACACCTAACCACACCTCCAAACATTAAACAAGCACAACACTCATTGTGAATCAGAATATGGCAGCAATATGCTCCCCACCCACATTACACAGCTTAGTTATTGCTCACTCGTTTTACCCACTGTTATAGACACCGTATCCCCTTCTCCAAGTAACCCAAAACTATATTCTTCTCAACCACCTCCCCGATGGAGCTCTCCAGATGGGAAGTTTTCAAACACTTTCAGGAATTGAATAAAGTGAGAATTCTAAGTGAATTTTACATTTTAATTTTACAATGCAAAATTAGCTTGTGTCCTACAGACACACTACTAGCCAGTGGAGACTGTTCGATAGTTGAATGTAGGGTGGTGACTCCCCCCCCACTTTTTATTGTAATAAAACAATTGACATGGTAAGAACTAATAATTAAGTGTGTTAGAAGAAACATTTAAACATTTTGTGTCTACTAGGATTATATCTGCTCCCCGCCCCCTCAACCTTATTGATGGCCATAGATGCTACTGATAGGCTAAACACCTAATCATTTCATTTCATTTTAAGGTAATTAAAGAAATGGCCCATTTCATGCAGAGAGTATCCTTAGTCATATTCAGTTTGCTCTAACAATATCAGACATCCCAACATGCAACCAGCTACGGCGCCCCTCCCCCCACGCATGCCTGTCCTTTCCACAGACACACAGCCACCAAATATGTATAAACACCTTGAAACACAGATACATACACTTAGATACACCTTGTATGTGATTGTTTCAAGTAGCACAATATGACGATACTTGAACAAAAATGAACAGCATGGTTGAAATGCCAGAAAGAAGCCTTAACTGCGCCAATGTCACAAAAAAGACGGGTTACAATATGTCTGACAACACATTGACACGCCTCACAGCTTCTCGCACACTGTAATTTCGAGTGACAAGACCAAAATAGAGATTTATGATCACAACCATATGTTTGGAGAGGGGTCAACAAGGCCTTTAGTGAAATGAATACCATCCCTACTGAGAAGCATGGTGGTGGCTCACTGATGGGTTTTTTGGGTGGTGAAATTGGGCGAATCTTGTGAAAATTGATGGCAAGATGAATGCAGCAGAATGTTATCAGAAAATACTGGCAGACAATTTGCATTCTTCTGCACGAAGGCCGCGCATGGGACGCTCTTGGACTTTCCAGCATGACAACGACCCTAAGTACAAGGTCAAGTTGACCCTCCAGTGGTTATAGCAGAAAAGGGTGAAGGTTCTGGATTGGCCATTACAGTCTCCTGACCTCTGGGGAGATCTCAAATGAGCAGTTCATTCAAGACGACCAAAGATTTGGCATTTTGCCAAGACGAATGGGCAGCTATACCACCTGCAAGAATTAGGGTCCTCAAAGACAACTATTACAAAAGACTGCATGCTGTCATTGATGCTAAATGGGGAAATACACAATTTTAAGAATGAAGGATATGCAGACTTTTGAACAGGGGTGATTTCATTTTTTTCCCTTTGTTGCCATGTTTTGTTTTATGATTGTGTCATTCTGTTATAACCTACAGTTGAATATGCATTCCATAAAAAAAATTATAGAAATGTGTTTTGCCTGCTCATTTATGTCTTTAAAAATGATACATATATGACCAATTCTCCAAGGGAATGCAAACTTACAATCACAACTGTATTGGATATGATTCTCCCGGAACCTCTGGGAGACTTGCGATGTCTGCATTATTAATTAATGAATTTATTGTCATTCTTTCTTTTATTGATGCATTGCGGCATAATACAGAAAAGAAAAATACGTTGGATGCGCAGTACATGTGTACATAATAAGGTTAGTGGAGAACAGTAGTATAACAATGTAATTGCCTAATATTAGCAGATTAATTCACCCTTATAGGTATCTTAGCTTATTTTATGTTGTGGGAGAAGTAAGTTAAGTAATATAACTGATTGCAAGTGGTAACTATCAATAATGTTGGACATGTCGCCGATAGTCATCTGCGATATGCTGCAGCAAGAATATATCACTGTAAAATTGACGTGGTAGTATCCGCAAGATTCTTCACTGGATCAGTCTGAAAGGAAGACATGTATGGTCATGTTTAAGGGGGCCTAAAAAATCCTGGCTGATAGGGGGTACCTTTTCTACCATGTAAAACGGACAGATTACTGTCCGTGAAATGTTTTGTCGCATTAGCTGAAGCTGCGTTATGAGCCTATATGCACATCTAGTAGAGTGTGTATAGAGCCTGGTGGCAGCGGTGTACACACAGCATGAGGGAGAGAGCCAGGCTCTTGCTTGAGTTACCCCTAACCAACCGGGTTGCAGTGGGGAGGGAAGGAGAATGTGAAGTAGGCACTTAGCCATACCCCTATCATGCAGAGTAGCTCAATTTCACATAGGAAAATTCATAATTGTGTTCCTTGTCTCAAAGAGACACTATTAGATAAGTAGACATTGGTAAGAATATCAAACAATGAATCTTGGAAACTATAAAAGGTGAACAAAACATGGAGGGTGCAGCTCTTGATTGCTTGTGTTTGCAGTGCCCGAGTTCTCAGTCATGTCCCAGTTTGCATCGCCAGTTTGCGCAGTGGAGTAAAAGAGACTACAGTGGCCGGGTGCCAGACAGGTGCGCTGTTGTGACTGTCTCGATCTGCAGTAGATGCAGGAAATCCTAATGACCTAAACAAGGCTGGAGCCTAGTTGGCTGAGGATATACTGTGAGCTGTCCCGTCGTGAACCACACTGAGGGATTTTGGTGTTGCCCAATGGTAGACAGTTCAGCTTTAACTTTGACAGAAAGTCATAGTGTTAATCACTAAATTGAAAATTCAAGGTGAATTCAAAGTGAATTTCCAATTTAAGGTCAAATTAGTATAAATGGGATATTTCCCTAAGTCAGCTATGCTATTAGTTTGGCTAGTCTGGACTTAAATTAGAAATTCACTTTGAATTCTCACGTTAGTAAATAGCCCATTAAGTGCTCCTTTTTTAGGTCTAAATGAAGAGCAAATCAGAACAAGAACTCAAATAATACAACCAGCAGCATATTTAATTATTTCCATGGTAACTGCTTTACTTTTGGAGCAATGCCACATGACCATTATTTGCACAGAACCTGTTATGAGTCTCAGATTATAGCTCATTTGAGAGCATTAGAAATAAAGGAGGCTTGCTGATCTTTGTTGGCATTCAGATATTACATAGCCAAACCTGTTCTTACATATGTCACAAATGTGAACTATTTCTGTACATTTCATACATCTCTTTACATATAATTTAGGAAAGTCACACGTTACCTTATAGGAAGCCTTGTGGGCAAACCATGGTGAATTTTATTTAGACTACGCCAGAGCCAGATAAAGGTTGCCCTTGGCCCTAGGCAGATTGGGACCCCTCCTAGAGCCAGAGCTCTCTTTTGTGAGTGTTGGGTGTGTTGGGTGAGAGTGTGTGTTTTGGCTGAGTGTTCTGTTGTGCTGGTTAAGTGTGGTGGCTGAATTTTATGTGTGGAGGAGTGCAAGTGTTGTGTGTTGTGTAGGGGAGTTTGAGTGTTGGTGAGTAATGTGTATGTGTAGTGAATGATTGTGTATGTTTTGCCCACCTTCTGCTTTTTCCTATGTGTCTAGTCATCCATTATTCCAAACTCAGTATCCTCATATTTAACCTCGTCCTCCAATATGCCAGGCTCAATATTCTAGGAACTCCAGGTCTCGACAGGTGTCCACCAAACAGTCCACAAAATAATATCCTCAAGAATGTGCAAGTTCCGTTCACTATCCATGACTCCTCTGATTCACTCAACTAAGATGGTTGCTAAACAGTTAAATAGATTAAAAAAAAAAAATTAAATAAAGGAACATTGTACATGGAACATAAAGGACATTCGCTAAAGTCTGACTAGTCTGGAATACATAATACATTCTAACAAGGTTATTTACTATAGTGAGAATTCATACTGAATTTTATATTTAAGGAATGATGAGCTGAATTCAAAGCATAACTAAGCTGACATTTTTATAGTTTGGCTATTTTTTTCCAATTGACAGTTTTTTTATTTTGTCATAAGTCAAAAACATGGCGGTACAGAATGAGAAAAAGGGGAGGGGGTATATTGCAGGCTGAATACACAGACATTAGCTATGTGTAAACATATACATACATGCACAACATGGATTTCATTGGTTCCAGAGATTCATTGATATTTTACATGAATTTTACAGTTACAAGCACATAGTGTGTTGTTAACCAGTTCCCTTCTTGATGGTCTTGATTGTAGTTATGGTGCTAGGTTGCGTGTTGTTTCTTGTTTAATTTAATTGTCTCTGTGGGGCTTCTTTGTGTGTGGGTTCGTAATGTTGGCCGTGTGGGTTCTAGGTTGTTTTGAGGGGAGCTTTGGGTTTACCCATCCCTCTCCCTCTGTCCTCCCCCCATTTGCAGGTCCCTCCTTCGGCGTTCAAGGGATGGGGGGCACTTATGCATGTGTCTGGCTCTGTGGTCTACCGTTGTCAAGCATTGCGGTTCCCTCCTGCCGCTAGGCATGTTGGTGTTTCGTAGTGTAGCTACCTCTGGGTGGTGTATCTTGGGTTAGATATACATTGCTTGGGTGCCTTGTTTTTGCCTGTTGGCACTCCTCGTGGTGCCTCTTAACCTATTATTCAAGGTCCGTTGGTCAGGCTGGAGTGGTTATGGTGGGTGAACTTGTAATATGTTTTACCCACAGGTTATGTGCCTCCAGTACCCCTTTTTGTGCTCCAAATTGAGTGTTGGCCATTCTTTCGTACGCCCAGTTTCGGTCTACCTGCTTTACGAGATCCTCTATAGGCGGGGTCATTGCTTTTTTCCAATGTCTGGATATCACTAGATTAGTTGAAATTAATGTGTGGTATACTATCATCTTGACTTGTTTTGGTATTTTTTCTGGTAAGATGAACAGGAGACACACCTGTGGTTCATCTACCCTTGGGGTGGGCAGTATCTTCTGTAATATATTTGCTACCGCTTCCCAAAATGGTGTGCATGTCCACCAGACATGTATCATTGTACCCACCTCCCTCCCACACCTCCAGCATATATTGCTGGTTGTTGGCCATATTTTGTGCAATTAGTCCGGTGCTAGATACCAGCGGAATAAGATTTTGCGCTGTAGTTCCAGGTGTGTGGCACATGCTGTAAGCCCCTTGTGGGCCATGTAGGCTCTCTCCCAGTCCCTATCTGTTATTATTCTGCCGATATCCCGCTGCCATGACAATTTTATCTCTCCTAATGTGTGTGATTGTTGCGCTAGTAGTTTCTGGTATCCCCAGAACATTATTTTTTTGAGTGGTGCGATTCCTGTGCATTGGTTTTCGAATTCTGTCATGTGCGTTGTTGCAGTGGCGTCCGTTTGTTTCCCTAATTTGTCTAACACATAAGATTTGAGCTGGAGGTAGGAGAATACTGCTCTAGTGGGAAGGTTGTACCTATCCTGTATGTCAGGGAATGGTAGTATTCAACCCCTGTCTTTAACTTGGTATATGTGGTGTACACCTCCCTTACCCATATATAGTTTGGCTATTTTGACCTTAAATTTGAAAATCACTCAATTTAGTTTTCAGTTTAGTTAATAACCCTATTTCTGTCAAAGTAAAATTCACATTTTTGTTTTCAAAGCCTATATGTTTTAGACTACTAAAGTCAAACATAAAAAATGCAAGTCAGCAATTTTTTTCATTTTGGCTATTTTAAATTTACTTTGAAATTCCAAACAATTCACAGTTTAATTAATAAGTCTGAAACTATATTGAATATGTCTGAGAAGTGGAACATTATACAGTATGACTCTGGAGTATATTATGGATATAGGGTATCTCTATCTATTATGACGGCTGCAAGATGACATAATCTTGTGAAATTAGTTTAAGTTCTTCAACGTCTGAATATTTTTATACCCCATGAAATACAAGAATGAGCAAGCTTGTGATGATCTGTGAGTGGAGAAATGCTCTCTACTCTGTGAGTCTCACTTATTATCAATACATTTATTTTGTGAGTAAACATTTTTCTGTAGTGCATGCTCTTTTTCTAAGTTTTAGATTTATTGCTGAATGCTTCACATATTGGGGTTTAATACTCTATCTGTCCAGCCATCTATCTAAACATTCTATACAAACAAAACAAACAAATATACAAGACAGAAATTTCACTTATTTTACTAAAACCTACTATAAAACCCTACTATTGACTGCAACCTTCTCTACTCTGTCTTTCAACTAGTTATCAATTTATTAGGATGTAATTATGGAATTAAATTTCGGTCCAATGTATTTTATAGAACGTTCAAACTTAGAATATCAATATCACTTTATATTTTTTCAATCTGACAGTAAGGAATTTTGTAGCAGAAGTTTAGTCATGGAGTTACAAGACTTGATTCATGTATTTTATTATATTAGAGACACCTTGAATTCAAGGTGAGATTTTTCTTTTTGACAGGCTTTCATTGAGAATATATCCTCCTAGACAAATAAACGTTGCTATGGATAAACAACAATCTAATTAGTCACAATTTAATACTGACATTCTGAGTAAAACACGAAAAACCAGTAAGTCAACAGAACACCTTGTATAGTACTTATACCCACTTATACAAGAACAATGTGTGTCACTTATTAGTCAAGCTCATAAAGCTCATATTTCGATCTTTCATTCCATAGAATGGAAGGCTGAGTGAAAGAAACACACTGAGAATGAATACAATCTTTAGAACGTGCCTGGTAGGTCATCCCTAGTCAGACCTCAAACATGCTTAGGGACATAACAAAAAAAATTGTGGGGTAATGGGTTCTTGATCCACGGAGAGCTCTGTCTGCCATTCTGGGGTTGATATAATTTATTTTCCTTGTTTGTTTCAACCTGTTTTTTTTTTTGCCTTCTTTTGGATCAACAGCAGTAACAGATATGTGAAAGACTGAACTTGATGGACACCAGACTTTTTTCAGCCTATGTTACTATGTATGTAACTGTGAGAAAAATAGAATTGGGTGCTAGCCATATACTGTAGAGGGGCTGCAGTAAATCTTACAAGGATTCCCAAACCTTGTGGAAATACAAGATAGAAAAGACAAACAATAGATAACCGTGACAAGAAACGATAGTAATAGAATAAAACCCTTAGGTATCTCAGATGGAGAAAAGAGAAAAAAATAATAGTGCAATATATCTTTAAAATAAACAGAATATGGCAATGTTACAAAGGTCCACTCACACTTTTTAGAGCTTCTAGGAGCTCTGCTGTATTAAGCGTGGATGGTACAATCCCTGTTTTAGTATATGTATTCTGTAGTAGTGATGGTATATTTTATGGAGACACGAGTAGAAATATCCAATGATACAGTGTATATAGTAGATTAATTGTATTAGATAAAAGTAGGTTTCCTACTTACATGGTCCAGAGCATGAGCCTGCTCTGGTATTTTGAAGCTTTGGTTTTATAATCCCCACCTAGGATATATTTAACAAGGAAGCCAAAAGTTTTGCAAAGTAAAATCCAAAATAAGTTTAAAATAAATTAAATTTAAATGGATTAACTTTATTGCATATAAAAGAACAAAATAATAAAAGATAAAGTATAAACCAATCCAAATAGGCTGTAAAACCACACTTTACCCATTTCACCTTGAGGTTTCATAATTTTTTTGGCGCTGGAATCTATTGTTTGTCTTTTTTATTATGGATGTTACTATGTTGCAACTCCGTGGTGCCATTATAGAGGGAGCTTACACCATTAGTATTTCAGACTGGTTCCAAACACATGGTCAATTCAGAAAAAAAATATCAGACAAGACCCCTCCATTACAAGAGATCCAGATAACTCAGAAAATTGGTTCTCACAGGTCTTATTAATTAGATTTGTCTAGACTCAGTGAGCATGTGATCAAATATGGATTATTGAAAAAGATAGCTGCATATTTGTTGAGCTTTCGCCCCATGATGCTAGTTTTACATTTATTCAGAACTACTCATTTGTGTCTCTAGTGGTGTATGGACCTAGGAGTTGTCATCATAATCATGGACGACTTCAGAAAATTCACGGTAAAAGAATTAACAGTTTGCCTCTTTCTTCCACTGAATGTCTATCCCATTTTCTAATCTTCAGACCTAACATGTCCTGGGAAGCTCTGTCTTTAATTAAATAGGAGCATATACCTTCCTGGTCATGCATCTGTCATATAATTTAGAGTTACTTTTTACTGGTCCCTTACAGGCTCTGGATTGCTCAGGGTGAAACAACCTTCTTTTACGTATGACTTTGCTGCTTGTGGAGACTGAAAAAAAGATAAGTTCTTCGTTTGTATTACTCTCCACTTAATTAAAAAATAAATTTTTGACTCACTGGCCATTCTGCCAACTTCATCTCAAAGTGTCCCCAGGCAAGTAAACTCAGCAAATGGGTCAGACAAGGGTGTGACAAACTGTTAATTGACTAGTTTTGGGATTGGTTGTTTCCACCCAGTTATAAAACGCATACAACATGGAAAAATCCCAAGTTTTTAATAAGAATAAAATGTGTGTTACTATTACTATTAAGAACTCTTAGTCCATCTTTATTCTCAGATTTTTGGGGGAATTTCGGGAGATATTAAGTAAACTGAAAAGCTTGGAAAATTGGTATGAGAAAACATTTTGTTATATGGATCCATATTGTAGGCATGTTAATTGTATGTATTTTATATATTGTATGCCATATTTTGATGTAAGGTTTAAAGGGGCCTTTCACTTCCTAGGATTTTAAATATTATATTAAAGGAGCACTATAGGGTCAGGAACACAAATATTTATTCCTGACCCTATAGGGTTAAAACCACCATCTAGCCACCCTGGTCCCCTCATGCCTCCCTAAATATAGTAAATCTTACTTGTATTCAAGTTTGGAACTGCTTGCCTTGTGCCTATTTCCTTTAGACCTGCCTGCTGACATCAGCATAAGTGGTAGCCTAATCCAATCACAATGCTTCCCCATAGGATTGGCTGAGACTGACAAAGAGGCAGATCAGGGGCAGAGCCAGCATGAATCAAACACAGCCATGGCCAATCAGCATCTCCTCATAGAGATGAATTGAATCAATGAATCTCTATGAGGAAAGTTCAGTGTCTGCAGAGGGAGGAGACACTGAATGTTTGGATGCATTTTAGGCAGCCATGACCCAGAAAGGATCTCTTACAGCCATCTGAGGAGTGGCCAGTGAAGTTATCACTAGGCTGTAATGTAAACAATACATTTTCTCTGAAAAGACAGTGTTTACAACAAAAAGCCTGAAGGTAATGATTCTACACACCAGAACAAATTCAATAAGCTGTAGTTGTTCTGGTGAATATAGTGTACCTTTAACTTATCTCTTATAGTTACGTTTTAGGTGGGTGTGATAAAATGATGTAAATTAAGAATGCTTCAAAAATACAAATGTTAATAGTTTAACTTTTATCAATTATCAAAATGCAAAGAGAGTAAACAGAAAAAAAAAATCCAAGTCAAATCAATACCCTTTGCCTTAAAACAGCATAAATTATTTTAGGTACACTTTCACTCAGTTTTGTAAGGTACTCAACCGGTAGGTAGTTCCAGACATCTTGGCTAACTAACCACACTTTTTTTGTGGATTAAGGTAGCCTCAGTGGCTTCTGTCTCGTACACGCTCAGACAGACTTGATGATGTTGAGATCTGGACTCTAGCAAGTCCACATCATCACTTCCAAGACTCCTTGTCCTTCGTAATGCTGAAGATAGTTCTTAATGACTTTGGCTGCATGTTTGAGGTCATTATCATGCAGCACAATAAATGTGGGGCCAATTGTATGCATCTTTGATGTTTTTTTATGATGGATAAGTATCTGCCTGTCCTTCCCACTGTGAGGAGACAATTCATTCTGGCCAAACCCTAAACTCCATCTATGCAGGTGACGTGCACTCACCCAACTGCATAGCAGTTAAAGCCGTGTCATGTTTTTTTTCTTACTTTTCTATAGGATTACTACAGTTGCAAGAAAAAGTATGTGAACCCTTTGGAATGATATGGATTTCTCCACAAATTGGTCATAAAATGTGATCTGATCATCATCTAAGTCACAACAATAGACAATCACAGTCTGCTTAAACTAATAACACACAAAGAATGAAATGTTGCCATGTTTTTATTGAACACACCATGTAAACATTCACAGTGCAGGTGGAAAAAGTATGTGAACCCCTAGACTAATGACATCTCCAAGAGCTAATTGGAGTGAGATGTCAGCCAACTGGAGTCCAATCAATGAGATGAGATTGGAGGTGTTGGTTACAGCTGCCCTGCCCTATAAAACACACACACCAGTTCTGGGTTTGCTTTTCACAAGAAGCATTGCCTTATGTGAATGATGCCTCGCACAAAAGAGCTCTCAGAAGACCTACGATTAAGAATTGTTGACTTGGAGAAAGCTGGAAAAGGTTATAAAAGTATCTCCAAAAACCTTGCTGTTCATCAGTCCATGGTAAGACAAATTGTCTGTAAATGGAGAAAGTTCAGCACTGCTGCTACTCTCCCTAGGAGTGGCCGTCCTGTAAAGATGACTGCAAGAGCACAGCGCAGACTGCTCAATGAGGTGAAGAAGAATCCTAGAGTGTGAGCTAAAGACTTACAAAAGTCACTGGCAAATGCTAACATCCTGTTAGCGAATCTACAATACGTAAAACACTAAACAAGAATGGATTTCATGGGAGGATACCACAGAGGAAGCCACTGCTGTCCAAACAAAACATTGCTGCACGTTTACAGTTTGCACAAGAGCACCTGGATGTTCCACAGCAGTACTGGCAAAATATTCTGTGGACAGATGAAACCAAAGTTGAGTTGTTTGGAAGAAACACAACACTTTGTGTGGCGAAAAAAAGGCACAACACACCAACATCAAAACCTCATCCCAACTGTGAAGTATGGTGGTGGGGGCATCATGGTTTGGGGCTGCTTTGCTGCGTCAGGGCCTGGACGGATTGCTATCATCGAAGGAAACATGAATTCCCAAGTTTATCAAGACAATTTGCAGGAGAACTTAAGGCTATCTGTCTACCAGCTGAAGCTCAACAGAAGATGGGTGTTGCAACAGGACAATGACCCAAAGCATTGAAGTAAATCAACAACAGAATGGCTTAAACAGAAGAAAATACGCCTTCTGAAGTGACATCCCAAGAATATTGCTGAACTGAAACAGTTCTGTAAAGAGGAATGGTCAAGAATTACTCCTGACCGTTGTGCACGTCTGATCTGCAACTACAGGAAACGTTTGGTTGAAGTTATTGCTGCCAAAGGAGGTTCAACCAGTTATTAAATCTAAGGGTTCACATACTTTTTCCACCTGCACTGTGAATGTTTACATGGTGTGTTCAATAAAAACATGGCAACATTTCATTCTTTGTGTGTTATTAGTTTAAGCAGACTGTGATTGTCTATTGTTGTGACTTAGATGATGATCACATCACATTTTATGACCAATTTGTGCAGAAAATCATATCATTCCAAACGGTTCACATACTTTGTCTTGCAACTGTATAGTCACCAGAGCCACTACAGCTTGTTCTGGTGTCTATAGCTTGTCCCTGTAGTCTTAGAACTATAAACACTACTTTTCAGAGAAAAGGCAGTGTTTTTACATTGCTGACTAGTAATACCTCGAGTGGCAGTTACTCAGATAGCCACTAGAGGTACTTCCTATGCTTTGTGTCTCCATGATCTGCATGAAGATGCTGAATGCTCCCTCTAGTGATGCATTGATTAAGTCTGCCTTCCTTTTTCCCATTGTGCATCTTGCTGCCATCTATTCTCCAGGTAAAGATGCACCGGCAATCTACTTGCTATAAAATAAAACAAAATCTATCAGACCAGGCAACCTTCTTCCATTGCTCCATGGTTCAGTTCTGACACTTATATACTGATTGAAGGCACTGTCGGCAGTGGACAGGAGTCTTCATTAGCACTTTGACCAGTCTGCAGCTTTGCAGCTCCATACAAAGCAAACTTCGATACACTGGCACTTTTACATTATGGCCAACATTAAAGGAACACTATTGGGCCAGGAACACAAACCCTATAGTGTTAAAAACACCATCTACCCACCCCCCTGGCCTCCACTGCCCCCCTAAATATAGTAAAATCTTACCTTTATTTGTCTGCTGTTGCTGGTTCTGCCCCTGATCTGCCTCTTTGGCTGATATCATCAGAAGGGTTGATCTGAACCAATCACAATGTTTTCCCATAGGAAAGCAATGGATTGACTGAGACTGTCAATGAGGCAGATCAGGGGTAGAACCAGCGCACGCCAAACACAGCCCTGGACAATCAGCATCTCCTCATAGAGATGTATTGAATCAATGCATTTCTTTGAGGAAAGTTCAGTGTCTCTGTGTAGAGTGTGTAGACACTGAATGTCAGTCACACTGTGCAGCACCTCCCCAGGGAACACCTATAGCAGCCATCTGAGGAGTGGCCAGTGGAGGTATTCCTAGGCTGTAATGTAAACACCGCCTTTTCTCTGAAAAGACAGTGTTTACTGCAAAAAGCCTGAGGGGAATGATTTTACTCACTAAAACAAACACATAGTTACATAGTTACTTATGCTGAAAAGAGACATGTGTCCATCAAGTTCCGCCTTCCTTACATCTGTTTTTTTGCTGTTGATCCAAAAGAAGGCAAAAAACAAAAACAATTTGAAGCACTTCCAATTTTACAACAAACTAGGAAAAAAATTCATGACCCCACAATGGCAGTCAGATTTAGCCTTGGATCAAGGAGCTATTACCCTAAAATTATATAATTGGCTATTATGTTTTTGCAAGTATGCATCTAGTTGATGTTTAAACATCTGTACATACAATTATTAAACCACTTCTTCAGGCAGAGAATTCCACATCCTTATTGTTTTTATGGTAAAAAATCCTTTCATATGCCTTAGACTACACCCTGTTCCAAATTATTATGCAAATGATATTTTTCTCATTTACCTAAATAATTTATGTAAATAACAGTCTCTTGTTATCAACTATTAACCCCTTAACGCCGTTACGGCATTCTATGCTGTCCCGCATTAAATGGGCTTTAAAGCCATTGCGGCGGCATAGAACGCCGTAATGGCTTGCAGCCCCAGGAGCTCGGAGGTACTTACCTCCACCACGATCCTCTTCAGGAGGACTGCCTGACAGCCCAGGCATCCCTCCCCCGGCAAATCAGGCTAAAGAGCGATCACATGGCCCCCCATAGCTGGCTGTGGATCTGCCAGCAGGGGGACTGTCTGAAATGTCAGACTGTCCCCCTGCTGGTGGGAAGAATAAAAAATGAATTATTATTTAGCGCCCCCATCCGCCGCTCAGCAGTGGGGGAGGGCAATAGGTCCCCCCCTTATTGCTATTTAGGGCCCCCACCCACCGCTCAGGGGTGGGGCCAGGGGGGAGGACATTAGGTCCCTCCCCAAATTGGTATTTAGGGCGCACCACCACTCAGGGGTGGGGGCCAGGGAGGAGGACATTAGATCCCCCCCAAATTTTATTTAGGGCCCCCACCGCTCAGGACATTAGGTCCCCCCCTTATTGTAATTTAGGGCCCTATCCGCCGCTCAGGGGTGGGGGCTGGGGCGGAGGACAATAGGTCCCCCCTTATTGTAATTTAGGGCCCCCACTCACCGCTCAGGGGTGGGGGCCAAGGGAGAGGACATTAGGCCCCCCTTATTGTAATTTAGGGCCCCCATCTGCCGCTCAGGGGTGGGTGCCGGGGTGGAGGACAATAGGTTCCCCCCTTATTATAATCTAGGGTCCCGTGGGAATTAGGGAGTTATCTACTTATTCATTCCTGTCATTACATTGACTGGCCAAGTAACTTACATTTTATATAAATGTGTGTTACTTGATTGTTGTAAGTGTTGCAAATGCTTACAGATGAATCCTGGCTATGTTTGTATACTTTTTATTTAAAATTGTATCCAGTGTAACATTCTTCTTCTTATATATTAGTACTTAGGCAATACATTTTACTTCCTTTTGCAGCCCTCTAGTCCTTTCCAGGACTTTTTTAGAGCCATTTTAGTGCCATAAAAGTTCGGGTCCCAATTAACTTTAATGGGGTTTGGGTTCGGGGTCAAGTTCGGGTTAAGTTCGAGTCCCGAACTCAAACTTTTTGCCGAACCTGGCGAACCCTAACATCCAGGTGTCCGCTCAACTCTAATTGTAACGTTATAGTTAATGTTATTTACTTCCCCTGTCAGTGGTTTTAATGTTGTGACTGATTAGTATATATATGGATGATATCTGTATTTTGTTTGGATTTCAAAAATATATATAAGTATTGTATTCAACTAATCTGCACTCGACTGAGTGCACAGGTAATCCTTCAGTTTAAATTTTCAACCTTTGGTAGATGTGCAATTTTAAGGTTTGTTTGCATATTACGCAGATTGTCCATTGAGAGGAATAATTTATATATTTTTTGGTTTGGAAAATGAATGTGTATTACACTTCACTGTCCTATATTATATTACTTTGTTGTGGTTGTGATATGCTGTATGCAGTGTAATAAGATGCGTTGTGTAGAAGCTTCACGATTTTTAAAGACCCAAATATAAGACTCATAAATTCACATGAAATAAAAGCTATGCAATCTGTGCAACCTGACTAGTATGATAGTAATAAAAATAACTAAAAATCAATGGTTGTAAAATAAAAATAGATACAAAGGAAAGATAAATAAATAAATGTATTTATTTATGCATTTGTCCATTTATGTACTCAAATTAATGACATGATACGTTACCAATACACCTCATGGATCCCAAGTTTAGCGATTTAGAGAATTGGTGATTCAATACACTGTAATATGAACATTCATGTACCTCATATGAACACTAGGTGGTAGGAAATCAGGACAAAATGAGACTGGGCAGTCATGTGTCATGCATCGCTGATGATACCCATTTAGAAAAATCTGCCCAAAAGATCAAACCACCCACAAACATGGACATGTGAACCTTCAGATTTCAGGCACAGGAAAATGCTTTTTAAGCACTCTGGGCATGATCTTGGGCCATGCGTCTAATTGGCATAACATGCACAAGTCCAATAATGCATTACATTACGTGGATTGGTGGCGGTTCCTTGGTGTCTTCAGATGTGGGACACCAGGGAACCAAACTAGGACTGTGAGATAAAAGCCCAAAATCGAGATGGTCCTTCTGATTCTGGAACTTTTGGGAGGTACGCATTCATGAGCAATCATATGCTGTGTTATTTTCTTAACACTTGTTAGAAGTGGTGCTGCTTCCTTCAGAACACATAAGATTTTGAAATTCACAAAGTTGTGTTTTCGGATACAAGGGAAGGTGCTTAGCTTTGCACACATTCTCAGTGACACATCCTTGAAGGGTGAGGTTCTTGCAGGAACCTGGAGATAAAGAAATTATGAGTTCTTTAGAATGTCTTCAATCATCGGACCTTATATATACAGGAGAGGCTCTCAATAGACCTATATTTTACCATCAACTTCTCTCTTTACAGATCAATATGGTCATTATTCATGTTTGAGATCCATCCCCTGCCCGGTCTATCACATTTCTCTATAATTTCCCAGGTTCCCAATTTCTTTCTGATTCTTTGACACTGTAACGTACAGTGACTGCTTATGCAGTTAATACAACCTGGTCCCAAAGATGAATGCCCCAATAAACAAAATGGATGCACTGTAAATATAAGGACTGTCTGACTTTTTGATCCATCCTCTTTTAGAACTGAAAAAAGCATTATGTTGAATTCATAAATAATCAAAAAAAAAAAACAAAACAAAGCACAAAAGAGAAATTGGACCATTAATAATAAAAAATAATATTTTCTAAACATTCTGAAGTAATTTTCCCACCAAGCCTTCAAATTGCTTCTGTCTGCATTTGTCATTAGTGGTTTAGCCTTTCCCCTAAGCCTTGAATTACCTTGATCAAACAGTTTTCCCGAGAAGCTAATGCATCTAGTCTCGTCTCCTACGCATCTCATGGTCTGATTGGTAACACATTCTGTTCCATTTTGCAGCACACACGATGGGCACACCACTCCATTCTCCGTGGTATTTTTGGTAGGAGCTGGGAAATGTAAAAAGATATTTAATCTTGCAATACAGCACTGCACAGTATGTTATAGCTCTAAAAACAGAGATAATTAAAAAAATTGGTGAACTTAAAATGCATAAATTAGAAGATTACTGAACTTTTGCTGGAAGCTTTTACCAGGGAAAATGTTGCAGCAGAGACAAAAACAAGGAACTTTGTGAGCAAGATTTTCTGTTTATCTGTGTGTTTATCACTGCCCATAAACTTTCAGTACTCATAAAAATGCATGCATGTTTCCATTGGGGATATGTCTAAATTATTTGTTTGTTTTTATAAAACCGAGAAAATTAAAATGGGCAAGGCTCCAGTGTTTGACACCCTTAGTCTAGGGAGCCATTGCATGGTTGGTGAGCTTACCCACGATAGTATCATGATTACAGAGGTCTGTGTCACAGCAAGACGATACGAAGCCCAGATGGAAGTTGTCAGCGGTCACACTGTAGGAGATGTTACACACTTCAGGGTACAGATTGCAGGATTTCTCTATCATAGATACAGAGCCATTTCCTGCAAGGACAACAAATATATTCATTGTGGAATTCTTGGCATAGCATTACAAGATTAGGTAGCGTGTAAGAGACCCCTTAGTAGGGCAAAAGAAACTTGCAATGGGAGTATTAAATGAAAGGCAGAAGTCGTGAATATGGTATTACGTTGTCAAAAAGGGATTAACAGCTCATTACTTTAATGGGAATCTATAGTCCCATAAATAACAATTGTTTTTTCGGGGCTATAGGTTCAATTTTATCAATTTATGATTTATCATTACTGTCCACCCTTATTTGCTCTGTGATATCTAAGATTAATTAGTTTTACATACCTTCACTTCCACCTGCCTGTAGTTCTCCTTTATCCTCCAGTAGATAAATACTGTGCTGACCATGTCAGCTGTGGATCTCTCCAGCTACCTTAAAGTTACCCTCGACCCCTCTCTGGCTAAGTTTTTATGGATGACCATCTCATCTTAGTTGTGTCATATTCATCATGTTTTTGTTTTGTTTTGTTTTTTTAGTAATGGATTTAATGGTGCTCTGTGGGATATTCAATATTTATGTATTTTATTTCTTTTTTTTTATAACCCAACCCTGATTGGTCCTTTTCCAGAAATGTATTTCCTTCCCCTAGCCCTGATGAGCTTTACTGTTTCCCTGGATTCTTTTTTTTCCTGTGTTGAACCCTCCAGCTGTGCCAGTGTGGTCAGTAAGGGATTCATGGTGTCTATGATAGCAATCAGAACCATCTTTACACATGGGCATGCTGGGCAGTTGCCCGGGGCCTCACAAGCATAGTGGCCCCATTCATTCAGGGAGATTTATTCAGAACCTTTTTTATTCAAAAAAATTAGGTGAACTAATCATCTCAGTATCAGCAGATATCTGTAAAAGACAATTACAAAGCAATTCTCCGCAAAGATAAATCTTTCTGTCGAACACTTGCTTAATAATAAATAATTCATGGTAATTTTGTATTGTGCCATCTTTGTCTGCATGATTTACTGACTGAGTACCATTTTCAAGTTACATTTCTTTTTTCAACTTAAAGGTTTCTATTATATTGTCCAAATGTTTGTGTTTTTTTTTTTTAATGTTTAAACACTAAATATAAGATTAATTTTATTGATAATTTAAAGTTGTATTCTTGTGAGTGGTTGTGTAGACAAGGCCCAAGTAAGATTTTTTGCTTTCAAGAAGGCCATGAGAGCAATGGGCATCTTCCCCTTGACCCGCTTGGGCCCTGGTGTGGTTACATCGGTTGTACCGTCGGTAGTACTGAATTATACTGAATTTACTTTGATATCTTGTTTTTGTTCAGCTAGCTCTGAACTACAATAAAAGCAACTTTCACCTGCAAAAAGTTTGTCAAATTGCGTAAATCAAATGGTAAAAATCCCCCCTTGATAGAAATTTCAATCAGTCTCACGTTGTACATTCTACATAAGCATAAGACATTTTTATCCTAATCTACCTTTTGTATAGGACGTTTCATACATAGCGTGCCCATTTGAATGTTGTATGATAATAAATGATGAAAAGGTCTTGTGGATTACCGCGCTATAATTTTTGTACATACCATGGCCTTCTTCTGTGATAATTGTCAGACAGGATGCACATGTAGCAATGGAGCCTTCACAGTTGGGAGTTGTGTTATTATAGCACTCTGTGCAGAGTAGACAGTTACCTAAAATACAGAATGCATGGGAAAATTAATAGAACATGTGTCTCCATTGCCGTCATTAACGCGGTCCAAACGGGCCCATTTACACCTGGGGGATGAAGCTGCGCCGTGGCCCCGCCGCCCCATCCAGAGAAAATGATTTTTTCCCCCCATGGGCACACGTGCTGTTATTGGGGCTGCACCGGGGCCCACACACAAGGGGCAACCCGGTGAGCATGTTTGAGCAGGGGCACGGTCGACACTGTGGCCCTTTAACAGCACGACCGAGCCCCTTAATGGCAGCATCAGAGGTAGTGACGCTCGTGAGTCAATTCCTCCCACAGAGACGGGAGGCAGAGCCAGGAGGCAGTGTCTAGGAGGGACTCAGCAAGGAGAGCCAGACCCCAACTCCCAAGCATCCTTGCTAGCACACTGGACCGCTGGAAAGGTACCTGCAAAGGTAGGAATCTGGCTTTAAAAGTGTAAAGTTTGTGTGTGTGTCTCTGTGTGTGTGTGTGTGTGTGAGTATGTCTGTGTGTGTGTGTTTTTCTGTATGTCTGTGCCAATATGTCTGTGTATGTGTCAGTATGTCTGTGTCATTGTTTGTATCTGCATGTGTGTAAGGTTATGTATCTGTGTGTCTGTATGTTGTCAGTGTATGTATCTGTGGTATTAGTGTAGTTGTATGTGTGTCAGTGTGTGTATCTGTGTTGTCAGTGTTGTGTATGTGCGTCTGTCAGTGTGTGCATATGTGTCAGTGTGTGTATATGTGTCTGTATAGCTACATCTGTGTCAGTATGTGTATCTGTTTATCTGCACGAGTTTCAGCGTGTGTATGTGTATTACAGTGTGTGTTTGTATGTTTGGAAGTGCATGTGTATATGTGCATGCATCTCAGCATTAAAATTCCAACACTACACACAAATACACTCAAACTTCAACAGTACATACAAAAACATCTCTTTGTTAAACACCAAAATTATATATAAATAAAACCAACACTACACATAAATGCATGCTTGCTTTCAAATGCCATCTCTACATACAAACACACCCCTACATTCATATAAACATACTGGATCTACCTTTTGGCCACCCTTGCAATAAGGGGGCCCCAAAAAATGTATGCACTAGAGCCCTCTCTATTTTACTTCTCCCTCTGCATGGGGTGGGGGGCTTGATTGCACGCCAGGGAGCCAGGTGGGGGGAGGGTCCAGGGAATTTCACATTCTTGATGTTTGCAAATGTTTCTCCTCTGCCATTGGCATAGCTTTAAAGACTACATACAGTAAAAATGGGCAGACTTGTTGGTGGCTCAGGTATCATATGGGGTCAGCGAGCCACCTCCTCTCAGTTCCAGGATGTCATCCTAGAATTGGAGGAAATACTACCCACAAGAGCAGCTCTTTTAATCTATACATTTGCTGGTGATTGATCCAACCAGTGTACAAAATAGATTTAATCTGTAACTACCAGAAAGTGAACTCATTATGCATCATACAACATGAGAATGGCAAGTTCACCTAATTAAAGAAATAGGAAGGGCACACAAGTCCATAGTTCTGCTATTAAGAATTATATCCTTATGCTGATTCCTAAAAGAATTTCCTCCTCATGTATTTTCTAATGGACCTTAAAGAGATAAGAGTCTTACCTATGGTTATTGATGCAGCAAACGTACAGATTAGACCAAGAAATCTCATGATGGCAAATGGTTGGGATCTGCTTGTTTTCTCTTGTCAGACTCGTTGTCACTATTTATACTGGCAAAGAGCAGGAGGGACTTTCATATGAATGTTTCTCGTAAGTTTCAGCTGTAGGTATGTATTTAGCAATCCAGAAATGGAACACTGTGTTGAAATTGGAACCTGCCCAAAATATTCCATAATTAAATCTTTGTTCCATCTTTAATTACTACACACTTAGTTAGAAAGTGTAAATTGTTATTCCCCCTGGTATGACACATAGGGTCTAATGACAGAAGACACATTTGCTGTGACGTAAATGTAATCCCTATAGCAGGCACGGGCAATTACAACTCTCATTAATCTCTGGAAAGTTTTCAAGATGTGCAGAAAAGCCGTAAACACATAAAAATGTACCTTAATTTTTTGTTCTATAATAAAATGAAGATGAGGCCATAGTTAAATAATCCCAGGGTGAGCAAGCTTTAATGAGAAGTTGGCCTATATCTCAGACAGACCAAGTTGTACTGATCACATGAATGCATGTATGATGTTTCTCACTGCTTCTAGACATCACTAATGGTCCATGGTACTTAAATGGGATATTATAGCATTGAATAAAACAATGATATTCATTAGACTGGGAGATCCTTTCTGAACCCCATACACATTCACATGTATTACATGCTAAGCATTATGTATTTATAGGTATAGGTCCCATCCACAATCTCATATGACAGTGCATGCCTGGGATCACATTGCTGTTACCTACCTAACCATCTACCAATCAATCAACCCATCCACCCACCAATCCATCCATTCATCCACCAACTCTCCATATATACACACACCAAGCCACCCACTCATCCAAATCCAACCCTCTATCCACTCACCATTCATCCATCCATCCTTCTACCCATCCATCCAGCCATCCACCCAAATTAATCCATCATACATCCTTCTAGTCACCCACTCACCCACTCACCTACTCAACCCTGCATCCAACCATTTTCCAACCACCCACCCATATATTAATCTAGCTACACACTCACCTACTCAACCCTCCATCCATACAACCACCCATCCAAATCCATTCATCCAAAACCCATCCATTTATCTATCCACCCACCCAGATCTACCCATCAACCCATCCATCCATCCATCCATCCATCCATCTATCATACATCCACCCACCGTCTCATTCCTCCATCCATCCACCCACTTATCAATCCACCAACCCACCCACTCACTCACTCACTCATTCTCCCTCCCTCGCTCTATCCATTCATCCATCCATCCATCCATCCATCCACCCACACATCCCTCCCTCCCTCTCTTTCTCCATCCATCCATCCATCAATCCATCCATCCATCCATTCATCTACTCATTCCTCCCTGTCATCCATCCATGCATGCATCCATTCATCCATCCATGCACTCATCTAGGTATCCACCCACCCACTCATCCTTACATCAATCCATCTATCCATCCATCCATCCATCCATCAATGAATCAATCCGCTGATCCATCCATCCACGCATTGATCCATCCACTCATCCATCCATCCACACTTCCATCCATCCATTCATTCAATCCTTCTGTTTGTATATAGAAAATGCTGTAACATTCCATAATTGGGTTGGAAATAATATATACTTGCATAAGATACAATTATTTCAGTCACAAGGATTTAATGCACAAATTAATTCTGGATCTCTATGTTCCCTGATCAAATAATTTGCTTCTCGATATGGTGCCCACACCCATTGGTGTGAATTTAGAGATTACATTGAGCAATAGATTGCTTTTATTTACAAGTATAAAAACTATAGGGTAATCATATTGCTTCGTGAATGTCTCCTCCAAATTTGTAAATCTTGAAGATAGGACTGCATAAACAAAGTGATTTAACTCATAAATTGAGCAGTTAGACTGCAAAGGCATGATCTATGCTCCAAAGCCACCTAATTAAACTAAAGCTGTTTTGGTGCTTAGAGTGCACTTTTAAAGGGAAAGCACCCAGGTGCAGGATAACAAGGTGTGGATTTCTACATTTAAAGGAACATTATAGTATCAAGAATACAAACATATATTCCTAACACTATAGTTGTAAAAAAACATTTTAGGTCCCCAGCCCCTTTGGCTCCACTTAAAAAGTTAGAGAACTCAACTTATTTTCAGTGCCACGAGGGTCCGATATGATTGCCGCTGCCCCCGTTCTATTTAATTTAATACTTATTTTAGCATCCGCACCCTGGTTTACCCATTATGCAGTAATTTAAGCTTTATTATTTAATTATTCATTATAAGCATGATTTTGGTACTTATCACAGTTATGTTCCCACAATTGGGTGGTTACTAATTTGGAAAAGCTTTAAGGCTATTCCTGCTATACATTAGGTAAACATTATTACCATACCCTTACCATTAATTAATTTCATTAGTCTGTCATATGCCTTACGAGTACTATTATTTTAGGTCCTCAGCAATCACCTCTCCCTCATCCGAATTATTATGTGCAAGGACCTTCACTTAAAGGACCACTATAGTGCCAGGAAAACATACTCACCCGGCTCTGGAAGGGGGAAAGGGGTAATAACTTACCTTTTTCCAGCGCTGGGTGGAGAGCTCTCCGCCTCCGATCCGCCCCGCCGGCTGAATGCGCACGCGCGGCAAGAGCTGAGCGCGCATTCAGCATAGGTGCATTTATACAAATTTTGCTTTTTGGGCGCTCTCTCACGTTTTTTTTATGTGCGTTTAAAGCCTCTAGTGGCTGTCAATGAGACAGCTACTAGAGGATTGGGGAAGGCTTAACCTTTACTATAGCAGTTTCTCTGAAACTGCTATAATTATGAAAAAATGGGTTAACCCTAGAAGGACCTGGCACCCAGACCACTTCATTAAGCTGAAGTGGTCTGGGTGCCTAGAGTGGTCCTTTAAGGTACATACTTAATTAAATATGCTTACATACATGGGTTGCACAGCACACTCATTACACATGTTTTGTGCATTTCCTATACAATACGAGGTACGTGGGTTCCCTAACTTATTTGTTACATACATAACATCCCATACCCACGACTAGGGACAGAGGAACTGACTTTAGGTTACAGGAGCTGTCCAATAGTCTAGCTTAAAGCATTATAACGATCCAACGAGGCCAACTTTTATGCTTAATACGGATGTCAATTGCCCATCTGCCTAAACCTAAATCATTGTTAGCGCCTTGCCTCACATTTATAGTTTGGCTCTCACTTTTCACAACCAATCATATTGAACCTTGTACTGTCACAGAGAGGCTAACACCTGCCCCGATGTTTGGTGGCATCCGCCCACAGCCCAAATCATAGACAGGGCCTCCTTCAGCAGCTTCACACAGGGCCTCCTTCAGCAGCTATCAAGGCCTCACCTACCACCACAATAGTTAGTAATCCAGTTCCACCTTAACAACAGGAGGAAAGAGAATTTTTAAAGTATAGTTTTTCACTTTAAATACCATTACTTATCTGTCTTTAATTATTTATAGTATGTCATATGCTTCGAAACAAGGAGATGATTAATCTCTCCTTGGCCCCTTCACTAGGCCTTTTACCCCTGTCAGACCTGGTACCCCTACCGAGAATCAAGAACCTGTTATGCCTGGTTCACTTAGGTCATGAACTAAGGCGTAGGGGCATTCCTTTTCTAGCTACAGCAAGGAAAGCAGAGCTCTCTTGGCTGATGACCTCAAAACCAAATAACCCCAGGCCAAGTACCAGCTCTCAGGGTGGCAACACAGATAGCCTTACAGAGATGCATGCAACGATGAAAACTATCCTGTCATAAATTTACTCCATGAACGAGAGACTGATGAAAATAGAATCTTTCAACTATGGACTTCCTAACCCTACTATGGCCACTCCAGTAATAGTTCATATTCCCAAGTAATAACCCCGGCACATCTAGTTCCCGCTTCCATCAACAAAGACGTTATTAAAGGAAAGATGTGAATCTTGTGTGTTTGTTGATTGCCTCACAGAATGTAATTAAAAATAAATCTTATTGTTATAGGGATTTTTCAGTAATACTGAGAGCTAGAGATCCCAGTTTAAACAAAAATTATCTATACCATAATTCGATCAGACGTTTGATCTCTACAGAAATATTACCTGGTCCTCGTTCACACAATAAAGAAAATAACTTGATTTATACCTACACTAATTGGTGGATTTAGGGCTCAAATATGTAGTTTTCACTGTCTATGACTATCACAAATATTTTTCAGTTTTAGAGCGCATGGTAAGAACATGTATCCTAACCATTTGTTTCTGAAACAATGACTAACCAAAATAAACATTGACAACTTGGCCTTCTAATTCTCCACTTGCCCCTCTAATTATTTAGTAGATTTTCTTATCATGTTTTTTCATAAGAGTTCCTTCCACACTGGGCTTATATCACTACCAATAGGCACTCTGGAATGCACAAAATTCCAATTCACTTTACATGATCTCCTCACGGTAGACACAGGGCCGGATTAACATAGAGGCTGATGGAGCTGCAGCTCCAGGCCCAGGCCCATGGAATAGGCCCATTGGCCACACTGCTCTTAGGGTAGCCAGGTATTTCTCAGGTATTTCTTATGGTTGCCAGGTATTTCTCAGAAGTATGTCTCAGGTATTTGAGGCTGCCTAGCCAGTATTGCAGTAATACTGGCAATACAAATGTCTGTCTCAGTATAAACAGAGATTATTCTGCAATACCAGCGCTGTTTGTGTGGAGAGAGGCAGGGATAAGAAGTTACAGCATCTCCCTCCCTGCCTCTCACTACTCACTGATCCGCAGGGGAGCAGCTCTGCACAGAGAGTCCAGACAGCAGTTTCGAGTCTGCGAGATATGGGGACGGTGAGAGACTTGGGGACGCTGAGACATTGGGACACTGGGAGACATAGGGACACTGGGGAACATGAGGACCCTGAGACACTAGGGACACAGTGGCCCCATGTATCCCAATGGCCCCATGTCTCCCAGCCAGTGTCCCTAGTGTCTCAGTGTCCTCGTGTCTCCCAGTGTCCCTGGTGTCTCTCAGTGTCTCCATGTCTCCCAGTGTGCCTGGTGACTCTCAGTGTCCCTAGTGTCTGTGTCCCTAGTCTCCCAGAGTGCCCTAGTCTCTCAGTGTCCCCATGTATCTCAGTGTCCCCATGTCTCTCCCAGCGTCTCAGTGTCCCCAAGTCTCACAGTGTCCCAATGTCTCTAAGTATCCCCTACTGACATCAGGACACTGGGAGACATGGGGACACAGATGCTAAGGGACACTGTGAGACATGGGGATACAAACACTAGAGGACACTGGGAAACATGTGGACACTGAGACACTAGGGGACACTGAGAGACATGGAGACACTAGGGGACACAGGGAAACATAGGGACACTGGGCGACTTTGAGACATGGGAGATATGGGGCACTCCCAGTGTCCCCATGTCTCCCAGCCAGTGTCCCTAGTATCTCAGTATCCCCATGTCTCTCAGTGTCCGTAGAGTGCCACTGTCCCTAGTGTCTCAGTGTTTCCTAGTCTCCCAAAGTCCCATAGTCTCCCAGTGTCTCAATGTCCCAATGTCTCCCAGTGTCCCCATGTCTCCTACTGTCTCAGTGTCCCCTAGTATAAAAGAAAAAATCTCAGGCACTCACTGTGATAGATTTAAGCAGGTGTATTGGACACCACAATGTTTCGACCTGTACCTAGGTCTTTATCAAGTCTCCAGTGTCCCCTATGTATCACAGTGTCCCCTATGTATCACAGTGTCTCAGTGCCCCATGTCTCCCAGTGTCCCTGGTGTCTCCCAGTGGTTATCCGTAGTGTCTCAGTGTCTGTAGTGTCTCAGTGTCCCCTAGTCTCTCAGAATCCCCTAGTCTCCCAGTGTCCCCATTTCTCACAGTGCCCCCAAGTGCCTCAGTGTCCCTTAGCATAAAAGAACAAAAAATCTCAGGCACTCACTGTGATAGATTTAAGCAGGTTTATTGGGCAGCGCAATGTTTTGACCTGTACCCAGGTCTTTATCAATTCTCCAGTGTCCCCTATGTATCACAGTGTCCCCTATGTATCAGTGTGTCTCAGTGCCCCATGTCTCCCAGTGTCCCTGGTGTCTCCCAGTGGTTGTCCGTAGTGTCTCAGTGTCCGTAGTGTCTCAGTGTCCCTTAGTCTCTCAGAATCCCCTAGTCTCCCAGTGTCGCCTCATTTCTCAAAGTCACCCAGTGTCCCAGAGAGTGTCAGTGTCCCCGAGAGTCTCAGTGTCCCTAGGTCTCCCAGCATTCCCTAGTATCTCCGTGTCCCCATGTCTCCCAGTGTCCCAATGTCTCTAGTGTCCTGGTGACATGGGGACACTGGGAGACATAGGGACACAGACACTAAGGGACTGTGAGACATGGGGACACAGTCACGCCCCCTTTTTGTGTATGTTCGCCCCTTTCGGCAGTTCTGGTTATGTGATTTGTGTCAGTGGCCCATTCTTTTACCCCATCCATAGACTTCCTGCTTTACTGGACACTGCTGTTAGTGGGTATGGTATGGGACGGGTTTACTTGACAGATGAAAGTGTGAGATTAGCATAGGGTATGTGTTTTCTCATAGCTGCATCCTATGAGTTTCCCTCCAGCACCATCTCCATCAGATACATGACGCTTAGGAGGTAGGACTGTTTTAGTGTTTTTGGTCAATAAGATTTTGTAATTAGGCTCATCATAATTGTCAGCACCAGGCCCACTGGGCTCTTAATCTGGCCCTGGGTAGACATATTACTCCAAAAAGAAATGAATGACTGTTTTATGCTTGGTCCTTTCAGTCATCGCTCCTTTTCAATTTGGCAAATGTAATAACAAAAAGAGACTGATTATATACCTATCGGCTCCTCATTCGGTAGCTACACCTAGCACTAATTCTCTAATTCCATCCTGATGAATTTTCTTTCCAGTATACAACCATGGATAATTCCATACAATCTTAAAGGCAAGTAGAAAAGTGTCTATGAATACCAATCAAAGGTTGCCTCTTTTTACAGAGGAGTGTGTATAACAAAAGTGCTCAAAAGAGTCAAAAAGTGATTTACAGGCAGCTCAATACACTAGTGTGGAAATATCCTCTATTCCACTGAATAAATTTAGTAGATATTGGTGCGGTTTAAGTGACAAGGACCTACACCTATAAGTGGAGAGCTCAAACACAGATAAATCTTACCAAAACGTAGTCTCATTCAATGGTAAAATATGGGGTACATGTCAAAATAAAATACAGAAAATACAATATAGTGTAGACGGTACTAAAAAATGGCTTCACAGTGATTATAATAATATTGTGTTGAATATTACACTCACATTTCACTGTGAAGCCATTTTTTAGTACCGTCTACACTATATTGTATTTTCTGTATTTTATTTTGACATGTACCCCATATTTTACCATTGAATGAGACTACGTTTTGGTAAGATTTATCTGTGTTTGAGCGCTCCACTTATAGGTGTAGGTCCTTGTCACTTACACCGCACCAATATCAAGTAGAAAAGTGTGGCTTAGTAAAACAGATATTTCCAACGCCTTCAAATTGCTTCACATTCACCTATCTTTGTAGCACTTGTACACAATGTAAAATTACTATTTTGCAACTCGACATTTGCAGCTAAAAGCAGTTCAAAACTATTAAACATTTTCACTGAAACTCTCTGTTGCCACCTTAATCATGAGATTCCCAGAGGTAATTCATTAGCTACCTATATGGCTTCTTAGCGATATGCAGCACCAAGTTTGTTTGCTAAACTAGGGATCCCACTGTCTAAGAAGAAAACTACAGGTCCCATGACTAGTCTGTACTCTTCGTTAATGCAGTCCAGTTTACCTGACGTAAAGAGTAGTGAATCTGGGAAGACTTGGACAGATTCCTTGCGCAAGGGTCCTGTTTATACAGGGACCTACAGCCCCTTCTACATTCACTGAACTATGCAATGCACACAATCCTGCAATGCCGTTAATTCATTTCAAAGTTACTATGCCTCCTGCCCTAGTCTTCCCATTGATAACAGTATAGTCACCCTCAGTGGCGTACACACACAAACCAGGGGGCCCCGGTGCGAAAAAATGATCCGTGGCCCCCCCCTCCATATACCCCTCCGACAGACACACTCATACATAGAGACACACATAGACACATACAGACACAGATATATACATACAAACAGACAGGCACACATACATACAGACAGGCACACACAGAGACATACATGCACACACACACACACACAAAGATACAGACACACACAAGACACACATACATAAAAAAAGACAGGTACACATACACACAGACAGACACATACAAACAGACATACATAGACAGGCACACACATACATACAGACAGACACACATACATACAAACACACACACACACACACGCACCCTCCTGTTTCCTACCTTTTAGGTGCAGGTGGGTGACTTTTCCCTGGGTACAGTGGTGGCTCAGGTGGATGGGAGTCAGAGTTTCCACTCTGACTCCCCCTGCTTCCTCCCGTGCGACTCTCAGTGTTAGCTGGGAGGAGTGACGTGCAGTCACTTCCTCCCAGCTTGTGATGTCATCAAAGGGGGCCCGGTCGCGCTGTTAAAGCGCCCAGCGCTGACTGGGCCCCCTGGCAATCCACATCCATCGGGTGGCCCTGATAGCATGGGCCACCTGATGGACCCCTTGGTTTGCCGCGTGGGCCGGGGCCGCAGAAGATGATGACGGCGGATACCCGGTCACAGGGGTCTGCAGGGCGGCCGGGCCCCCTGGAGTGGTGTGCCTGGTAGCAGCTGCGACCCCTGCGACCACGGTATGTACGCCGCTGGTCACCCTTGATATATAAGCACAAGACAACTTAAACACTAGGCACGAGTTTATAGTCCACTGGAATTGCAAATCTATGTTCATTCATCCCTTAACAGAACAATCCCCACTTATTTGGGCATATGCTGCAGCTCATACGGGCTATTCAGCTATTTATGAAGAGCTATTATTATGAAGAACTATAATTAAGAGAAACATGGCCACCCGAAACTGTTAACCTACCATCATTTCAAAAAATGTAAGCTTTTTGAGGTTTACCCCATAGTAAGAGCTGCACACACTTGGGGTAATTTATGGAAAGGACAAGCAGTAAAATGTTACTCAGATAACATAGCATGTGACATTATTAACAAAGGATAGTCCTCCTCCTTAACAATTATGAGGTTGATCTGGAAATTCACCTGTCTAGCAACAACACATCAGTTTTTTTCTGGTTTATGTTCACATTCCAGGCTGTCATAACTCCGCTGCTGATGCCCACTCCCGTTCCCATTTTCAGAAACTCCAATGTTCAAAGACCTCATAATGGACTAAACCAATTAGTGACCCACAACAGGCTGTTGGCACAAGTGGTCTATCCAACAATACTACAGAGCACTGGCCATATTCATTAGATTCATATACCACATTCAGATAATTGAATCTTGTTCCACAGACACCATGTTCACATTCGCTGCGTTTTGCCACCTTAATTAAAACTAACATATAACACAAATAAACTTTACCTTACAGGTATACAACATCACTTGCTAATCACCTTTCCTAATCACAAACCTTTCATGCCTACGTACACCATTAAAAACAATCCTAAAGGTTTACAATGAGTAAACCATCCAGTCAGAGGTGTAACTAGAAACCTTGGGGCCCTGGTGCGAAAATTGCCCTGGGCCATCCCCCAACTCCTTAGCCCCTCCATGTGTCTCATTCACGCCCCACAGGGTGAGTTTGGCAGGGTGAAAGGGGGTGAGTGTTGCAGAGTTAAAGGGGGCGGGTGTGACAGAGTGATGGCGAAGAGTGTGACAGGATTGGAGGGGTGAGTGTGACAGTGTGAAAGAAGGTGAGTGTAATGGGGTGAATATAGGAGAGCGATGGGTGGTGAGTATGGCATGGGTAAGTGACAGGATTGGTGGAGAAATTGTGAGTGTGTCAGGGTGATGGGGGTGACAGTGTGTGGTGGGGTGACAGTTACACAGACACACCCGTACATACACTGACACACATGCAGATACACACCATATAAGACATACAGATACATACACGGACACACATGCTGATACACAGACACACATACACACACTGACACACATCCAAATGCCGACACACAAACTAACACAAAGATACACATATACACGCAGACACACATGCAGATACACAAACACTCAAGGAAAAACATTCAAATACAATGCTCACATTCGATGGCATCTGGAAATTCGGAGAGGTGTTCTCTTCATGGATGAAGCTCGGTTTCCACTGTACAGGGCAGATGGAAGTCAGCGTGTATGGCATTGTGTGGGTGAGCGGTTTGCTGATGCCAAAGTTGTGGATCGAGTGGCCCATCGTAGCGGTGGGGTTATGGTATGGGCAGGCGTATCTTATGGACAATGAACACATGTGCATTTTATTGATGGAATTTTGAATGTACAGAGATAACTTGACGAGATCCTGGGGCCCATTGTTGTGCCATAAATTCCACGACCATCACCTCATGTTGCAGCATGATAAAGTACGGCCCTATTTTGCAAGGATCTGTGTACAATTTCTGGAAGCTGAAAACATACCAGTTCTTGCATGGCCAGCATACTCACCAGACATGGCATCCATTGAGCATGTTTGGGATGCTCTGGATCGACGTATACGACAGCATGTCCTGCCAATATCCAGCAACTTCACACAGCCATTGAAGAGGAACGGACCAACATTCCACAGGCCACAATCAACAACCTGATTAACTCTATGCGAAGGAGATGTGTTGCACTGCATGAGGCAAATGGTGGTCACATTAAATACTGACTGGTTTTCTGACTCCCCAAAACCCTCCAATACAGTAAAACTGCACATTTTAGAGTGGCCTTTTATTGTGGCCAGCCTAAGGCACACCTGTACAATAATCATGCTGTCTAATCAGCATCTTGATATGTCACACCTGTGAGGTGGATGGATTATCTCGGCAAAGGAGAAGTGCTCACTAACACAGATTTAGACAGATTTGTGAACAATATTTGAGAGAAATAGGCCTTTTGTGCACATAGAAAAAGTCTTAGATCTTTGAGTTCAGCTCATGAAAAATGGGGGCAAAAACAAAAGTGATGCGTTTAGAATTTTGTTCAGTGTATATATAAATATACATATATATATATATATATGTATATGTGTGTGTGTGTGTATATATATATATATATATATATATATATATATCTCCTTTGACTGTGTCCTATGTCCAAAAGAATTTACAATAGAATCATTGTCAGATCAATCATGATGTCTTGCTATTCACAATCTCATTAAAATAACAGATCATTATGCATTCATACTGACACATACCAAAACCAATCCAAGGGTCCCACAGTAGAAATACCACTCTATCTCACAGACAACAACTGTTGCCCAATTAAAACTCTGGACAGCTATTGCCACACTATAACTGGTCGTCCAGTTACCACACTGAAACAGGTCGCCCAGGTAATATACCACTTCTTCACTTTTCAGTAGACCTCACACATCAGGTAAATTCATATTTTACATCAGAACACTATTCATGAGACTCGGACTAGACCCAGCTACATTTTCAGATCATTCATTCAGAATTGGAGCAGCTTTAGCCACCTCTAGTAGAGATATTCCAGTGCATATAATAATTATAAGACCAAGACACTGGAAATCCACTGTTTAACGTTGATATATTCCTAAACTAGAAAAAGAGTTAAGGAAAGAATTTAAGAGTTCGGCTTTGTAAATGTATTATGTACTAAATTGAGCTTTATGGAATTCTTTTTCCCTTCTATATTTACAACCTGTTCGCTGGTTTCGGCACACCTCGACCGACTCTGCTCTATACCACGGTTTATTTCCCAACCACAAATATTAAGGCTCAGGTCTGTAGTTGTGGGAGGGGTTACCCAGCCTATTTAAACCGAGACAACCCCCTTACCTGAGCCATTGTTGGTAGTTTATTTACAAGCCTACACATATGTTGGGTTCGGCACACCACAACCAACTTTGCTCTATACCACGACTTATGTCCCTGACCACAAATATATATATATATATAGATAGATATATATATATATATTAATGTTTGGTAAGTTAATGAAAGTTAATGATTTGAAATAAAACATATTTGATGTGTTGTACCATGTCTCCACACTCTCTTCTCTTTTTCAGTGCTGTGAACATTGAGTCCTCCAGCATCTGGAACACCTACTCGAGTGATAAAATGACACCAGCTTCCAAACAATTTATCTAAGAGCAATAACTGCAAGAGCATCCTTGTGTTTAGAACATGGAATGTTGGGCAATCCAAATGAATAAAAAAAGACATGTGTTAAAGTAAAAGTTAGAGTGCAAAAGTAGAAAAATGCACAATCTGCAAGAATGCCATATCCACATTTTTAGATCTTTATAGCTGGCAAACTTGAGATTCCAAGAGATTTTTTGTATTTTTACAAGACAAACTCTTCAATAGATGAGATAGAAAATGGTCATTCTAAGCAGCATAAACACTTAACAGTAACACAAAATAAATGGTGATTAGTGCACCCTGAGTCCACTTTGGTCTTCAAGGTTTAGAAAAGCAGCAGTTTTGGAAAATAGGTATACAGGCTATGGTTTTTCATTGGTTTAGGGGTCACATACATGGGGTTCTGTGTATGGGAGATAATATGCATTATTTATTCCTCTGGCAACATTGAGGGTTCTCCCAACCAAACTTTATAATATAGCATTCGAACTGATGCCATGCTGCTGTTCAGTGATTCAATACCCTCATAACCAAACTCTCCTGTGACCTCAAATGACTATTTCACACATTTAACTCTCTTCTTCCCCCTATTGTTCCTTCTCCACCTAATAACTTGACCGATTCAGACTTTGCAACTCACTTCACTGGCAAGATCTCTACAATCAGGAAAGAGATCTTCTTCCCTTTGCAATACTTCCCCTAACCTCACTCCCTCTGCTGTTCTATGTTCATTCGCACCCGCTACAACTGAAGAGGTTTCTGCTCTGCTCCAGTCCTCCCGCCCCACCACCTACTCCCTAGATCCAATTCCCTCGCATCTCATCCATACTCTGTCTTCTTCTCTTTCTCTACCTCTCACTAAAATTCTCAATCTTTCTCTCTCCTCTGGCATATCACCCTTCAAAGATGCAACTATAACCCCAATCTAAAGAAGTCCAACCTTGACCCTAACTCCCCATCCAACTACTGTCCTATCTCGCTACTGCCTTTTGCATCCAAGATCCTTGAAAAAGTTGTGTATGCGAGATTGACAGACTTCCTCGAGTCCAACTCTCTGCTAGACCCGCTTCAGTCTGGTTTCCGCACTAAGCACTGTGTGGAAACGGCACTGACCAAAGTATCCAATGATCTACTCGCTGCAAAATCTCGTGGTCACTACTCTATCCTAATACTCCTTGACCTTTCTGTGGCTTTTGACACTGTTGATCATCAACAGCTTCTTCTTACCATACGCAATATCGGTCTACAAGATATTGCTCTTTTCTGGTGCTCCTCCTACCTCTCCCAGTGCTCTTTCAGTGTTTCTTTCTATGGCTCTGCTTCTTCTCCCCAACTCCTCTCTGTTGGTGTCCCCCAAGGTTCAGTCCTTGGTCCCCTACTGTTCTCCATCTATACTGCCTCCCTTGTTAAACTAATAAGCTCCTTTGGCTTGCAATATCATTTCTATGCAGATGACACACAAATCTTTCTGTCCTCTTCTGATCTCTCCCTGTCCCTCTTGACTAATGTCCCTGACTGCCTCTCTGCTATTTCTAATTGGATGGCTGCCCACTTCCTTAAACTCAACTTGACCAAAACTAAAATTTTGGTCTTTCCTTCCTCAAGTGTTGCTACTTCTGTGTCTGTCTCCCTCCAAGTCAACGGTGCTACCATCAGCTCCACCACGCAGGCTCGCTGCCTAGGTATTCTCTTTGACTCTGACCTCTCCTTCACACCTCATGTTCAGTCTATCGCCAAATCCTGCTGCTTCCATCTCAAAAACATTGCGCGCATCCAACCCTACTTAACGCCAAATGCGACTAAGGTGCTGGTCCATTCCACTGTCCTTTCTCACCTTGACTACTGTGATCCACTTCTCAGTGGTTTTACGTGCTCCCAACTTGCGCCATTACAGTCCATAATGAATGCGGCGGCGAGGCTCATCTTCTTGTCCGCCCGAACCTCCCACGCCTCACCATTCTGTCAGTCCCTACATTGGCTTCCTGTAAGATATAGGGCTCAATTTAAAATTCTGGTTCTTGCTTTCAAATCTCTACATAATGCAGATCCACTTATCTATCCTCCCTGATACACAAGTGTGTCCCGTCTAGTCCCTTACGGTCTGCTTAAGACTTACGTCTATCTTCTGTCCGTACTCCCACCTCTGATGCTCGCCTTCAAGACTTCTCGAGGGCTGCACCATTCCTGTGGAACTCACTTCCCTCCTCCGTTAGATGCTCACGCAGTCTCCAATCCTTCAAAAAAATCATTAATAACCCACTTCTTCATAAAAGCGTATCAATTAAACTGTTAATAGCTCCCGACTAATTTCTCTCTTGAAACTGTCATTAGTCTAATACTATCCTTACCTTTTGTGTCACTTTACCCCACTCCCTCTAGCATGTAAGCTCATTGAGCAGGGCCCTCAATCCTGTGTGTCCAACTTGTCTGGTTACAACTACATATTTGTTCGGCCACCCACTGCAAAGCGCTGCAGAATTTATTGGCGCTATATAAATAATAACATAACAACATAGTATAACAGTAGTCATCATGACTAATAAATTGTTCCTACCAACAATGATTCTTTCTATGTAGATATGTCTTCTACTTATTTACTTCACTGTTTTTGTCCTTTATGCATTTTAAATAAAAACGCCTAAGTTACTTTCTTCAGAGGTTGTTGTTGGTAGACATGTGCAATTCGTTTCGGTCCGAATTTAAATTCGGACGTATTTTGGCAATTCGGAAATTCGAATGCTTCAGAATGTCCGAATTGCCGAAGTGCTGAATTGCCGGATTTCTGAAGTGCCGAACCAAACCGAATTGCCAAACCAAATCGAATTGCCGAAGTGCCGAATTTCAGAAGTACTGAATTTCGGAAGTGCCGAACCGAACTGAATTGCTGAAGTGCCAAATTTCAGAAGTGCCAGAGTGCTTTGGATTTCTGAAAAGTGGCAAAACAGGAGGGAAAATTAATGATGACAGGAATCTAACCCTAACTCTAGCCCTAAACCTACCCATACCCCTACTTCTAACCCTACCCCTACCCCTACTAGGGTTAAGGGTAGGGTTAGGGTTAGGGGTAGGGTTAGAGGAAGGGTTAGGGTTAGGGGTAGGTTTAGGGTTATGATTAGATGATTAGGGTTAGGGGTAGGGTTGGGGTAGGGGTAGGGGTGGGGTTAGGGTTGGGGTAGGGTTAGAGTTGGGATAGGGTTAGGGTTTGTATTAGGGGTAGGGTAAGGATTGAGGTAGGGTTAGGGTAGGGTTAAGGTTGGGGTAGGGTTAGTGGAAGGTTTGGGGTAGGGTTAGGGTAGGGTTGGGGTAGGGTTAGGGTAGAGTTAGGGTAGGATTAGGGTTGGGATAGGGTTAGGGGTAGGGTTAGAGGAAGGGCTAGGTTTAGGGGTAGGGTAGGGTTAGGGGTAGGATTAGGGTTGGGGTATAGTTAGTGGTAGGGTTAGGGGTAGGATTAGGGTTGGGGTAGGATTAGAGTTGGGTTAGGGGTAGGGTTAGAGGAAGGATTAGGGTTAGCGTTTAGGGTTAGGTGTAGGGTTAGAGTTAAGGGTAAGGTTAGGGGTAAGATTACGGTAGGGGTAGGGAACTGCAAAAGTCCCAAATTCTCGAATTGCCAAAGTCCAGAATTTCAGAAGTGCTGAACTGAACCGAAGTGCCAAAGTCCCGATTTGCTGAATTCCTGAATTTCAGAAGTGCCGAACCGAAGTGCCGAATTACCAAATTGCCGAAGTCCAGAATTTCGGAAGTGCCAAACTGAATTGCCGAAGTCACGAATTTCTGAAGTCCAAACCGAACCAAAGTTTTTGCCCATGCACACCCCTAGTTGTCAGTACCATTATATTTATAATTCATTTTTTGACATGCCCTAAATGAAAAATTGAATTCTTATTTTTTCATAAAATTTTTATATCTGTGATGATTCCAACTTCTGTTTTTTTATAATGGTCACACCTAGCAAATAAAACAAATTACATATACTGCACCTGAAAGATCAACATTCTAACCTGAATTACATGGAGAAAAAGGACAATAGCGCCACCTGTTGACAGCAGAGGGCAATGCCTATTTAAGCCGTGGTCATGAAAGAGAAGTCTTAGAAATTACTTATTTCTACTGCTGTTATTGGCCAAACCTTTCAACTAATCCTAATCATGAGGAGTATGTGTATGTGGATTCAACATAAATATGAGAAACTAGATTTTCTTGCAGGAAAAAAGCTAAATGGACCCTCAAACCTGTTTAAATATTTTATTCTTAATTTTGATTTCAGCTCAGGAAAGAAGACTTAAAAGACTTAGGTCTTCTAGACCTTTTCCTGTATAATTGCAATTTGACACTTTGATTTAACATATATTCCATGATTCTACAATTCCTGCATCAAATGTACTTCATTTCCCTCTCTATAATTTGTGATTGTATAATCTTGTTCTAGCTACCAGAGTCTACAGAAAATTCACCCAGTTACACCGATCAGTCACAATATTAAAACCACTGACAGGTAACGTAAATAACATTGATGATATTGTTATTGATATTGCTATAAAGGAGTGGGTCTAATTTGAAAATACATCTGCTACAAAGCCACTTCATTTCGTTTAAGGTATGGACTGAAATTTCGAAGACACTCCACCGGAATTATTTCACCTTTGTTACTACATTATTAATTTACTATAATAATGCCACCATTTTCACCTATAGTTTACCATTGTAATATATTGTACTTGCAGTTACATGTAGTTATTAATATTTTGGCTGGTTCCCTCTTATTATATATCATGCTTTTCCAGCTGTTTGGTATCACAGTCAATCACCTCCTTATTCCCTTCACATGTTACCCATCACTGCCGTCACCTCTGCCATCACCTCCAAATTATTCTGCTACCTCTTGCCTCATCTCCCCATTTTAAAACTTAAATTGTAAGCTCACGGGCAGGTCCCTCTACCTTTTGTATCCGTCTATTGATATTGTATTTTCTTTTTCCCAATTGTACAGCTCAGCGGAATATGTTGGTGCTTTATAAATGCCAGTAATAAATAAATAAAAAACTATACTAAGCAGCAAGTGAACAGTCTTGAATTTGGAAGCAGGAATAAGAGGCATACAACTGCTTCATCACAGACTCAGGCAGAATCAGAAATGCTGCATCCTGCTCTTTGCTGAAAATCCAGGCACCTTGTGTTGAGTGTCCCAGTGGTGGAACTAATGTAGAGAGGGATCTGGTGCAATTATGTTTTCTAGGTCCCCCTCTAGTGCAAGTGTGGCCAAAAGGTAGATCACCATCTGTCATAGAACTTCAACAATGTTATGCCAGCTGTGGATCTACTTTGCCCATCGTTGCAGGGTTTGTATTTGTGAGCAGTGTTTGAGCATTTGAATGCAAGCATGTTTTTGTATTAAGTATATGTGTGCGTGTATAGGTGTATTTGTATGTAAACCCTGTTCCAAATTATTATGCATAGAATATTTTTCTCATTTGCCTAAATAATTGATGTAAATAACAGTCAGCATAATTCTCATGTTATCAACTATTAAGAGTACAATTCAAATTTTATTGAACAAACCTCCTAATGATAACAGTATTTTTTTTAAACATAAAAAACTTACAATGCACTGTTCCAAATTATTACGCACAGTGAGTTTCAAAACACTTTATAGATTGTAAAGAACTGAAAATTGCCGTTTGTTTTGTTTCACTGAAATCAAAAGCTATTTCAATCAAACTTATAACAGCATTTTAACTTTTTAAACATTTTAACAGGTCACATTACAGGTCACGTTACATTTTAACATAGGACCCCTTATTTGAAAGCAGCTTCACAAGTCTTGCATCCATTGAACTTGAGAGTTTTTGGACAGTTTCTGCTTAAATTTGTTTGCAAGATGTCAGAATAGCCTCCCAGAGCTGCTGTTTGGATGTAAACTGCCTCCCACCCTCATAGATCTTTTGCTTGAGGATGCTCCAAACATTCTCAATAGGATTGAGGACAGGGGAGGAAAGAGGCCACGCCATGACTTTCTCTCCTTTTATCCCCATAGCAGCCATTGATGCAGAGGTATTCTTTGCAGCATGAGATGGTGCATTGTCATGCATGAAGATGATTTTATTACGGAAAGCATAGTGCTTCCTTCTGTACCAGGGAAGAAAGTGGTCAGTCAGAAACTCCTCATACTTTACAGAGGTCATCTTTACATCTTCGGGGACCCTAAAGGGGCCGACCAGCTCTCTTCCCATGATTCCGGCCCAAAACATGACTCCACCACTGCCTTGCTGACGTCGCAGCCTTGTTGGAACAGGGTGGCCGTCCACCAACCATCCACTACTCCATCCATCTGGACCATCCAGGGTTGCACGGCACTCATCAGTGAACAGGACTGTTTGAAAATTAGTCTACATGTATTTTTCTGCCCAAGCAGCTTGTGAGCTTGTGAGCATTGGTTAGTGGTGGCCGAATAGAAGATTTATGCACAGTTGCAAGACTCTGGAGGACTCCAGAGGCACCAGCAGCTTCAAATATCTGTTTGCTGCTATGTAATGGTATTTTAGCAGCTGCTCTCTTGATCCGATGCATGGATCTGGCAGAAATCTTCCTCAATGTGCCTTTATCTGCACGAACCCGTCTGTGCTCTGAATCAGCCACAAATCTCTTAATAGTGCGATGATCACGCTTAAGTTTTCATGAAATATCTAATGTTTTCATACCTCGTCCAAGGCATTGAACTATTTCACTCTTTCGGCAGCAGAGAGATCCTTTTTCTTCCCCATATTGCATGAAAATGGTGCTCTGATTAATAATGTGGAACACCCTCCTTTAGTAGTTTTTCCTTAAATTGGGCTCACCTGGCAATCTAATTATCACAGGTGTCCGAGATTGTTTCCAGTGATCAAAAGAGCCCTGAGACACAATGCCATCCATGAGTTAAACTGAAAAACAAAATATTTAATCTTTGTGACACTTTAATAGAATTTGCATAATAATTTGGAATAATTTGTACTGTTGCCATTGGAATGTAGTGGTATACTTGTGTGTAGTGTTTGTGTCTGAATGTGGGGGTGTGTTTGTATGTAGTGTTGGATTTAAATGCAGATGTGCTTTTGTGTGTAGTGTTGGTGTTTTTAAGAAGGGATGTTTGTATGTAATTTTAGTGGTTTAATACAAGGATGTGTTTATATGCAATGTTTGCATTTGACTGCGTTTCATGTGTAGTGATGCAGTGTGTATATTGTGTAAATAAAAATATATAGTATGTATGTGCATGTAGGTGTTTGAATGCAGGTGTGCATTTCTGCACAATGTACACTTACACACACACACACACACACACTGAAACACACACACACACACACACTGACACACATGCAAATACACAGACACACAAATACACACACTGACACAGTGATACACACACAGACACACACAATGACACCTAGTTACCCACACACAAATACACACACATACCCACACTGACACAAATACAGAGACACACTGACACAAAAGGTCACACAGATACACATACATTCTGAGACAGAAGGTAAGGGTGACAGTCTGTGGGGGAGGTAAGGTTGACAGTGTGTGGGGTAGCAGTGATGATGACTTTGGAGTAAGTGAAAGTGACACTGTGGGGGAGGTGAGGGTGACAGTATGAGGGTGACAGTGTAGGTAGTAGAAGAGAGTTACATTGTGGGGGAGCAGGGTGAGTAATGGTTACAGTGGGGGAGCAGGGTGATAAAGGGTTAGATTGGGGTGGTGCAGATTGAGAATCGGTTACAACAGGGGGGCAGGGAGAGAAACTACTACAGTGAGAAGGTGCAGGGTGAGAAAGGGTTACAATAGGTGGGCAGGAAAATAAATTATTACAGTGGGGAGGGGCAGGGGTAAGAAAGGGTTCCAGTAGGCAGGCAGGGAGAGAAATGTTTACAATGCGGGGTGGGGAGGGTGCTGGGTGAGAAAGGGTTGCAGTAGGGGGAGAGGGAGAGAAGTGATAGGTGGGAAGGGTGAGAAATTATTACAGTGGGGAGGGGCAGGGTGAGAAAGGATTGCAGTAGGGGGGCATGGACAGCAATGATTACAGTGGGGGGGAGGAGGTGAGAAATGATACAGTGGAAGGGTGCAAGAAGGTTCCAGTAGGGGGGCAGGGTGAGAAAGGGTTACAGTGGGTAGGAGAGGGGCAAGGCTGTGGGGTGGTTGTGACCTACTTTTATTTTTATTTGAAAGAGTCACTGCACGTGGTGGAGCTGCAGACCAGGGGTGCTGGGCTCTTTTTCAGGCAGACTGATTGGAGGGGCCCGGCGGCAAACAGTCTGCATGACTGTCTCCCGAGTCCCAGGTGACCCTTGATGCGTGGGTCAGCGCGACCCACCGGAAATCAGACGGTGACCCACACTTTGGGAAGCCCTGTATTTAATTATTTTATATAGTCCTTGCACAAAATGCACACAATATAATCCCTTAAAATTCTATCAGGAAAACAGTGAAATAATATCTATATACTTAAAAGGTTTGCACTATTGTTACGGGCAAATGCAAATATTACAAGTTTTAGAATGAAATGTTGTATTTCTTAAACTGTGTACTTTGTCTTTAAGAGACATTGCAAACTGACAAGGTGTTAGAAATGGAACATATTGTTTTTCATGGATGTTTCTTTAAGCAATAACCTCAGTGCATAATATGTATGCGCCATTTTGTCCCAGACGAATTACAATAACAATAATGCATAAACAAGCTTCAAGGCTATTCTACGACACTTGCAGTACACAATATACTGTGGTAACCCCAAGTTAATGGAACTTCCCCAAATCCGGAATCTCCCACGACTGTACACTTACGACTTAGTATAAACAACAGATAACCTATTCAGACTTTAAGATGCCATCTTGAACTAAGTCAGGAAAATTTCCATGACGTATACACACTTTAGTTATGGCCTTGTATGTTTGCCAAATTAAGGGAGGTCCTAAATTGAATAAAGTAAAAGAAGTGTTACTTTTTCATATTTGAACTACAGTAACCTTAAAATGGAGACACCTAAGGTATAAATAGGTGCACTTTTAAATGTTAAGACACAGAGGAGAGACTTGGAGACAGACGCTGCTCCATCTTAAAATGACAGAGAGGCTGACATGATGACATGTTCAGAAGGGTATGTTAACCTATTAATGATATTTGCAAGCATGTAATTTAATCTTATAAACTCTGCTATAATGGATTTTATATTTTTATATAATAAATATCCAAAAGACAATCTTGCTTCCAAGACAATCCTTATTTTATATTGTATTCTCAATTATTTATATATGTTAAATAGAGGATCTCTTACACTATATAAAATTATGGCTAAGATATCTGTATGGTTAGCCCTACTAAGTTCTATGCTTTAAGACATTATAGTGGTAAATAAGGGAACCACCACGGTTACAATTGGCGACCACGAAGGGACTTTGTACTTGGAAGCTTTAAATATAAAATAAATACCTAGGTAACCTCTTATACGTAAGAGAAGACACAATACTTTGTCATGGCACAAGTCTTGAAATATCGAGAATCTATTGAGCTATGTGTAGCCCAGACTCAGAGAGAGATCATCATCACTAGAGATGATTTTAATGTGAACAAAGCACTTTGAGTTCAGGTGCCAGGTACAATGCAATTAGCATACAATGCTGAAATTGTGGATCTTAACTAATATCATAATAGAACAAATATACATATTTGGTAAACTCCCTGATATGCCTAATACACCAGCACAGCGTGGCCCATTAGTTCCAGGACAGTGGATTGCAGACAGGGGGATATGTTCTCTTTGTAGCTGCTTAGTATGCATGCGCAGGAAAAAGATTAATGTAAAATGTTGTCAAAAGAAAAGTGATAAGACAGAGCGATGAAATTTGAAGTCTAATTCCAAGAATGCAAAGAAAATTGCATTATGGCTTAATGAAAACATTCATGCAACAGACAGACAGGATTTTTAATTATTGCATTACTGCGTTCTGGATTCTAATGTCCACTATATAAGAAAAGTTTTATAAAACAGTGATATTTTCCATATTGTCAATTATGCTTGCTGTTGATAGAAAATCAGGAATTAGAACAGCATAACTATTTTTGGAGTCAGGAGTTTCCAGCCAAGGTTGCGGAGATACAGAGACATGTAAACATTCCAAGGAATTGAGAAGTCGTTGTTTTATATTCCAAATTATGAACAACATTATTACATACAGCCATAGAGAGAAAGACATGGCTTTTAAATACATTCAGTGCAGTACAATGCAGTACACTGCAGCATATATTTTATATAATATATGCTAACTAGCTCATATTTTTTCCTAAACAAACAGTGTTGAAATTATACTACCCTGATAGAAAAAAGGGCAACAGATGGTTATACATCCTTTGCTTCTCTAAATGCTCTGAAAAAAATAAATATTTATAAAATGATTAAAAATAATATATATGTAAGATAAATCAGGGCAAAATAAAATTGTAACTATATAGGATCTCTAATAACTTTTAAACTGAAATTATTAAAGACTTATTTTATAAGTAATTTAAAGAAAATATATTGAAAGTATATTAATTGATAGGATTTCATTTATCTATTTTGGTCCACTGTTCACTGATCTCGAATCTCAGTCTGATGTTCAAACAGTTTTTCTTACGATACGTTGTGAGTTTATATCCACAACTGCATTTTGCTTTGTGGAAACAAATTGAAAGCCTGGCATTGTAATATGTGTATGGACATGCTTATAACAAAGCATGGGCCCTCTCCTCATGTAGTTGGTCATTAACAGGCACTTTGATGCAATGTGTCTACCAACGCTTTTCTGTGGTCACTGGATCACATCGCATACCCTATCTCTCAGTCATGATGCAGAGTTTATGCTTGCAAGGATATCCAGACCTTATCCACCTGGTATCCGCATAAATACTCCTATCGTTTACAGGGGTTAATTACATAATAACCATTGAAGGTAATATGTTGGTTGTTCTTCCTATAGAGGAAAGATGGACTTGCCCTAAAAGCTTTTTCATGGCTAGGACAAGCTCATATAGAGAGAGGTAATGTACTTCTGACTCCTGAAAAGTTATATTGGTGGTCACAATATGGGAAATACTGTAATTCATGTGTTTAGTAATCATAAGCATTTGCTTATTGCCACATTACTGATGTACTGTTTATTGAAAAATTAATATCTAACATACTTTTTGAATTGCTATATATTGGAAGTTTGCCAACATCTCATGGTTATAAATATGTTTTTGTATGTGTTGATGCATGTACCAGGTTTACTTGGATATATCCTGTGTGAAGTGCAACCTCTGATGCCACGTTTTCTAGTCTCACTTCCTTAGTATGCATTTGATAATCCCAGGACCATCCATTTGGATGGTGGTCCTGCACTTACTGCAAAGGAAACCTAAAACTGGGCAACCACATTTGGGTTACTTTGGGATTTCAGTGCCCCAACCACCCCCAAAGAAGTGGGGTTGTGGTCTGGGAGAATGCTGAGGTTAAATGATTATTAACCAGGTTACTAGTTGCTTGCCCCACACAGTGGTATCTATTTATTCCTATGGTACAGATGAGCATTCACAACATACCTGATGATACAAATGGTGAGACACCATATGAAATGTTACATGTTTTTCACTGACAAATATATTTCTGCACCAGGGAGAGCTTAGAACCATTGGTTCTATTAGAGAAATTTAGGGAATTTTTTTTTTTTTCCAGTCCACTTCGCCTTGCACCACCACCTATTTCCTTCTGTTGGCCAGTTTGTCCTGGAGAGGGTGATACCAAGAACTTTTACTACAGAGAACAATCAGACCCAACAGAGAACAGTAAGTTTTGATATTTTACAACCTGCTAAATATTAACAGGACATTCACAGAACCACTGACTGACACAATGGATGCTGTTAAAGATGGCAAGATAAAACAAACAGAGGACGACAGAAAAGCCACCAGAATCATAGACAGACTGAATCGTGATCTGACATCTGAACCTGCAAATGTGAAGGAGAAGGATGAACAGACAGACGTGATACATTCACAGTTAACATGGAATGTATGAAAAATGAATCATCAACATCATTATAAGACAGACTCTGGAGAAAACAGACTGAACCTGAATTATCTAATACAGTAAGAAAGAAATTCAAATATGGAAACAAAAGGATGCTAGAAAATTGGTTATGGTGTCTCCTTCTTACAGTCTACAGCATTATCATAACATCAACCCTAGCTGTCGTTTTAAAACTGCATTGGGATTATGTTAACAAGCAGGACTATATAACACACTATACAAGTTCTTTGATCGTGAGGACTACCTCCAAGAACTATCTCAAAAGGAGAGACATAGCGCACAGTGAAATGATTGCCTACACTGGTATTTCACAAGGAACCTATTGAGATTATTCCAAAAACCGATTATACATGAGAAAGATGTGATTGGACTAATACAAATCCTAATAATGGACTCAACAACGATGACAAAGCATGCTGAAAACAGAAAAAGATGGGACAGATGTTTGTGAATGACTTTGGATGCACCTATGAAGGTGATGCAAGAAAAGACTTTGCCATATAGTTTATCATTGAATGACTACCGCAAACAGCCTTCTTATGATGAAAAGAAGTGCTATGCTAATTCATGACATTGCTATTATCCAGACAGAAGATGACCGGGAAAAAATAAAGGCTGATAACTGTCAACACCCAGCTGTTTTTCAAGATGGAACATGGTACTGACAAAACCTGATTGACTATCAAAGCACCTCACAGTACATGACACAGATTGTTAACTACAACTCAGAAAAAGTGGTTAATAGGAAGGATCAGAAGAAGAGGAATATAGATTTCCTACTGGAGTGAAAAACCATCCTGGAACAATATTCTGTAACAATGAACTTTACAATGACATTTGGTGGCATATGAATTTGAATTTGGTAGAAACACATCAATTAACTAAAGAAACCTTGATGCAATTAATAAATAATAACAATACCGGCTTACTAAGAGCAGATGCCCTGCCAAGAGAATGAAATATAAAAAGACCAGCAAAATCTTTCAGAAACCTGACATCACGGGACACTTGTACTAAAGCACGATTTGCAGCTTTTCTAAAACTCTACATATTATGTACATACCTGCAAAGCAAGGAACTCCTGTAAACATAAAGACAGAGACATTGATACAACAAGGAATCTGTAATGGTTCTGTTGCAGATGTGATCTACCGTCGTACTCCTTGCTCTTTTGGTATAACTATACCAATGAAAACGTTAAATGGCTCCATAGAATCAAACGACAACGGATTATTGCTATATTCTGGACTTCCAGGAATGTGGTGCATGGACAGAAAAATTATAATTACTAAAGCAATCATGCTATTTTTTCCCTGTATCAGAAATGTGTCAGTGACAATGTGTAATATAATAGAAATACTATAATTAATGGTATAAAATAAACACATAATGTGTTAATTACCAAGGTGGATAGACTTTGTGAATATCTGAAACGCAATTGAAGATTATTGCTAAAATACCATATGCAGCTGCAGTCTGGCCTACAAACAAATATATTAGACATAAAGTATAAGAGCATAACAGCTAATTACCCTTATAAATAATTGAATCATGATAGTTAAAGATCATATGATTGCAATAACAACTGCAATAATAATTAATGTTTAAACTTTAGAAGAAAATGTAAAATGTTTTTATTAAATCAGAAACTATTCTATATTCGTTTAAGTTTGCAGAGTGGTATAATCACTTAATATAAGTGAAATACTTCAACAGCTAAAATTGAACTGAAAGACAGGCAGAAACTTTACTTCAACTATCATAAAGTTTATTTATAATGATAAAAATATTCAGTCTGCCAGAGCTAAGTCCAGTCAAGGGAAAGTAAAAGAGTATTATGGATTAACCCATCCAGGTGATATACATGATTATTTTGGAAATTGATAAGTTAGGTCACCTATTGCAAACTTGTGAAAAGATGTCAAAGATATAAATTCAACATCCATACCACTCTATGTATATACATTAAAAGACACGTAATCAAATATTTTATCAGTTTTTCAAATACCAAGAAAATTTTATTTGGTTTGTGATGGTTAAAGGTACATAAAACCACCTATACAAAGGTAGTGTTAAAATATAAATACCTTCAATATTGTATCTGAGTGCTTTCTTAACTCACTTTTAGAAATAATAATACATTCTAATCATCTTAAGCTACATCCAACAGCCACTGAAAAATATACTTAAACAATTAAGATTCTCATTGTTGAGCATCCAATCTCACAAATGTAACTTTCCACAATGGCTGTCAGATCTTGGTTAAAAAAAAAAAAAAAATGTTTTGAAGACAATTTTGGGGTGTTTCTGGTATTTTAAGCCACTAATAACTGTAGTTATTATATTAACTAATTATATCTTAGGGAATAAGTTGTCTTCTCCCTAACAGGACAAAGAAATTCCAATTAGCAACTAGTCTATATATATATTGAGACATTTTGAATAAAGTAGTATTTTTAACATTTAAAGAGAATGTAATTTTACATACCATTGTGAACAAAGGCGGTAAATACTTTGCTGCTTCAAATTATCCTTATATCTCTAAATCATATACAAGGGTGTTTATCTTTAAAACAACACACTAGAAAGATTAACTATGTTACTATTTCATCTATCATTATTATACAAAGTATAACAAATGTAAAGATTTTTCCACAGATTTTACCTGTTAACATTTTTAGCACAGCAGCACCTGATGTCATTGAGATGTCTATCACTGAGATTTTACAAAGATTCCAATACAGCAAAAAGAGGCGTTCCTGAGAATCCACTTCGATTGCTGTATCAACATAACATTTACTATAATGGGATCCATGTCACTTAAGACAATGTCTTGGAAATGCTGTCAATTAATTGATTCCGTAAAAGAATATCGGAGAGTATCCAATCTATACACATCATAAACTGTGTAAAAATGTTTCATGGAAAAAATAAAAGGCAAAGACTAATAACAACACCATCACCACAGTGATAACAGATGATGCTGATTCAATATCCGCAACCAATTCTAGACAAATATTTGGAAAGCTGGACTCTACAATCTATACTCTACAACAAATACCCGGGTATTCTACAAACACAACCTGCAGCAATTTATCTAAGGAATGTATCTACAGGGGTTTAAAGACTTTGGATTACAAATACAATTACTACTTTTAACTTTGGATTACAATTCGTATCCAGATCTATCCAAGAATATCTTACTCTGGAACTTGGTGTTCTTTTCAATTCTTTCCCAGACAAAAGCTTTGCTCATTTTAATCAACCACCTTTACAGGCAAAGATCACACTACGAATATTTTACTGTTACAACAATGATCAAAGATGCTGGGAGCACAAAAACCTAAAGACTGTTGGAGAACTTTGGTTTACTAATTTAAGGAAGAAATGCGCTACAATGCCCACAGTTTAATGGAGAGGGTGTTATGGGCAAATGCAAATATTACAAGTTTTAGAATGAAATGTTGTATTTCTTAAACTGTGTACTTTGTCTTTAAGAGATATTGCAAACTGACAAGGTGTTAGAAATGGAACATATTGTTTTTCATGGATGTTTCTTTAAGCAATAACCTCAGTGCATAATATGTATGCGCCATTTTGTCCCAGACGAATTACAATAACAATAATGCATAAACAAGCTTCAAGGCTATTCTACGACACTTGCAGTACACAATATACTGTGGTAACCCCAAGTTAATGGAACTTCCCCAAATCCTGGAATCTCCCGCGACTGTACACTTACGACTTAGTATAAACAACAGATAACCTATTCAGACTTTAAGATGCCATCTTGAACTAAGTCAGGAAAATTTCCATGACGTATACACCCTTTAGTTATGGCCTTGTATGTTTGCCAAATTAAGGGAGGTCCTAAATTGAATAAAGTAAAAGAAGTGTTACTTTTTCATATTTGAACTACAGTAACCTTAAAATGGAGACACCTAAGGTATAAATAGGTGTACTTTTAAATGTTAAGACACAGAGGAGAGACTTGGAGACAGACGCTGCTCCATCTTAAAATGACAGAGAGGCTGACATGATGACATGTTCAGAAGGGTATGTTAACCTATTAATGATATTTGCAAGCATGTAATATAATCTTATAAACTCTGCTATAATGGATTTTATATTTTTATATAATAAATATCCAAAAAGACAATCTTGCTTCCAAGACAATCCTTATTTTATATTGTATTCTCAATTATTTATATATGTTAAATAGAGGATCTCTTACACTATATAAAATTATGGCTAAGATATCTGTATGGTTAGCCCTACTAAGTTCTATGCTTTAAGACATTATAGTGGTAAATAAGGGAACCACACACGGTTACACTATTATGTATTTTTTTTTCTCTCCATGTAAATCCCTGATTCTGTATCCATTGGCTGAGGGCGCCATCTACTGTATTTTTAAGTATTTTTTTTAACAATTAGTTACACTTTTTTAAATTTTGAGTTACATAAATTGTTTAGTTGGTTGGGTTTAGCACTTAAGTGTGAAAGCAGTCATTTATATTACTAGTGCAAAGCATCACACCATATACATATTTTTATTAAATTTTTTCAGACATTCAGAAAATATTATTTTTCCCATTTTTTTTTATTTTTTTTTACTCCTGAATGTTTTTTTAGTGCTCCAGAGATCATACAAGCTTAGTAATACATGGCAACTCACATCACAAGAATAGTAAAATAGTCCAAACAGGGGTCTCCAAACTATGGAAGACAGTAGAGGCAGCACTGGAGGGTAGGCCTCCTGTGGTTAGATCCACCCCACAGCACTAAACTTGTAACTCTCACTACCCCCTCATTAAAGCCACAATCCATGTATGGCACCTTCTTGCATTTAAACTCTTACATCCTTCCCCACCCCAGTGGTACACAACCCAACCTTCACTCCAGGACTGGAGGCTTGTGACCCAAGAGGGATCAATCAGACCTATAGAAAACCTACATACAACCAGGGGCGTACCTAGAGCATTTGGCACCCGGGGCGGATCCTGTGCTTGGCACCCCCTTGACACCCAAAAAAACCTGTAAAAAATGTTAAAGGTTTTCTTTCTTTTTTTTTTTTACAATTTGTAAACTTTGCAAAACCGCTGTCAGCCCCTCCTACAAAACCCTTGTCCTGCCCCACCCCTCCTACAAAACCTCTGTCCTGCCCCTTCTACAAATCCTGTACTGCCCCGTCTACAAAACCCCCGCAACCCCCTTCCACAAATCCCTTGCTTATCTCCCCTTATAAAGACTCCTGTCCCAATACAAAACCCCCGCCCCCTTCTACAAAATACCTGCAGCCCCACATACACATTTACAGGCAGACAGTCACACACTCAGTTACAGACAGACAGTCACACACTCAGTTACAAGCAGTCTGTCACACACTCAGTTACAGGCAGACAGTCACACGCACACAGACACACATGCAGTCACCGACAGTCATATATACATTGACACACACATGATAGCAGCAGACAGTCACATGCACACAGTCACAGACAGTCACACACGGTTACAGGCAACATCAAACAGTCACAGGCAGACAGTCACACATACATAGTCACATGCAGTCACATTCACAGTTATAGGCAGACTTACACACACAGTCAGTTACAGGTAGCCACACACAGTCATAGCCAGACAGTCACGCACACAGTTACAGACAGACAGTCACATATACAGTCACACACACAGTCACAGGCAGAGAGTTACACACACACATACAGGCAGACACACACACAGTTACAGGCACACAGTCACATGCATACAGTCACACATACAGTCACAGACAGTCATGCACACAGTTACAGGCAGACAGTCACATATACATTGACACACACACACAACAGCAGCAGACAATCACATGCACACAGTCACAGACAGATATTCACACACGGTTACAGGCAGACAGTCAGGCCGACAATTACACACACAGTCAGTTAAAGGTAGTCACACACAGTCATAGCCAGACAGTCACGCACACAGTTACAGACAGACAGTCACATATATAGTCACTCACAGTCACAAACACACACACACTTACAGACAGACACACACACAGTTACAGGCAGACAGTCACACACACACACATACACACACATAAACACACACAAAGTTACAGGCAGACAGTTACACACACACAGTTACAGGCAGACAGTCTCACACAGGCAGACAGTTACACACAGTTACAGGCATACAGTTACACACAGACACACACACAGTTACAGGCAGACAGTTACACACAGACAGTCTCACACACACACACACACACACACACACAGACACACACTCTTACTTACAGACAGTGGGATGGAGGAGGACTGGATTCCCTGAAGTCCTTCTCTGAAGCCTGTGGGGAAGCAGAGATTCCATCTTGCTGCACCTCCTAAAAGCAGTGGGTAAGAGCCATATTAAGCACCGCCTCCAGTGCCAGTTCAGCCCCGCCCCCGATTTTGCTTAGCTCCACCCCACTTTTCCTCCGTGCGGCCAGTGTATCAGCTGTTTGCTTGTGTGAGCTGCACCCTAACTACCATGGGGCACTGTGCGGCCACAGCTCACACAGCCCCCTCCAGCCAGGGCCGGTGCAAGGATTTTTGCCGCCCTAGGCAAAAGTAAAGTTTGTCGCCCCCCCCATGTGACATCACAATGCCCCACCCATATGATCTGCCATGTTAACTAACGCCAGTGCTGCAGTGCCGCCGTGTTTACATTAAAAGGCCTGCAGTGACAGGCTATAGACACCAGAACCACTACATTAAGCTGCAGTGGTTCTGGGGACTATAGTGTTTCTTTAATGTGAGGTAAATTAGAGCTTAGTGCCACGAATAATATACTAGATTGTCTACTTACAACCAGATGAGGAGGATGGCTCCACTGGTCTGATGTAGAACAGGCTCTCTAGAGGCGGTTTGTAACTGTGGTCAATGTTCTGGGAGAATGGGAAGCAGCTCCATTTTTTGGGGGCCCCTTACATAGCTCAAGGTCTGGGTCCCAGGGTCCACCTTCATGTTCCACCAATGAGTTTGTTCACAGGGGGTGGAGTGTGTAGGGGATGTCCTGATATGTATGTAAGGAATGCATTGTGTGAATCTGTGTTTGTATGTGTAAGGGCTGCAAGGTGTGTTTCTGTGTATGTACGGGATGCATTGAGTGTGTGTAAGGGGTGCATTGAGTGTGTATAATGAATGCATTGCGTGTTTCTGTGTGTGTAAGGGATGCATTGTGTGTAACGGATGCATTGCTTGTGTATGTGTGTCTGTGTGTGTAATGCAGTGTGTGTAATGCATTGTGTGTTTTTCTGTGTGCAAGGGGTGCATTGTGTGTGATGAATGTCAATCTCTCCCCCCCCTTCAATTTCCTTCTCTCCCCCCTCCAATTTCCTTCTCACCCCCTCCCAATTTCTTTCTTTATCCCCCCTGCCAATCTTTCTCTTTCCCCCCTCTCCAATTAATTTCTCCCCCCTCCCAATTTCTTTCTTTATCCCCCCTCCCAATCTTTCTTTATCCCCCCTCTCCAATTTCCTTCTCCCCCTCAGAATTTCTTTCCTTCTCCTTCTCACCTTCCCAATTTCTTTCTTTATCCCCCCCCTCCCAATCTTTCTTTATTTCCCCCCTCCCAATCTTTCTTTATCCCCTCTCCAATTTCCTTCTCCCCAATTTCTTTCTTTATCCCCCCCTCCCAATCTTTCTTTATCCCCCCCCTCTAATTTCCTTCTCCCCCTCCCAATTTCTTTCTTTATCCCCCTCCCAATTTCTTTCTTTATCCCCCCTCCCAATCTTTCTTTATCCCCCCCTCCAATTTCCTTCTTGCCCTCCCAATTTCTTTCTTTATCCCCCCTTCAATCTTTCTTTATCTCCCCTCTCCAATTTCCTTTTCCCCCTTCCAATTTCTTTCTTTATCCCCCCTCCCAATCTTTTCTTATCCCCCCCTCTCAATTTCCTTCTCCCCTCCCAATTTCTTTCCTTCTCCCTTCTCCTTCTCCTTCTCCCACTCCCAATTTCTTTCTTTATCCCCCCTCCCAATTTCTTTCTTTATCCCCCCCTCCCAATCTTTCTTTATCCCTCTCCAGTTTCCTTCTCCCCTCCCAATTTCTTTCTTTGTCACTCCCAATTTCTTTCTTTGTCCCCCTCCCAATCTTTCTTTATCCCCAATCTTTCTTTAGCCCCTCCTCCCAATCTTTCTTTATCCCCCTCCTCCAAATTTCTCCCCCCCTCTCAATTTATTTATCCCCCCCTACCACTGTTGTAGCGTGGCCGAGCTCTGTATAGACCGCGGGTACAGGGAGCTTTTGTTTCCTGTACCCGGCTGGACTAAAAGGAAGTGCACACTCAGTGTGTACTTCGTGTTAGTCCGGCCTGGTACAGGAGACAGACGCTCCCTGTACCCGCGGACCATACAGAGATCGGCCATGCTACAGTGAGGGAGTGACAGGAGGCGGTTTGCACTATTATGTATTTGCACCAGCCCGGGCAAAGCTGCAGCCGCCTGAGGCTCTCTGCAGAGCGCTCGGGCGGCTGCAGCATGAGGGTCATGGCATCCCCCACCCTGGTGGCACCCTGGGACCACCCCCTCTGCCCCCCACCTTAGTACGCCACTGCATACAACCACACAAAACTTTATGAATCACTTTCACTATAGACAAGTATTACAGTTCCTCACCTCCATTCCTCAAAAACATTTAGGAACAAGATAGACCTCTGACCTCAAAATGGTCTACGTAGATCAGGACACCCTGGAGAGAAGATTCTCGTTGATGCTTATGAAACCGAGAAGGTTGCCACCTCAAGTTTCATGAGGAAATGGGAAATAGCCTTAGGCAAATTACTCACACCTACGCAGTGGTTGAAAAATCGGAATTTGACCCTCCACTGCATGATTTGTAGTGGGACACAAGAAACTGCATATAAGATGTTGCCCTACTGGTACAGGATCCCTCCCCCCCACCCCCCAGGTATTGCATGCAATTGACTCCTCCATAGCCAACAGGTGTACTGGTCCTTATCTGGTGTGATTGCCCCTTTATTTAACCCTGCTGGGCTTCTAACCACAAAATCATACTGAAGTTCTTGGATGACCCCCCCCCACCTCTAAAAGCAGCACCATTGCTTTTACACCACACTAAACTCTGCTCTTTGGTCTAAACAAAATCCCTCACAATTAGAATTCTAAATGTTGCTAAGAGCCTGATCCCCCTGTACTGGATACAGGTGGTGCCTATGGTTTCAATGCATGGAGAGGCTCTGCTTCTTAGAGGAGCTCACCATGCTCATGGAATGTTGAAAGCAGATTCAATAAATTCTAGCGGCAGACTCAGAAGATTTTCGGGCCTTGCTGCAGTGAAAAGTGGAGCTCTGGAAACATGGGGAGAGAACCATAGGGGGAACACACATGGTTATATACCTTATGTCCCACACCACAACCGGTAGTGTAATTTACGATAAGCCCGTTCACTGGAATGTCTTCTGCAGCACAAGCATTACCCCCCTAACATGGTCTAGTACTAGGACATATTTCGAGTAGCCAAATGGGTGACACATACATTCTTCTACATCCACCCTTCTCCCCCTTTTTCATCTTTTCTTCTTCAGTCTTTCCTCTACTTCAAGGTCGTTTTCGTGGCCCTCCTTCGCTGGGTCTGGGATGCGGAGGATTTCCTAGACTGACCTTTATGGGTCTTTTATATTTGACATCATATAATATGCAATTTTGCTTTAAACAAGATAGCCTGCAAATTTTTGTTTTCTAGCCTATCAGACATCTCTGAATTTATTTTATGTATTTTGTCTTGATCATGTTATGTTTTTGAACCAAATCACTTCTTTGACCCTTCTAGAGATCTGTGTATCTCACAAAAAACCTCTAACAAAGTGAAATTTACACACAAACACACACCTATTAATTTTTTTTTATGTTTGAATTCATTACTGCAGCACAATATCTCATGGCAACCTCAGATTGGATGATTAATGGAAAAGATGGCACTTGAGACTAATGTTCTGAGGACAGTATTTTACCTCTCTAATCTCTTTTGTTCATTCCTTCAGTGTCAAACACTCCGTGTAAACCTCCTCTAAATTCTTTCCCCGAATTGTAATTGTATCCCAGAAATTAAGAAATGAGTTACAATGCATGGCACAGACAGACATTAGTGAATACAAAAACCAAACCAATTTAAAACACAATTCCATTTGACACTTTGTTTTATTGTTAATCTTTATATGCAATTCAATAATTTCAAATGCAGGAAGCCCATTTATCAATACTGATTTATATTAATTAGATCTTCCCATAACACTCCAATTAGTGCAACTCCTTTTCTTTCAATCTATGTGCATTTTCTGCAGATTGTTTAACGCTCAGTCATGCTTAAGAACAAGTCATTTTAAATCCAGCTTTTAATGGACTGTGTGGGTGAGTTGGGGCAGGGTAGGTGCAAGCATTCTCAGTGGTGCATCCTTTTAGATCAGTCTTAAGAAAGTAGCCTGTAAATATTAAAAAAAACAACAACATATATTAGTACTCATCAACTAGTCATATTATCCACTTTTTAACAAATGGTGGCTCTCAGATGACTAAAATCTTTCTAAATGAAGATGGATAAAGACCTACCCTTATAATGGACTTCACCCGTGTAGGAGACACATTTAGTTTGGGCACCAGTACATTTCATGGTTTCTTTAGGAACACAATTTTCACCTCCTACTTTTAAACAGGAAGGACAGCTTACCCCATTTTCGATCTTGTTAAAGGGAGGCACTGAGGAAGGAATAGAGATAATAATAGGGAACAATTATATTGACTGTAAATAAATAAATCACTAATTCCACGAATGATTAACTTGCTCATTGGTGGCTCTTAAAGGACCACTATAGGCACCCAGCCAACTTCAGCTTAATGAAGTGATCTGGGTGCCAGGTCCATCTAGGGTTAACCCTGCAGCTGTAAACATAGCAGTTTCAGAGAAACTGCTATGTTTATATTAGGGTTAATCCGGCCTCTAGTGGCTGTCTTATTGACAGTCACTAGAGGCGCTTCCACGATTCTCACTGTGATTTTCACAGTGAGAAGATGCAGACGTCCATAGGAAAGCATTGAGAATGCTTTCCTATGGACTGACTGAATGCGCGCGCGGCTCTTGCCGTCGGAAGAGGGAGGAGAGTCCCCAGCGCCAAGCGAGCCAGTCGCTGGAGAAAGGTAAGATTTTTAACTCCTTCCTCCCCCTAGAGCCCGGTGCGGGGGGGGGGGCTATTAATACTATAGTGCCAGGAAAACAAGTTTGTAGTAGTCCTTTAAGATGACACAGTAATTGGTCTTACCTATCACCATACCTATAGAGCACTGAACAATTATAGCCCCACTTATATCTCTTCACAGATCCATAGGCATGCCCCTTCTCTGTCTCTCTGCTCTGCCCGTGACCTTCTCCTGTCCGCTGCCTGCACCCGTACAGCCAACTTATGCTTGCAGGACTTCTCACGGACAGTTCCCTTCCTATGGAATAGCCTGCCTACCGCCATCAGACTTTCCCCTACTCTTTAATCGCTTAAGAAGTGCCTTAAAGCCCACCTCTTTAGGAAAACTTATGGCCTCCCTGAGTAATTTCTACCTCACATTCCTGTTTCTTGCTCTCACCTAAAGGGCAGTACTCTACTCTCCTCCAGCTCTGCTGCACTCCCACTTTATTTGAGTGCTATTTCCTGTCCTAATGTGTTTTATACCCCACCTTCTATAGACTGTAAGCTCAGTTGAGCAGGGTTATATTCAACCTATTGTTCATGTATTTTTCTTGTAATTGTCCTATTTATAGTTAAATCCCCCCTCTCATAATATTGTAAAGTGCTACGGAATCGGCTGGCGCTATATAAATGGCAATAATAATAATAATATTACCAATCATGTGAAAAATGTCTGAATACTCACGTTTTATGTTTTCTTTGTTGCATCCATCGCTTTTGCAACACTGAGCTAGATGGTACACTTGCATTGATCCAAATGTCATGTTATAAGTAGTGGAACAAAAATCAGGGCTGGGTGCACAAGACTTTTTGCTTTGTACAGTGGTTTGGGTACCTGTGTAATAAATTGTTTTAGTATAACAATAGTTTACATTTATAGTGTAAGTAGTGGTTGACAAAGAATTCCCTTATACTTTCTTGTAGAAATACCATAAAATTTACACAGCTGGATTCATTACTTCAAACGCGACTTTTCGCACTTCATAACAATCACTATGAATAATAAAACTATATACGCCAATAAAAGCTCAACAATAGGAGTCTTTCACCATCCAACAATGTCACTTAACATCCAACATTTGTATATCCACTTCGCAGAGTCACACTTATCCAAAATTAATCATGTGTCCTGATTGTAGTAAGTTATGGTCCTCCACAAAATCACCCAGCACCAAAGGGGTTAATAAATTCTGAGTTGGGGATCAATGAGGAAAAAGGCTTCCAATAGCGTAATATTGTTAGTACTGAAAGCCTCCACTCGAAAAAAACACCTCTAATAGTGCTCTCACCTTATTGGGAGACCCACATTATAGCCCCTAATGTATCGCATATTTAAAAAATCGCAGTAATATTCCTGTGGCTAATAACCTGAACAATCACAATGACAGGCAAAGCTCCGATTGTGCAGTAGTTTTTCAATGGGTGAGTCACGGCCCACACCCTTTATGTGCACTCTTACCTGGTTTAGGGACTCCCACTGGTCCCACAGTCAGAAGCATGCAAAGAGGAATCAGTACTCAATTTTTTATAATATTGTGTGATTTATATTTTGGGAGAAGATGAGATAACAGCATAACTAGATTTTAATAATTATTTCTCAAGTCATTAGTATATAATGAATATATCTTAAAGGACCACTATAGTGCCAGGAAAACAAACTTTCGTGGCGCTGAAGGGGGAGGAAGGGGTTAATCCCTTACCTTTTTTCCAGCGCCGGGCTCCCTCGTCACTGGGACTCTCCTCCCTCTTATGATATCATCGGCTGAATGCGCATGCGCACATATTCAGCCAGTCTCATTCGCAATGCTTTCCTATGGACGCTGGCGTTTTCTCACTGTGAAAATCAGCGCCAATGAGACAGCCACTAGAGGCTGGATTAACCCACAGGTAAACATAGCAGTTTCTCTGAAACTGCTGTTTACTGCAAAAAGGGTTAAACCTAGAGGGACCAGGCACCCAGACCACTTCATTGAGCTGAAGTGGTCTGGGTGCCTATAGTGGTCCTTTAAAGGAACAGCACCTCCGATTTAAGCATATTTAGATTCATTACTTACTATCAATTGTAACAATTAAGGAACTAAAGCAGCTCTCGACAGATTTATCACACGTTTTAAGATTTCCAGAGCAGGAGTCACCATCCTTGTTTTCACATGTTTCACAGTCAAGACCATTCCCTAGAATGAGATAGAAGATGGAATATAATGTAGAAATGTATGCATTACTCTGTTTTATTATCAGTTTTGATAAAGACCCTTTTATCAATGCTAAATCGGTGCTTTAGAGCTAGCTAGAGCGCCCCCCTTGGGGCATGCATGCATGCACAACTATATGCCAGAAGGTCTTGATTCAGGGTGATTAGTCTGCTAACCCTGTCATTATCTAAGTATTTATCTATGACCACATCAAACAAAAACTATTGAAATAGCTCAACACAATTAATGGTTAAAATGTTTTCCCTAACTATATATAAATATAAAACCAGACATTACAATTAAAAATAAACAATGAAAAAACTTGTAAAAATAAAAAAGCACCACAAAAAAAAGCTATCTTCACCTTATAACTAAACCAAACCAATCAAAACACTATTTTTTTTAATGAATACAGTCCTACATATTTTTACACTTGAAAAAGCTTTTTTATCGGTGAAACACGCTGTGCAGTATTTTATTTCTTTTAGCATTAAAGTATATTTGGTTTTCACTTATTATGTGTTAGATAATTTATTACACTTTTTATGCTTTTTAATAGTTTTTAACTATTTTATATGTTCCTCGCAAAGCCAACTTCAATATTGGATAACTACTCCAAACCATATCCCTGGTGGGGATTATACCAACCATGCACAGATATTTGAGCTATATACCGCCCTATCAAATGTGAGTAAAATTTATTTTTATATAAATTGTACTTACAGTGAACACTATTGTATACATCTTTGTTTTTTAAATAACCATCTGTACGCTGAGACACCAGCCTCCAGAGTATTATAATCACCAGTGGGGATTCTACTTCTCCAAGCAATTTTACTTAGAGCTAGTTTAAGCTCAACAAAATGTGAGTGCAATTCCAATCATTATTATTGAGAGTTTTATCTTCCGACTTAAACAGTCTGCACTATTATCTGTCATTTTGTATTTTGTTCACAAGCACCTTAATCAAGAACTGATGTCTATAAATAATTTAAAAGCAGCTGGGATTATGATCATTGGACTGTAAATATTGGACTTTGTACACTTATTATTTATTCCATATATACGTTTTTACTAATTACATCTTTATATCTATCTATTGGAGCAACCTGTTTTTGTGTATTTATGTTGTTCATTTTTTAGGATTTGAGTGTCTCCCCTATATCCAGTTTGCTATATTTTGTCAGTTGCTCTTCTAGCGGTTATCCCTACTAGTGATGTACCGAACGGTTCGCTAGCGAACGGTTCCCGGCAAACATAGCATGTTCGCGTTCGCCACGGCGGGCGAACATATGCGCGGTTCGACCCGCCCCCTATTCGTCATCATTGAGTAAACTTTGACCCTGTACCTCACAGTCAGCAGACACATTCCAGTCAATTAGCAGCACACGCTCCCTAGCAGACCCTCCCACCTACTGGACAGCATCCATTTTAGATTCATTCTCAAGCTGCATGCTTAGTGAGAGGAGGGAAAGTGTAGCTGCTGTTGATTAGATAGGGAAATGCATAGCTAGGTTAGGGTATACAGTGTCCACTACAGTCCTGAAGGACTCATCTGATCTCTGCTGTAAGGACAGCACCCCAAAAAGCCCTTTTTAGGGCTAGAACATCAGTCTGTTTTTTTTTGTGTGTGTGTAATGTAATTGCAGTTAGTTGTCTGCCACTGCTGCCAGCTTCTGTGTCAGGCTCACAGTGCATACTGTGCCCATTTCCCCAGTCAGTGCCACAACTTACATCTGGTGTCACAAAGCTTGGATTTAAAAACAAAAAACTTTTTTCACTGTTATAGATTGAATAGCAGTCAGTGTCCTTAAAGCGGGTGTG
>OW240921.1:20579921-20650237 GCA_933207985.1 Pelobates cultripes | reverse complement strand
GCAAGCTATTAACATAGCAGGGGATAAGACAATCTTAATTAAACAGAACTTGCAATAAAGAAAGCCTAAATAGGGCTCTTTACAGGAAGTGTTTATGGAAGGCTGTGCAAGTCACATGCAGGGAGGTGTGACTAGGGTTCATAAACAAAGGGATTTAACTCCTAAATGGCGGAGGATTGAGCAGTGAGTCTGCAGGGGCATGTTCTATACACCAAAACTGCTTCATTAAGCTAAAGTTGTTCAGGTGACTATAGTGTCCCTTTAAACATAAATAAACATAAATTAACATATATACATATATAACAACACACAGTGTTATACAGTAACCCAAACGTCCTTGCCAATAAACATACCGTGGTTCCTAATCACTACTTCCTCTCACCTCCCCCCTCGTCATAAATCATACCATTCCAATGCCCGCCATCAGCCGACCTTATCCACGCTCAATGGGCACGATACCTCGGGCAACCTAAAGTTAACCGTTTAAAGCAGAGGCGGTTGAGACTTGCCAACTTATTAACTCACTCCAACCATAAAAACATAACCCCACAAACTTAATTGGCAAGGACATATCCTCGGCTAGCTGCGACTAACTACCAAAAAAGGGGTGGGCGGGCGGAAAGCTGTCTGCTGGCCCGGTTCCCAAGTGGCACTGAGGTAAGACCACTCCCCCCACTAACTACATTGAAACTTAATTCCACCTACACATACTCCCTTAACCACTCCACCGCATCTATCCCCACACTCCTATATGTGCCCTTGTCCGCTTAGCTGCGCTATCTCCCCAGGGCCTAATCTCAGGCCCTTTATAGAGGACCACTGGAGAGCTGATGCGTGCGCGCAAACAAGTTTCCCCCTAGGAAAGTGTTGTATTCTCGGATCACCAGACGTGAAGTTCCACTGGTGACTTTCAGGAAGATCACCATTAGAGGTGGATTTAAAAAGTAATATAAACATTGCAGTTTCTAAAAATAAAAAAAACAACTGAAAGGACAGGACCACTGCATCTAGGACACTTACTGAGATGAAGTGGTCCGGGTGACTTTAGCTCCCATTTAGGACTACATTTTATTCTTTATTAAATCACCACGCCTTGTGTGACTGTTTTTTTAAATCTATAATTGCTTATATACAGCAGCTTATTGGTATACATATGGGTATAGATCATGTTTTATCGCAGATGTCTAATAGGCCCCAGTAAGTTTATTTACTGTTTCATAGCATTCCATAACATGGTAGCTAAAACCCTGGAGAGTCATTACTGGATTCTTTCCAACATTCTGACTGTTCAATAGTCACAATGCACTGTCTAATAATAACATTGCCAGAGTCATATTTACTATGCAGTTTGTGTTCTGTGTGATATAACAACATATGACATGCGCATCATCGTCCTTTTGGCCTATTCCTGTTATAAACCAATTAGAGACCTTCAAGAATTACAGACACATGAATTTTGGCAAAATATTCCACGGCTTTATTAAATATATAAATAATAAAATATAAATTTAAAAGGTCATTGTCAACAACGATTAGGAAGACATCCCCCCAATTAACATAACTATACACCAAGACAATGACCTAAACCATTTTACAGAATACATCCATATAACCATATAACATAGTATAAATAACATAAACATTAACATAGCCACCCAGGGCATCCATTTCCAATTGTAGGGGCAAAGCAAGACAACCCTACGCCATTATCACAGCCACCAAGGGCATCCCTTTCCACTGTAGGGGCATACCGAGACACCCCTACACCCCCAGGTTCAGAGCTACCGACGAGCTCGAACCTACCACCAAATCCAAAGGTAAGTATTCCTCCTGACCTATCCCACTTACCAAAAACCGACCTACCCCCCAATTAACCTAATCCATCCCCCGCCGCCGTGACAAAACGGAGGAGCCATACCGCTTGGCCATCAACATACTGAAATTAGGGAGGGTGGGCGGGACAGCTACCAACAGGTAAGGGATTTAAAATTAAAATGGAAACTGAATTAAAATGGACGATTTTTATATGGGCTACTTAGGCCACTCCCCTAACTGACCTCCACCAATCAAACCACACCTCATTCATAGGCCTGCCTCCTAGCTCTGTCATGGCCCATTCCACCTAGCTTGCTGTTCCATGGGCTTCATTCTGCAATGTAGTATAAATGACACATAGACACAGTGTGAGGTTCCCTCCCAGTATCTGTTTACCTCCTTCACATTGTTTTATAGTGATTAAGGAGACAGTTAAACTTACATATTGCATCTTACTCCTTTAAGCGATAAATAAATAAATTATAAATATACTGTATTCCTACTGCACCTCCCTCTACTGCAATCTAACCTGTAAACACTATATAAATAAACTATACATACACTGTATACCCACTGCACTTACTATACCTTCCTATACTGTAATATAACCTGTAAAGTGCTGAGTACACCTGTTAGCGCTATATAAATAAAAGATACATACACTGTATACCTACTGCACTTACTATACCTCCCTATACTGTAATGTAACCTGTAAAGTGCTGAGTACACCTGTTAGCGCTATGGATAAAATATACATACACTGTATACCTACTGCACTTATTGTACCTCCCTCTACTGTAATGTAACCTGTAAAGTACTATATAAATAAAATATACATACACTGTATGCACACTGCATTTACTATACCTCCCTCTACTGTAATGTAACCTGCAAAGTGCTATATAAATAAAATATACATACACTGTATACCTACTGCACTTACTGTACCTCCCTCTACTGTAATGTAACCTGTAAAGTACTATATAAATAAAATATACATACACTGTATGCACACTGCATTTACTATACCTCCCTCTACTGTAATGTAACCTGCAAAGTGCTATATAAATAAAATATACATACACTGTATACCTACTGCACTTACTGTACCTCCCTCTACTGTAATGTAACCTGTAAAGCACTGAGTACACCTGTTATTGTTATATATATATATATATATATATATATATATATATATATATATATATAAATACAATATACATACACTGTATTTCTACTGCACTTGCTGTACACAAACCAATTAACTCTATGGCGTCCCGTGAAGAGAGACACGGGTTGGCTTAAAGGGAATGAGACAGTCACTGGTGCTACCCAAAGGGAATGGATCTGGACATGACGGAACAGTCCTACTCGAAGATTAAGCGTGTCGACCTGACAAGCTTGGCTAGCATGCCTTGATGCATGCCAAGCTCACCGTTCCTAGAATGCAGAATCTCTTGACTGCTGACCCCAAATACCAAAACCGTTACCCCCAATAACGACATGACACCTGATTGTTGGGTAAGGGCAACGGCCACAGCTTTATTAAACTTTTACACAGCCAGCATTTCCACCTGTCAGCTGTTGTGGTGACTACCCAACAGACAGATACTCCAAGTCTTTATCCAGAGTTCGTACAGCCTGCCTTCGGCCATCAGCCCTAGCAGGCTGCGACTCCCCAAATCCTTTCCGTGCATTACGTGCGCTGGCCAGGAACTCCGCCATAGCTGTGACAAAACAAGAACAGAAACAAACAACACCACAAGCCAAACCATCACATAGCATGGGAAATTTTGGGGGGAGGGCGGGCAGGAAACTGTTCCAGACTGCTCCTTCTGCACTGGTGAGTCCCACCCCCTGCTCTCCCTCTTATATCCCACTATATAGGCAACATTGTATCTTTTATATTCCCACCCCTTACTGCAGGGCAGCAGTCATGCCTCTCCTTCCTTGCAGTCCAGGGGATATCTGTATACTGTGAGCTCTCTATACACACTGCAATATCTGTATACTGTGAGCTCTCTATACACCCTGCAATGTCTGTATACTGTGAGCTCTGTATAAACACTGCAATGTCTGTATACTGTGAGCTCTCTATACACCCTGCAATGTCTGTATACTGTGAGCCCTGTATACACAGTGCAATGTCTGTATACTGTGAGCTCTGTATACACACGGCAATGTCTGTATACTGTGAGCTCTCTATACACACTGCAATGTCTGTATACTGTGAGCTCTGTATACACCCTGCAATGTCTGTATACTGTGAGCTCTGTATAAACACTGCAATGTCTGTATACTGTGAGCTCTCTATACACCCTGCAATGTCTGTATACTGTGAGCCCTGTATACACAGTGCAATGTCTGTATACTGTGAGCCCTGTATACTGTAAGAATATTAAATAGTTAACTTGTTTATATGTATTTTATGCTTTTATAAGGTTTATAACATGATTATTGCTGACTGAAGGAATATTGAATACTTAAACGACATAATATGCTGACTGTGACAGACTAAGGTATTTCTTCTATAGGATGTAAGACAATGCTAAAATTTCAGGATGTCTTGCCCATTCCGATTTTAAGGATATTCTTTTCCAGACGTATGCAAAAGCTTATCTTTCCATTGTCAGAATAATGTAATATAAGGAAGTAATAAATCTTATAGTCTGTACTGTATTTGCATATACCATGGCTAATGTAAGCAAACTATGTATAAAAGCCAGCTCTGGAATACACTCATTTGAGAGTCTTGTAAAGCTGTTGTCCGTGTGTTATTGCTTACAAATGATTCTCCATCAACGTTGATTATGGTGACCGAGGGATCGAGAACCGAGGGGATTAGAGTCCATTACAACATTAACCCTTTCAGCTTGGTGTCAGAAGTGGGATAGAAGTTGGATCAGCAAAACCATTTGCGGTGAGTAGCCTTTTTGTGTCTTATTTGACGCTGATTGTCTATGACCCCCCTTTGGTTCAGTAAGTCTGTATCCAGTAGATAGGAAAGGTGTAAGGACTCTAGTTATATTGAGACTATAAGAGGTCTCCGGTTTATTAGACATTTGGTCTAAATATATAGGGTTTTGGTAACCCAGGTTAGTATCTAAGATAGATACAGGTTTTTGAGACCATAAGAGGTCTCCGGTTTATTATAGGGTTTTGGTAACCCAGGTTAGTATCTAAGATAGATACAGGGTATCTCAGGTAGATACAGGTTTTTGAGACCATAAGAGGTCTCCGGTTTATTAAGTCTATAGGTGTTCTGAGCAGCATGGTTTGTAGATCTTTAAGTATAACCCAAACTTCTCTTTCTCCCGGTCACCTTTGTTTGTCTTAAGTGTTTTTTGTGGGTGATTGTTTGTCTATATTGGGGACACACTTTGGTAAGTTAGTAGTGTCCCCACTCTGAGTCAGCAGTATGGGAAATGTGAGTTCATGTCCTGAGTGACCAATATATGTACATGTATATGTGTGTGTATGTATATATGTGTATATGTATGTATATATGTGTGTGTATATGTATATGTGTATATATAAGATAGCAGTACTTTTAAACAAATTGAGGTTTTAAAAATACATAAGGATTAAGGAGAGAACGCAGGTAACTTGTTTTTCTTTGGTTTTTACCATATATTGGGGCTGATGTGTACTGTAGTCCTTGCTGCTGCCCAGTAGTGATGGGAGTGAGCGCAGGACTTATCTTTCTGCAAGATAGCAGTACTGTATATTAGAAAAGAAATGACTCACAGGTTGTACCTGATAGACCTACTTAAATCTTTTTGCTTTATTCTTTCTGTCGCATAGAAGTATAAGTTTATTACTCTGTTTTATTGTAAGTTATTTCACATGGGAACTGTGTGCCTGGAATGATTGTTGCTTTAAAAATACTATAAGCCCACTACACTTATTATGAGAGTGGGATAGTGTAAATGTGTTGCATTGTTTGCATGATGAGCTCAGTATATTTTATAACTGAGACAAAAAGTCACTTCATTAGTATTTGAAAGTTAATTCCCCATATGGGATTAATTGTATAGAAACACCAATCAGCACATCTTCCCTGCCCTGTGTGTTTGTTGCAGAGGATCCATACTGTAAATATAATTTTATGTTTGAAAATAACAGAGCAACATTTACATTTTCAGCGGTCCAACACATGCTTTATTTTGCACTGTAAACTAACCTTTTTATTGCAACAGGTTCCTTTTAAATGATCCAGTGTAATAACTACTGCTTGTGTCTTCTATGTCTCACATTATGTGTTCTTTTAAATTGTGGTATATAGCCTGAATCAGACATCATGGACAAAAGGTTTTTACCTGTATTACAAAGGGCTCTTGGAGACTGACCGGTCTAAAGGTTTGCCATGCCTTTAAAACATGGTATAGTATAAATTTTTTAAGTCTCTGAGAGTTCTGAAAGATTCAGGTGAAACCATGTCTGTTTAATCTGGTCCAGATGTTTGTTCAATTTCTATAAGATTTAAGTTGATGCAGCATCATCTCAGATTAGTTAATGGAAGTTTTATACAAATAGTTGAGTTATGAGCGCGCTATATAAATGGATCCTTTCTTTAAATATAATACTATAGTAGATTAAAGTAATGAAGTTAATTAAGAAAATGTTTACATAAGAATCCCTAAAATAAATCTAAACTAAAATTGGTATACTTTCCAATAATATGTTCTGAATACAGCTGTTAACTCTTTATTTTGTGTAAATGGTGATTGTGATAATGTGTGATAAGTGTGCAGTTTAACTTGAAAGTGGTTTAATTTATGTTGCTGTATTGTTTTAAATTATATGTGAATCAGTTTGTCACAGTCTAGTGATACTGATAAGAATGACAACCAAATAACCTAGCAAATAACTGTTTTATTAGTTGTTGAATACTAGCGTTTTGGCCAAGAATAGTTGGAGATTTGGAGGTGTTAGTTTAAGATTGCTTTTATATTGTGTCTATCCGTGTTTCCTAGGAGGGAGACAGAGTGTGTAGTTGTGTGCCCATAAATGTGATTTCTGTATTGGCATATCTGCTGGGTACCCATTATGTGTTTCTACAAAGATATTGTTTTATGAGATGACTAATATTACATTGGATGCTGAGTATGAGTTATATGGTTTGAAATGAATTGGTGATTATGAGTTTAGTACTTCAGTATGATGTGCTAAAATTTGGAACAAGGTGGAAGCTGAAATGTTGGGATTATGGAAGAATAAGCAGTCTATATTCACTGCTTTGGCATATAAGCAAGATGCAAAGGAAGAGATTGGTAATATGATTTTTGTAAATAAATTTTACAAGTGTTGGAAGGATGAGGCAGGTTTGATGTCTGGAGATGATATAGATATCTTTAAAATACAGTCATGCCTTGGTAATATGTTGCCACAGTATTCTTTGCTTGTGAAACAATTGATCAGACTGGGCCAATTTGGATAGCTCAGATTTTCTTACCAAGGTTATAGAAAAGGAAAATGCAGGTTGTTTTGAATTAAGAAAAGATTTAGGAAAGTAAGGTTGCTTATTATGCTCAGGGATTGCCACCTACACAGGCTGAGAGCGAGGATGGGATGGAGCACATAAAGCCAGTGGAAGGGGTGGTCAAAGAGGGGCAAGGGGATGGAGACAAGGAAATCAGGGTTATAGGGGCAGGGGTAACCAAGGAGGAATAGACAGGAACACTTGTTTCAACTGTGGCCAATATGGCCACTGGAGGAATGAGTGTCCACACCCCAGGAAACCCCAGGAAACCCCACACACCCCAACAACCCCACCTTTCTCAAAATATGCCCTGTAGGCAAGAACAACACCAGACCCACTCCCAACACCACTGGCCAGCATATCGCTTAGTTCAGGACTTTAGAGCCCTGAATAGTTTAATTGTGCCCATTTCACCCATTGTCCCTGATGTGACATCCCTCATTACAGCCATTCCACATGATGCCACTTGCTTCACTGTCATTGATTTAAGTAATGCATTTTTTTCTATACCTATTGATCAAGAGACACAGCTACTTATGGTTTTTATTTTTTGAAGGCTGCCAGTTTACCTGGACACGCTTACCCAAGGCTATGTGGATTCCCCAGCTGTTTATTCGTTGGTACTCCAACATACTCTAAACAACATGGACCACCGGTCATGGTTCCGTCCTTTTTGCAAAATGTTGATGATTTGTTGTTATGTAGCCCTAGCTATGAGGCAAGCACTGTGGATACTGTCAGCAACTGAAGGTCACAAGGTTGTTAAACACAAAATGCAATTGTGTAAATCAAAGGTTGAATACTTAGGTTTTGTTCTGGCTTTAGGCACCAGACAATTGAGTCCAAAACGTATTAAGGTCATTCAGAGGATTCCTACACCCACTACTCGGAAGGAGTTGCTCACCTTCCTCGGCATGATTAATTACTGCCGCCAATGGATCCCTGAATGCTCCCATTATGACTCAATCCTAAGGGAGGCTGTACGTTCTGACAGCCCTGAAAATGTCTGCTGGTCACCAGACATGCTATCTGCATATATTGCCCTTACAGTTGTTATTGTGCAAGCCCAGGCTTTAGGACTACCTGTGTATTGTAAACCATTTCATTTGTATGCTTGGGACAATTGTAAAACCATGGCCGCGGTCTGTGCACAAGAGCAAGGAGGCGGTATGCGTCCCATAGCATTCTTTTCCAAAGTAGTTCGAGCTCCGGTACAGGGTATGCCGGCGTGTCTCAGAGCATTGATAGCATGTGCAATGGCTGTTGAAACTGCTACTACTATCACACTAGGGCATCATACAATACTTCATGCCAGTCACCAGGTCACTCAGCTGACAAATCTCACCACACAACACATGACAGCCCAGCGCTTCAGTGGTTATGAGATTCTTTTTTTTAAATACCCAGAATCTGTCTTTTGGATTAAACAAGGTTTAGAGAAAGATCAAAATGATCTGTTCTCTAAAGAGGGGAGAATAGGCATACTTGAAGAATAGGCATACTTGAAGCAAGCTGATTTATTTTCATCAGTCAGGCACATAGCAAGCACCATTCAATTCCTCATGAATTCATTTTATATTAGGAATCTCAGGCAGCATGTACAGTCTTTTGTAAGATCGTGTGAACACTGCTCTTTTTACACACTTACAGATTGATTTTATTCATGTATCCAAAATTGGTAAGAAACAGCAATACTTACTGGTCATAGTTAATCAGTTTAGTAGATGGCATGAGGCCTTTGTGACATCTAGGGAAGATGCTAGTGAAGATTATTGTTACTGAAATTATTCCCAGGTATGGCTGCCCTCTGCAGATTGGCTCTGAGAATGGCCCGGTTTTTGCAAGTGGGGTTGCCCAGGAACTTGCTAAATTCTTGCAAGTTACCTGGCAGTTTCATATACCCTATCATCCACAGAATACAGGGGTAGTTGAAAGGATGAATAGGACTATTAAGGAAAAGCCCAGAATTTACCCAGGAACATGGGAAAATTGGACTAGATATCTACCAGCTATTTTAGCTGAGATAAGAATGAATCCCCACAAGGTGACTAAATTATCTCCATTTGAGATTTTGATGGGATGACCTTTTCCCACACCCTGGGCCAGGGAACCGCTTGTTATAATGTCTGTGGATTTACAGCTAATACAAGAACAATATGTACAGGAATTGTTGATAAAACCGAATGGTATGTATGACAATGTTTCTTCGCAGTTTTCCCTTACCTTCACAGGAACCTACTCATTCATACCAGCCCGGTGACAAGGTGTATATCCGTCAGCTGACAGGACCAAGAAAGGAGGATACCCTTTTGGACCACCTGCTACTGTGATTGCTGTAACCAGAACCGCTGTCCACAGATTCCCATGACATCTGGATTCACGCATCCCGAGTGAAGCTGTGTCCAAAGAGGGGAACCAAGGAAGACAACACCACTCCTCGCTCGGAAACAGAAGAATTTCTCCTCAGCGAAGCATCATGGCTTTTACACCATATCGTAGATTGAGAGGATCATACGTACCTGAGACCAAGATTATGTTGTGTGCTATGCTTTCTGGAGTTGTTATACTCCCTCTGATATTGTTCCTTGAATGCCATTATGAGTACAAGTCAATGGCAAGTTCTGGAAAAAGACTCTGACATGATGAACAATTCTTCAATACCCCCAGCCCAATTAGGCCTTAGCCCCTCATCTAGCATTCGTCACACACGCCCCCTCAAGAACCTTTCTCCACCACCTTTCTATCAGCATGTAATATGCAATCATTCATTCATGAACGCATTTGGATGAATTGGACAAATAGTAACCCTTATAAGTACCAGTTACCCATATGAAATGTGTCCACAGCTAATGAAACCGATGCATTATGTTTGTTTGAAGGTTCACAGAAAATTGTTAGATCTTATAACGCAGAAATGTGCACAGTTAAGGTTGCATATCAATGTAAACAGACAGGCCTTATTACTTTTAATAATGATTATATAACTGGTATCTATCATTTTGTTATTATAGTCCTGATTTTATTGTGTATGGTTTTATATAACTGTCACTTTACTTGTACATTGAGGAAGAGAGTACAGAAATTAATCCATAATGCAGAACAGAAACAATTAAAAATTCTCCTCTCTGCTACTGGAGGGTATCAACCCATCTTTAAACTGGGCCTTAGGAATTACCACATGGGAATCGAGGTGAAGAAATTAATGAAAGTCCCGCAGGGAGTGACTAGCACCCCTGAAAATACCATGTGGAAGTTTCTCTGTCCTGGTAAGATTTTATCGATAAGATGAGCAATTGTTTTATTGCTCAAAGAGGGGAATGTAAGAATATTAAATAGTTAACTTGTTTATATGTATTTTATGCTTTTATAAGGTTTATAACATGATTATTGCTGACTGAAGGGATATTGAATACGACATAATATGCTGACTGTGACAGACTAAGGTATTTCTTCTATAGGATGTAAGACAATGCTAAATTTCAGGATGTCTTGCCCATTCCGATTTTAAGGATATTCTTTTCCAGACGTATGCAAAAGCTTATCTTTCCATTGTCAGAATAATGTAATATAAGGAAGTAATAAATCTTATAGTCTGTACTGTATTTGCATATACCATGGCTAATGTAAGCAAACTATGTATAAAAGCCAGCTCTGGAATACACTCATTTGAGAGTCTTGTAAAGCTGTTGTCCGTGTGTTATTGCTTACAAATGATTCTCCATCAACATTGATTATGGTGACCGAGGGATCGAGAACCGAGGGGATTAGAGTCCATTACAACATTAACCCTTTCATATACACACTGCAATGTCTGTATAATGTGAGCTCTGTATACACACTGCAATGTCTGTATACTGTGAGCTCTCTATACACCCTGCAATGTCTGTATACTGTGAGCTCTGTATAAACACTGCAATGTCTGTATACTGTGAGCTCTCTATACACCCTGCAATGTCTGTTTACTGTGAGCCCTGTATACACAGTGCAATGTCTGTATACTGTGAGCTCTCTATACACAGTGCAATGTCTGTATACTGTGAGCCCTGTATACACAGTGCAATGTCTGTATACTCTGAGCTCTGTATACACACGGCAATGTCTGTATACTGTGAGCTCTGTATACACACTGCAATCTGTATACTGTGAGCTCTGTATAAACACTGCAATGTCTGTATACTGTGAGCTCTCTATACACCCTGCAATGTCTGTATACTGTGAGCCCTGTATACACAGTGCAATGTCTGTATACTGTGAGCTCTGTATACACACTGCAATCTGTATACTGTGAGCTCTGTATAAACACTGCAATGTCTGTATACTGTGAGCTCTGTATACACACTGCAATGTCTGTATACTGTGAGCTCTCTATACACCCTGCAATGTCTGTATACTGTGAGCCTTGTATACACAGTGCAATGTCTGTATACTGTGAGCTCTCTATACACACTGCAATGACTGTATACTGTGAGCTCTTTATACACCCTGCAATGTCTGTATACTGTGAGCCCTGTATACACAGTGCAATGTCTGTATACTGTGAGCTCTGTATACACAGTGCAATGTCTGTATACTGTGAGCTCTGTATACACACTGCAGTGTCTGTATACTGTGAGCTCTGTATACACACTGCAATTTGTATACTGTGAGCTCTGTATAAACACTGCAATGTCTGTATACTGTGAGCTCTCTATACACCCTGCAATGTCTGTATACTGTGAGCCCTGTATACACAGTGCAATGTCTGTATACTGTGAGCTCTGTATACACAGTGCAATGTCTGTATACTGTGAGCTCTGTATACACACTGCAGTGTCTGTATACTGTGAGCTCTGTATACACACTGCAATTTGTATACTGTGAGCTCTGTATAAACACTGCAATGTCTGTATACTGTGAGCTCTCTATACACCCTGCAATGTCTGTATACTGTGAGCCCTGTATACACAGTGCAATGTCTGTATACTGTGAGCTCTCTATACACAGTGCAATATCTGTATACTGTGAGCTCTCTATACACAGTGCAATGTCTGTATACTGTGAGCTCTCTATACACACTGCAATGTCTGTATACTGTGAGCCCTGTATACACAGTGCAATGTCTGCATACTCTGAGCTCTGTATACACACGGCAATGTCTGTATACTGTGAGCTCTGTATACACACTGCAATCTGTATACTGTGAGCTCTGTATAAACACTGCAATGTCTGTATACTGTGAGCCCTGTATACACAGTGCAATGTCTGTATACTGTGAGCTCTGTATACACAGTGCAATGTCTGTATACTGTGAGCTCTGTATACACACTGCAATGTCTGTATACTGTGAGCTCTGTATAAACACGGCAATGTCTGTATACTGTGAGCCCTGTATACACACGGCAATGTCTGTATACTGTGAGCTCTGTATACACACGGCAATGTCTGTATACTGTGAGCTCTGTATACACACTGCAATGTCTGTATACTGTGAGCCCTGTATACACAGTGCAATGTCTGTATACTGTGAGCTCTGTATACACACTGCAATGTCTGTATACTGTGAGCTCTGTATAAACACGGCAATGTCTGTATACTGTGAGCCCTGTATACACACGGCAATGTCTGTATACTGTGAGCTCTGTATACACACGGCAATGTCTGTATACTGTGAGCTCTGTATACACACTGCAATGTCTGTATACTGTGAGCTCTGTATACACACGGCAATGTCTGTATACTGTGAGCCCTGTATACACACGGCAATGTCTGTATACTGTGAGCTCTGTATACACACTGCAATGTCTGTATACTGTGAGCTCTGTATATGGTTACACGGTGATATTAACTAAAGTGAGAGTTGTTTGGAATTCAAAGTGAATTTTACTGTGGCAAACCTAGCCACTTAAGACTATGCCTGTATTGCATGTGTGGATATCATGGGTTTTGTTTGCTGTAAGAACCAAGTGTAATGTGGCATGTGGCATTCATGTGAACGAGAGCGTTCGTATGCTTGTAATGCTTAAAACCCAGCATTGCCTATGCAGTTTCACAAACAGTGAGTTTAAACACTGTTCGTGAAACGAATTAACTACCGAATGGTCGACCACACATAGGAGGTCGTGTGGCGCCCATTAGCCGATTGCAACATTGTTGCAATCAGTGGTTAAAGACTTCCCTAGGTGGCCATCTTGGTTCTTTTGTTAGCCCAGCAGGGTTTTGCCGTCGAGTGCCTGGAACTAAAAACGGCTACTCGACGGCGCGAACACCGCTGGACTTCCAGGCTGTTAGGGAGCCCTGGCCGTTCAGTAGTTTGTTCCCCTGATATTAATCGGTGTTTTAAGTACATGTTAAAAATAATGTGTATTTCGTGCGGTGTTCGGTTAGTTAGACTGGGAGCTGAGCGGTATTCTCACGAACTATGCGCTCAGCCTCCAGCTATCTACCGAACGTCCATTCGTGTAAAACAAGTGAATATTATTAAAGTTATGTATTTTAATGTAAAATGTAAGTTCTGCTGCATGGAGGGATAATCCCATTAACGGAATATTCCAGTGGGAGTATCCCTCTCGTCCAGCAGTGCATGATGGGAAAAATGTATGTGTTGGTCAGTTCCCCATGTAGTCCCCTACTGGAATGTCAGTAGGGAAACCCCTTGCATGGGGAATCCCATAAATACGGTGACCTGTGAATAAAACCTCAGTTGACTCCCAGCCTATGTGTCGTCTAGTTCTTGGGAAGGATTATTACAATGCTACCGGGATTATTGTATGCTGTGCTTATTCCCCTGGATTACTTTATGCTGTTCCTGTTACCCAGCGGAGATATTGTGGATTATACTACCTATCCGCTACAATTGGTGGAAAGCGACGGGATTGAATCTACACAGCAAAGCAACGGTCGGCAGAATTAAAACGAATAAAGGAGAAGGAGCAGCAATTTGGGAATTAACCCATTCGGATGAAACCGGAGCCAGGAACACGTGGAAACCCGCGAATGGCCGGTGAATGGGAACGAATTATGCCCTGTTAAAACAAAGCACACTAAAGGAGTTGCTGGAAGCAAGAGGAGCAATAGCCAGTAACAAGGCAAAGGCTGTCCTAATTACAGAACTGATGGAAGGAGACAGAGCAGCAGCTGCTGCAGCACCTCCAATGGAGGAAGAACCAAACGAATTTGCAACCGAATTCAGAATCCGAATGGCTTTATTCCCAGAACCACCATCTGCAGAGACGGTCAGCAGGAGTACATCATGCTCAGGAGGGCGCAAAGGAATCAACAAGCCGGAGAAAGAGCCACAACGCCCGTCAATATTCTCCCAGGGAAAGTCAAAATTCCCTACCAAGCCTTCAAAAGCTATTCGGAGGCTGACGGTGGCGTGGACGACTACTTACAGGACTTTGAGAGGCTGTATTTGCTACAGGACATCAGCGAGGCGGATCGGGTACCCCTACTAGCAGGGAGGTTATCTGGTCACGCCACAGAAGCGTACCGGGCAGTACCGGATGAAGATAGTAGAGACTATAATAAAGTGAAACAGGCGATTTTAGCCTGGTACGCGATCACTTCCGAGGCGTACCGCATGAAGTTCCGGGACATTAAAAAACCCACTAAGGACACTCATGTCGAATGGGCACATCAGCTACAGCGAGCTGCGAAGGGGTGGTTGGAAGCCACCCAAGTTAACATGTTGGAGGGTCTGTTCCAACTGATGGTCCTGGAGCAGTTCTTCAACGGAATCCCTGCCTACCTACAAAATTGGATCAGGGACCGAAAAACCACACACCCTGCAGGAGGCTGCTAAGCTGGCAGATGAGTTTCAGGATAACCGGAGAGATCAGTCCGCACAGCCCTGACCAGCATCCACCTCCGCACCGGCGAGCACCGCAGGGGGCCCGATGACTCAACCTACCCCCCCAGGTATTCGGCACGTCTGCAAATTCGGTGCCACACCTGAAATCAACAGGGGCACATTCAGAGGGACTGCCCAAGTAATCGACCTAGGCCCAGCTGGAATAACACAGCACCGAGTAACAGAGCGGCCGTACACTGCATACAGGCCGAATCATACCAGACTCCAGAGACAGGAGCAACCCTAGAAGAACCGCTAGGAACCCTGCACGAGGTGAACCCCATCCAGGCCACCTCTGAAAATCGACAAGGGCACCGCCAGGAGGTGCATTTGGAGGGGAGAAAGGTACAAGGACTTCGTGACTCTGGGGCTACCTTAACCTTAGTCCGAAGTCATTTGGTACCCAAGCCCAATCTCACTGGAAACTGTGTTGCAGTACGGGTGGCAGGCTAGCCATTTACAAAGTACCTACAGCCAAGGTACACTTGAATTGGGGAGCGGGGCACGGGAATGTGTATGTGGGGATGATGCAGGACTTGCCAGCTGATGTGATTTTGGGCAACGACTTGGGGGAGTTGACTTCAGCATTTGTTCCACAGCCCACAGTACAGGAGGCATATCTGGTTGTGACCCGGCAACAGGCTCACACCACAGCACCATCCAACCACTCTGAGGCTCAGGTAAGCAATGACCCCCCCATGCCCACTGTCATGCCATGGGCCAACCCCCTAGAGTATGGATCGGAAGTGGCCCTAGACCCCTCCCTACAGGTATACAAAGATCGTATCGATAAAGACCAGGCAGGATTAGAAGAGGAAAGGTATATCTGGGACAAAGGACTACTGTACCGACACGCAGAAAAAGTAGTGTCCGGATCTATACCTTTACTCATTAAGCAATTAATAGTGCCTCGGAAATATAGGTTAGAGTTATTACGTATCGCTCATGATATTCCCCTGTCTGGACACTTAGGCATCAGTCGTACTAAGCACAGGCTGACCAAAAACTTCTTTTGGCCGGGTATTTCACAGGACGTTAGGCGATATTGCCAGACCTGTGATACCTGCCAAAGGGTAGGGAAGAGAGGAGACCGATACAAAGCACAGCTCCAGTCTCTGCCCATAATTGGGGAACCCTTCAGTAGGGTGGCAGTAGACATCATAGGGCCTTTAGCAAAGCCCAGCCCGTCCGGCAAGAAATATGTCTTGACCGTGGTGGATTACGCCACCAGATACCCAGAGGCAGTTGCGTTAACCAATGTCCATGCTGAAACAGTAGCCGAGGCCCTGATGCGAATATTCGCCCAGGTAGGATTTCCCCGGGAGATTATTTCGGATAGGGGCACTCATTTTATCGCTGAAGTAACACATCAGCTCTGGAGGATATGTGGGGTACAGCAAATCCTGAACTCTGCATATCACCCCCAGTCCAATGGACTCTGTGAACGGTTTAACGGAGCACTTAAACAGATGATCCGTACGTTCATGGACACCCAAAAGGGCTGGGAAAGGTTTTTACCCCACTTACTGTTTGCATATCGGGAGGTGCCCCAAGAATCCACCGGATTCTCTCCTTTCGAATTGTTATTCGGAACGAGATTGAGGGGACCCCTTGACTTGATACGGGAACACTGGGAGGGAGAAGAGACCATTAGTGTCACCCCCATCATACCCTATGTGCTCGAGTTCAGAAAATGCCTGGAGATGCTGACCCAGACCGTCCGAGACAATCTCCAGGTAGCCCAGCAACGACAGCGCAGATGGTATGGTAGGGGAGCCAGGGACTGCAGCTTTCAGGTAGGGCAAAAAGTACTAATCCTACGACCAGTCCACAAAGATAAGCTGCAGGCTTCCTGGCAGGGCCCATACAAGGTGGTGGAACAGATCTGTGACACCACCTATGTGATCGGCCCGGTCACAGGCGCGGGAGGCAAACGCATGCTACATGTGAACATGCTCAAGCCATACCACGAGCGCACTGAGGAGGTGACCGCAATCTGTGGCCCTGCCACCGAGGATTTTGACAATCTACCCTTCCCAGATCTCCTAGACCAAGAGGGCCAGAGCGGAGATTTAAGAGAAGTACAGTTAGGAGAGCGAGAGCGAACCCAAGTGCAAATGATACTCCAGGAAAAGGGAGCCACGTTTTCCAATTTAGCCGGCTATACCCCATTAGCTACACACAAGGTAGAAACCTTAGATCAGACCCCTCTTCGCCAAACTCCATACCGCATACCCGAAGCAGTCAAAGAAAATATGCGCAAGGAAATTGAGGAAATGCTTCAGTTAGGAGTGATAGAGCACTCCGACAGCCCCTGGGGTAGTACTAGTGCCGAAATGGGACGGGACGACCCGTTTCTGTGTAGACTACCGGTGGCAAAACGACGAAACGACCTCAGACGCTTATCCCATGCCCCGGATAGACGAGCTCCTAGACAAAATGGCCAGGGGCCACGATAGATCTGTGCAAGGGTTACTGGCAAATTCCGTTAGCAGAAGACGCTATTCCCAAGTCGGCCTTTGTCACCCCGTTTGGCCTGTACCAGTTTAAGGTTATGCCATTCGGGATGAAAAATGCCACAGCTACCTTCCAGAGGATGGTAGACAGGTTATTGGATGGGTTCCAGGAGTATGCAAGCGCGTATCTGGATGATATCGCCATCTTCAGATGCTCCTGGCACGAACATCTGACCCACATAAGAGCCGTACTAGACCGGATCCGGGAAGCCGGACTGACCCTAAAACCCAGCAAATGCCATATAGGGATGGCAGAAGTTCAGTACCTAGGGCACAGGGTAGGAAGCGGACAGCAGAAACTGGAGCATGCTAAAATAGAGGCAGTCGCCCAATGACCAACCCCTCGCACCAAGACCCAAGTACTCGCCTTCTTATGGACCGCCGGGTACTACCGGAAATTTGTGGCCAACTACAGTGCCCTCGCCAAACCCCTCACTGATTTGACCCATAAGAATCTCCCTAAGCTAGTAGTTTGGGCCCCAGAGTGTGAACAGGCATTTCAACAGCTCAAGACGGCACTTGTTAACTCACCTGTACTTTATGCTCCTGATCCAACTAAACGTTTTCTCGTCCATACAGACACTTCTATGTTTGGATTGGGAGCAGTACTGAGCCAAGTCGGAGCGGATGGCGGCGAACATCCCGTGGCGAAAACTTTTACCCAGGGAAGTCAGCTACGCCGCCATCGAAAAAGAGTGCCTGGCTGTGGTGTGGGCCCTCAAAAAACTGCAGCCCTATTTATACGGACAACCATTTACATTACTCACGGATCACAACCCGTTGGTGTGGCTGAACAGGGTGCCAGGAGACAATGCCAGGCTGCTGCGCTGGAGTTTGGCGCTGCAGCCTTTTGACTTTACAATTCACTATCGCCCTGGGAAGCAAAATGGCAACGCCGACGGGTTGTCCCGACAAACAGACTTGGAACCGTGATCCGTGAGTGCTCCTCCGGACATCCCCAAGCCGATTCGTTGGGATCAGACTGTGTATGCCGGCTTGGTTCTGGGGGAGCATTGTGGCAAACCTAGCCACTTAAGACTATGCCTGTATTGCATGTGTGGATATCATGGGTTTTGTTTGCTGTAAGAACCAAGTGTAATGTGGTATGTGGCGTTCATGCGAACGAGAGCTTTCGTATGCTTGTAATGCGTAAAACCCAGCATTGCCTATGCAGTTTCACGAACAGTGAGTTTAAACACTGTTCGTGAAACGAATGAACTACCGAATGGTCGACCACACACAGGAGGTCGTGTGGCGCCCATTAACCGATTGCAACATTGGAAATGAGTTAAAGACTTTCCTAGGTGGCCGTCGTTCGGCTACCGACCACGCGGCGGTTGGCCATCTTGGTTCTTTTGTTAGCCCAGCGGGGTTTTGCCGTCGAGTGCCTGGAACTAAAAACGGCTACTCAACGGCGCGAACACCGCTGGACTTCCAGGCTGTTCGGGAGCCCCGGCCGTTCCTGTTACCCAGCGGAGATATTGTGGATTATACTACCTCTCCGTTACATTTACATTTTAGCCAGAATTCACACAGCCAGAATTCGCAAGACCCCGGAGAGTGACATCGGCGCTGGTGGTCCGGTGCAGCAGGTAAAGGTGACATTACGTACTTTAACCTTTCCCACACAGGCACCGCCATCTTTGTTGCGCTGCTCCACTTCAACTCCTCAAGCAATAAGCGCCCTTCAACATCCGGAGCCGCCGTTTCTCAGCACTACGGAGGGTCCTGCGAGGCGGCTGGATCCTCCATGGACACAGCCAGTTCCCTGCAGATGTCAGTGGTGATGGTTGTGGGGATTGACGCTTGCGCTCACATTTCAGGAAAGTCGCCCTGACTTTGTCTCAGTATATCTGCTGACTGGGTCTTAATGTCAGTGAAATTCTAACACAGTCAGTATGAGTATATTATAAGATTGTGTATTATAAGATTGTGTATTATAAGATTGTATATTATAAGATTGTGTATTATAAGAGTGTGTATTATAAGATTGTGTATTATAAGATTGTGTATTATAAGAGTGTATATTATAAGATTGTGTATTATAAGATTGTGTATTATAAGAGTGTGTATTATAAGATTGTATATTATAAGATTGTGTATTATAAGAGTGTGTATTATAAGATTGTGTATTATAAGATTGTGTATTATAAGAGTGTATATTATAAGATTGTGAATTTTTAGATTGTATATTATAAGATTGTGTATTATAAGAGTGTATATTATAAGATTGTATATTATAAGATTGTGTATTATAAGAGTGTATATTATAAGATTGTGTATTATAAGAGTGTGCATTATAAGACTGTATATTATAAGATTGTATATTATAAGATTGTGTATTATAAGAGTGTGTATTATAAGATTGTATATTATAAGATTGTGTATTATAAGAGTGTGTATTATAAGAGTGTATATTATAAGATTGTGTATTATAAGATTGTGTATTATAAGAGTGTATATTATAAGAGTATATATTATAAGATTGTGTATTATAAGAGTGTGTATTATAAGAGTGTATATTATTAGATTGTGTATTATTAGATTGTATTATTATAATTAGATAGTATATTTATTAATTAGATTGTATATTATAAGATTGTATATTATTAATTAGATTGTATTATTATTATTAGATTGTATATTATTAATTACATTGTATTATTATTATTAATTAGATAGTATATTTATTAATTGGATTGTATATTTATTAATTAGATTGTGTATCATTAGATTGTATTATTATTATTACATTGTATTATTATTAATTAGATTGTATTATTAGATTGTATATTATTATTATTAGATTGTATATTTATTAATTAGATTGTGTATTATTAGATTGTATTATTATTATTAGATAGTATATTATTATTATTAGATTGTATTATTATTAATTAGATAGTATATTTATTAATTAGATTGTATTATTATTATTAATAATGAGATAGTATTATTATTAATTAGATTGTATTATTATTATTAATTAGATAGTATTATTATTATTAATTAGATTGTGTATCATTAGATTGTATTATTATTATTACATTGTATTATTATTAATTAGATTGTATTATTAGATAGTATATTATTATTATTAGATTGTATTATTATTAATTAGATAGTATATTTATTAATTACAATACATACGAAGTAATAGGTGGAGCTGTGTAATGTCCTATATCTGTAAGACAGAATAAATGCAAATAGCGTAGAGAGTCTGCACAAATAATAATAGAAGTAGAAATAAAATCGTTGAACTCACAAGGTTGGAGTCATACCATCATATGACTCTAGCGGTATGTTCCTTTGGACCATTAAGGGGTTGTCCAGACCCTTCTATCGTTGGTTACTGGATACTCCTCTTTAGTGGTTCTTTGTGTGTCCCCCAAGGAATTCTCAGTATGTTGCTTATTCTTAAAATAGATATTTCTGTGTCAAGCTGCAGCAGCAAGTGATGTCATAGACCTGGTCATACTGAGAATTATTATTATTAATTAGATAGTATTATTATTATTAATTAGATAGTATATTATTATTATTAATTAGATAGTATTATTATTATTAATTAGATAGTATATTATTATTATTAATTAGATAGTATTATTATTATTAATTAGATAGTATATTATTATTATTAATTAGTCATGATTGAAGGTTTTAGGGGCACTGCTGGTTTAACACTGATTATTTCCCTTGGAGATGTTTCCATGCCAGCGGTGGGAATTCCTTGGATACAGGGCGATAGAAACTGGGTATCTGGCGGAATCTGCGGAATCTGCGCCATCCTTCGTGAATAGCTCTCACTGCGCTACGTGACTGCCGCTGGGGCTGCGGCGGTGTAAGGGTTACTGTGGGCCCCGCCCCTCTGAGCGCTGATTGGAGGAGCCGTGTGTGGGCGCGGCCTCCGTTGGGGACATTCTTGCTAGCCAGGGAAATGAGGGACTCGCTGATTGGAGGAGCCGTGTGTGGGCGTGGCCGGCCGCTGGTGACATTGTATTTCCCGGAGGAGGTGGGGGACTCGCTGCGGTGACTCACTGAGAACATGCTGGGAGTCGGACTGAGCAGGCTGGGACACGGGCTGCTGGGACCGGTCAGGGCGTACTGTGCCATGGCTTCTGCAGGGAAAGGACTCATCTTCAGACAGGTGAGTGACACTGGCAGACCTATCACCCTCAGCCAGCATGGCAGACCTATCACCCTCAGCCACAGCCAGCATGGCAGGCCTATCACCCTCAGCCACAGCCATCTTGGCAGACCTATCACCCTCAGCCAGCATGGCAGACCTATCACCCTCAGCCACAGCCATCTTGGCAGACCTATCACCCACAGCCAGCAAGGCAGATCTATCAGCCACAGCCATCATGGCAGGCCCACCACCCTCAGCCAGCCCACAGTGGAACTTGCAGGCCACAATACATTTACTTTAATCTGTTTATCTTCATGTTACAATGCTTAGAGACTCTCTTTATCCTGATGGGGTAGGGGTACATTATAATGTATTTGTGTGTATACAGACTCCCACTCCTATAATGCACAGCCACACAAAGACCCGATCTATAAGGGCCAACATATTGGCAGAGTTATTATTTTTTTATGTACAGACTGGGTAACCATTGATACTGATATAAGGTTATCACTGCCTTGTAATGGCTGGCTAGGAATGATGAGGGGCTGCAGTCCACACCAGATGCATTGGCTTCCCTGTCCTGCAATCCCTTAACACAGGCTTCCCCAAACTCCGTCCCTCCAGATGTTGCTGAACTACAACTCCCATGATTCTGTGAATGAAATAGATAGGCTGAGAATCATGGGAGTTGTAGCTAAGCAACATCTGGAGGGCCGGAGTTTGGAGAAGCCTGCCTTAACACCTCCAGGAGCCCCATCCATATATCCTTCTCCTGTTTAGTCCTCCATGATAGCGTCTGTATTGGGTCAAGTCTTTGATGAGCCAATCATGTCCTTGAAAGAAGGTGGCTCCCTAAAAATATTGTCTGTTGACTTCTATAGCTTTGGAAAAACATGGATATAGTGAGTGAACATTTGAATGTCACACAGATGGCAATCTGCAGATCATTGATAGTATTTGTGACAGCTAATGTTGTGCCTAGACATGATGGGAGTTGGGCTTCTGCAGGACCAGAAATCCTGTCTCTGCAAAATGTATGAACCATGCATCTGGGGCATTTAAAGAAGTTAACTTAATATGTCTGCGTATATTATTGTTTAAGATATTTAAAAATAAAAAAGTAAATTTATGCAAAAAATACAAACCTACTTCATGTTGTCACTGTACATGGGGACGTGTTATCCGGTCTGCCGCAGTCACCTTAACAACCTAAAGCTGTTTGAAGAGCTATTTCTGGGGCTTATTTACAAAAAGTAAGAATTGGGGAGAATTAAAAAGGTAGGCCAAAGTAACCAAGCAGTAATGATTACTGAGATAGACATTTGTTTTTCCTCCTATACAGCTACCTTGGCCTAAAACTCACAACTATTTTGACAAGAAAATAACCGTAACAGCCGAAGGGTTAGGTCCCAGCTGATTTAAAATCACAGCTCCTATGATGCTTTGTTGACCATAGCACCTGCAGAGCTTAATGGGAGTTGCAGTTTTGCGAGAGCCCTTAGTGTAGACTGTTACATCAGATCTCTGTTGGGTTTTTTTTTTTTAATTGTGAAAGCTTTTACGTTTGTGTGGTTTTGCAGAGGAAGTGAGGTAATAAGGGGGATATGAACGTAAAAATGTGGCAATATCCCGGTTATTCACTAAAGTGAGAATTAAAGAGACTTTAAAGTGAAATCAATCTGTATTTCAAATTTAAGGGCAAAATAGACAAACACGAAAAATTCTCTAAGTCATTTACGCTTAAATTCGGTTGCCTTGGCCTTCAATATGAAATTTACTTTGAATTCTCTGTAATTCTCACATTAATGTATAATGTTGTTTCCATGGAGCTGGACTGAGTGATCCTTTCCAGGATTTCCTTGTAGCTCCAGAGGGTACACATTCTCCAGCAGCTGATATCTTAACAGCTGGGGGGGGGGGAGACAAACTTCGCAGAGGATTTTGCGGAAGCATGAGTTATTTTACAACAACAAATCTATTGTGTCATCAGTTACAGGGATAAACTGGCATTACATGGCATTATTACACCCAGCGTATTGATCTTGAAACTTAATTAAAATCCTCATAGTAAAGGAGTTTAAGCATGCGTGGGATAGGCATAAGGCTATCCTGACTATAAGATAAGACCAGGGAGTAATGAAAGTATTTAGAAAATTGGGCAGACTAGATGGGCCGAATGGTTCTTATCTGCCGTCACATTCTATGTTTCTCATTGTTAACATTTTCAAATTTTATCTCAAATATGCCTGCAGCGCGCCAGTACAGAGCTGCTCACCGTGTGCTGGTCCTGTCAAGCTGTTGAGAAATGTATCCAATCCTTTGAGGCTTCCAAGATCAGAGATAGAAGTATCACTACGTAGAGTAACACTTGTTACATCATCATGCACGTTAAAAAATAAATAAAAAAAATCAGTCCTATCACTTAGGGGTTTTACATGTATTATTATTATTTTATTTTTATATATATATAATTTTTTTTTAAACCCCCCCCTTCCCACCCAGGATGTATTGAGATGGCTGGCAGGTGAGGCTGAAGATTTACCTGTAGTTCTTCCTTGAAGGTTCTGTTGTCTTCACTGCGCCAAACACGTTAGGAGCCACGTCGGTGTCATAGTCTACTCTAGCTCATGCCTGAGAGTACAACAGATGTTTATAGAGGGAAAACTACAGGCTCCTCTAGAATCCGTCATAGACCAAAACTTGTCAAGCTCCAGAAAATGCTGGTTTTACCCCTGGTAGCAACACTAATGGGAATGGACAAAATGTGACGGCGGACACACTGCCTTTTCTCAAGTTTTGGGAACTCCGGTTTTGTCTACTTTGTCCTATGATGTCTTTTTGATTGTATTGGAATTTAGTGGAATTCCAGCATATTAGGTATGACTAAATAAAGATTTATATTTGTCCTACAATGTTTTCCAAACACGATCTCATTTTGACTTTTACATTTATATCCGTAATCCGAGATAAGATTGATCAATAGTTGAATATCTTCTTTCCAATGTTATTTTTTTTTTTTTTTATATTTGAATTATTTCACTTTTCCATTAGATTGCCAGTTTCAGCAATATTGCAGTGTGGTACTGAAAAGGTTAATGACTGCTTTTCCATTATTTGCATTTAAAAAACACGATTAATTGCTGCTTTAAATTCAATTCAGATTTCTCTTTATACAGCTCCTCTCGACTGTGTGTTAAGTTGTGCGCATATTTAAAATTACCGTCACCTAACGCTTCGCTCTTTCCTGCAGTTGTTTGAACCAGTCAGTTGTACGTACACTTATCTTCTTGCCGATGAAAAGACTAAAGAGGCCGTTCTGATTGATCCAGTGCTGGAAAAGGCTGACCGAGATGCCAGGCTAATCAAAGATCTAGGTCTGAAAATGATCTATGCAGGTATGAGCCCTACCGAGCATTGACTTTAACTCTGTGACGCTGTATATGATAACCACAAAATACCCAAATCGGTTTTAATCAAATGCCATACATACCGCTCTTTGTCTGTTGTCCATCTCACAAACCTTTGCCAGCAAAATAATTTTTTTGGGGTGTCTGCTTTAAACTGTCGTTAGGTACACCCAAACCACTGTAAGAAGGTCAGAAATAGCTCAAGGAATATTGTACTGACCATCGTTGGTCCTCCACCATAGTCCACTATCCTGGCCAGTTTTAGAAGCTGAGCTGCTTTACAGGCGTAGAAAGACCTTGCAGTTAAAGGAGGAACGCTAAGTTACACAAGCACTGTAGTGGCTATGACGCTGTCTTATTTTTTATTTTATTTTCTGAAGGAAGGGTTGCCCCAAACCATTTAGGGTCAGTTTGGCAAACACCATGTCTGCCTCCTCTCTAGCTGACTTGATAATTGAGAATTTACACTTCTGCCTCCAAACTAGATCACAATGAGGAGACTGTCACTTTAGGCCAGGGATAGGCAACCTTCGGCTCTCCAGATGTTGTGAACTACATCCCCCATAATGATGGCAAAGCATCATGAGAGTTGTAGTCCAAAACATCTGGAGTGCTGAAGGGTGCTTATCCCTGCTTTAGGCTATCAGTGCATCAGATCAGCAATGATGCCTCTCATTGGCTTTCACCAAATTTTTAAATAAAAAATAAAATAAAACATCTCAGTTTCTAAGGTTCGCTACCTCAAGCCCATTTCTTCTTCTTTTTTTTTATTTTTATTTTTTATTTATAACTCCTGAATAACTTTTTTTCCCACAAGGAGAAAACCCTATATGAATAATATGTAACCATGACTGTTTGATACAATGATAATATATAAAATATGTTACAGCTGACAAACAGAACACAGGGATGTGGAATATGGGAAGACAATCTATTTGTCTGTCGCTAATTCCAGCTTTGTATGAACTGCAGTTTTTTACTGGGTACAAAGTATGGGTTCATAAACTATAAAAGCCACATATACGGGGCAATTATAGAGCTGTAATCAAACCATTAATTTAACGAGCTCCTGTAGTAATCCTATGGCTGTCACCACTGCTGTTACCTCTGGTTGAATCCGAGACTCGTCATTCGACTGAAGTTGATATTAAAAGCTCTGACTCTGTAGTGAGATTATAGGTTATCTGGCAAACGCACATTTCTTTATAATGTAATCAAACAGAACATGAGGTCAAATAGAATATTTACAGTTTGCATATTAATAGCAGACAAACCATTACTGACTTTTCAGACTTTTTTTTTATTTTTTTATTTTTTTGAGACATTGGAGAAAAATATAAGTGAGAATAAATTATGTTAAATCTTCGTGTAGCCGATAAAATAAAGAGTAATGGACTCCATAATTCCCAGATATTAGGCGTAAGGGTTAATAGAATATATATTTTTTTGCACTGTTTCACACTTGCCAGTATGATTCAGAGCGCCTCGTGCACCACTTTGGCACCTGAACATTTATGGGTTTATTCTAAAGTGAAAATTCAAAATGAATTTCAAGCTTAAGGCCAAAATAGTCGAAACTGAAAGCATAGTTAACATGGAGAATGATTCCAGTTTGGCTATTTTGGCCTTAAATTTGAAGTGCACTTGGAATTCTCACTTAAGTAAATAACCCTGATGATTTTTTATTTTATTGCTCTCAATGTTTTATGGTAAGCTGAAGTGTTTGAAATATACAAGGTCATTTCCCCTACAGAAGCAGAATGCTGGGGCATTTCATACCCCCCAAATGCAGATGCTTCTAAAAGTACAGAGGGTCTACTTGCATATTTCTCCCATAATCTGTGTACATTTTGTAACCTGTAATCGGAGACTAGTGTATGTGCTGAATCAAATCTAGCCATTAGGTGGTAACAACACCAAGTGGTGGGGCAACTATAATTGACAATAGAATAGTCAGACTTTGTCCTTCGTAATTTTAATTAGTCATAAAAATGTTGTAATCTCTTTAGATTATGCTCTGTGAAATTGACGACTGCTTGTAAAGTTTAAACCTGCAGTACTAGCTACTTGGCAGTTTGAAGGGGGACAAGTATTTTCGTGTTTCCTGTCATTGAAGTGCGCTCACATGAGGCATGACCGTAAACATTGCTCAATAAAATCACTCTTTAAACTGACAACATACTATGGGAAATGGGAGGAAAAATAAGAAAAGCATATCCTCACAGAGATGAATTGAATCAATGAATCTCTATGAGGAAAGTTCAGTGTCTGCATGCAGAGGGAGGAGATACTGAATGTTTTGATGCATTTTAGGCAGCCATGACCAAGGAAGGATCTCTAACAGCCATCTGAGGAGTGGCCAGTGAAGTTATCACTAGGCTGTAATGTAAACACTGCATTTTCTCTGAAAAGACAGTGTTTACAGCAAAAAGCCTGAAGGTAATGATTCTACTCACCAGAACAAATTCAATAAGCTGTAGTTGTTCTGGTGACTATAGTGTCCCTTTAACCCTCTCTAATATAGCCACACGCAGAAAATGGTTTGTCTGGTCCAAGTGACCTCCACGTTTTATAACCTATATACAGGGTTATTACCTAAGGCCAGAGAAGCCGAACGGAAAGCATAGATCCGTTACAGAATATTTCCAATTTATCTATTTTTGACCTTAAATTGAAATTCTCATTGAATTGTCACTTTAATAATTACCCTGATGTCGACAGTTAAGCTAGTAATAACAAAATATGTCCGGCAGACTGTAAGTCGCTCTGTTTTCTCGTTCTTTGTGTCTCCTTTGGTCACTGCTGTTTATTTTCTTCAGTAGTCTTTTGAACGGTCCCAAAATAGAGAATGTTGAACAAACCTATTGAAAAGGTGCTCCTAAGACGACCCATTGTTCTATGTAAATGTATATTTGAAACCCGTGACCAGCCCTCCTTGTGTAACAGGGTAACAGAACTGCATGAATGTCTGGTGGAGAGTTCTGTGAATATGGGGTTGTGTACAGTTCGTAACTGTTCTGTGTTATCGATGTAACAATTCTCTTCTTATTCGTTTCCAGCTAATACGCATTGTCACGCTGATCACATCACGGGGACCGGGGTTCTGAAGAAGCTGCTCCCAGGGAGTAAAAGCGTTATTTCCAAGGACAGCGGGGCTAAAGCGGACATCCACATACAGGCGGGTGACGAAATCAAGTTTGGGAATTTTGTAAGTATTCGCCCCCTATGTGTGCCACTTTCTTCTAGGAAAGATTTGATTGTAGTTCTTTTAGTTTCCGTCTCGTACCTATAATACAAAACTGTGAAAACTGTGCCATCAGCTGATTACAACTCCCATGAACATATGCTACCCAACTGCTTTGGTTTTTGGATGGTTCCCCAGCTGTTCGCTGACTAAAACTCCCATGAGCCTTTGCTAACCATTCGTTATGTTTGTGACTAAAAGATTTATGGGTGTTTAGTCTGCTATAGCTTTGCTGTCATGTAAGGCATCTTCTCTGGACACTAAGTGTTTTGCTTGTCAGCATGACACAGCTTTAAGTGAGCAGACTGGCTTAACGTGTCCCATCCGCCTTTACGCTATATACAAGAAGAAGCTTCAGGCACTTAATACAAAGCAGTTTGTATTGGATTAAAATGCAACCTAAACAGTGGTCTTTGTCAAGCCTGTACTTTATAATGCTACAGAAGTAGCTGATGATTACTTATAAGTTAGAGCAGAGCTTGTCAACCCACCCATTCATGCTCTTCTTGAACAATTCTCAACCTTAGCCAGCCTTTGCATTTCAAACTGACACACTGCATGACATGTCTTTCCTAATTTATCAGTCTGTCTGACTGGGAGTCATGGTCTTTGAAGTCCAACAATATCTTTATAGTATAATACTTCCTCCAGGTTTATCAGAGGGATGTCGCGCATACATTGGACTGCTACTGGGGCAACTGCAAATCAGCCCACTAGCATAAAGGGGTTATGGGCTGCAGTCTCATAGTAACATTTGTGTGCTGATCAAAAGCAGCTGGCGGTGTATTGGATGTCTGCTGACCGTTTTCTGCAAAAATGATTGTGCTGGGGCTGGGTGATTACAATCTTGCTGCTCTCCAGCCTTAGACTGACCCATATTTTCTTGGGCGTAGTGGGGGGGGGGGAATGAGATTATTCATATATATTATATTATACCCCCCAAAAAAATCTATTAATATACAAACCATTTACAAACCTGTATTCCACTTGGGAGTCCCTCCTATTATTATTCTGAATGAAGCCCAGAGCAATTCTAGAATTAGCCCGAATGAAACATTTTAATCACAAGTGGTCAGCAAGTTGAAAATCAATGTAAATTAACAAATAATAGAACTAAGATCCCTGGACCGCCTTTTTTTCTTAGGGGCTATATGATTTATTTTCTGTTGAGCATATTACAAGTTACAAGCTTATCAAGTACATCACAATAGAGCATCGATTTTTCAAATAGCCAATATCCAAATGGTATGTAAACAATATCTGTAAGACATTGCTTTGAACAGAGAGTGAAGAAGGAATAAAAGTTAAAAGAGGAATCTCTGCTCAGGATAGGTGGAAAGAAGTATAATAGTTATCTAATGCTCTTGTCATTATTGAAACTGACATATTAAATTGACAGGAGAATTAAAGTCCTAAATATCTAAACAATGCCCTGCCTTTTCTCTCTCAGGCTTTGGAAGCACGATCCACCCCTGGGCACACAGACGGCTGCCTCACATACGTGTTGAATGATAAGAGTATGGCTTTCACCGGAGACGCGCTCCTGATTAGAGGCTGCGGACGCACCGATTTCCAGCAAGGTATGTACTAAACACACAGGTACAAGACATATTCAGGAACACGGTCCGTTATTTAGAGTACATTGCTTTGGGATGTACTGTTACTGAGCCTCCTGTATTTTATTGTAAGTGTTATGTTTGCAGGTGTGTGGATTGACATGACAGATCTCACCTTTCAGTGGAGATAGTTATAAAAAGTGTATTGTACACAGCTGACCGCGTGTGTGTCTCTATGGGGTATTTACGGTGCTTAGAGCTCCGTGGACTGCTATTTTAAATGGAGCTTTGTGAGATACTTGTACACAGCACACATTACTGTTGAGTCTTATTGCAGTGGAGCTCTATCGAACACTCATAAGAAATTTCTGTAAAAAAATTGTTTTGCAGTGGAGCTCTGTGAAACACTCACACTGCACCTTACTTTGGAGTTTTATAGCAGCGGAGCTCTTTATCACACTCATACACACTGTACATTGCTGTGAGTTTTATAGCGGCGGAGCTCTGTATCACACTCACACTGTACATTGCTGTGAGTTTTATAGCGGCGGAGCTCTGTATTACACTCACACACACTATACATTGTTGTGAGTTTTATAGCGGCGGAGCTCTGTATCACACTCATACACACTACATTGTTGTGAGTTTTATAGCGGCGGAGCTCTGTATCACACTCATACACACTATACATTGCTGTGAGTTTTATAGCGGCGGAGCTCTGTATCACACTCACACACACTGTACATTGCTGTGAGTTTTATAGCGGCGGAGCTCTGTATCACACTCATACACACCATACATTGCTGTGATTTTTGTAGCGGCGGAGCTCTGTATCACACTCACACACACTATACACTGCTGTGAGTTTTATAGCGGCGGAGCTCTGTATCACACTCACACACACTATACATTGCTGTGAGTTTTATAGCGGCGGAGCTCTGTATTACACTCACACACACTATACATTGCTGTGAGTTTTATAGCGGCGGAGCTCTGTATCACACTCATACACACTACATTGTTGTGAGTTTTATAGCGGTGGAGCTCTGTATCACACTCATACACACTACATTGCTGTGAGTTTTATAGCGGCGGAGCTCTGTATCACACTCATACACACTATACATTGTTGTGAGTTTTATAGTGGCGGAGCTCTGTATCACACTCATACACACTATACATTGTTGTGAGTTTTATAGCGGCGGAGCTCTGTATCACACTCACACACACACTATACATTGTTGTGAGTTTTATAGCGGCGGAGCTCTGTATCACACTCACACACACTATACATTGCTGTGAGTTTTATAGCGGCGGAGCTCTGTATCACACTCATACACACTATACATTGTTGTGAGTTTTATAGCGGCGGAGCTCTGTATCACACTCATACACACTACATTGTTGTGAGTTTTATAGCGGCGGAGCTCTGTATCACACTCATACACACTACATTGTTGTGAGTTTTATAGCGGCGGAGCTCTGTATCACACTCACACACACTATACATTGCTGTGAGTTTTATAGCGGCGGAGCTCTGTATCACACTCACACTATACATTGCTGTGAGTTTTATAGCGGCGGAGCTCTGTATCACACTCACACACACTATACATTGCTGTGAGTTTTATAGCGGCGGAGCTCTGTATCACACTCACACTATACATTGCTGTGAGTTTTATAGCGGCGGAGCTCTGTATTACACTCATACACACCATACATTGCTGTGAGTTTTATAGCGGCAGAGCTCTGTATCACACTCATACACACTATACATTGCTGTGAGTTTTATAGCGGCGGAGCTATATTACTCCTACACATTTGCTATAATTGAAATGCCTATAAAGCACTGTGACTTATTTAAGCACAATGTGACTGTGGTTAACAAGTGTCCCTGTCTGTTTGCAGGCTGCCCCAGTAAGCTGTACCATTCTGTGCACACCCAAATCTTCTCCCTGCCTAGCGAGTGCCTCCTCTACCCTGCTCACGACTATACAGGTCAGTATGGGATACCCTGTTGGTGCCTACACTAGTTAGTATATTATTAAAGTACACAGAATTTCCTCTATTTGTTTTGCCTGTTTAAATATATAGTTCAATACTGTTGCAGCAAGTGACTATCTATGGAGCTTTGCCAACTCCACGTAATGCAGCCACACTCCTCAACTCTAAGGATAAACCTGCACTCCAATCTTATATGGCTGCAGGGATGGACTGTCCAATATACACACATACAAGTATAAATAGCTGCTTTTTCACTAAACACGGAATATTGGAGAACTGATAATGGAACTAAAATTTTAGGCCACAATAAATGGGCTAAAAAATATCTGAGTTGTAAAATCGTTCTAATTTGGCCCACAATGTGCATTTTTTTTTTTTTTCGTTTTACTGAAGTTTACTGAATAACTCGTGTGTGTGTGTGTGTGTGTGTGTGTGTGTGTGTGTATTATGTATATAGTGTAAAGGGAATGTGTAGGAAAGCATGTTTGGCTGTGTGTATTGTGAGTGTAGGTACTTGTTTATGCAGGAATTGACACATTTGTTTGGAGTCTATGAGCCAGTTTTTTAAAATTAAAAATGTTTAACTTTCAATGTGAAAAATGCAATTCTTAAAGGAACACTATAGCCACTATGCTTTATGTTCTGGTGTCTATAGCCTGTCCCTGCAGGCTTTTCAATGTAAAAAAGGGCAGTGTTTACATTGCTGCTTAGTGACAGTCACTCAGACGACCACTAGAGGGTGCTGGGTCACTGCTGCACGGTGTGTATCACCCATGTTCAGCGTCTACAAGCTCTGAATGCATTGATAGAAATGCATTGACTCAGTGCAACTCTATGAGGAGATACTGATTGGCACAGTGCAGTGTTTTGTACCTTTTTTTTTTTTTTAACCTTTAAAAAAAAAAAAAAAAAAAATGTAATTTCTGGTTTCTCCATGGCAACCTCTAACTGCAAGCCACATTTTTTTTCCTTTCACCATATAACAGTAATAGCTTGATTTGTATGTGCTGCCCATTAATATGGATGTGTGTCCAGGAAACATAGATTTGTTTTTGGAATCTGCCCAACCTCTCTGGTTTTTATTCCCTCTAATGCTTTTCCTTTTCTCTTCTTTCTCTCCGCATTCCTGTTTTTGTGTCTGTCTACTACACCTCCATACCACCGTCTTTCTTCCCCATACCTTGTGTAGCATGGCCAAGCTGCAACTAGCGCAAGAGTGGCGAGAAGATTGATCCCCAAGCATATTTTTGTATAGGGGTGTATCTGTATGTACTGTTGCCATTGGAATGCAGTGGTGTACTTGTGTGTAGTGTTTGCGTTTGTAAGTAGTTTTAGCTTTTAAATGCAGATGTGCTTTTGTGTGTAGAGTTGGTGTTTTGTATATAATTTTAGTGTTTTAATACTGGGGTGTGTTAGTATGTAATGTTTGCATTTGCGTGTAGGGGTGCGTTTGTATGGAGTTGGGGGTTTGTATGTAATGTTTTACATGTTGTGTTGATGTTTGTTTGCTGTGATGTATCTACATACATGCATAGATACACACACACACACACACACACACACACTCACACCTAGATAGAAACATATAAAAACACGGACACATACACACAAATGGACACAAAGATCTACACACACTGGCACATACACTCAGATATACATACTGGCACACAGATATACTGGCACGCCGATATACTACTACATACACACACTGGAATGTACACATGTCAGTAATTTGTATATTTGCAGCCACCCTTCTTTTAGCTTACCTTTTGTCTGCAGGAGGGTGACTTGCTTGGGGTGCTGTTGCCTGAGGATGACATGGGCTTTTCAACAACTCTTTCTCTCCCCCACCACCCCCTCCATACTGAAATGTTTATTATAAGCTAAAAACATAATTGGTCTCAATAATAATAATACTCCTACTTTAATTTGTTAAAAGTTGGCATTGTCAGTAGTTGCCGTTACTTGCTAGCACCCTCTAGCTGTAGAATTATATTTAAAACCTATTCATTAAAGGGACACTATAGTCACCCAGACCACCTCAGCTCAATGAAGTGGTCTGGATGCCAGGTCCCTCCAGGTTTTAACCCTTCATATGTAAACATAGGGTTAATCCAGCCTCTAGTGGCTGTCTTCTGGACAGCCACTAGAGGTGCATCTGCGACGCTGGAGGCGAATTTCGCCTCCATCGCGCAGAGCGTCCATAGGAAAGCATTGAAAAAATGCTTTCCTATGGGCAATTTGAATGTGCGCGCGGCACTTGCCGCGCATGCGCATTCGGCTCCACTGACGTCGGACGGGGAGGAGAGGTCACAAGCGCCGAGGGAGCCAGGTACTGGATTAAGGTAAGTGGCTGAAGGGGTTTTAACCCCTTCAGCACCATGGGAGGGGGACCCTGAGGGTGAGGTCACCCTCAGGGCACTATAGTGTCAGGAAAACCGCTTTGTTTTCCTGACACTATAGTGATCCTTTAACAATAATAAAGAGGATATTTAGAAACCATGATATAAATGTTACAATTACTCTGGTATTGGTAACATTGTTACACTAGACTAGTAATATGTTAATCGTATGAGGCCACAAACAAATTGTCTCAATTTAATAATAAAGTTCTGCAATATTAGTTAGAATATACTCTAATCGTATGTTATTCACATTCATGATTACTTTTACTTCCATTTGTCAATAGAAAATCTCAATTACTGTTACTCACTAGCGCCCTGTAGCCGTTGCACTATTATTGAAGCAGATATTCAGGAACAATAACGTTAAAGATGTTTCTGAACAGAAATAATAATGTTAGAACTGCTCTGGTGCAGGCAACATTGTTACAGCACACACAAAAAATAAATAAAATTAACCTTCGAAGTAGGGCACATCGAACTCCAAATGTAGACCAGCTTGTCTCCTTGCTCATAGATTTAAAATTAAAATAAAAAAATCAATTTATCCTCTTGGAAACCCAAATTCTATTCATGTCCCCACCTCACAGGAAAGCATTAAGCGGCTAGTACACATGCGCGTCAGAATGCAGCACTGTGCCATTCAGATTATCTCTCTTGGTTGCCTTCTGGTCAATCAAGGCTTCTAGGGCCAGATAATAAATGTTTATGCACTACATGTTCCTTAAAGTGGCACTGTCATGCCGAATTTATCTTTCTCCTATTGTTTCCTCTTCTCTCTCTGAATCTCCTTCTTTTTTAAAAAAAAATTTTTCTGATCTAATTTTCTTTAAAACATAAGACAAAGTAGGGACAAACAACCCTAAACTATTGACAGCGCAGTTTTGTCCTTTTGAGACTCGTCAGGATGATGCAGTTCAGGTACAGTGTTATGAATTGCTAAAAAAAAAAAAAGGTGATCCAAAATTTAGAACCATATAGCATGGTCTGTTAATGTGCAATCCGAATTCAAGGTTAATGTAAGAGGAATTTGAAATAAGGCATAATCTTAAAAGTGGAAAAATTGCCATGGAAACCAATGTAATACCTTTTTTTTTTTTTTTTATTCTTTATTTTTCTTGTGCATTTGGTTACATACATGCTTACAGATCCACGACAGCGACTGTAAGCTATTTCAAGACATATAGTGGCATATCTGAGTGGTTGCACATTTAATATTTGTGGAGTATAGTAGGCTAACAATCGTTAAGTTAACTACATGAAATAGGTACACATGTTGTAGCAGGATAATTATAAAAGCCGTACAGTGAACAATGTGTACTAAAAATACGCTCCTGACAATGGCTGTGGAGGGGCCTTATGATACCTGGCATGTGTCAATCTAGTTAGTGTTGTCTGCTCCGTTAGTGTGTGTGCTGTGGGTTTAATCCGCCTATGCTTTAATGAGTTGTTCTGGGAGGTGTTGGGCTGAGTAATGTAGTGTATCATTCTGCGGTGTTATCTTCCTTCTGTTATCGTCAGGTAGCAATATAGCTTGGGAGGTATCTAGGTACTGAGTGTATTGTAACCCTGTCTGTCTGCCATTTGGGGTGATGTGCCGCCTTGTTTCCGCTTAAGGCAGATGTGGGGGGGGGGTGAGGTAATTAACCTGGTGGGAAGCGCGTTTGTGTGTGTCTGACAGGTAGATAGCTAGTAACATTTACTGGTACATTAACAATTATAAACACAAAGATAGCAATATAAAGTAAAAGTTGGCTGGTAGGCAAAGTAGCAAAATTATTTGGAGAATCGCAAGGAGTTAGTTCCGTAGTGGTGAGATCATACAGTCCCAGCAAATATCTTGTTGGGATTTACAAACATGCCGTTGGATTTCTCATGTTGGGTTGTCAGCATGGGAGCCGTGTCTGCACCGTTGCGGAACGAAAGATTTCACCCTTTCCGGGTTCCACCTGTGTCGTAGTCTCGGAGGTTGTCGTGGGACGTATGGCATCTTGTGGTAGTCCCAGTATGGGTAGCAAGTCCTGTGCTCCCTGGAGGTCGTGAATCTCATGGGTGTTCCCGTCATGTGTCACCTGCAGGGAGCGGCTGAGGCGCCAACGGTATGTTATGCCTTGTTGCTGGAGTAGCGTTGTAAGTGGCTTAGGCTACCGTCTCCAGTCCAAGGTACTTCCGGACAAGTCCGTGAAGGAGAGGGACATGGCTTCGAAGGAGTACTGGGGTAGGTTTTTGACTGCTGCCATGGTTGCGGCTCTGTCTTCCTTGCACTGGAAGCGGAGTATGATGTCCCTTGAGGCCGCTGGTGGGGCTTTGGTTGGTTTGGGAACTCTGTGGACTCCATCCAGGCTTATTGCTTTGGCCTGCCGCGCATGCAGTGGTGCTGCCAGGAGCCTCTGCGCAAAATGCGGCAGTTCCTCTACCAGCATGTCGTCTGGTACTCCCCGTATCTTTATATTAGTTGCTCTACGTGTGTCCTCCAGTGCGGCGAACTGCCGCTCAAAAGCCTCCGTTTTAGCCTGCAGATCCCTGATCTCCAGTTGCATAGCGGCAATATGGGTAGCTGTGGTAGCGGAGGTATCCACCAGGGTACCCAGTCTCCCGGTCATTCCTTGGAGGCCCGCCATTTCTGCCTGGATCGTGGTCTGCAGGCTTGCTAGTAATGCCTTGAGCACCGCTGTAGTGACTGGTGCATTATCAGGGTCTGGTGGTGTGACTTTGGCTGCCGGTGGACTGGGAGAGTGATGGGTGTCCTCACCTTGGGAGAAGTCGTCCGACAGGTTGGAGTTAGTCTCTGGGTATTCGGCCATCTTGGGCCCAGCCGCTTTGTGGGCCTGACGCCACATGGCTCCGATATCGAGGCCAAGTCTGGGCTGGTCAGGCTTTTGCTTTTTGTTTTTCCATCCCATGTCGATTCCGCTGTTATTGCCTGGGATTTGTGGCTGTTTTGGTTGTTTTTTTTCCGTTTAGATTGGGTGTTTTTTAGCTTGAAATCACAGGAGCTACAGTGCCATGCGACTTCTCTGCTCTGCAGCTTGGCTCCGCCCCACAATGTAATACATTTTAACACTATCAGGTTTATTAGTGAAACTACTAATTTTTAGCGCTGCAGAGAAAACAGTGTATACATTACGGCCTAGGGATACTTCCACTGGCCACTCCTCAGATTGTTGCTATAGGTGCTTCCTGGGGCAGTACTGCATAGTGTGACTGTCATTCAGTGTCTACACCCTCCTCGTGATTCTGTGCATCTCTGTGAGGAGATGCTGATTGGCCAAGGCTGTGTATGGCTTGTGCTGGCTCTGCCCCTAATATGCCTCCTTGACAAGATCAGCCAATCCAATGCTTTCCTTCGGGAGCAGACTGGAGTAATGGTAAGATTTTACTATGGTTGGGGTGGGGGGGGGGGACAGGACTTGTTTTTAACACTATATAGTATTAGGAAAACATGTTCAGGAATATGTGTTTATTTAATTTTATGTTAATTGTGTGCCTGAAACATCTGCAATTATAAAATTGAAGTTGATTGTTTTCTGCATACACACCTTTACAGGTCAAACAGTGACAACTGTGGAGGAGGAGAAAAAACACAACCCCAGACTGACCAAGAGTGAGGCAGAGTTTGTGAATATTATGAATAATCTGAATTTGAAGAAGCCTGCACAGATAGGTAAGGTTATATACTGCCCCCTACTGGACAGAAGTCACACCAACACCATATGTGTCATTAGAATTATAGGTTTCTTTGAACTGAAAATGAATATCAGAATTTCAATTGTGCATATTTTTGTGTTCCTCATGTAATGTGTGGGGGACCCAAAATTCACTTTGAATTTCCTGTGGTTGTCTGAAATTCCACTTGTTTTGTAGTTAATGCAGTTAGTTCTCAAACACAACAATACACACCGCACACAATTTCTGAGCATATTTCAAAAGCCCCTGCATAAATTGTATATAACATTAATGTATTATGAGGTTTTCTGTCAGTCTATCTAGTGGGCCTCTCTGTATGAATGGAACCCATGTAATATGTACTATGACCACAAGATGTCGCTCTATTACAATGTTATTTTGGCGGCTACTTTGTCACATTTCATTATGATGTGTGGGAATTAAAACAATTGAACGTTTTCAATAACCGAAATACTGGTGATTATATATAAAAAGCCTTTGTATTTCATGTTTTTCCTATGTGCACCTATTTTACTCCCTTACTTGCACCAAAATATCAAAATATTCCTTACAGCGCAAATTCTGGTACTTTAATTTTCGGTTCCGTTTTGTTTTTTCACAAATGAGTCATTCCCAATGTGTAAAATAAAGTGCAAGAATGCTTTTTAAAATGTATTTATTTTTTCCCCAAAAAAAATTTCTGCCCTGCCAGAGTGGTGACTTTTCTGAGATTAGTAAGGGACTTTCATTGTCTTTTCCTTAAAAAAATAAATAAATACACATTTTCTAAATTACAATTGTAATTGGCAGACTGAAGCATGTTTGTTTGGCGCATTACTTAAATCACCAGTTAAGAAAATGGTGCAAGTGCACAAAACTAGCGTGCCCACATGAAATGTAATGTGACAATGTTTATACATAACTCCCACTGTATCCATACATTATACCAACTAACCCACACGGCTTGTAAGTTTAAAAACAATTTATCGAGCTGCACCTTTTTTCTGCCTTACACACCTGTGGTAGGGATTCCCATCTGTTGATCTATAATTCTCATTATATTTACCATCTACAACTCCCATAGGGATAGCCCATAAACTGTGACATGATAAACGAGGGGTAATTAACGGTTTGTTTTAGATTTCATTATTTAATCTAAAAACTGGGGTTGGAAATAATTTACACACTAAACGCAGCAAGCGTGATGCCGATAACTTCCATTTGAATGAATACTATGGGGGAGAGATGTCTGTACACAATTCATTGTCTTCATTGTTGATGTTTATCATTTTCGTGGTTTATAATTCTGATTAAAAAAAAAAATAAACTTGTTTTGTGTGTTTTTTTTTTTTTTGCATTATTTATAGCAAGTATTTTTCTTTAACCAGATATTGCTGTGCCAGCCAACTTGAAATGTGGCATTCAGGACTAGTAATGACATCACTACTTCAAGGATGACCTCACTGAGATTCTGTCTGTTAAATTCATTACTTTGGCCTTCTTACGTATCTTGAAAATATGAAGCATTTGTAATTGTCTCTTTGATATAGATAGATATTTTTTAATTATTTTTTATATATATTCATGCATGTCTTGGGGTGGGGGAGATTTGGGACCACTCATTAATAAATCTGGAACTTAATGCACTTACAGTACAGTTCAGGAAAGTTGTATTTTAAATAGGTCATGATTACCTCATTACTGCTTTTGTTAAAGATTCACATTTTTCTAATAGTCCTTAACTTCTGTAACTGGGAGAACTGTAGCTATTGGGATACATTGATGTATATATGTTAAATTATTTTTACCAGTAAAATTACTGATTGAACAACTGTCTGACTTATCTATGTTTTTATTTTTGTGTGTGTGTGTGTGTGTGTGTGTGTGTGTGTGTATATGTATATATATATAATAGAGAGAGAGATGTATGTATCTGTATGTGAAACCAAGAAGGCTGCACGCAGGTGAACATGTATACTTATGAGGATGCTGCTGGGGCCAATTCATACAATATTCACTAAATAAATATATGTACCAGTGTGTGTGTATATATGTATGTATGTATGTATGTATATATATATATATATATATATATATATATATATATATATATATATATAATATTCCTCATTCTCAGGTCCTCTACCAGAGGCCTTGGTACCTGAGGGTTTTTTTTTCTCCGTATATTAGCTGTTACCAGAACTGCACTCTTCTGGACAGCGATCTCTGGTAACCACTAATATACTGAGCAGAACCCTCAGACTACTCTTGCCTTTCCTTTCCACATCCTTTCTTGTTCCGCTTAGTTCTTGGTATTTGTCCACCTTCTCCTGTACCTGTATCCACTCTTCATTATGATATGATGCAGAACAGCACTGGGGTTAGCACATAACCTTAGTATATGCCACATTTGATGTTTACTTGTGTTATTGTCCTGGAATTGGCTTCTAGCATTGTTTTTCACTTGTTCATGAAGGCTATTTGTGTTTTGCTGACCTCGTACAAAGCCAAGCATTCCAGTATCCATGTTGGTGGCATTATGTCATAGGCTTTCTTGGAGTCAATACAGGTTGTACACATATTGGTCTGTCTGGTCTTCGAATCGTGTGACTGCTTGGTCTACCAACAGCTGGTGTTTTAATCCTCTGGTGGTTCCAATCCCCTCCTGAGCATTGCTCATGTACTGACTCACAGGCCCATCGATCTTGGAGGCTATGATGCCTGACCGAACCTCCCATGTTTTGGGAAGGCAGTTTATTAGTCGGAGGATTTGACTGTGGTGTTCCCTTGTGTGGGTCCTTCATGACCAGTATTGTTACGCCTTGTGTTAGTCAGTCAGATTGGGAGCCTGTTGCTAGTAACTGGTACATTCAGTATTTCTTTGTCCAGCAGGTGTGGATCCTTTCTGGTCCGAGTGATGACCATGTGTGCTACTTGTTGTATATCTCCCACTGTGATGGGGACTGGTTCCTGTTCAGGAAACATGCATTTTCAGGTCTAGTTGCTTTGGGCTTTGATTGCTTCACCACTGTATAAAGGGTGTAGTGACCGCTGTATGACCCCCACTATAGAGATCCCCCCAACAATTTATCATTTTTTTTTATTTTTTGTGTTTTTTTTTTTTAACAAGACTGTGTGGAAGCTGTATAGCTGCAGAAGGAATATTTTGGTGCCCAACAGAAATTGGCCTAAAATTTAGCAAAACGCGTACAATGGTGTCGATTTCAACATTTTATTTTATTTTTCAGACCTCATAAAACATGTTAATAATAGGCAATAAGAAAGCATAATAATAAAAATATTGGAACATGTTTTTGTTTATTTTCACGCAACCAGGTAATTTGTAGAATAATCTTTAAACTTTAACCTTGAAAACTTCCAAAATAAAATCACACCAGTGAAAAATTAACTTGTGATTAAGCACATCTGTTAGCATAAAAAGCAATGTGTTTTTTTGTTTTTGTTTTTTTTAGACCCCTCTGCTGCCTTGAAAATGATACACTAAGCATCAAAACAACGTTAGCTTAATGAAGAACTTTTTTTAAAGGGACACTACAGGCCCATAAAGCACTTTAGGTTGCTGCGAAGCTTTGTGTGAAGGGGATGTTCTCCATTTATTTATTTTCATTTTGGAAAGAGCAGATTTCAATAGAAATTGACACTTTTATAAATTATACTGGTTACACACTTTTTAAGCAGACAATGGGTCTTGTCACTTACTGGTTTGGTAAACATATTTGCACTGAACTCAATACGCAGCAATTGTCCAGAGCACCTTCCTTGCAAAAAGTTCTCAATGAGCAGCATTGGAAAGTCGGTGATTGGACAGCCACAAAAAGTCTGGGCGGAGTTAGAAGAGGAGGGCTTGCAAAGGCAGCAGAGAAGAGAACTGATGGTTTTTTGCAAGCTGTTTTTATATATACCCCCAAGGAGAAAAAGGTATCATTAAATGCAGGTTTTCATTGGGGGTACATCTACTAAACAGTGATTTCAATTTATTTTGTATTTGAGCGGTGGAGTGTCCCTTTTACAGTCTCACTGCTCAAATCTCTGCCATTTCTGAATAATTTTATTCAAATTTTTTGGGTGGTGTTTTACTGTACATCATGATAAAACATTGCCAGTGTACCAAGAAAAATGAAGATCAGATGTAGGTTAAACAATTGCAAGTCAGGTATTGGTTAGTTGAGGGGTGCCAGCACATTACTGCAATGATATGCAGGGTTGTCATTAAATAGTGTATCGTGAGCAGCAGATTAAAAGGTTAAATGACTTTAGATCCTGTTGATGCAGCCCTAGCCACACCTTCCCTGGCGGTGACTTGCAAAGTTGTTTAGGTGCTTAGAGATTCCCTTTAACATAAAAGCACATTACTACCTTTTTGCAATGCAGGTTTATTTTCACTCAATATCCAGGTGTGGATTAGTTTTTTTTATTTTATATTTTTTGATTTGTTCATGACCAGGCAAATAACACTGTGATGGCCTACAAATCACAAGAGGTACCGTGGCAAGGATACAGTCCAGTACCGAATAAGAGTTTTATAAATGTAACAATAAGAAGACGGGCAAACAGTGCTACAAGACCAAAATTAAAAAAGCCTTTTATCGGTGGCGGAGCCAGCTGCAGATCAGAGTGGACAAATCTTGTAGAGCTCTGAGCAAAGTCCTGCAATCTACCCAATAGATTACGGAATTTGGGCACTCACCCTGCTCAACACCCGACTACTACCCTGAGTAGACACCATGCGCCAGAAAACTAAAACTCACGGGCTGAAAAGGACCTAACCAGTCGCAACATAGGCGACCTGCGGAGCTCGCAGAGGGCCACATGGGAGAAGATGGCGCTGGGGGATGAAGGCACCTCTTACGCTTCTGAGGATGCCTCAATTAATCCCTTAGAAGAGGCATCGTCAGGCTTTCCACCCATGCACAAGAACAAGTCAACACCTGCTGGAGAGATAAGCTCGAGTTCTGGCCATTTGTATAACTGAACGCATGTGGTCCAGTGCATGGAAGCCATTTTGTCTCCCGAACACAAGCAGCGGTCCATGGTCGTCGAACAGCTGGAACTATTTTCGGCCATGCGAGTCCGCGAACCCAGGCAGAAATTGTACCGCTGCCCATTCAACTTCCCGACCATGTAAACAAACGACTTTCAGGAGATATGATCTACCAACTGGGGGAGCATTTGCTCCCTAAGATCCAGGGGGAGTGTTTGCACAGGAACCCCCGAAAGCCGACCGGCCATCCTGACCAATTCTCTGGAACTGTTTTGAGCTATCCCCTCATGGCCGGCCGGTCAAAACTCCGCAATTCCGTTCTACCAAACTGATCTGAGCTCTTTTTGAATATGTTGGGCGCTCACATCAGAGCTATTCGTGGATTTGATTTTTGTGGGGTTCCTGTACTGTTTTCATGTATTTGTGGGGTATTGTAGAAATATTGTAGTTTGTAGTTGCTGGGTTTGAGAGATAATTGAGTTATCCTAATTTGAGCTGAATTATCTCTCAAACACAAAGGCTCCTGGGAAGCTCCTGTGTAAATCCCATGATGCAAGTGCATAAAAGCCATGTGTGGCAGAATAAAGTTCAGTTGTACTCCCAGAACTGTGTGTCATCCAGTTACTGGGTAGGAGGTGGCTATTCACTTGGCAGTTTCTTGTTCCTGAGTTCCCGTATTCATGATCCAGCGAAGAAAGGATACGGGCAGGACTAGGGCTCCTCTGCAGTGGTTATGGTGCTTTGGGTGTCTATTTGAGTGTCCGAGCGCTGTATGGATTGTCAGAAATCAATGAAGCATGATTTTTATTTTTTTTTAGTGATTTTGGGGTGTGTGTGAACCCCAAACAGAAGGTATTAATCCATAAAATAATAATTTATCTGTTTGTGATTGTGGTTTGGCCCCAGGGCAATAATTAGTTTGAGCAAATAAACCTAATTAAGAGTTGAAAGTTCAAGAAATGATCCTGTCACAATAATTAATGACTCACATATCATTTTATGAAGCATTCCAGACGCTGGCCTGTTTTAATTAACCGATGTTGACAGGTAAAAATCAAAAAGCTTAATGTATAACAGTTGTGGTGGGTCCCACTTCAGCCACCACACCCTGGTCTATCCCCAAATCTTTCCACAAGTGTATAAGTCTTATAAAACAAGAAGATAAGATTTGTTTCTGTTGTGTGATTAAATCAGATTAAGTGGGCTATTTACTAAAGTGAGACTTGTTGGTAACTCAAAGTGAATTTCAAATTTAAGGCAAAAGTAGCTGATTTGGAAAAATTAGCCAACACTACTTATCTCCCAGTTTTGCTACTTTGGCCTTACATTTAAAAATGGCAGAAGAAAATTGCTAATGTGAAAAAGGGAAGTAAATTTGCAAATAAAAGGCTGTCAATGGTCTAAGAATCTTGCCCACAGTATCCAGAAATCTGCATCAAGGCCTGCGTTCTATTTTGGTAATGATACATTTAATAAATCTGTTATTTAAAGAGGAACATTCTAAATGTCCTCAATACATTGTGAGACATTGCAAAGACACTGGGCTTCTGTGAAAGCAGCATCGTAAACCCAATGCTTAAACAGAATATTGGCGTACAGAGGATGTCACTAAGGTACGGTTTAGGATTTCTGTAGCTTTAGAGGGTCTTTGGACAGGTGGTCATTAGTGTTCGGGAGGAGTACCTGCCTTAAATGTTGATTGCTTCAATGATTCACAGATAGTTTAACTAAATGGTTCTACATTTGTTTTTAAAGTTAAACTTTTTGCAGCCTGTCTATTTAGGCATGTCTTTACCCTACATGCACGATAGTGCTGTATTTATTTATTGCTTTGTTAATAAAATAAACTCTTTTAAATGTAATTTAGAAGGGGAGACTCTCCTAAAGTATTGATAAGCTAATGTTATTAAGATCCCACCTTGAAGCTCGCATTTATCAGTAACACAAAAGGGCTAATCTAAGAAAGCCCAAATGTTGTCTGTGCAGTCCCAGTGGATGAGATGGTTAATTGATCTGGGGACTAGCACAATTAAAACATTAGCGGTTTCCTCCTTCTGAACCCTTGGGGATTGTTCCAAATTAGAGTCTGAGTTAACAGCTGCAAGTGTCTGATTACCCTACAGAACCAGTTAGTTTTTCATATGGAACTTTATTTGTCTTGTTAATTGCGATGGATGAAAGAGATCCTGCAGAGTAGCATTGATACTAATTTACTGTGTGTATAGTTCATTTTGGATGCAAGAAGAGAAAGGTGAATTCTCGACACAAGTCTTTAAAGATGGGCATTACATAAAATGCTCATTGAATGCACCTGGAGCTCTTCTAGAAGGTTATGTTCTTTGATGCCCTCATGAAACAGGTGTTTTTGAATGTCACACAATACAATTACCCATAAAGGGTTATTCCGAGCACCACGGCCACTGCAGGCATTTTAATTGGTCCTGGTGCCTGCAGTGGGTATGTGCAGTGTTTTGCTGCCGGAGGTGTATCTCCACCTGCAGCATCATCAATGGGGTGTCATTAGCCAACACCGAACAGGACTTTCAGGTTAATGTCAATACTCTGCAAAGAGCATTCTTTGGATGAAAGCGATCAGCTGACACTCTCAGCCAATGAATGAGTGGCAGGATTGGCACTAGACCTACTTGAGAACAGACCAAGTGCATGGCCAGGGTATTCCTACAATTTTAACCACTTACAGATGGATGTAGTTTTATGATACCTGAAGTAGTCCAATAAGAATGGTATTTGGGAATTTATCATTCACTCATTGGAGTTATCATTCAAATTTAATTGTGCATTTTTTTTTGCATATCACCAAATTTTAGGGAGAGGAGAGGAGAGGATCCGGCGGGCCCTGACCTGCAGCTCCACTAGGTACCTCTCGTGAGGTTGGAGCGTTACCATGGCAATACTCCATTCTTGCGAGAGTGAACTGGAGCTGCAGACTAGAATTCACTCCTAATAGGACCACAAGAAGTGTCCCCCTCCCAGGCAAAAGGTAAGAAGGGAGGAAGGATACATTTTTTTATTATTAGAAAAACCATATATAATATTTGCCTCAACCCCCCACACACACACAATACGTCCCAACATACACACTGCACCCCTCAAACACACACAATTGAACCACTCACACACATAAACACCCCCCCCACAAACATTGCAACCTTTCACACACACACACTAGGTCTCCCATACACATTCTGGGTTCACCACACACACGTTCACCTACAGTACATTATACACTACAGTCCGTATGCACACACTAACTACATCCCCTATAAAACACTGTGTCCCCTATACACACACACATACACACTCACTCTCTCTCTCTCTCACTAATCCCATTTATGGAGACACCAGAGACAAGTCACAAGCAAACACAGTGCACACATGTTTATAAATTTGCTTACGCTGCACAAAACAAATACATGCCATTTTTCTCATGCAAGAGATTAAACCAACATGCTCACTTTGAGAGGGGGCATGCTTATCATCGATTCTGACAAAACACCCCCTCTTGGTCCCGCTCCTTCTCAGTGGGCCGCTGTGATTCAAAAATGCCCAGGACGAATTTTTTTTCCCAAGTCCGGCCCTGCTGTCAGCCTAGGTGAGTGGTGGAAGGTAGGGAGGTTGCATGGAGAATCTTGCTTCAGACAATCCTTTTCAATGACTGTAGATATTACTGTGCTAGATGTGGTCCTGGTGGCTGAAATTGGTCAAACTGCTATTAATGTTTGTGGTATCCCAATCATCTTCAGTTGGGACACTGTAGCAAATTCTTCATTCTATCAAGCAAAGCTTAAAAGCTCTCCTCGACAGACAGTGGAATTGATATGCTGCCTCTGTGAAATCACTTAACTAATCATGGTGGCTCCTTTGGGATACAACAATTAGATAATTGATTTCCCACTACAGGCATTTATTCCACATTCTGCTGGGCAAAATAAAAAAAATTACAAAATGGTGAAGTACCATCCCTACGACCAACATGCAAGTACGATTTTCTTCTCCTATCTAGTAAAACATTTCAGAGGATCAACCTAATTTGTCAGCCCCCATCCCAGAGCCCAGGCGATAGTGCTAGGAAGTGGTGGGCAGAACGGATACTGTAACCCAACAGTTACAAGAAGGAAGAGTTTCAGAGGTCCTTCTTTGTAACTTTTGTCCATCGAGCAACTTGGTTTTTTCGAGATGGACGAAGTAATGGCCAAAAATTCAGGCGAATGCAAAACTCCACCAGCTTCCTACTGTTCGGCTCTGCAGAATATATTTACATTTTATCTAAAAATAGTTTAGTGTGAGTGGATGTATCATTCGTGTGAAGGTTTAAAAATACAGCTGACCTGAGTATTTTGGTGCCTCTATGACCCAGACAGGAATCTGACACTGTATGCACTTTGGGTGGACAGCCCTGTCTGCTCTCTGAGTGTGAGCGAAGAACTAGGCCGGTACTGCTCAGCATTTAAATAATTACAGGGTAAATGTACAGAAGGGGCAGCCCCGGGGGCAATTGTATTGGTTAAACCAGCAAAGGTCATTTCCATAAACTGGAGACAGACTGAAACAAATTACCGAGTAGGACTGAGAGAGCCCCGAGGTAGAAGATCAGAAAAACAAAAGCATGAATTTTCACAGTAATGAGCCGTAAGTATCTCTACGCACAAATACGTGTTTTTATTTTTTTCTTGTAAAGCAAGTTTTTAAAATTTGGGGCACTGCATGAAACCGTTTATATCAGGTTTGGCAGAGAGGTAGCGCCAGTTGTTGCTGAACTACATCTCAATGTTTAGGCTGGCAAAGCATCATGGGAACTGTGGCTAGAAAACAGTTAAAGATCTACCACTTGACCACCACTGGTGTACATCAACTTCATTAACAGAATGTTTTTATAACAATACAAAAAAACATGTCTTGTCTTTTTATTGCTTTCTATTTGAATTCATTATTTTTATTGTAGGTGTAACAATATGTTATTCGCTTATATTTAAATTACATTTGCTATAATATGTTTGTACGCATTGCTAGATGTTTATTTTAATTAAATTTGTTATCCCGTGGGTTATTTTTAATTTTAAGAAAAGCAAACAAAATCATAATTAAAGAAAAATAAAGAAGGAAAAAACAAACGAACATAGAAAGGTGCGCAGAGATGATTTAAGTTAGGTGGAGTTTCTTGCGTAATAGACAGCAGTTATCGCACAGAATGCCTAATGTCAATTTTGCTCAACTTTTGTCACAGCGCAGCTCTGCAGAAGCTGGAGCCGCGTCACTGGACCCCTAAGGAGCATCCAAGCCCGGTGTGAACCCTTTGCTAATCAGCTTGCCCCATTACCAGGGAACTGGCCCAGGGTACTTTTGGCTGTAGGGGTTACAGTGGGCTCTACAGTGGGGTAGTGGTTATGTCGCTTGCAGTAACCCTTTAAAGCCAGCGTAACCACACTGAAATTATAGGTTAGTTAGCCATTTCAGCTACTTTGACCTTTGGAATTCACTTAGAATTTTCACGTTCTCGAATAACTCTATTCGACCTTAAAACTCATGGTGCAACGAAATGACCCCTAAATAAGTGATTCCATATCCCAGTTTAGGCCCCAAATATTTCCTTTAGCTATTTCATTGTACTATTTCAGCAATAGCTGTGCTGCTTACTGTAGGGGCACGGCCTGCCGCAGCGCTGGAGTCCCTATTGAACGTGCTTTGATGTAGTTAAATAATTTAAATATATATTCTTCTATACCAACCGAGCAAAGAATGGGTCATTCAGCTCATTTTGGAAACAAATGCAATGTATATAACATGTCAAAAAGCATCAGGAACGCCTGCAATAAATGCTTAGATGTGATTACAAAGTGCCCATGGGTTCATTTTTTTTCTAAAGCATGATAAATGTGGTGTTAACTTATACTGACTGGGAAAAAAAAAATGATGAAAATGAATAAAATAGTTTTCTTAACTTTTCTGAGTGCAGTAAGGCATTGTCACCCTAGCCACACTTATAATGTTAGCTTGTTTCATTGGACTCCATATGGTACTGCTATGTTTTACAAGGTATCCAGCAATGAATGGCAAGGAGTGTTTGTAGAAAGGTGCCAGATGTGTTGAATTAATGTGTTTCCTACTCCCAGCCCACTCTGCAGGCCGAGGGGGGGAGGTGTACAAACTTTCTGAAACTCAGTCAGACCACCTATTGTCATAGAATAAAGGAGGGGAGATAAATAAAAACTATTGTTCATTTAATAAGCCACGAGGAGGGGGCAGGGAGCAGCATTTTCACTCATTCCAGGATCCAGCTGTGAGTCTGGCTGAGGCTTATGAGAGTGGGAGTCCGGAGAAAGTCCCTTTTTATCCGGCTACTGAAAGCGAAGGTGACAGAGTGCGGGACAAACAGAGCCAGAGGGAGGAGTGTGATCTGGAGGCTGGTCTTACTCAGCACAACTGAATCATTCACTCAGTCACTCACTAGAGCTATGCTGGCTGAAAACACTGCTTATTGGCTGATTCATAGCGAGGATACATTGTGGATACATTGACTGAAACTCTCAGGTTGGCTGATTGAGTAATACTCCAGGTCAGGTTTACTGACTGAGCGAGATTCTCAGTCTCTGCTCATTGAGTGAGGATCCCAGGGATTACTGACTGAGTGAGGATCCCAGGGATTACTGACTGAGTGAGGATCCCAGGATTACTGACTGAGTGAGGTTGCCAGGATTACTGACTGAGTGAGGTTGCCAGGATTACTGACTGAGTGAGGTTCCCAGGATTACTGACTGAGTGAGGCTCCCAGGATTACTGACTGAGTGAGGCTCCCAGGATTACTGACTGAGTGAGGATCCCAGGGATTACTGACAGAGTGAGGTTCCCAGGATTACTGACTGAGTGAGGTTGCCAGGGATTACTGACTGAGTGAGGCTCCCAGGGATTACTGACAGAGTGAGGTTCCCAGGATTACTGACTGAGTGAGGATCCCAGGATTACTGACTGAGTGAGGCTCCCAGGATTACTGACTGAGTGAGGCTCCCAGGATTACTGACTGAGTGAGGATCCCAGGCTGTGCTGTGTAAGGAAGACTTTGCCCCTGGAACAGAATCCAGAGAATTGAACAGGAACTGTGAAGGTAAGATACAAATTAACAGAATTCTGATTCCATTAACCCCCAGTTCTCAGTGTCTGACAGTCTGCTCCCCATGTTTACACCTGGCACCATCTGGATGTATCACATAGGATTTTATCACTGCTCCATCTATCAGTGCATGACGTATACTATGTATTTCACACATACCGTCTCACACCTTCTATATAGATCTTATACACCTGTTATGTGCTGTAATGTACTATTAGATGTTACCAGAATTTACAGTTACTTCACATACAATCAGTGTATATCCATGATTATATCTTTGTGCTATAGGTGTGTATATACAGATGTTACCAGATTCATGCAGAGGTCACCTTTTGTGGTGTAGACATATACTATGTAATCCAGGGTTATATATTTATATATATATATATATGCTGTGCGGGATATGTATATACTCCTATTGTCTTGTAGAATTGGTATACATATATTATCTGGTTTACATATATTATGTGTGTTTACCTGTGTAATACAGGTGTATTCAGGTGTTAACGTTTCTGACGTAGTTGTACAGAGATGTTACCTGTGTGATGTAGGTATTATATTGTCTTGTAGTATTGTTCTATACATATATTATCTGTGTGAGATCTGTACAGAGGTGTTACCTGTGTGATGTAGGTATATGCGCATATTGGAATGTAGTATTCGTGTATACATATATTAGCTATGTACAGAGATGTTACCTGTGTGATGTAGGTATATGCGCATATTGATTGTAGTATTGGTGTATACATATATTAGCTATGTACAGAGATGTTACCTGTGTGATGTAGGTATATGCGCATATTGGAATGTAGTATTCGTGTATACATATATTAGCTATGTACAGAGATGTTACCTGTGTGATGTAGGTATATGCGCATATTGATTGTAGTATTGGTGTATACATATATTAGCTATGTACAGAGATGTTACCTGTGTGATGTAGGTATATGCGCATATTGGAATGTAGTATTCGTGTATACATATATTAGCTATGTACAGTGATGTTACCTGTGTGATGTAGGAATATGCGCATATTGGCTTGTAGTATTGGTGTATACATATATTAGCTATGTACAGAGATGTTACCTGTGTGATTTAGTTGTAAGTAGATATGTGACAAGTGTGATGCAGGTGTCTAAAGAGATTTTTATTTATTTTTTCCTCCTGGGGATTGTAGGTGTGTAAAATGTTGCTTATGTTTTGTTAATGTTTACGTGTTTCCTGTGAGATACAGGCGTGTTGGAATGTTACCTGTGTTAGGTAGGTATAAACACACGTTACTTGTGTTTTCTATCTAAATACCTTTATTCCCTATGTATGATATGTGCAGTTGTTGCCTGTATTATATGCAGTGTATGTTTCTGTACATCTGATGTGTAGCTGTGTGTGTAATATACAAGGTACCTATGTCATACACAGTCAAGGTTATTCGATAAAGTTAGAATTTAAAGTGAATTTCAAATTTAAGGCCAGAGTAGCTGAGCTGGGAGCACAGCTGACTTGGAGATTTTTTTCAGTTTGGTCATTTTGGCCTTAAATTTGAAATTCACAATAAGTTCATTTTGAATTCTCACTTTAGTGAATAACTGTGAAAGTGCATCTGCCAGTGGGCTGTAAGGTGTCTGTGTGTGTGTGTGTGTTTTGCACTAGTGTAAAGCAGTTTGATGCAAATGTAACCAGTGCCGTATAGATACACACAGATGTCCCAGGTGGAATGTATGCAGATGTGTTATTTGTGTGTCTGTACTTTATTTGCATACAGACTGACCTGCGTAATGTGCTTGTTGCTATAAGATGTATGATGTGACATATATGGTGAAGGAGTATTCAGATGTGATGTAATATATTTGCATACATAACCAACCTGTGCATGGCTGGTGTATACATGTTACCTGTGTGGTGTCTGTGTACCTGTTTGATCCATGTCACATTGGCATGAAACTCTATTTCATCACCGATTTGAAGTGTTGGGAGGACATGTGTACAGCTGTTAGCTGTGTGATATAGGTGTGTACAGATTCCTCCTGTTTTCTATCCTATGATGATGCTGTAATTTTTTTTTTTTTTTACAATTCTACGCTCATGTTATCTGCATGTCTTATACCGGTTTAAATAGACACTGCCTCCGACATGGGATTGTAGATCAGCTGCCGTGCATTATTAGCTGATTATCAAACTGTTACTGCTTCCATATATCTGTATTTAGTTATACGCAGGTAGGTGATTGCAGGTCCAGTAATGACCTTCCTTTGCGATGACCGCTGCTGTTAAATTTCTATTCTAATCCTCTCCCAGGCAAAGCAAAGTTATTACGGGGATAACAGCAAAAAAAGGCGGCCTTCGCAAGTGCATTAGCTGAAATGTACAAAACGCCAACATAATCTGTGGTGATGTACAATTGGGTCAACCATAATGTAGCAGTCTAAATAAATTACTTCAAACAGGACCCTGGCAGGAACTTATTTCTGAGCTGTAGAAAATACTGCCCTTTTATAAGAAAGTAGGTCTTGGTTATAGATAACCTATCAGGGTTATTTACAAGAGAGAGAATTTGAGCGAATCAAAGTGAATTTCACGTTTAAGGCCAAAGTAGCTGCATTAGATACATTTTCTAAGTCCACTATGCTTCCATTTCAGCTATTTTTGTCTAAAAGTTGAATTAACTTTCCATTTTGTTTTGCAATCCTAACAATTCTCATTTTAGTAAATAAACCTGTACATCTTCTCTGTCCCTCTTTCAAATGGGGGTCTGGCAACCTGCATCTCCTTTAAGTAGGTCTATGTGATCATAAGGAATGGTGAAGAATCATGGGACATGTAGTCCACAACAGCTGCAGTACTCCAGATGGCAGTTTTACTCTCCTGGCATCTGTTGAGCAGATATACGCTGTGTGGAAATTACGCCTGCAGTCTATAGATAGTTGGTTCACAATGGTCATTAAAGTGTCACCTCCAGTAGTGAATGGGTAACCCAACTCCTGGACTGAGATCCTGTTTCTTTATTGCCAAAACTGGCTGACAAGGCCCTTCCAACATGGGAAGCAGGTTTCCCACACGCTAGCTGTTTCCAGTCCCATTCGGGGGAGCCCAGAGACGATCTATTGTTCACACGGTGTGTATGGACCGAGCATTGTCTGCAGTCTGGTTTCTGGAATTTGATCCAGTTGACCTTGAAGAGGGACATGAAATGGTTAACATGACATCATACAGCATGAATGCCGTGTGTTGCCAAGTGATAGTGGAGAGAACAAGGATGAGGGTGAATTTTGGATTTTTTTGGGTTAAGACATTGTCATGCTACCCAGTAGGTGCAGCCGGCAGGTAGTTAATAGATGGCTGTCAAGATGCTGTTCGCATAGAACTAGAATGTCAGGTTTTCGTTAATCACATAATCCAATTGTCTGAGTATCTGGAGTAATGTGCAGGGAGATCTTCAGCTGCAGTTGAACTTCAAGTCCCATGATGCTAAGGAAAGTTTAGAAAGCACCGTGGCTGGCTGAGCATCATCAGTGGGGTAGTCCTATGACAACCAGAGAGCAGTATGTATAGCACAACTAAACGCGAATGTATGACGTGTAAGAATGTCCTTTTGAACTTAAAATTCATTTTTTAGACACGACATATGGGTATCACCCTGTAGACCAGGCTTCCCCAAACTCCGACCCTCCAGATATTGCTGAACTACAACTCCCATGATTCTCAGCCTATCTATTTAATTCATAGAATCATGGTAGTTGTAGTTCAGCAATCTGGAGGGCTGGAGTTTGGGGAAGCCTGCTGTAGACCCTCTGAGTATTATTTGGTTCCCATAAATGATGAAAGCAGGTGACTGCTCTCTTACCCGCCTCATTTACAAAAATCCTAGGTATGATAATTTGGAGAGGACAGAGATGCCTCCAGGTAGGAACAGGTGAAATCATTTCCATAAGTAAAAAAGAAAACATATCTAAATAATTTGCAATTGATGCAACCATGTGATTCTGCTTCTTTTTACATTGTTTTTGAAATATTCAAATCAGTGATGGGAAAGAGCTTGTCTTATCTGCCTGCACATGTTTTGCAATATAAATACATGCAAAACCTGTTCTAAAAAATACTAATCATACTCCTGATAGTCCTCTACCTACTTGTGTACGTCAGGCCCTGTACACACAGCAAGACCTGGAGAGTACACATTAAAGGGGCTTTAAACTCTAGTTCAGTGGAGTATGATATACATTTTAACCTTTCTGTTATACACAGCGTAATAGCAGAACTTACCATTATACGCTCCCATGTTCCCCTGCTCATAAAACTGCAAGAAATGAGATGAGGGGCAAAAAACCAAATCAATTCATACCAGGCACCCACGCCCACTATGACAGGTACATAGTCGTACCCTTGGACATTAAGAATAAAACCCCCATACATACCCAATAATGCACGGACATAATATGTTGGTAAAACTCTGTCCACAGCTATTAATATAATATAAAATAAATTTTAATACAAAAGGTAATTGTGCAACAAACCCTATGACACAGTCTATACCTAACCCCCCCCCCACAACATTACAATGACCCCAATATTAACAACATTACACCATAACAATATAGCAACATAAATAATATCATGAAACATAAACGTGCAAACAATTTGCCTGAATGATCCAATGTAGGGGTATATACCGAGATAATACTACACCCCCAGGTTCTGAGCCACAGCCAGCTCGAAACCTACTATACCAACTTTTAAACCACATACCAACTTTTAAAACCCATATTTAATTCAATCCATAATAACAACCCATTCCACCCCCCAATTTACCTATCCAGCCCACCGCCGCTGTGACCAGACAGAGAATAACTTCAAACCTAACACAAAATCAGGGAGAGTGGGAGGGACAACTACAAGGTCTGTGAGCAAACAGAATGGGAACATTTTAAGATGGTTGCCATATATGTATCAGCCTGAACATCCCAGATAACTAGCCAATCCAAACACACTAACTCTGAATGCCCGCCTCCTAGCTCTGCCAAGGCCCATCCCAGATAACTAGCCAATCCAAACACACTAACACTGAATGCCCGCCTCCTAGCTCTGTCACGGCCCATCCCAGGTAACTAGCCAATCCAAACACACTAACTCTGAATGCCCGCCTCCTAGCTCTGTCACGGCCCATCCCAGATAACTAGCCAATCCAAACACACTAACTCTGAATGCCGCCTCCTAGCTCTGTCACGCCCATCCCAGATAACTATAAGCTCCAAATGACCAAACACACTAACACTGAATGCCCACCTCCCTAGCTCTGTCACGGCTCATCCCAGATAACTAGCCAATCCAAACACACTAACATGAATGCCCACCTCCTAGCTCTGTCACGGCTCATCCCAGATAACTAGCCAATCCAAACACACTAACTCTGAATGCCCCTCCTGGCTCTGTCATGGCCCATCCCAGATAACTAGCCAATCCAAACACACTAACTATGAATGCCTGCCTCCTAGCTCTGTCATGGCCCATCCCAGATAACTAGCCAATCCAAACACACTAACTATGAATGCCCGCCTCCTGGCTCTGTCATGGCTCATCCCAGATAACTAGCCAATCCAAACACACTAACTATGAATGCCCGCCTCCTAGCTCTGTCATGGCCCATCCCAGATAACTAGCCAATCCAAACACACTAACACTGAATGCCCGCCTCCTAGCTCTCTCACGGCCCATCCCAGATAACTAGCCAGTCCAAACACACTGACACTGAATGCCCGCCTCCTAGCTCTGTCACGTCTCATCTCAGATAACTAGCCAATCCAAACACACTGACACTGAATGCCCGCCTCCTAGCTCTTTCGCGGCTCATCCCAGATAACTAGCCAATTCAAACACACTAACTCTGAATGCCCGCCTCCTAGTTCTGTCACGGCCCATCCCAGATAACTAGCCAGTCCAAACACACTGACACTGAATGCCGCTCCTAGCTCTGTCGCGGCTCATCTCCAAGTAACTAGCCCAGTCAAAGAAACACACCTAGCGGCGCTGAATGTCTCTTTGCCTCTCTTAGCTCTCTCACGGCCCGATCCCAGATAACTAGCCAATCCAAACACACTAACTATGAATGCCACCTTACAAGCTCTGTCACGGGCCATCCCAGATAGCTAGCCAATCAAACACTTACACACTAACTCTGAATGCCCGCCTCCTAGCTCTGTCACAGCCATCTCAAAAACTAGCCAATCCAAACACACTATTAACTATGAATGCGCCTCCCTAGTTCTGTCCGCGGCCCATCCCAGATAACTAGCCAATCTAAACATACTAACACTGAATGCCCGCCTCCTAGCTCTTTCACGGCTCATCCCAGATAACTAGCCAGTACAAACACACTAACTCTGAATGCCCGCCTCCTAGCTCTCTCACGGCCCATCCCAGAAAACTAGCCAATCCACGGCGAGTTATTTAGCTGGGTTAAGAGTAAATAAATGACCTGGAATTTTTTTACAGTTTGACTGTTATGAACTTGGAATTCTTACTTTAGTAAATAACTTTGTATAACCTCTGTTTAAACTGGGACATGAGACGTTTGCCATTATTAACAAAACTCTTAATTAGTTGATAATTACCACAGAACTAGAAATTTCAAGCCAAAACAGTCTAAATGGAAAATTTCTCCAATGCGAGTGTTTCCAATTTTGCTATTTTTGTCTTAAATGTATGATTTCAGGGTAAACTCCAGACACCTTAGGGATCATTGAAATCATAACCAGTAAAGCCCGCTGAAGTGACTCCGATGCCCGGAGTAATGTGGCCTGGTACCTCAGTAATGCGTCAAACTGTGGGGTCCCTTCCTCTGCTCCGATGCTCTCTCTCCTCCGAGTCCTGGGTGCTGATCCAGCCACCACTCACTGGTTGAGAGCATCAGCCAATAAACGGCACATTGTGCACACCTCCGGCAGCCAATGGGTTAAACCCATCATGTGCAGGGTTTAACAGAGAAACCCAGCAAATACAGACTTCAGGCACCGTAACCAATTGAAATCACTGAAGTGGTCATGGTACTTGGAGTAACTCTTTAGTGAGCTAGAAATATGCTGATATCGAAATGGTGCTGCAATCCCCCTTTTCTGTGCTTATTTTACACTTCACATAGTGTAATAAAAATAGAAGATTTACCGCTGGCTAAAGCAAGGTCTGGAAAGACTTCCTACACAGGTGAACATGACAGACAGACTACCCTTAGAATATATGTGACACCTGGGATAATCTCCTGTCGTAGCATGATAAAGTATTAAGATGCTTGGGGATTTTCATGTTTCTGGGAAATGTTGTTATTATTATTCTGGAATTTGAAGCATTGTGGCAATCAGGGCAAAGGGCGTGCAGCAAGCGGTTATTCCAGTGATATATCGCTGTTGTGTATCTGTATGTGAATCCACACAATTCAATCACCATCACTCCAAGCAGATGAGATGGGTTAAAACGTTCTGGTGAAAACCTTGGCTTTTACAAATAGAGTTTTGCTATCACCGCAGGAAGCCAAATGTAGATCCCCAAACACCCTATGATGCTTTGCTAGACGCAAAATTCGCTGGTTGTTTATAGTATGTTCCCTGGAATCAAATTCCTCAGGGAAGTTTAAATTTTAAAAATGATTGATACTTCCAGAGGTTTGGAAACAATTCAAATAAAATAGTGTAGTATAGCCATTTGTCTCATAAATCAGCCTTAAGGATACATTATTTAAAAGGATCTCAGGAGGAATAGAAAATACATTAAGCATATGACTTGCATAAGAGACTGAATGTTTGTCCATTTATTCAATATCCCATAAACATAATATAGATACAATATATCTAATGAAAAGATTCTCGCCTCAGAAAATTCAGTGTGTTTTATGTAAATTCAATGGTCTGCAGAGATTAGGAAGTGGCTGAATTTTCGCAGCCAATCCTGGTTATCACATTTTATTCTAGGGGGTCACTATGCATAGCCTACATAGCAGGTGTTGTTTTTAGGATATGTTGTTTGGATGTCTTGAGTAGCTTCATTCATGAAAAACTGTGAATGAAACTGCCCAGCAAGTTAATAGTATCGGGCGCTTTTTTTGTGAATAAAGCTGCGCGGTGAGCTTATGTCATATGATTTCTCTATACTTGTACCAGTCATTTAACAATAATGTGAGGTGATTATGAACAGTGCTCAGAATGTCCCTTTACCATACATGTCCCTGTGCATTCTGCGAAGTTCTATTAATACAGAAACCACTGTAAGGACTTTCCTTTGATTTTCAGTTTACAGTTATATGGAAACCATATCCCCTCACATGGTGTGGCTTTCCAGAATAAATAAACCTCATCTGAAAACCCTCTCTTTGTAATTAAAATCTTCCCCTTGCCTTTGAACAAAAATACAGTAATTATAAGGCCAGGATTTTTGTTGAAACTGTCCCCATCTTTAATTAATGATGTTGCCTGCCTTTGAACCTCAGAATCCCAGCTCCATAATGGCCCGAACTGCTAGCCAACGTTAGCCAGTGACTGAATTCCCCTCCAGGGTACCCCTTTCAGTTTCATATTACTCTCTCTGTTGTGGAATCCCCATGATTCTCTTGCCAGCTTGTGTTTGGGGAACGTGTATGTGTATAATGTATCCAACTGTAAAAATTACCTAAGGGCTTTCTGCATATCACATAAAGCACTCAATGGGATTTTCACACAACCTCAAACATGCGCCTGTATGTATCCTTAGATCAATGGGTGATACATTGTGTACCCCTAACCTTCATAGACCCGTCAGCAGACTGTATCTCGCTGCACCCTCAACCACGCATAAATTGCTTGTGAATAAGGGAACTGACAGTTTACAGCAGCTGTAGGTAACAGTCCGCACTCCCATAATACTCTCAAAGCTGGCAAAGCTTCATGTGATATCTAGTCTACAAGATCTGCAATGCCAAAGGTTGCCTACACCTGGCCTACAACATTTTTCAGTGCAGATATTCCCTTAAGAAATTCACATTTTAGACCAGTTCTAAGCACCATCTAACCCTAAGCGCAACACTTAAAATGGCACGAGAACACCACACTCAGCTGAATGCGCCACCATTACAACGTTGCTCATTAAACCGAGCACATATTTGACAGGTTTCTCCTCATAAAACCATCACAATCGGGAACTCTGGAAATAAATCACAATGAATGAAAATCAGTACTGTAATTAAGTTGTCTGTTTTTATAAAAAAAAAATCCTTTCTGCCATGTACAATTTTCATAGTTCATCGTGCCTTTAAATGAAACGTGAGCAGTCAGAACTGTTTACAATATAGTGAATTTACAGAAAGCACAGAGTAAACTTCAGCAAAGTTGACCTCGGCTATTCATAGAAGTTAAAAGGACCTTGAAATGTTCGCTTTGTGTGTATAAAGGAGAGATGTCACAGCGCACACAGACTGTCCCTCACGTTCACACAGAGCCTCCATTTTAGAGTACATTATAGAGCACAGACAAAAAACAAAAACACTTCACTGGAAAAGGGGTGATTTAATAAAATTACAGAATTCAACCATTAAATGTACAATTAGGGATTTAATCACTGAACATCAAATTTGTAGTGGATTGAAAAACTCAGGCTAAAATAGACAAGAATTGCAGAATTTCTTCAAACCGGCTATTTTTTTTCCCCTTAATGTTGTTGATCGGTTACTATTTATAAATTTGTTCTGAAATTTATGTTTGGGTGGTGTAATAGGGATTCATGACAGCAGTCTTAAATATGGTATCACACCCGTGTCTTTATGTAATATTATCACACCTCTGGCTTTTATTGTCAGGGAGGTCAGTGTGTGATGGGGCTAACCCATGCCCAGCCTTTAGTGACACATTGAGGTTGAAAGGATTGTCGGAGCTTGCATGTTTTGCATGTGTCAAGCTGTCACTTCACGTAAAACACATGGTTTTATAGCTGTGTTGGTCAACGTGTGATTGTCTAATGGACAATAGTTGCAGATCAGTTGAGGTCTATGACATGATGCCAGTGTCAAACATGGCAGCTGCTTGGAGGCCGTGACCTCTGCTCATCCATTTTGGATCCCTGACTGGATTCTGTAAAACAAAATAGCAAAACATAATTATCAACTTGATGTTGGGTACGTCTGTTATTGAGTATGACTTTAGAGGGGCACTGGAAATGGAAGTCCTCTTAAGCAATGTATACAAACTGACAGTGATACTTATGATTAAATAAATAATAAACTATTTTCGATTAAAAATTTCAAGTCTTGCGATACTAGCCAGTCCCTAAAACATGCTAGCCATTGCAAGCTTGGAGAGTCCATAGCACACTCACCATGTCTGAATATCTACTCGCCATGGTGGAATTTTCACATGCCAATGGGTTGTGGTGAGTGGAAACTTTTGATTCTTACAATAATTATATAATTCAGTTTTTACAACACAATCGGGCTAGTTCACACCTGAGCAACAACCAATCTCTCCCATATTGGGAGATTAGCCACGCATGTGTGCCATAAGCCTCTGAATAATATGATATTTTGCACTGACAGGCGAAGGCTTGCAAGGGAGCGCTAGCAGTACCCAAATGTTGCATAACTATGTTAACATAAAACAAACCGGTAATGCAGACAGGTGATGCTTAGCATGTTTGTATCAGGGACAAAACATTAATTTAATTTGCAAATAGTTACTAAAGAAATATCGTATTGACTTCTCATAATGAGGCTTACTGACCAAACCCAGTGCACAGCGTTATGCACTATGTTGGTGATTTAAAATAATAACAACTTGTTAATGTTTAAAATATAATCCTATATCTGTTTATAGCTTCCAGTTAAGGGGAATTTAACTTTTTTTTTAAAATAGATAGAATTGAAAGTTCTGTGGATTTCCCAGGGATATTTACTAATAGAACCATAGTTACTGTCCTAAATCGGGAGGGGGACAGAAAGAAGAAGTAATGGTTTATTTATTTTTAAATACATCATCCTTTTATCAGTGTTTGACAGGAGCAGGAACCAAGCGTTTAAAAATAAACACACTTTTTTTTGCTTTCCATATCTGTGGCTTCACGCGTTGTTTGCTAGTGCTGAGGACATATCACCCAAGTGTCCCTCGCAGGAAGCCAATATGATCAGTCCTTTTTTTTTCGTAACTTTCCTATTTCGAGATGTTGGATTTTCATTATTTTAGATGGTATAACATGCAGAGATGACAGCAAGACTGGGAGATGAGCAGACCAGATGGGGACGTTTTAAAGATGTGAATGTAGACAGTCTCACCTGTAAGAGGGGGCTGATGTGAATGCTCACCTGACGGACAGGCCACAATGCTGGCCAGCTCCTCTTGGGGTTCTCCTGCATATGAATGTTCTCATATGAATTGAATTCCTTACATTTGGCACAGATCCAGAGTCTAATGCTGCAGTTATTAGGGTCACTTACCTGGTATTCACAAGCGGGTAAATAAAATAAGGAATGCATTGCCCCTTGACTCATACATCAGCCAGGTGGCCACTTTCACCCTCTTCTCATCCTAAACACTACATGCTTGGTGCCTGATCAATAGACCTAGCATGTGCTAAGATGGCGGGCTGAAGCTTTAGGGGGCATGACTATCACTTTACAGATCTACAAGGCGACATTAAAACCTATATCCCAGATGGCCGGGGGGTCTAGTCATTTTTATGTTCATAAAATGTTGTTGATTAACAGAAAACATCTGGTGAAAACACAAGGTACAAAAAAAAGTAAATTAAATAAATACATATAAATGTCTCTGTGTTTGTGTTTCTGTTTAAACCCTGTCTTCTTGATTAAAGTGGTTGACCTTTAATTTATAAGGCACCATTGTGGGGGTCAGACAGGTCTTGATGGTAAGTGAGACGGACATGTTTACTGAATGGCTTTCTGTCTGGAACCTGGAATGTATTAGGTTTAGTGCTTCTACCCCCATTTGGGCCTCTGTTAATATTAGCTGGGGATCTGCAAAACATTTCAAGTTAGCCCCCCTCCCCTCCTCAGCATTTCTGTCCATCCATTGAGTTTAAAAACAAGACAAAAAAAAAACCCTATTATTTTTAATTTGTTATTATTTACAATGTTCAAGTAGACAGCCACAAGAGGTTGAGTTAACCCTGCAAGGTAATTATTGCAGTTTTATATAAAAATAAAATAATTACACTTGCAGGGTTAAGAGTAGTGGGAGTTGGCACCCAGACCACTCCAATGGGCAGAAGTGGTCTTGGTGCCTGGAGTGTCCCTTTAACCCTTTATGTCAAGGGGTTAGGCAGAATCTGTTGCAACATGACATTTTTGTCCCTAAGAGACAAAAGCGGAAGTTTTTTTGGGAAAATATGTCTTTTTTTTTTGTAGAGCGTATAGAACAGGAGTGATTAGCAAAGTTTTATGAATTAGTTTTTACATGAGCCGTACAGCTGATATTTGATGCATTTGTGGTAACTTCTTTAAAGGGACGCAATATAGGCACCCAAACCACTTCAGCTCATTGAAGTGGTCTGGCTGCAGTGTACCTCTGTCACACTTAGTCCTGCAATGTAAAACATAGCAGTTTTATAGAATCTGCAATGTTTACATTGCAGTACGAAGACCACCTCTAGTGGCTGTCCACCAGACAGCCACTAAAGTCTCTCCTGAGATCTTACCGGACTGTCACCAAAGGGACGCTTGGCGTCATCACGCTCCGCATGAGGACATCCAGAGTCTGTGAACTCCTCATAGGAATGCATTGATTCAATGCTTTCCTATAGGGAGGGCCTAATGCACATGCAGCAATCATCACACATGTGCAGTAGGTCCCCCCTGTCCGACGTCCGAGGAAGCGGATCGGAGACCCAGCATTGACACACATCGGCACTGGAATTGGGTTAGTGAATAAAATGTTTTTAACCTTTTATGAGCTAGAGGGGGGCTCAAGGGAGGGGGAACCAGAGGGCACTATAGTGCTATAATACAAATTTGTATTCCTAACACTATCCCTTGTTGTAGCTGCTCCCCCTCTTTTGAGATCAGCATTGCTTACGATCCTAGTCTAATCCAGTGCAGCTCACAGAAAGCCGAATTGGTTACCTGCAGTGAAAATGTGAAAATCCACCAATCCAACTGTTGCCGAAATCCGAACCTAGATTTTAAACGTCTGAATTCCTTTTAGTTGGCACTAGCAGTCAGTGGGCAAATAGTAAAAAATAAAATAAAAAAATAGTTATGTGCAGCTGGCTAGTCTTGCTAGTCACCCGCCACATTAAAACGTTTAAAAGAAATGTAAATAAAACCTATGAGGGTCAATATGGCTATCGTCTAACTTTAGGGAGGCTTAAAATTTCCAATATGCCCCCAACCTGCAATGCTGCGGAAGGGAGAACATCAAATGGCTGATCATGGTTTTCAAAGAAGAAAAAAAAAAAGAGAGAAGAAAGCTTTAATATTCGTGAGCTTCCAATTTTGCTTAAGATCAGTGCTGTACTATAGAAAGAATATATCTCAGTTGAGGGCCATGGTCTCTATGGTCTTCCCTTTTTTTTCTTCAAATCTTTATTTTGGAACTCGGGTGTAATACTGTATCACAGCGTTGACAATGAATCTGGAGTAGGCCAATACACCGTACAAAATTCACATTAGGGATAAAGTCACCGAGCGTATTGATTCATCTAAAACAAATAAATTTTGATTGCAAGGTAAACAGTAACTGGTAACAAAAAGGGCCTAATATTTGACAGCTTTCTTAATAGTATGTAATAACCTGCATAAAGTGATTAAGAGACACAAGCAGAAAAATATTTACTGCCAATGCTGGTACGTGATCTAGGCCTGGTGCAAAGGATTGTGACACCTTAAAGTCTAACCAGATAAAATAAAGCTTTGCTCTTTATTTAGGAATTTGACTTTCACACGTCTACGTTTCACTTTCTTCTGCATGAGTGAGAGTAGAACGTTGATATGTCTCCTACCAGCTTCATAGGCCAGGGATTGGAGATAATCTAGCAGATGTTTCACCTGTTACGACGTCGTTGCAAAAAAATGCCAGCACGTGAAAAGTGACAGTGTTTCTATAAGGATATGGTTAGTTTACAAGTGCTAAAGATCCAGATGTCTCCTGCCGCTATATCAACCCCTTGTTAAATTTTACTAACTCTCCCTAAATTTCATTGAGGACACATGACTACTCCAAATCAGTGCTGGCTGACTGTGGCCATGAGACTGACTGAGCATCCTGTGACATGTGGCCACGCTAGATCAGTGCTGGCTAACGTTGGCCATTAAACCAGCTGAGCATTATGGGAAACAGTCAACCAGAGCTGGAATGGCCAATCTTGGAGGTTTCTGCCCTAGAATGAAGTAATCATGCCTGTCCCATTCTTGCAAGTTGCTGTTTGACTGTATGTGCATGCATTTTATCATGTATAAGGAGCCAACAAATTCCATAGCGCTGTACAATAGGTGGACTAACAGACATGTGTTTGGAAAAAGGCAAGCTAGATGCACAGGAACAGATTGTGTTGAGGGCCCTGCTCAAAGGAGCTTACATTCTAGATTTTGTACTTTTCTATAGCAAATGCGCAGCTGTGAGGACAGGCACAGGTTGGGGCAGGCGCAGAATTAAATAATAGAATTGTTTGACCCAGAAAATGTATACCTGTTCCACCCAAAGTGAGAACAAACAATGCCTCTCACTCCCAGCCTCAGACACGGGAGACGTTTATTAGTTTCCAGCTCATTTTTAATTCCGTCATTGCTGACAGTGAAGTTGCACTATTGAAGTCTCATTGGTTCTGGAAGTAAATCAACGTGTGGTTGTTTTTGTGCACAAGTTAACGAGATTCCGCCTTGTTGCACAAGCTTCTTATCGCTGTCAACGCTTCTAGCCACCCTGACTTGCCAGGCCTCACATTACTTCAATGTCTGTTGATAAAATCTTTATTGCTGTGTAGAATTCTCTTAAAGAGGAATTTTGGCTAAAACATGTTTCTAATGTATTTCATTAAAAAAAAAAAAAAAAATACCAAAACCCTTGCATTACTTGGGGTTGCCAGTATGATCATGTTCTCCGGGTCACACAACATTTCTACGAAAAGTATTGCCAGACAGGAACTGTCTTGATAAGTTTGTTTTTATTTGCACAGCATCTGACTGCTACATACTACAGACCAGCACTTTTCATGCAATGCCATTAAATTTGAAAATGTTATATATTTGTCCACAAAAGTAGAGGATCATTTTTAAATCTCATCCTCAGGATTCAGAGCGCGAGATTTGAGTCGTGCCCATGGTACCTTCATGCACTGGTATCTCCATGTAGATGACTGAGAACTTGCTATGTCAGTCATGTCCCCCTTAACACTGATGCCAAGCACCCTAAGTTACAACAACCCTACAACCCCTTAATCATAACATTACATTAGAAGTGCCTTTTTTTTTGGCGGTTTAATGACTCTGAGATCATATGAATGTAGCATAATTAGAACACTGCTGCTTTTTAAAGGCGATACTCGAAATAAAATTTATGCTATCCATTGCCAAGCTTTTTTTTTTTCTCAAATTTCCAAATGCCCCCCCTTATATATAGTGATTAGCCAACCAGTGGCAAGTGCTTGGAGCGTGACAGACATAATGCTTTATATTTTATAAGGTGTTTAGAGTGCTTGTAAAATTAGTAGTTAGAGCTCCCTTGGATGTAACTTGTGCTCCTACAGCTTGCATATTCAATGTCACAAGCAATTAAAAAATGCTGTCTGCTTTGGTAATGAGCTATTTACTATCTTTCCCCCTCCCCCCCCAATATGCTACCCACGTCTCCAATGCCATTTAGTAATAATGATGTATAACATTTCTTTAAAGCGAAGGCAACGCATCATTAAGTGCTCATTAAACAGGCAGCATACACAGGCGTTTCCGGAGCAGTAAGGTTTAAAATAAATAATGCTGTTTTTATGACTGCGCGGCTGGGATCCTATGGAGAGATTTACTGGCTTATTGCATTACAGCACTGGAGTCAGCACAGAGCACAATGAGAAAACTATTCCTTCTCAGAAAAAGCAATTTATAAAAGAGCCAGAAATCCCTATGCAGTTACTTCTTTTAGCCTTTCTATCTAGGAACTTTTGGCTCACCGGCCAAAGTAACGGCGGACCCTAGGTGCCGTCAAAAACGTCAGTCTTGGAACCATAACCACTACAGAGAGTTGTAAATCTCCAGATTACTCCCATATTTTGAGTCTTTAACCCCTTAAGGACACATGACGGAAATATTCCGGCATGATTCCCTTTTATTCCAGAAGTTGTGTCCTTAATGGATTAAAGGGGCTATCTAAGCACCATAAATGCTACAGCATTCTACTTATAAGTGCCACGAGTCCCCTGGTGACATCCCCCTAGCTTAGAATTAAATCATTTTCAGACCCATTACCACTTCCTGAATTATCTGCCTCTTATCCACCAGTTTGGAAAGTCAGCATTTCCATAGGTCTCCCAGAATGCTGTGTTGTATATGCAAATGTGTAAATGTCTCCATCACACTTTTCTGCAGTGACCCAATGTCTTAAAACTTTCTACTTTTAATGCAAATCCTTAGGCTCTGATCAAATTTTTAATTATTAAAATGGGTTCAAAGTTTTTTTTGCCACATTTCACACTCATTTGAGATTATTCACTAAACAATTGTAGAAAATGTAAAATTTCAATGACCACATTTAGGCAACATTTGCTACAATTTTAGTTAGCAAATAACCTGAAATTAGCTGCAGGAGGTAAGCTCTCCACCATTTGAAGTCTATTTACTAAATAGTGAATTGCTAATCAATTAAAATGGGAATGTTCCAGATCAACAGTTTTTGCCCTAAAATTAACCATTTGTATTTTATTTGTCAGCTATTAAGAGTTTTTAGTAAAAAAACCCTCAAACTGTTTTGTGACTTACGAACAAAACGTCTCCAGGCAATATCAACAGAGTCGCTTACCTAATCTCATTGTAATTTTATTTAATGCTGACATTGATGGTGAAATTGTACTCATTATGCAGCTGTTGTGCCACTGTAAACACAGGCAAAGCCACGGGGGGTGTAAATTCTAAATATTTCATGATGCAGCTTGTTAGCGTATTGTATGCAATGCATTGTTTAGTCTGACACAATGTCTCCGTAAACATACATTGTTCTTTTTCCATCATAGTGATAAAACGCGATGGGGATTATTCACTAAACTTTGAATTCTAGCAAATTAAAATATATATTGCAAAACTAAACAAAAAGAGTGATCTTAAAAAAAATAAAAATAATAATATTAAAAAAAATTCCAAGTCCACTACAGGCACAACTCGATATTTTAGACTCTGTTGTGCAATTTTGGATTTCAGTGTGCCACTCTAATGCCCCTTTCCCTTAGATTCAGGACCTCCCGGGTAAAATCACCAAAAGAAATATGATAAAAAAAACTCATAACTTTTTAATTACCTTTTTTCAGTGCAGAGAAGCATCTCTTCGCCTCCCACTACATAATTGAGGAGGATGGCTTCCTCGTCTCATTGAGAAACTAGTGGTTGTCTGGAAGACAGACACTAAAGGTGTGTTTAACCCTAAAAACGTTAGTGTTTGTCATTATGGGGTAAAAATAACAGGACCACGGCACCAAGACTACTTCACTGAGATAAAGAACTTTGGGTGGTTTCATGGTCCCTTCAATGTGTAAACCCAAAGGACCTTGCTGTGAACATACTAGAAGTTTTTAGTTGACTGTAACATATTTGTTCATGAAGAACAAGAGCGAGACCTCCCTTGTCTGAAAGAACTGACACCAACTGACCATTCTAGTCCGATGTATTGGAATTCTAGAATTTACAAAGAATGTTGCTGCCTTTCATTGATTTCAGTTTTAGAATGTATGGCTAGGCTAGTTAGTGGTAAAACTAAGACCTGGTGCTTGCTTAGTGTGTAGACGTAAGTAGGTAACAGGTAAGTAGAACTTAACTTGCCCTCCAGCACTAGACCGGTTGGGTGTCTTGGTAAATTATGCAAAACCCCCAGACAGTGACAGTACCTCTTTATGTTAAAAGTACGCCTGCTCTACACTACATTTCATTAACATGATACTCTGCTATTGCGTGTTTTTTTCCCCTCTATATTATTTATTAATGTCTGATGAAATGGAGCCCAAAAGAGGAACAGATAGGTCCAGACAGAGTTCCAGAGAAAGCAAAGACCCGACTCAGTGGGAAGTCCCCAGCTTTGCGGCAGTGAGAGGGAACCACACACACACACACACACACACACACACACACACTGGACTCCCCTCCTCTCTTTCTATAGGGATTTCTTGAGTAAAGTGCGATGATACCAGCCAAGACAGAAAATTCAGTTTGCATCCGTGGGAATTTTGTTGCAGACTGCTGAATCACTGCTGTCATTACCCAAGAGAACACAAATAAACCATTTCTTGCATAAATGTGCCAAGATAGCAAAATCTCACCAATTTTATGAGTGTATGGCTGCTGCTAGTGCTGGGTGTGTCTGTGTGTTGTTTGAGTGTTAACGAGTTGTGGATTGGCAAAGCTTGAAAAGGTAATGATACCCATATCATGTACTTTGTATTTCGCGCACACACACACTCTCCCTCTCGCTTTCTCCCTCTCTCCGACGCGCGTTTTCTCTCTCCGACATGCTTTCTGACTTAGCCAGATACCTATATTAAAGGACACTACAGGGTCAGGAAATACAATTACCTATTTAAATGTTTGGCTCCCACAGAAGTATGAAAAATTATTTGTGTACCTTTATTTCACCGCTGTGTCTGTCTTGCTGCAGCCACGAGATCACCATTACTGATGATCGGGGCCAATCCAGGTTTCCTTATGGAGATGAATTGAGGGGCTAGTGTGCATGCATGTCATTTGCCACACTGAGACCAATCAGCAGGGGCGGACTGAGAACCCTCAGGGCCCCCGGGCAAAATAAATCAAGGGCCCCCTTACAGGCCCCACCCATACTCTGCAGCAAGCGCCACCCTTGTCCCGCCTCCAGCCACACCGTACACAATCTTTAGACACAAGGAACAAAAGGGCAATAAGCCCTTCGAGGCCCCAGTAGAGACTACAATTGAGGGCTAATGGGCCATGGAGGGGGGTCTTTCTAGCGGAGGCTATCTCAGTGTCCTTTAGAGGGTGTGTTAGAAAGAATCCCCTCCAAGCCCCATTAGAGACTACAATGGAGTCTAAAAGGCTTGGAAGGGGGTCTTTCTAACAGAGGCCATCTCAGCGTCCATTAGATATCCCCTGCTGGAAACAGTCGCCTCCAGGCCCCAGTAGAAACTACAATTGAGGGCTAATGGGCCATGGAGGGGTACAGAGGCTAGAGTCTAATGGGGCCTGGAGGGTGGTCTCTCCAACACTCTGGTTCCTATTCACAATATAGCAACACAACATAGCTCGCTGATACCTAAGCCAAGTTGGCTCCTCTTACCTTAATTACTGTTGCTGGCTGGCTGTCTGTGGGCTTGCTGGCTGCGGCTGGCAGGCTGTGGGCTTGCTGGCTACTGCCGGCAGGCTGTGGGCTTGCTGACTGCGGCTGGCAGGCTATGGCTTGCTGGCTGTAGGCCTGTGGCTTGCTGTAGGCCTGTGGGCTGGCTACTGGCCTGTGGGCTGGCTACTGGCCTGTGGGCTGGCTACTGGCCTGTGGGCTGGCTACTGGCCAGCCTGTGGGTTGGCTGGCTGGCTACTGGGGCACTTGTAGATTATTTAAAGAAATAATCCATGCACAATAACCACTACTGCTCCAGAGTAAGTAGTCAAGCCGTTTAAGAACAGTTTGACAACTTACCTGGGGTCTGCTGGGATATGAGGCTGTAGTAGGGAATAGGAGCAGTGGTGCAATGTGTGTGAAAGGTTCAGTGTGTGTGTGGGGGTGTAGTGTGTGAATGTGTAGGGTGTGTGGGCGGTGTATGTGTGTGGCAATGTTAGTATGGGGGGCTGTGTATGGGGGTCTGTGTGTATATGGGTGGGCAGTGTATGTGTGTGTGTGAGGCAATGTGTGTAAATGTGTATGGTGTGTATGGGGGCAGTGTGTGAATGTGTATGGTGTGTGTGTGTGGGGGCGGTGTGTAAATGTGTATGGTGTGTGTGTGGGGGCAGTGTGTTTATGGGGC